>CM040183.1:78021177-78096177 GCA_022606455.1 Callitettix versicolor
ATCTTTTCAAACTAATAATTACTATTAAAAATATTAATTTACAATATGGTGTGAAATTGTTTGGAAACAAATTTGGAAAACACTTAAATTTTTAACCAAGATGAAAATAATTTTTGTTTTGTGGAGAAAAAAATAAATAATGCAGGTGAATATTCAAAAGTAGCGAATTATCATTGGACCGATAGCGGATGATGACCTCTGGATCATTTTATGAAGGTCGTAAAACTTTATACATATACGAGGTGTGTTTAGATTTTTAAATTTCGCGAGCTTGGAGAGTCCGATTATCAAGCTTTTTTTTATTATGTTGGTATGTATACATGCCCTTGAAGTATGATAAAATTTTCAGCTGTTTTCATTGTTCACGTTGTGTGTGACAGCCATAAAGGTTAGACGTGTTTTTATGAGCTCGGCGATTTTCGTTTGTTAAAAGAAATGGATCAAAGAATTTGTATCAAATTTTGCGTAAAAAATGGAATAAAGTGTAACAAAGCGTGTGAAATGTTAACAAAGGCCTATGGTGAGTTTGCTATGAGTAAAGCAAGAGTTTACGAGTGGTATAAGAGTTTTCAAGAAGGCCGTGAAGACCGTTGGAGATGACGAACGCCCTGGACCCTCCAGCACATCAACAACCGATGAAAACGTGGAAAAAGTGGAAGAAATGGTTATGAACGATCGCCGAATCACAATTAGAGAGGTCGCTGATGATGTTGGCATATCGATTGGATCATGTCATGACATTGTTTCCAATGTTTTGTGTATGAAACGCGTGGCAGCAAAATTCGTTCCAAAATTGTTGAATTTTGAACAAAAACAGCGGCGAATGGAAGTCGCTCAGGAGTCACTAAATGAAGTCAACGACGATGCAGAATTACTGAAACGTATTATAACAGGTGACGAAACATGGGTTTACGGATATGACGTCGAAACTAAGGCTCAATCATCCCAGTGGAGGCATTCTGGCTCGCCAAGTGCGGTCGAACGTAAAGGTTATGCTCACTGTGTTCTTCGATATTAATGGCATAGTGCATCATGAATTCCTGCCACCAGGTGAAACGGTCAATAAGGAGTACTACCTACAAGTTCAACGCCGTTTGCGTGAAGAAATCCGAAAAAACTTGCGGAACTGTGGAAAAACAATTCATGGTTTTTGCACCACGATAATGCACCAGCTCACACTTCATCGCTTGTTCGTGAATTTTTGGCCAAAATCAGTGCTGTAACCCACCCACCCACACACACACATACATATATATATATATATACACACCCACACCCCCCCCCCCCACACCCCCCACACACATGCTCACCCACCCACCCACCCATACACACACACACATATATATATATATATATATATATATATATATATATACACCCACCCCCCACATACACGCCCACCCACCCACATACACACGCACCCACCCATCCACCCATCCACACACATTTTTTATTTTATTTCTTTTGTCGCCCCTTCGCCCCCACTATAATCCGTCCTTCTTGGAAACTCGCTTCCATTAGGCCAGCGAGACAGTTGCGTGCAGCGATTATTTTAAATAATTTAATTGAGTGCTTACAAATACGCCACTATTTATTTAACGTTTTTTCCAGAATCGGGTAATCCAAAGGTGTACGTAGTTGGAAACGACGACGTGCTTTGCAGGAAGAAAAGCACTTCTTTCTGCTTGAAGTGCGAAATGCAGAAAATGGCAGGATATGTTTACACCGTCAACCAAGCATATATGACTGAAGTAACTAGGATGTGTTACTAATAAACTTATATTTGTAATTTGTAGTGAAGTTATGAACTTGTATTTTAGCTGCAGTAAACTGTAGATATAGTATTGCATCGGATGAACTTAAACTTACTTAAAACCTGTCAGAAAATCCTTTCCTGTTCAATAATTACTTGTTGCTTCACCTATACTGTACATGTACCATTGAATATAAACTTACTAAAATGATAACACTTATGAGAAGTGTGAGCGTTCGCTGCTAGTGGCATCTTGCGGCAAAGTGTTCAAGTACATTTTAAATAGATAACAGTACTGTCTATTTTCTCAAAAGTCTTCCATACTTGTCCTTGTATCTTGCAGCGTTCGTAGCGGCAGATAGTCCAATTACTCGGGCTTTAGTCTCTGCTATTGAGCACGCTTTTTATAATTGTCGCTGTACTTTTAGACGTTTAGGACGCGCAGTTGCCTTGCTGAAACGATGGAAGAGAATTTCCAACAATATATTTCTTATCTTAATCTTTTTTGAAAATGAGATTACACCGAGCGTTAATACTGTATTATTAAACCAAGATATATTTGTATTTATCTCGGAAACGATTTTGATGAAAGTCATCTTTGAAGAAAATCGTTTTAATTAGAAAAAAACACGTTGAACACGCGCAGTACGAACACCTACTGAAAATAAAGTAAAATCTCTCTATAGCGGCACTGAAGGGGATATTAGTTTTCGCCGCTATAAAGAGATATTCGCTGTAGAGAGAGAGAGAGAGAGAGAGAGAGAGAGAGAGAGAGAGAGAGAGAGAGAGAGAGAGAGAGAGAGAGAGAGAGAGATGGAGAGATGGAGAGATAGAGAGATAGAAAAATAGAGAGATAGAGAGATAGAGAGATAGAGATAGCGATAGAGATAGAGATGGAGATAAAGATAGATATAGAGATAGAGATAGAGATAGAGATAGAGATAGAGATAGATAGAGATAGATAGATAGATAGATAGATAGATAGATAGATAGATAGATAGATAGATAGAGAGAGAGAGAGAGAGAGAGAGAGAGAGAGAGAGAGAGAGAGAGAGAGAGAGAGAGAGAGAGAGAGAGAGAGCTCAACCAAAACGTGTTTTTATTTGTAAAACGTGTTATACATTATTTTTAATTTGAAGTATTGAGTACAAGGTTTATTGCAATAAAATTATATGGCGTACAGTTTTTAAAAAACAATATTTATTAAATAATACTGTAATTTTAAGAAAAAGGCAATATTTTGCCGAAAGCAATGCAGAACCACTTCATCAATTCTTTCAAATTATACCTTTCGAATTTTCTTGAAGCTATTCCATTCATTATTTTATTTTTATTTTTCAATATCGTGCCAATAGAAAATCTATCTAAATTAAAATTTCGGCGAACATCTACTTTCTTCACACCTCCTCTAACTCACGCAAAACTTTTACATCTGACGATAATATTTTCCGTTTCGACGCCACTACACGGTTTTGTAAAAGTATAAAAAATAACGCGCATTTTTATGTACTAGTCACAGAACATTCGATTCAGTTGACGCACTATGCACTGCTTTTAGGGATGGCAAACAAACATCGATGTTTTTGGAACATCGACGTTTTACTGTAAAAACATCGATGGTTTCATGCCGATGTTTTTTCAGCAGCGATGTTTTGTTCCGATTTATCGATATTTTGGGGTTCCTTCGAACTGATCTATTGGAACACATTTTGCTCTTGTTATCAACAGTTCAGCTTATCACTTCAGGGGACAATGACAGTACTCTGGCTGTCTGGAGTTCGATTTCCGTTGTCAATTCTTCATTTTTTTATTGTCTACATAGCCACGGACTGTCTTGCCTGATAGAATGAATGTTGGATTTTGCTGTGGAGGAATTTTTCACGTGATATTTTTGTTTTAATTCGTATATTTGTGTTATTTATACATATTATTTAACAATACATGTTATTGTGTTTATCTATATACGTGATACTTAATTCATTAATATTCTTAATCTATAAAAAATATATATATATATATATATATATATATATATATATATATATATATATATATATCTATCTATCTATCTATCTATCTATCTATCTATCTATCTATATATATATATATATATATATATATATATATATATATACACACACACACACACACACACACACACACACACACACACACACACACACACACACACACACACACACACACACACACACACACACACACACACACACACACACACGGGTATATACGCCGCCTCGGTGGTCTAGTTGATAGCGTACTGGGCTTTCACTCTGAGGACCCGGGTTCGATACCCGGCCAGAGCTTGGCATTTTCATCCCATTGTCTACGCTATAAATCATCCCATCGTCTGCATTAGCCCAAGTGTGCACAATAGTCGGACGTTAAACACAAAAAAAACAGTGTATCATAATAATACAATTATAATTTTCATGTTACGTGATTACATTAATGATTTTAATCACACATTTAATAGTCTTATTTTATAACCCCTAAAAACATCGATGTTTTCGTCCCGTTATTTTAACGCCATCGATGTTCTTCAAGTGATATATCGATACATCGGAACATCGATTTTTAAAAATACTTGCCATCTCTATCAATGAGAATAAATAATCAAGTTGTATAGCCATGTTTCATAAGAAATACAACGGCCCTCAATTGTCTCGCTGAAGTGATAGAAGCGAATTTTCAAAAGTATTTTTTTGTATAATACCCTTTTTGAGATTATGATTTCACCATCTTAAACCGAATTAACGAAAATGAACCCTGACCGCTGCTAAAAAATGTCTTAATTTCAACGGATTTTGAAAAATCAAAATGCTCAGTTATGCAGTTTTAAACGCCGATTACGAAGATAAAATAATATTTTTAAAAGAAATTAAGACCAAAAAAAGTTACTAATTTTTAATGATCTGAAATGGCCGCCATTTTCAAACCGTTGAATCAATTTTGCTGTTTAACGAACTTGTCCAAGCTGTTTTTCTGCTATTTTAATATCGATTTTTCTGCCAAGTTTGTGTAAAACCGGATCAAAAAATTGTGAACGAAAGCGTGCTACAACACACACACACACACACACACACACACACACACACACACACACACACACACACACACACACACACACACACACACACACACACACACACACACACACACACACACCTCAAAAAGTGGTCTAGAGGTCAGAATCGGTGCTCATTTCAAGGTTCCGGGTCTGAGTCTTACCTTGATGTCAGCTTCAATAGAAATTCGCTAAATATCTGAAATATTATTGAGATAAATACTGAGTTTTAAAAGAAGATTTTTTAACCTAAAATATCTTTAACATAACCTTAACCTTTATATACTTTAAATTCTCCTGGAAAATTCTTCATTATAATTTCACTTACGGCCTCATTTAAAGGACTAAACACTTCATCAATAACATTTACTTAAGAAAGAGTTATCCTCTGGTAGTTAAAAAAACAATCATTATTCGAATTATTGAAATACAATATTTCAAACGAAACATTTCCAACGAGGGAAGCTCGTTTAGATGATACTGTCTGTATAAATTAGCATTGTAAAATTCATTGACGGATTAATAGAATTTTGTGGGTGGGGACGGTTGGTTGAACGATTCAATTTAAAAAAGGGGATGACAATTTTCGAAATAATAGCTTCAAAAACTAACGCTATTAATCTATTTAAGATATAAACACATATAAAATATGTGTCAAAATTTATTCCATTTCAGACAAAACAAATCATTAATTTTCTTAGATTTCTAATTTTTAAAACTTTTGCAAAACTGGCTCCATTTACCTCTTCTGAACTGGCTTCCCCTCTTCTGAATATACCAACCTCTAATTTTTTTATACTAAGCAAGGTCCAGTCAAGCGCCACAACAATTTCTCAACCAAGTTTTGAAAAATTTTAGTCGAGAAAGATCTTTCTGCTGTTGCAGTTAAAACAGGAACATAAAATATCTAATTGGTTAACTACGTTCTCATTTTCAAATACAAACATTTCAAAGTGCACAAACGTACATGTGTACATACGGATAAAACTTCCAAAGTTGATACCGGAATAATGTGACGGGTTTCGGAACCCTCAGATGTTTTTTGACTCGTTTCCTCGAAGCTGCGATACTTCCACTTTAAGGAAGTCAAGTAGGATCTGTTACATTTTTTATTTTATTTCTTTTATCTCGGGAGGGGCGATCGCCCCTCCCTTTAATCCGTCCTTGGTAAAATTACATTGCAAAGTGCTAACTAAACCCTGAACGTCGTTGATAACAAATCCTTAGAATTGACAAAAATCTACTCTAATGATCAAAAACTTCTACTGTAGTCCTTAAGTACGGCCAAACAAAACACGTGTTTTCCAAAAATACAATTCGGTATTAGAATCTCAACAAATACCAAACGGCTTTTTCAAATTTCGTGATAAAATTTTGCCCACATATGAGCAGTTGTAACTTGTACAAAATTTGAAAAAAAACTAGTTTTGAAGTAAACAGTTGTTTTGTTATCTGTCGATGGTTTTCGCAAGAATTTTTAGCCAACGTTTGTAAAATGTTTTTTTGTGCAGCGTTAAGCAATTTTCTGGACTGATCCACGAAGCATATTTTGTTTAACTTATCACAATTTTTGGTGAGTAGAAGAGGGAGAGAAGCGGAGGGGAAGGGAGGGAGAGAAGCGTGTTTGTTGAAGAGAAACGAAACACCACTAATCAGTCACAGTGTAGGTAGTTATAAAATGTCCAGCCAAGACAATTAACAGCGCAGTCATGTTTTCACGGCAGCTCTTAGTGTTTATCTTCGCGCACGTTGTCCTCGGAGACATATCCGAGCCGGTGGACCTGACACACCACTTCGACGATCAGACACAGTACTGGTTCGGATCGACACCTTTCCACTTCACTAGCGTCAGAGAGGGAGAACAACCAGCAGGTTTTTGGCTAGCGTCTAACGATTTCCAGGCCGGGGAACATGGAGGCACCCACATGGACGCTCCTTACCACTTCAACAGGGAAGGCTGGAAGATTGGGCAAATACCGGTCAGCAGGTTTTACGCCAAAGGTAATTATGAAGCATATTATCTCAAGTGAGTTTTATGTCTGTATGCATCAATGGACTGAAGTATCCATGTCTGCCTATAAATTTATTGACTGAATTTTGGTGTGTATAGATTCAGATAAACACGAAAAATTCTGCTCAAAAGCTACAGATAAAATGCTAAAACATCGATAAAATTCATTAGATTCAGCTAAAAGTTTGGTATTTATAAGAAAATTAATAACTGAAATCACAGTAACAAATTTTGAAAAGAAGGAATACAGCGGTTTAAAATCAAATAAAGCCAGACCATAGCTGGGGTTAATTTTGCTTTTTTACTCTCGAACGGTGAAAGTTTTAATTAAAACTTACTATATCGGGTTGAGTTATACATCTGTATATGACCAAAATTTTTAGCCAATTTTCGTTTTTCGATAAACAATTCAGGATTTGGATTTTTGAGGTAAACGGCAAAAACTAATTTTTTTGAGTGCTTAAGATTTTATTTGTATCGTTTATGAATAATTAAAATGAATGTGTAAATGTCTATGCAGTCCAATACATTTCGTTAAAATGCAAATTTGAAATTTGTTTCTCGTTTTTTGTGTTACAGCCGTCTTGATAAACGTACTTTCATGTTTGTTGTGTTAAATGTGTTGATAAAATTGGTTTCACGTTTTGTTACATTACAGCCGTGTTGATAAAATTGGTTTCAAGTTTATTATGTTATAGCCGTCTTGATAAACGTACTTTCATATTTGTAGTGTTAAAAGTGCTGATAAAATTGGTTTCACGTTTTGTTACATTACAGCCGTGTTGATAAAATTGGTTTCAAGTTTATTATGTTATAGCCGTCTTGATAAACGTACTTTCATATTTGTAGTGTTAAAAGTGCTGATAAAATTGGTTTCACGTTTTGTTACATTACAGCCGTGTTGATAAAATTGGTTTCAAGTTTATTATGTTATAGCCGTCTTGATAAACGTACTTTCATATTTGTAGTGTTAAAAGTGCTGATAAAATTGGTTTCACGTTTTGTTACATTACAGCCGTGTTGATAAAATTGGTTTCACACGTTGTGTTACAGCCGTCGTGATAAACGCGACGAAAGAGGCGGCCGAAGATCCTGATTACCAGTTGGACGTAGACAAGCTCATGGAGTGGGAGGACCGCAACGGTAAAATACCTGAGAACTCGGTCATCCTTATCGACTACGGATGGGCGGAGAAATATTCTAACAGGACTGAATACTTCGGGTCCCCCGAGATGAACGTATCCACGCTGCACTTCCCCGGACTGTCCGAGGATGCGGCCACGTGGATCGTCCTTAACGGCGGTGTGGTGGGTGTTGGCTGTGACACACCGTCTGTCGACCCCGGACAGAGCCATAACTTCCATAGCCACCGTGTCCTGAGCAACCATAACATCTACATCCTGGAACATGTCGCACTCAATGGTACTGAGCTCCCTGAGGGTGGTTTCCATATTTTTGCTTTGCCTATGAAAATCAGGCACGGTACTGGCGCACCCTGTCGGGTGATGGCCGTACCTTGACGTAATTATCAATTCTGTAATATTTTTTAAACGTATCATTGTTTCAACTTTAAAAAAAATATATAGGTTATGTAATAAAGATAATAAAAGAAAGTATAGTGTTGTGATTGTGAACAAAAAACTATCTATTTTCAGGTTCCTTGAGTTCAAATCAAAAGTAGTTTTTACTCGAACGTCAGTGCACATAGCGGTAAACTAAACTAAGTGATCGATTTTGGAAATATTTTTCAATACAAGAAAACCTATGAGCCTAATTTATTGGTCAAAAATTTTAAATCGGATTTCCTCAAAACCAGCCCTAACAATTTTGATCAAATGTCGTTCTGCAGTACCAAAACAAAACATATCTGTCACTATAACCCCTGAAGAATCGGATTTGTGAAAATAGGTTCATCAAATTTTGTTATACGAAGAAATGTAAGTGTAGCAAATTTGAAATAATTGCTGAACGCAGCTGTCTTGCTGTGTCCTGTTAGAAGTGAATTTTCAAAAATATTTTTCTTTAACATGCCCTTTTTGAATTTCTGATTTCACCATCATAATCAGAATTAAAATCTGCATGCAATACTTTCAAATTACATTGAAAATACAAACATCTAATCCTGACCGCCAAAATGTTAATTTTAACAGTTTTAAACGATTATAATGGTGAAATCAGGCTAAACAAACATTTAAGACAACAGTCATGAATATTTAAATATTGGATATAGCTGTCATTTTGAAACAAATTTTACTGGAAAAGTATTGGTGAACTTTTCCAAATTATCATAATCCGATTTTTGTGCAAGTTGATTTGAATCAAATCAGAGCAAAACTGCAAATGTGAGTATACTAGCACAAAAACATTATATATATATATATATATGTGTGTGTGTACAAATTTTAATTACCCTTCAAAAAATGACCATCTGTGCTCATTTCAAGGTCCCTGGTCTGGGTCTTACCATGATGAAGCTCCAGTACATCATTCTTGTAACGAAAATATGTTAATAGAAGAAATCTATATTTGGGAGTAAATAAAAAATAATGCTGATTACTAATTTTTTTACTTTAGCTTTTGAACCAGAAAGAATCTTCTTTAAAAGTGCGTAGGTGTTTTGCATGAGCTTCTAAGTAATCCATTATGTACCAGTTTTTCTTAGCTTCTAACACCTACTCGATTAACCAGAAAATAATGAAAGCAACTGTTAACTGTTCCAGCCAAAACAGGAAACAGATTCAGACATATTACAATTTTTTACAAAGAAGGTGCAAAAAGTAATGTCAAAATAAATTTCTCCAAAATATGTTGTGTTTATTAGGCCTATAAGATTAAAGAGGTTGCATATTGCTGATTATTTCTTTGTAGGTTGTTAAATCTCAAAATAATTGCAACATGCAGCTCTGTGTAGCTGATGTGATGTATTAAAAATTCAAATCACAGTGTACGTACTGATTAAATCTTCGCCGTTAAAATCATATTAAACTTAAGAAAAACAGCTGATTTTGCTGTATTTCCTTTGATAATACTATTTAAACTGAGTTTATGTTTATTGCCATCGTTCACAATATAAGTAATAAGAAATAAATATATACTGTTTAACTCCCTCAAACAAGTTCTGGAAGTCACTGATCAGCGCAAATTTCCTTAATCCTGGTTCTTGTCATGTTTGTTGCTGCTATATGTTATTGCATACCAAATTTTTTTAAAAAAAGAACTACTAAAATAACTGAGTGAGTCGAAATGACAAAACATTTTAACCTGTTAGTTTAACAGGTCAATTTTATTTTATGTTAGATAGCTTTTACACTACTAAACAACATAGGTTATAAATAAATAAATAATAATAGAATCATCAATGCATACTTTATTATAGCATTTAATTAATAACAAGAAGAAATAAATAACATTTAAATCAAAGACCCGCACTTGAAGACCTACAATTTAATTTTTGGCAGAAAAAAATTACTTATTTTTCGAATTGCACTGGTTTTTTCTACAAACACAATACAATACCATTTAAACTGACCTGGATACTTGGTTTTAGAACAAATAAAAAAAAAACTTTCAAATTACTATAAATGGAACACATTTTCAGTATATAAAATATGGACAAACAAAAGTGTCTATCTTATTATTATTTTCAATAAATTATATGATAGATACATGCCTTTGACAAAATTGAATGTATATATATATATAAAAGGTTTACCATTACTTTCAAATTACTATAAATGAACAAACTTTCAGAACATAAAATACGGACAAACAAAAGTGTTTATCTTATTATTATTTTCAATAAAATGTATGGTAGGTACATGCCTTTCACAAAATTGAACGGACGTAAATATAAAAGGTTAGATTTATTCGAAGTCAAATTATCACAAAAATAAGTAATTTGATTCTCATTTAAAAAAAATATACATATTTACAAATTATATATTATCACAATTAATATTCCGCTATTAATACATCACATTTCCTTTCATGTTCAAAATTTGTACCGAGTGATTCAGAATTATATCACTCTGCCTAAAAATTTAGGCAGCTCTTTTGGCTACCTTGGTGAACATAACAGTGCAACATTTCCTGAGAAACCTAATATCCTAGGCCTAAGTCTTCAACACATACAGTCAATCAAGAATTATTTTACAAAATTGTGCATGCAAAAAGAAAAAAATATGAACATCATGTTATTTTGTATTTAAATCTGTTTATAAAATTTTCTTGATTAAACAAACACACTTCTTCTGAATCACTCTGAATTACATTATTGATTCGAGGCATAAAATTATAATTTTTTTTATCACAAAACTGTAATATCATTGTTAAAATTTTTTAATTATAAATTGGGATCTAACTTTTTTTGAATAAAGTCATTAATATTAATCACATTATTAATATAATGAAGTACCTAGAGTTAAAATTATTTTGAAATCTGAATAATATTTTATTTAAATTAAAAACACCCACTATTTAGATTTTGGTTAAATTCCATTACAAAAATCATAAGAAATCATTCAGTGAATTTCTACACTTAATAATTATGTTTAAAGAAATAAATCAATAAATTATAAAACAATTATGAATAGTTTTCATACAAAATATACATTTTTAAAGGTACTGAAAAATGTATTCATACTAGGAACTATCAAAAAATATTAAATTGAAACAGATGAATAATGAATACATTATATATGTAATTAAAAATGACAAATATCAGTACTTATAATTTAAACTGATCTACAAACAAAATTATTTGTACTGCAGCGATTAAACAAAACTGTGTAAATATCTGAAAAAAATTCTGTCAACAAAAATTATTGATTATTATGAAGTTTTTAAGACAATACTGCATGTATTCATAAATATAATGAAACTTCTTGAAAGAAACACTGTTCAAAAAGAAAAATTTAAGACATTTACTCTAAAATAGGCTATACAGTGCCTATTGGCCTGTTAGTTTTACTATATTATTTACTCTTGTTTTCATGTTTTTGAAAATAGTCTTTATACATTGTGTACATCACACCCAAAGCTAAACAGCCGACGACAGTCCCTTGGGCGGCCACTCGGAGTTGCATCAGATATATAGAGGGAGACATCTTGCCCCTGTTTTTGAAGTTGTAGGCTCCGAAGCCAGCAGCGATCAGAAAACCTGCGATACCTGCACAGTGAATAATGCAGTTATTGTCATGTTATTATTCATACTTACACTGCACAAAAAACTTTACACTTTACAAAACTGTTGCCTTTAAAAAAATATGACTTCATTCTTTTTGTATTTTAAGGGAAAACTGAGTTATCGACAAAAAACTTAAAACATTCATTCTTAATCTAAAACCAAAATATTTTTTTAGTTTTTTGTTAAAAAGCACAATTATGGTGGCATTTTAGGACATATGTTCATAGGATAATTTACTTATTTTGATCCAAAAAGTTTATCCTGAAATTTTGGAACGATTTTTGTAAAACAGCGTGTATAAAAAAGAATGTGTGTATGCTTCTAATAACTTTGGTGGTGTTAACTGATTTCAACCAAAATTAGTTCAAAATTGGTCCAAAAAACAAATGCTATGGATATAAAGTACCCTTATCACCTTCTAGGACCTAGGAAGAAACAGAACTTCATTTAACAGGAAACTAATCTTCAGGATCAATCTAAGGACATTTTTTTTATGGCTCAGCTGTTAGTGGAAAGTGTTTAATGGCTATATGTATCTGTTGAGCTGCAACAGTAGCAATTTGAACACTTACATAATTCCCCTTAATATATTGTTACAAAATGATAAATCTAATATTGATATTAAAGAAATACAATTCTTACCAATTGGGAAAAATGGCATCTCTTCCATTTTCCTCCTCAGTTTTCCACCTTGTGTTTCTTCCATTGTGATTCTGTAACAACAGAAATAATTCTAATCATTTTGTTTTTAACAACTTAAAACTATTATAAAAAAGTTGGGAAATTGGCTTTTCAAAATAAGTTTAACCAATTTCAAATTATACCTATTTGTTACTGTATTCAGTGTAACAAATTTGTAATTGGTTAAATTTAAAATTAATTAATTTGTAAATTTATTTTGATTTTTCCAATTTACTTCTCTACTGTAAATTTGTTTTATTTCAAATTTGCAATATTGATTTCAATTAAGTATCTTTACATACAAACAAACTTTGAAAAATATCTTTTTTTTACGAAGTCCCAAATTAATATTTTCGAGATACAGCAATCAATTAATTTTGTTAGTGTATATTGAATGAATTAATATTTAAACAGTTAATTGATTTTTGGTTTTAGTTTCTCAAAAAAATGTACCAATAAATTAAAGAAAAAGATCACAAATTATGGCCAAACCAGACCTATATGCCAAATTTCATTAAGATCAGTCAATATGTTTAATCTCTGGGGTTATACACAAACAGAAAACATTGAAAGAAAGATCCATTGGAGAAAAACTCAAAGAATAGCTCTATCAACAATTTTTTCATGATCGAAATACTTTTTGTGCATTTCAAACCAAAAACAGAAAATAAAATAAGTCAATGAATTTCAATCTGTACTTTCGACAGCAAACTTGGTTACAAAAATAGAAATTCTGTACACGACAATCAACACATATCTGTACTGTAATGGTCTGTTGTTTGGATTGGACAATGTCCAAGTTAGTTTACAGTTAGACCTACTCACAGAGTTAATAAAGAGTTCCTTATTTAAGTAATCTCATGAAATTGAGGAAAGGGATTAAACACAGGAAATGCTACTTGTAACGTAAGTCACAGAGCTGCATTTTTCAACTTCCTGTTACTTAATAAATGACTGTAAATTAAATCAATCAGAGGCATAAACTTCATCCGAGATTAGCGTGAAAATTTTGCAAGGAAAAAAGCAGATATTAAAGCAAATTCAAAATGAATAATGCATAAACATCTTCTACACTTTAAACAATTTATTTGACAGACATTTAAATACAAATAACCATCAACAAAACGTATGTGCTAATAGATTTCCTTTGCGGTTCACAAGCTATAAAAAACATTGAAAAACTGACCTATTTTATTAAATTCCAATTGTGAGATTTTGATGAAGTTTTACGTCTATGAAATTCTTAACAAAAGTTAGTGCAAAAAAAAGGTTAATGAAACTTATTGTTAGGAAGTAAACCATGAAACAGAAACAAACCTCTGGCAACAGTAATGGTTTATTTTACTCTCACTAAATAAAATATTAATAGTACACCACATTGCCTGTGAAATTCCAATGTGTTCACTACGAAAAGGTGTAACTTTCAGCAAAATGTTTAAATAAAAGAATATCTACTTCGGAATTTTAAGACTTTCTTCTCTGTACCTACGTTAAAAATTTAAGATCTCTGTGTGCCTGCATTGGTTGTACATTACAAACACAAACAGATCTTTTATTAATATAGATAAATAAATACAGAAAAACTGTGCCTATGATTGGTATGAAAATTTGATAACAAATTTGTGATCTTAAAACCACTTTTACAGAAGCAATGATGTTTGAATATTTTTTTTACATACTTTATTATTATTAAAATTAACAGATATTCACCTGCGGAAGATTAAATTTCTTACGATAACTTAAAATTTTATGCTATTGTTAACGGAACTATATTGGGACATATATAGCCGTTTATATTGCAATGAGCATTTACTATGCACGGTCACCGAAAGCCAAAGTGAAACGAGGTTTTAAGGTAGTAATCATGCACACGTTACCACATTCAAAACTGTTAGGTTGTTTAGATAAAAAAGAAGTTTTTTGTTTTTATTAATAATTATACACATTTAATTAATCGTTTTCACAATGAAAAACAGGTTTTCTAATTTCGCACAGTAGATTAAGCGTGTTTTCTAATTTTTAGGTTATGCATCTTGCTTTTCTATTTTTTTAAAACTTTCTGTAGTTTCTGCACTTTTATATTTTGTATTATTACTAATGGGCATGTAATAAATCATTTGGTAATAAATGTCTAATAATAAAAAAGTTTTTACTTGGATGTATTTCTGTTTATACACATAGTTAGGGACTGAACAAATTGAGATTTTGATACAATTTGGTATTAAGCCAGTGTGCCAATATATGTAAAAGATATTTAAAAATAAAAATAATTTTAAATTTGTTTTTCAACAAATAAAAAAAATATGATTTAACCAATTTTTTGCTTAAATGTAGCATGTTTAAATAACCAAACAAAACACAGTTTGCGGATTCTCTCTAAAATAATTTTTTGCTCAAACACTAGCTACTGATTTTAACCGATTTTGAGAAATAAGTAGTTTTTTTTGGTAGTATCTTCTGAACCTGATTTTTTTTTTTGAAAAATAACTAAATGTGAAAAATTTGTAAAATGTTTTTTTGCATTAAACCCCCTTTTCCCTAACTTTAATAGTTGGATGAGGTTAGGCCCTATTTCCAAACCATAATTCCTAAATTTCAAAATGGGAAAGAACATGAATTATAAATTTTCACATATCGAAAATTCTAATTTTTAAAATCTGAGAAATTAGCTTAAATAGTATATTAACATATTCTGAAGAATTTGGTTAATTTTCCGTATTTAACTACAGTTCCCAAATAGGATATTTTTAAGAGTTTAGCACGCTATTATTGACTGCATTTAATAGATGTAAACTGATGGAGCTAATTTTATGAACATTGTTAATATTTAAGTTAAAAAAAAACTGTAATAGTCTCCAGGTACCAACAACACAAAACATCCTAATTTTACAGATTGTTAAAATATAGATTTAAATGCTAAAAGCGGGTTTTCAAAAACTAAGAAAAAGAAACTTTTCTAGGTAACAAACTTGTCCAAGTAAAATTAATTTTTCTGTCAAATTTGATTTTGTTTTACATTATAATTCAAAATTATAAACAATTATGTAATGGGCATTAAAATTTCGGTTGAACTTTGTTCAAATGTAGTCATCAAATACGCAAAACAAAACATGTGACGAGTGGCTATCTTGGCCAAAAAATCGGTTCGGGACAAAAATACACAGTCTGTTTAGATTCAAGTGATCTAAGAAAATGTGATGCAATACAATGCAACCGACCGTGACCTACAAACGTCATAGTGACGTCATACATTCCCTCCCCACAATGTCTGCCAAGTTTAATCTGGGATACTTCTTTTAGAACTTCAGAAGAAACAGGTGACAAGTTACATGAACAGCTGTTGTTTCGTCACAATTTAGTTTTCTCAGTATTTGTTAACTAATGGGGTTAAAAGTTTGATTTGGACCATTTTTAATGGATATCCGTTTCAACAAAAAAGATCCATTTGTTTCAATCTGTTCATACTTTAAAATTTAAAAAAATAAAACTATATCTCAAGCTGCCTACTTCACAATCCTTCCAACTTACCGTTCAGACGCTAGTGGAGTACAAACGATCGTGCACACAACACCTTATTTTTATAATTACCACTATAGAACAACCTTAAATGACACAAACGAAAATTCGTTTTAACACACAAGAAATCAATAACCTAACAACGTACACACAATCTAAAAGCTTACAAATTCACGTACAACAAACTCGCTCTACGGCTGAACACAAACTGACACCGCTATTGCCAAACTCGGCGAGGTTGCATATCTAACCACAGGATTATTATTTTAATTGTCGTTTTTTCCTGGAACGCGGTTCATACTTTACTGAGAATATTGGCCGGTATTTCCTTGTGACTTCCGAGAAGCGAGCGGAAAGCGAAAACTGCGAATTAGTAACAGTCGCTGGAAATCACCGAGCCATTTATAAAACGTGACTTTTAGACGTCATACAAACGTGAAACTACAAACGTACGTCAAGCAAATCTCTTTCTGTAAACTAAATAAATCACAAAACCGTAATTTTTCATTACAGCGTACAAGAAAGTATAGTGATCACTGAATATAAAAAATATATAAAAAAAAAATCAATTTTATTATTTTGAAGGATCATTCAAAAGCAGTTTTTACTTGTGGCCATCACAATTTTAACCTGTAGGTTAAACGAGTCGACTGATTTCAATAAAATTTGGTTACTTATGTACTTTGTTCATATCTATGATCATTTTTTTTAATTTAAAAAAAAACAGGTTTTAAGCTCTTTTTGGAAAAAAAAACTTGGAGAGATTTTTTTGGAAAATCGGCTTTTACAATTTTAAACAAAGTTTGCTTAAAAGTATCCATTATTAGTCAAAATAAATTGACATATTGGCTCATCAGAGGACCATATCATATAATCAAGTCAGTGTATCGAATTTGAAATTAAAAATATAGTTAGAGTGGCGGCTCGTAGCTAAAATTAATGTGGGTGCTCCTCCCAAAAATTCTTAGCTTTTGTTTTAAAACTGTGCAAAAGGAAACAAACATGTATAAAAACAAAATTTATTCAGAAACTTAATAAAATCCCACAAGAACAAAATCAAAAATTATTTACTAACTTTAACCTAAATTGCTACAGTTCAAACTCAATCTATTTATTTAAAAATGAAATTAAATCTTGTTTTAATTTGCGTGAAAAGATCAATAATTTTCTCCTTGATCTGTGGAAGACAAATGAGGAAATTTTTCTCTATCGAAAGCACTACAAAGTGCATTTAGTCTTTCTGAATTCATAGTGCTTCTTAGATACGTTTTTATTCTTTTCAGGAAAAAATGAATCAAATAGAATAGCTGGAAGCAGGACAGTAATCTAATTATACACTATCACATTCAAGAATACGGTACACTATTTTAAGCATAATACATGTAGAGTAAAAAAAACTGCCTTCCAGCAACATGCCATGGTTGGCACTGTGGAATTGCTGCTGAAGCTGTGAAGCACAATTTAAGTAACAAACCATTTAAACAGCTGGGATCGGGTTAGTATGCAAAAAACAACTTAAATAGGCTAATAACATTAGCTATTATTATTATTTTTGTTGTCTAATGCCCATACTTTATGCCTGTTAGACTAATGACGACAAGAGATCAGCATTAATAGTAGAGGAAAAGCAACGGGAGTAACTGCAGCTACAACTTAAAACCTTAAGGTGCATAGTTCAGAGACGCAGCAGACTGACCAGTGCTTTAGCCACAAAATTTATTCAGATAAACACGACACATTTTTTTTATTACTAAAGGGCTTGCAGTTAGTGTCTAATATTTTTGATAATAGCCGCCATGGTGGCCTAGTGGATAGCGTACTAGGTTTTCACCCTGAGGACCCGGGTTCGATTCCCGGCGAGGGCTTGGCATTTTTACACACTATAAATCATCCCATCGTCTGCATTAGCCCAAGTGTGCACAATAGTTGGACGTTACAAAAAAATATTTTTTGATAATTAAAACAATAATACTTTTAAAAAAATGTATTTTGTACAAAACAATATATAAAAAACATTACAATTAATTAAAGAGTACATTCACACACAATTTCTAATTTTGTTTATTCACTATCATCCTACTGAATTCAGACTATTAATTTCTTCCATCTTTATATTTCATTAACTGCCTACATTAAAAATTACTAAGGGAATTATAATGAAATTTTAACTTTTTCTACGGTTTAAGGTCAGAGAAAAAAACTGTTAAAACAAGAAGAGTTTAATATAAGATCTAGAAGTATGTATTGGCTTTTATTAAGAATATGTATCAATACATATTACTCTGCTCTTATACAAGCAAATTTTAAAATCCTTATGGACATGCAGCATACAACTCCAGAGTTGGATTTAAAATTTTTTCCCAGGTCTGTATGTAAAAAATCAAATACAAACTTTATTAAGATATTTCAAAATAAAGAAGGCCCTACTGCAATGTGTAGTGAATGTATCATCGTACATTGTATATTAGAAATGATGATTTACACAGAGACCTAAAGATGGATAGAAGAAACGGTGCAGTGACCATTTGCATAAACTTCAGCAGCCCGGCAATGTCGAGTTAAGAAGGATGGATGACACCAGTGCATTAAGAAAGTTGAAGAGAACAAAAGCAATTGACTTAGTTTGGACTGTGTTTGGTTTAAATACTTTTGGAAATTAATCACTGGGTTATAACCTGACAATTGTGATTCATAAGAATGATAAATTACTAAATGACTGTATATAATTAGTTCTAACAATAAAGTTGTAAACAAAAATAAATTCAGTATTGCATAATCTAGATACACTAATAATCAAGATAAGCTAATAGAACTTTAGACTACATTTCAGACTGAAATACATAAGGGCTTCAACCTGAAATAAAGATCTTCAACTCTAAAGTTTATTTTTTAATCCAAATTTAATAATTACATTTAGGTTTAACTTACTACATCTATCATATTAAAATTATTTAACTGAAGCCAGAATAACTAATTGGAAGAAACAAAGAGTAACTGATGAAGGTCTACGTTATGTCAATGTTAGTAAATTATGTTTTAAAAATATTTAAAAAATGAGATCACTACACGGTGTGAAATAATTTAGTTTTATCCTGCTCAGAACAAAAGCTGGAATAGCACATAGCAAAAATGATGGCAGCAGTGATAAAATAGTACAAACATGTTATACGCAGGCCCTTTACTTATAATTAATTTAAAACAAAGATACGGTACTTTTTATAGCTTGATAGATATAAGGTAGTCAGTGCAAAACTAGGTTTATTAATTACGATTATTTTGAAACTTAAAAGTGTTAAAAATAAACAAAAAGGTTTGTTCATTCATAGTTTTAAAACTTGATAGAAACGAAAAAAACAAACATATTAAATAAATTAGGTAATGAAATCACTATGTAAAATTAATAAATGCGTTTATGCTGTTTTAGATTTACTTTCATTCATCTTTTGTAAATTTTCATGAGTGCTTAAGCCCACATGCCTTCTTGTACTATTTTTTTCATTTTGAGATATACTATTACAGCCATCTTGTTCCGCAATTCTTTGTTAATTTCTATCTATCTGAATTAATTATATTTGTAAATAAATATAAAGATTAAAATGTTTCCTGGATACAAAAAAGACCAAACCTAACAGCTATTCACATTTCACACAAATTATATAACTTTTGTTATTTCAATTAAGCAGTATGTGTTTCTTTAAACCATAAAATTACGCCCTACTGATTTTCAAAAAAACAGCTGTCATCAGTTTTGAGAGTGTCAATGGTATTCAGCAAACTGAGTACTTTTAGAAAAAAATAATGAATATATATGTTATTGTTGGTGTTGGTATTCTATATTACCAATGGATGGTCAAATGAAACTAATTCAATTGGAAACATAAATGATTAGGAACAGTAGGATATGCTTTCTAATTCCAAGCAAATAACAAAATAATGATTATTCTTTCTTAGGAACCTGTTATGTAATAACTTTTATAAACTTCTGAGGCCTACATTCTATTATTGAAATAGCAGTATTTTGTATCATATAACGAATTCCTAATCATTTTAAAACTAAGTTAGACCTTATTACATCATTTTTAAAGGTTAGCTTATGACATTGTGACAGGTTATCTTCTTTGGGTTTCATTAAACAAATAAATTACACAATTTTCGCTAAAAATATACACTTTAAAAATACTTACTTACAGTGTAATAAGTTCTGGTAAATTTCAGGAAAGACTTTACGTTAAATTTAAAAAAAATTATCTGAAACCGAAAACTATTTTAAATGACAGCACTCTCATTCATGGTCATTTATGAAAAGACCTCGAATTTTAATCCCCATTCTTCAGTCGATTACCGTCAACCTTGAATTTCTTTCAGTAATCGATATTTTCAATAGTTCTATGTCTAAACAGGAATGAACATAATAAACTGAAGCAAATAAATGATTGAAGTTATATTATTTTATAATTTTCATAAATAAATAAATAAATATATATATATATAAATATATATATATATATATATATATATATATATATATATATATATATACAATATTTTATGCAAAATTCCGATTTTCTCTATACATTATTCTCCATAAACATTTAAACAATTTATTTCAACTATGAAAGACGACGTTACACTGAAATACCCAATATTGTAATACTGTACATACATCATTTATATAATATTAATTTTAATTAATTTTACTCAGCGTTTTAAGGACTGTGAGAACATAGAACACTTTAACGGGGCATGTACTGCCATTTTTATTTCACAATAAACTAGGAATGTGGATTTATGGATTGGATTCGGAATATGGTTTGTCAAAAAAAAGTCAAACATAACCTAAACTAAATGTTGAAAGTACGTCAGTGTACTATAAGTGACTCAGCAATGGTCACAGCTTTTGCATTAAAACTGTAGTATGTATTAATTATTAATTTCTACTGAAATCTCTTATTAAAGAGTCCTAAAACCATATGGCTATAGTTCTAAATAATATAGTTTCAATCTACTTAATAAAAGAATTGGCATAATGGTTGAAATCAAGGGTGGATTTATCAATTTTGTGGAGAATTTTGTTGAAGATATGTTTAAGTAACGAGGATGCAATATTAATTTTAATCTGACAAAATAATGCTATACTAATAACTGGTTGAGAAATTAATATTTCCTAGACGAATTAATTTCATAACAAAATTACCTGTTGCTAAATGTTGGTTACAAACATGTGTATGGGACCTTTAAAACGATTATGCCATTGGGGTCCACTCACAGCATTTGGTAAGAATTATTTTCATATTAAAAATAAACAATTATAATCACTGGTTAATAATGAAAGCTATGTCCATTCAGTTGTTTTATTTAATAAAACAAACTATAATTTCCAAAATAATGTATACATAGGGGCCTAAAGACAGTTAGGTAATTATTTTTCTCTATGAGGTTATGTCCTTTCAGTTGTTTTATTTGTACTAAAAAAGATATAATTTCCAAAATAATGTATGCATAGGGTCTAAAGACTATTAGGTAATTTATCTAATGTAGATTAAAAATTTTTTTGTTGTTTAACGTCTGACTATTGTGCACACTTGGGCTAATGCAGACAATGGGATGATTTATAGCATATGAAAATGCCAAGCCCTGGCTGGGAATCGAACCCGGGTCCTCGGGGTGAAAGCCTAGTATGCTATCAACTAGGCCACCGAGGCGGCTTATCTAATGTAGAGATATGAAGCTCATATCAATATGAGAGCAGGTAGTTTACTACAGCTATGGATCCATGGTTTTAAGTCTTGTTATTACATTTAGTGTCTTTGATTGATCTTCCATTTTCACCAGTTAAAATTCACTCAAATGTTAAGCCAATAATGTATCGAATTAAGTAATATATATTGCTTATATACATTGGAAAAATATGACTATGAATTCCTGATGATCAAAATTTTTATAAATGTACTACCTTATTCATTATTATGAATAAAATGGTAAAAATAATTTTGATTCTCAAAATTTAATGGCATACAGGTATGAATTTTTTGAAAATTTCTTTTCCATAAGATAAATAAAATTAACACTTGGTACTAAAGTAAACATTTTTGAGTAGTTTTTCTTCTGTTATATGCTTTAATATTAAATTAAGAAATATTTACCTATAGGAGATTAAATTTATTACAGTAATTTATGATTTCATACAATTTTTAATGGATCTATATTGTGATATCACAACACGTTTACCCTGCATAGGCACACCGTTCACAGATTTACTACACCGAGATCACTGCAAGTCAAAGTCAAACGAGTTTAGTAATCATGCGGATGTTATCACAGTTTCATTGTCAGTAAATTGATAGTTGTATAGACCAAGTTCTTAACTTTGTTAAGTCGTGGTAGCCATTGTTTGTAAACTTTGTGGTTTGGTACTTTTTATTAAACTAGTTTAATTAAATAGGTTCTTTACGCACAACCGTGTTATTAAGTTTTTCACCCATTGACTGTGTTAGGTTCTTTAGGTACTTTTCTTTTTTTTTTTAAATTTATATTTTTTTCATTATTAATAAAATGCATTAAATTTATCATTTTTGCAATGAAAAACAAACTTTTCCTTCTTTCATGCACTATTGATTTTGATTTTGAGGTTATGCTGGTCATTTTTATTTTCAATTTTTTTTGGACCCCGTTGTTTCCGCACTTTTATATTTTGGATTATATGTAGGCGGTATTTTATGCAAAAAAGTCAGATATACCTAAACTAAATTTTGAAAATGTTGAGAAAGTAGTCAGTTGTACTCAGCAATGGTCATAGCTTAATAGTAGTTGCTCAAATATTAATGGGCATGTAAGCAAGTTTTTAGTGAAAAAAATACAAAAATTTATAAGATGTTGTTGTTTTCCAATGGCTTCCGCTGGCTCACGCCATCTTTGATCTTGCTTCCCAGTAGAGACCAGGGAGGTCTCCTCTTCTCTGCTTCTCTTCATCTAATTTTCTGCAGACCAGGAGATGGTCCTTGTTCATGATGGTGTCTGGGCATTCACACAATGTGCAGTTGTCATAGTTTAGTATCTTAATTTTCTTCAGGTGTTCATTCAGACAGTCATGTCCAGTTGTCAGCCGAAAGACCGGGACAGATGTCCTCCTCTGGAGGTCCTTGACCTTCCCATACAAGTCGAATACATTCTCATAAGGCTTATTCTTTATGTCTTCCTTGACTTTGTTTGTAAATTCAAGATAAGATGTTCGCTTCAGTGCACTAATCTGAGCCTCCAGTGTGAGCATTCTTTTTGGTTTCTGTACTATAAGGTTTCCTTGTTTGACCAGCTTGTCTGCTTGCTCATTCCCTTGTATGCCTACATGTGATGGGATCCACTGCAGAACCAATTCCTTGGTAATGTGTTTAACTACTTTGTATTTCTTCTGGATCGATTCTATCATAGAGTCTGCAGATGTGTTGTCAGCAATTGCTTGTAATGCCGATTTATAGTCAACTAATATCACTATGTTATTATTCAATCATGGCCTCGTTATTATTTGCCTCAATGCCTCATCGTTTGCAAATAACTCCGCCTCAAAAACGGTGGCGTCCGAGCTTAATGCAAAATAAATTTATAAGATGTGGTTAATGTTATAATTATTCTCCATAAAAACCTTTGTTGTTAGGTTAACAGTATTGTTTTTAAAGATCATTTTAGTAAGTCTCTCTCTCTCTCTCTCTCTCTCTCTCTCTCTCTCTCTCTCTCTCTCTCTCTCTCTCTCTCTATATATATATATATATATATATATATATATATATATTTATTTATATATAAACACACACACGTGTGCGTACGTGGGTCCAGTTGAAAATGGCATAAAATAAAAAAAAATTATTTCAATTAAAAATGTGTGGTTTTTGGCAGCCAAATAACAAAACTAAAAGGGCATTGATTATACTTTAATAAATCATGTACTGCTATTCAAATATTTGTTTGGTTTCAGTTATTATCAAGTTAGTCACATGTATGACTGCTCATTGTTGCAACATGTGGTGGCCACCAAACAGTCTCGGTGGGCTGCTTAATAAATCTATATTTCTTATCTTCAGTGGACTCTCAATTTATAACTTCCTCAGTGCATTATTCGAAGGACCTGGTTATCTGCCGTTAAAGTGGGTTCCGGTAAGTTTTAAGTCATAATTTAGCAATTTTAATCTTGTTATTTTATTAGTTATTTATAAGTTAGTTTCTTATAATTACAAGTATAAACTAACATGTTTGTTGAACTTGCTAACTGATTACAATCAATATTAAAAAAATACATATTTTACTAATTTTGTATGGCGTGAATTATGAACAACTCACATAATCTCTTACAAAAATAATGGTCAGAGTTAAAATAGTATGTATTCATAAATAGCTTACATAGTAGATAACTTGTATGAAAATAAGGAAGTAAAGCTTAGCTCAATTAGTGTGATTGTTTAAAATTCACTACAATTTTAAGCTGTACGCAGGTTTCAGTTATGTTGATATGAGCATTACGTTGATCCTAACATAATGCTTTTGTTAGTATAACTAGCATAAAGTAAAATATATTTAAAGAAGAAATATTGTGATATATGTCAAAATAACCATTTTTATTATTGTAACATGGCCACTGGACCACATATTTTAGTAATTAGGATTAATAGGTCATAACCATTTTTAGTTCATAATATTTTCCATTGCCGCTCTACAACATAATTTTCTACAGATTTATATCTGTTCATTTGTTGTACATGTTTCCATTTAATTTCTTAAATCTAGTCTAAACATAAGCTTATTGTAGTTTTATAATTTTTTATGGCCATCCATTTTATATTTTTTATTGTTCTATTTTTAGAACAAAAATTATTAAAACAAACTGTTAATGAATTAGGCCTGGCAGCTACCAAATACGGAGTGGAGCTGCGCTGAGGTGAGTGAAATGAAGATGACTAGCTACTGGAAGTGGAATTCAGTCTGTTTATAGTGTGTGTTTGTATCTCTACAAAGCTTTTGGTGTATGTATTTTAAAACTAAGCAAGGCAATGGTAATAAGAAATATAAGTTTTGTGGCTTAGACAGCGTGTAAGTCTTGAATGGAGTCAGCTTCAAAGCAAAAGCTACTGCGGAGCAGAGCTGCTTGACTCCACTCAGCTCTGTTCATGGGCGGTTCCAGTCAGTTTAAAAGAGGGGGCTGATTGAAGGATAAACTCAGTAACTCGTAATATTATTTTAATTTCAGTAGATTCATACAAATATGAAATAATTCTACATGGACCTAAGTTCTTGTTCTACTTCAATTAGATTTTTTTTGGTTAGTATCCATACTTTATGCCAGTTAGACTAATGAGGACGAGGAATCAGTGTTAACAGTAAGGGAAAAGCAACAGGAGCAACTGTTGCTCGAACTAAGAACTTTTAGTTGAGTCATGGTAATAAACTAAATCTTTATGATAAAATCTAAAAGAAAATATAAGTACGTGTTGTACACATAATTTTATTTTGGGGAGTCCCTGTCACATGGAATACATAAAAGTAAATATAGAAATTAATATAAATTAAAATTCTAAAAGAAATAAATAAAAATATATTTTATAAACATTTTACTAAGTTCATGGTTTTAATTGATAATTCACTTCAGATAACGAAGTCTTCACTTTCTTTTTTTTTCAACTTTGCGAATTTATTAACGTTTTGTTTGCATAGATTTTGTCTGCTATTTCTCTGTTCACACTTACGTCATTGTGACCGTGCTTCTGTTTAACAAATATGTGCACGTACTTATTCCTTTCCCCACTTTCTTTTCAAGGATAAGTTAAACTTTAACCTGCCCTGCTGTATCTATGTGTACAGGATTCAGAGAACCCCTTTTTTTAATATAGAGAGTGAAGTTATGCCAAAAGTTGGCATTTTTATTTTATTCAATTAGGTAACTAGTAAGTTCATATTTCTTCAAATTGTTTCGAATTCCAAATTCCTCCCCAGCCTTCCTAGATCTGCCTTTGGCTCTGTTACACGTTCAGTGGCCACACTTACATTAAAACAATAGGTTAGGTTTTGAATGCATAGTCCGCACAGCACAACTTTACACCGTATTTCATGGCACCCAGCCTTAGTGAAAAGCTCAAATATCGAAAACTGAATTACAATTGGAACACCTTTTTTAATGTTTAGTTTATTTTTATTATAACATTTTCATTTTTACAGGAAGATGTGAGTGATGAAAGTTTCTTGCAGTTCTGTGTAAGTTGTAAAGGATTCAAAGCTCCGAGAGCCCATCACTGTAGAAAATGTAAGTCCTGCAATTTGACAAAACCTTATAGTTTCATGAAAATCTTTAGGAGTAACACATGTTACCATTATAGTTTTCTTTAAAAAAATATTTTCTAAATTGAGTAGTTGATGGATAAAACACAAAATATCTTTTATTTTAGAAATATGAGAAAGGTTGACAAATTTTTTTATTAATAATAATTATTAAAACACTGGTAGGTTTAATCTCTATTTTATAGATCAGATTTTAAGAAGCTAAACCTTTTTGTGTCATATGAGGGCATGAAAACTTATTTGAATAATTTGTGTACTTAAGGTATATTCAGAAGGTAGTACCATTTTGTTATTAAAATACAGTATTCATAACTTTAACATAATAATTTTATTGCTAGCCTACATGAAAGAACATTCCTGAAACTGCTTTCGTATATAATTTCTACCATTGTTAGTCAAATTTTCATATCTCACAATCAGTTACTTTTTATTCCTTCCTTAACAAGTGTGGCACCAATGAAAATAACCACTATTGTAAAGGGTAAAGTTAAGGCTATGAACTTTAATTGCCAGTAATATTGTTAAATCAGATTTAGATTTCGCAGGCAAGATATTCACAATCATTTTCATGAAACATCAAAACTGTAAAACTTCTTTTGTACATAAATTTCCTATTTAAAAGCTGGTTTCGAACTGCCATTTTTTGGATATATGTATATCATTGTTATTGTAGAGACTGCTCTTTGGATTCAGTAATGATGCAAGAGACATAAGTCTTGTCACCAGTCGTTACTTAGTTAAAAAAATCAGACTTTTATTTTGAAACTGGTAAGGAAGACTGAGCAGAATCAAATCGTCTGGTTTTGTGAATATTGAACCAAGCAAATTTGTCATAAGCTCTTTCTTATAATTCCATGCAGAATTGTTTTTGAAATTTAATACAGTAAAAAACTATGAATCATGGTTTCCCCCCTCATTTTTGTAAGGAACACATACACATTATTTGTTATAAACATCATTAATTTTCCAATGAATGTTAGGTGATTTTACATTTATTGATATAAAAATCAAAATGCTGTTTTAATTTCACAACCTGTGAGATTGTTGATTGAGTTGAAAATTTTAAATTGTGTTTAGGCCATTCAATTGTTAACTCATTTGTTACATTTAGAAACATCCACTGTATTATTGTCATTAATAATTGTTAATTAGTATTGTTTTGATTATATAGTTTTAAAAATTGTTATTTTGTTGTTAAATTTTATGTATTTATTTGTTGTGAATTTTGTTAAATTAGTTTAAAAGTAACATAAAGGCGTTAACAGGTTTGGTTTTTCACCTGTAACCATGAAAAATACCTAGTTTTAATCAGTTTCAGCGTGATAAAGTAATTACCATATTTAATAATTATAGTATTTAATAAATACCATATTTTGTAAATCTGTTATATAAATAATAGCTTGTGAAATCTGTTTACTCGTACAGGTGGGCGATGTGTCCTCAAAATGGACCACCATTGTCCGTGGATTAATAACTGTGTGGGGCATGCTAATCATACGCACTTCACTGCTTTCTTGCTGTGCAGTGTGATTGGCTGCTTTCATTCGACTATCATCTTGAGCTGCACACTTTACCGAGGCATTAACAGAGTATGTAACCTATATTTAGTAAATAGTAACCTATATACTGTTATTACACATAAATTGTGATGTTATGTAGGCTTTAAATTATTTTAAAGTAGACTTAATTAAAATTAAAAAACAATATTTCATACTCTATTGTTGGAATATTTATTCTAGAAAAACGTAAGCAGAGCTATCACCATTATTTATTATTAATTTCAATTAAAATATTAATTTTTATAAATAATATTTCAACAAAACTTAATTTAATTCATAATATTTTTTATTTCACTTTGCTCCAGCTGTAAAATATTTAATGTATTAATTACGATAAATTTAGAAAGCTCAACAATTTAAAATGCATGACTTCTAAACTGTCAGTACAGCCAGTAACTTTTCCCTATTATTTGTATATAAGAATTTGTTTTTATAGTACTTGGTTATTGATTAACCTACACATGGTCTTTTGAATGACTAAGACATCCATTTATCTTTATAATAATTATACATGGAATGAAAACATAGGCAGTGTTTTTGACAACTCACATCTGCATAGTCATAGCTATGTAACCAGGTGACGCAGTCATGAAATGTTTGCTGATTTCATAAATTTTTGCAGGTACATCAAAATAATAATTGATTCCTGCAATAGTTGTTCGTGTTATGGTGATAACAAAAAATTAATTGCCAATATTATTCCTTGCCAGTAATTGTTAAGAAGTAGATATAGTTTGACGATAAGACAGCTTTAATTCAGACAAGTATTCACAAATGTCTTGATTTCAATAATATACAAAACTTTTATTTTATATTTGGAATATACTACTGTATTTACAATCGAATAAAACTGCATCAGTATTGTTAATTATGCATAAAGTTTAGAGAACATAGTAAAAGAAAATCAAACTAATTTATTGTAACAAAATAGGCTAAAATATCACAGTTGTATCATTTTTTTTCAAATTTAGAATGTAAAAGTTTTAAACAAATGTGAAAGTTTTTTTCAAAATAATTAGCCTCTCTTATTTGATGTTTTTTTTTTTTTTTTTGGTTAGAAATCACTTTACAATACAATTCAATAGGCAGCGTGTATCTGAGTATGTGTCCTATTCTGCCTGCCATTTTACACTACTCCAGCTTAAAAACATTGGTCTGCTGATGTAATAAGTAGTGGACAACGATGTTTGATTTGATTATGGATAAAATATGTATAATTTATCATTCAGTGTTACTGTAATTGAAAAAAATTAAAAGTGAATTCATGAAAATGAAAATTTTTTTTTTTTTTTTTTTTTTTTTTTTTAACGTTTGACTTTGTGCACACTTGGGCTAATGCAGACGATACAATCGTGTAGGTTCATGAAAATGAAAAATGGTGTTCAGGTTTCATTTGCATATTTCATTGAAACATAAAAATTTAAAAAACCAATGTATACAGATTATTTAACACTGATTATGATGGCGAAATTAGGGTTCCAAATAAAAAGTGTAAAACAAAAGTTGTAAATTTTGTGATGGTCAGAGTTGTTGAAAGTTGTTTCCATTATATCAGCTATTATTTTTATTTTCTTTCTTACTTTCTGTAGTAGACCAGATAAAATCTTCTGCAGGTAGAGTGGTCAGAGAACCTCAGAGTGTAGACCATTTTTTCTTCGGATTCAAACCACTGTTACATTTGATGTGATAACTCCTAAAACATAAAAGTATCCGTTAACACAGACTACCAAATTTGTTTAAATGAAAATTGATAAAAAAATTTTCTTCTATTACTGATTTAAGGTTACAACAAATTTTTTTTGAAATTGGATGTTTAGATTATTGAAATTCTAAATCAGTAAGATCCTACAGTACTTTTTCCTTCCAGGTGTGGTATTTATACCATGGTTTGGAGCCAATCGTACAGCTAAGCCTTCATACGTTAATACTGTGCGTGTTTGCCCTTGGCCTATCCATAGGAGTGGTGTTAGCTGTAGGCATGCTTATGTTCTTTCAAGTAAGTAGAGACGATGGCCGCAAGCACTGTCTACGTTTAGACGTAGATGGAGGCTTAATTAAAACAAAGGATGCCTATCATTTTATAAATATAATTTTATTCTGTTTTTAATTTCTTACAACATAGAGTATATGTTGATTGGGCAATAAGTTGATCTTGAAACAGCTGTGTTTGTTAATTTTGTTCTGCTTAAATTGTTTGAAACGTAATGAATTTACAGATTTCAATGATAGGTGTAATATATCTATATTAGAGCTGCTGAAGTTCTTGTTTTCTTGCTCATATTTTGGCAAGAAACCTAAAATTTAACAAAGTTAGAGTTTTTTCAAAATTTGCTCCAACAATTTCGATCACATAGATTGTGTGTAGCATTTAAGTACACAAACAAAATATATAGACTGATATTGATCCTCTTCAGTATATCCTGATCAGGAGCTGTTTCTAATTTCTCAAAACTGGCTTGTCATATTTCGTTCAGAGTATATGAAGATTTTTGGTCATACACTCGTGCTGGTATAGGAAATTATAACTGTAAAGAAATTATTGTTTATAATGAATAGAAAAAAGTAAACTCTGATTGTTTTTTTTTCAATATAATCTCAAACTATAAATTTCTTTTCATTTAAAGTCAGATTTTTGGGAAAGGAGCAACACACTTAGTGCTAGAGCTATCAGAAAAATCAGCACTAGTGACAGATGCAAGAGATTTTTGAAAATTGGCTCTTCTGATATTGCTCAGGTTTTGATCTTTCATAAGGATTTATATCTATATAATTCGGTCTACAACGTTCTACGCCGTCTTCCGATCTCCAACCTCCACCGATCGCGGTCCCACCACAGGTCCTCTGTTAGATCCCTTTTTTTTATTTCCTTTTCGACTCCCTCTCTCCAGCTCAGTCTCGGCCTTCCTCATTTTCTTCTTCCAGGTGTTCGCCATTGCATGATTTTTTTGGGAATTCGCTCATCCGGCATTCTTTGTACATGCCCGTACCTACCAAACCAGTTGTTTTGTTCTTATATCCTCTACAATTGTATGCCTTACGTCCATTATCCTCCGTATACTTTCATTTCTCACTCTCTCTTTTCTTGATCTTCCTGCCGCTCTTCTCCAAAAGTCCATCTCAGTAGCCAACAGTATTCTTTCTGTTCTCCTCTTAATTGGCCATACCTCACTACCATATGTTATAATGCTTTTTACAATTGTGTCATAAATTCTTTTTTTATATATATTTAAAGGATTTATATTGTTTTAAAATTGGACAACCAAAAAATATTGATTTTCTTTTTTGGGGTAAATGACAGACTTCATTTTGAAGCTGTTTAACTGTAGCAGTAAACTAAAAATTAAAAAAAATTAAAAATTTTTTGTCACAAAAATGACAAACACTAAAAACAATGGATATAAAAAATTGAATATATTTATGAAAATTTATACGTTCACACAGATTAAGTTTTGTATCAAAGAGTAAAACTGTTAAAAAGAGTAAATCAAAATTAAAGTAAACTATTGAAAATATGTTATAATAATTTTACTTGTTAGTTATTTAATACTTTCTTTAATGGTTTTACAGTTTCGTTCAATTTTACGAAACAAAACTGGAATTGAAGAATGGATCGTAGAGAAGGCTGACCATCGTAGAAGTGGCACTGGTGATGCACCGTTTGTTTTTCCTTACAACCTTGGATGGAAGAAAAACTTTCTACAGGTAAAATTAATTAATATTCTTAGCTTTGTGTGTGGATAACAGTAGGGACGCAGTTATCCAGAACTTGTTTATCCAAAGTTCTGGCTTATTGAAAGAGAGTTTCGAAAAAAGTTAAACAATAAAAAAATGTATTTTTTGACATTACATACTTGATGACAAAAGTAAGTCTATTGTACATAAGTTATTGTGTTTGAAATGTAAGGATATTTTATTATAGTAAAGGAATAATTTTTAGTAGTTATACTGCTTCAAGTAACCTTGTATTTATGCTAAGCAAAACAAACAGCAGCGTGGTGAGAGTGAAATTGCTGTGCGATTTGCTATGCATCAGACAACAGTTTTTGTTTATATCTTCGGAATTATTTATAAATCGAAGTTTTTGTGTTTATTTTTTAAATATAATTATTTAAACCCTTTGATGATTATGGCTGTTTGCGCTTAAATTGTATTCATATTCTGGAACTTCTCCGACAATTTATGTGAAAAAAAGTAGTTATATTTTGGAATATCATTCAACCAAGATTTGCTTGACTTTAATTTTTAGCATTACAAGAACATATGGCGTGACATTTATAAGGGTTTTGGGGTTATTAAACCATAAACCAATTAACTTATATGTTCTTCAGACGAGGAAGGGTTATCAGCCCCTTGTGAAGGAGAAGGGGAAGTTATGGGTCCCCTGCGAAAGAGAAGTTAAAAAAGAGGAGTTATCAGTTGACAAAGAACAAAGAGTTGATGAATGGGGAGTGGTGCATATTGGTGATAGACTATAAATATATACTGTAAACATCTGTTCTTTACGCTAAATGTCAGTAATGTTATTCTGTTTACATCCAGCGTAAACTTCTGTCATTAGAAATTTACGCTAAACATTATGCTTTGTTTTTTAATGTAATCGGTTCCTTCATTTTATTCTTGGGATATCTAGTTTATTATTATGTTATAGTTTTCCATATTATGTTAATATAATTTGTTTTATAAGAATTTATTAGTTATTGTTTATGAATAATAATTACTAATACAGTTTATTAGTTTCTGAAAATGGATTGGATAAACAAAGTCCTAAAACGAGTTTCTTAATGTAATTTAAACCTGTTGAATGGTTTCAGTGATACCTTGGCTTACGGTCAACCTGAACAACGGTCATATCGGACAACGGTCTGATTAACGGAATGAAAAATGACCCGCATAACAGTTTAGTTATTGGATAAAGGGCTGAACATATAAGAGTGTTTTCATTTTGTTAAGTTATTTCTAAGAAAATGTGTAAATATAGAGATAACATTTGGCTATGCTGTAGAAATGAACATTGTGCTGAGTTAATACAAACAAGCCTTTGATTGATGTGTTTGGTTTTTGTAGGGCTGTAACTTCCATAATATTTGTCAGTTATCTGTTCTCAGAATACATACTCATATTCCCTTTTCTGTCATTGTACCTAATTTTACGTAGTGTGCATCAACCCTTTCACTGTGTATTTAATTTGTTAACACATTAAAAAATGTAAACAGTTATAATATTATCATGTTACATACTTTTGATTTTTAAATTTAACAAAACAATAAGTGTCTTTGTGTGCGAGTTTAAAATTGTTGTTTATATTCTGTTTTCAGTTTTTTTTTGAATAAAATTAAATGGGTACTAAAAGAAGTGTTTGTGGTAGTGGAAGTAAAAGACAAACTTTGACTACTGAATTAAAAAAAGCTACAGTATGAGCTAAAAAAATATGTATTATTGATTTGTCCTGTTTGTATACAAGTGACATAATTATATTTGTATGCATTTAGTTAAAATAAAGGTGACTTCTGTTCTGTGAATTTTCTTGTACTTCGTCTTTGACATATCATTAGTGAGTACTCAATTATGTTTTTCTACATAAGAACTTAAAATGTTCTCCATAAGTCTCTATTCTAAATGCTTACTCGCACATCAGACTGCTCGGATAACAGTATTAGTTTTGGAAAGAAATAAGACCACTAACTGAGGTACCGTATATAAAATTTAGTAATAAAAAAAACATTTTTTTCAGCTTGTATTCGTCCTACATCCTTACTCCTGCATTGTGATGTTCCAGAATACCATTATTCCTCAAAGAGTTAAAAACAGTACATTGGACTATCATGTTGTGTGTTATTTACTGTTCAGCTTTTATTTATTTTCATTTTGTTTTCAGTCTTGTTAATCATGTGTTACGTTTGAGTTTATGTATTGTAGGTTTTATTAAGACCCAAAAACATGGTGTTTTTACCGTGACAAAACACCGGAAATAGGCAGGGACTTATGTTATTCTTTCTACATGTTCTTTTTAAACGTGTTAAACTGTTATTAGTAAAAAAAAAATTAATAACATATCTCAAAACGGAAATATTGTTGCTGATGACATTCAAGTGTTTGTAAACAAATTAATACCAGAATGAATAACGATTTTTAATGTTATATAACTAGACCAAATAATTATAAGGTATTTTATAACAGCTAATTTCATTGTTTCAGGTTTTCAACTGGGGCTGTACTCCTGCAGGTGATGGTATTCATTGGCCTGTTGTCGAAGGTTGTCACCAATTTACTTTAACTGTAAGTAAAGTATTATACAGTAAAAACTTTATAACCTGTGCAATTCTCTTTTTTTAAGATGAAACAACTTTTGTAAACAGAATGTAATGGTTGCTTCTTAAAGTTAACTCATGGAATTTGTGTAAATACTTTTGAAATGACTGTACATTTCTTTTTAGTAAAACATTTTTCTATCGTAAAACCTTCTATAATCAGTTTGTTCATTTTGAGCGTTTTAGTTCATAAAGACATTAGGTATTGTTATTTATCACTATGAGTCCAACAGAAAATAATTTTTTTGAATTGGTGTGCAGTAAAATTTTAATTTCTGTAACGGCTATAAAAATATCAGATCTTATAATTGTGTATTCATTGTTACGTTAAACAAATTTGACCAACTTTCCCATCAGTGGTTCAGTATATAAATAAATTATCAATGTATGCTTCCTTCAAATGTTTATTCTTCCTCCTTTCAGTAATCTACAAAACTATATTCTCTCTAGGCTACATTAAACTATTCCTTTACTAAGCCACAATCAAGGATTGAACACTATCTTCTCACAAAGTATTTCAACGTTTTATTAAAATGTCATTATTCAGAATGATTTTAACTTGCAATATTCAAAAGAGATGTCTACGCATTGTCTTTGTCTTTGCCCAGTAACTTTTCTAGCGGAAATTCTTTAGTGGTGGTTCAGCTGTCGCCTGGCAAGTAGTCGTCCCATGACGATCCTTTGGTTTGTACCTCTAGTTTTTTTACCTACTTTTTCTCAGGCTATTCTGTTCAAACTGCCATCCTACATGCCTTATTGTTTATAACAAGAGGCAGTATGACAGTAGTCATAATTTTTCTGAGCCTCTGAATAATATATTCTGTACTCTGTACAATTTTCAAAAGTAATTATTACAATTACAATTTTTATTCGTAACACTACCAAATAAAATAAATAATCAAAGCTTCAAGTTGTTTTTCTTACGTGATTGAAGCTAATTTTCAACCATAAATTTAATTTTCATTGAAAAACGAGCTATTAGAATAGTCATTAAGAGACGACCCGGATCCGGTGTCTTGAAATTGAGTACATAATGTCTGTAGAACATGTTTTGTGTGTTAACATTCTGATGTTAGTAATTTTGTTCATATTTTATTTAAAACTTAATTTTGAGAACAGTAAACTTAAATAAGTTCACTAGCCGGGAAAATCTGTTCATCCGTTTTAATTGTAATTAAAGTTGAAATAAATTGCTTAGGGGAAAACTCTAATAACAATTTTACATTATTAAGTAGTTCTGAAATTAGATTTCTCAAAAAATGATAAAAAGAATGCATTAGCAATTGGAGAATTAAATTTAAGGTTATGAGTAATCAGTCACAGCTGCAGTAAAACCCCTAATTATACTCTCTTACTTGTTAACTATCCATACATGTTTTTAGGTTCAGTCCGTATTAATCTCATATAATATATGATGTTATAAAACATTAAAAAAAGTACCATATATGTTGCTCTCAAATGCTTGAAATATTTTCAACTCAAGTGCTTTAGTGCGTGTCCTTATCCTCATTAGTATCTCTAACAAGTAATGAATTTGACACCCTACCTGCTCGCTTCATCCTGTTACCCACCTTCTCAAATTGGAGTACAATACAATGTCCGCTCTTCAGTACAACATTCTTTATATTTGTACATTTTTTTCTGTTTTCAGTAGTTTTTAGGCATGCCAATTAGTTTAAATTCATACTTAAATTCTTGTCCGCTCTTCAGTACAACATTCTTTATATTTGTACATTTTTTTTCTGTTTTCAGTAGTTTATTTAGGCATGCCAGTTAGTTTAAATTCATACTTAAATTCTGTAGAAAATTAAATTATTTATCGCTTAGGTTCACATACAGGGGAAATTACAATACACGACTTTTTCAAAAGAAAAGTGAATATCTGTTTAGTAGGCCTACTGTTACAAAATACCTTACAACATTATTTTTCTTTATTTGACATAATGTTTGCAATGATGTAGAATTAGGAAGTCTTTTAATAAAAATTTCAATGTGTTTCATATCCATTCTACTCTGACTTTTGCCATCTAATACAGTCCCATTTAGTAAGCGTTTTATTATGTGATCCCTTAAAGAGAGTTTTAATAGGGGTTCACTGTATTTGTGATAACATTTTTAAAAAATGATAACTTGCACCTTATATATTTTTTTTTCGTGTTTAACGTCTGACTGTTGTGTACACTTGGGCTAATGCAGACGATGGGATGATGTATAGCGTATGAAAATGCCAAGCCCTCGCCGGGAATCTAACCCGGGTCCTCGGGGTGAAAGCCTAGTACGCTATCCACTAGACCACCGAGGCGGCCCTTGCACCTTATATTATACAAGTACTATAACTTGTGTAGTACAAGTTATACAAGTGTATAACTTGCACCTTATATTATACAAGTGTAGCAGATAAACAAACCAGTTGTTTCTGGAAATATGTTTGCGTAAAAATAATTGTTCTATATTCTTTAGCAGTTTAAAGTTGTTTTCTGTTCATGAAGCTGGAGCAAAAAGAACAAAAGAGTGAGAAACGACAAAGGACAAGAGCGTACGTAGTGGTGCATAAGTACAGCGGGTATTGGTGTCCCGTTGTGCACGGATGGAAGGTACTTACACACCCGCCTCTCACGGATGAGTCGAGGATACCTTTACAGTTGGGCGAGACTGTGTTGGTCACAAGGTGGTCGAGGTAAGAATTACTTATCGCTTGGTACAGTACTTAACATTGTGATTACAACTCTGTTCACAAAATGATCTGTGTATTTATTACGTCTGCTAAGTTTAGGCCAACCAAGTAAAATCTTGTTAATTCATTAGACAGGTTTTTAGGTGTCCTAATGTTTAACAAAAATCAAGATAGGTAAAAAGGATTGCTTTTATTTACTAAACACCAGTCTGTACCGGGTTTAAAGGAAGATTTTTTTGTCAAAAAAGTTTAAAAAATGGAATTTTTCAAAATTGTCTTTATGGTACCGAACCAAAATACTTGGGTTCCTGCATCCCCAAAAATGTGGTTTAAGATCTATTTGATAAAACTTAAAAATTGATCTTGTCATAAATATTTTGTCTTGGCTGAAATTTATAACATAACTAGGTATAGCAAATTTGAAATAAAAGAAATTTTCTGTCTGAGAGTAAGAATAAAAGCTAATGTAAACCTTGTCCACTTTTGGATTTTGTTTTCTTGATTTACTCTTACATGTTAATTTTCTTTGTCAGTTGTCTTTATGTGTGACCAAAACTTGGATAAACAATTTTGAAAAATTAAAATTTTCTGTTTTTTTATTGATACCTTCCAAACTTTCTATTATATGTAAATAATTACATGTGAATAAGTTTGTTATATTTTATATGAAAGATTCTGTGAACACTCTTTTAATAACAAATCTATAGTATTCTACAAAAATTTAAGACTAGTTCCATTTGAAACGTGAAAATCAATGAAAACATTACAGTAAATAGTTTTTGTTGAATTTGACATTTTTGTTATTGTGTATATATTACAGGTATTGGTTGTTTGGTGAGAAGACGTCAGAAGGAAGAAATCACGAGGATGGTTTCCGCGTTGCTGTGCCGTCGAGATGTCCTTGTGTGACCAGTGCGATTGTGATACAAATGTAGACAGTAAGGAAAACAAAAAAGACATTTAAAGAAATTTCGTCAAACGAACACAATGGTAGGTCTGTTTAAGGACGTTTTCGTTGGTTGTGAATTGAGAAAAAACGAATTTATTGATTTTTTTATAAACAGGAGAAAGTTAGAAAATAGCATAGCCATAAATATATGCTAGATAGAATTCAAGAATTTTTTTATCAGCACATATCTAATGTAATATTGTACCAAGTCTTTAAAAAGTAGGTTAAACATTAAATATTTTCATTGTGTTTAAATTCTGAGAGAACTCTTTATTCTACATAAGATATTCATTAGAATTATCATCAGCTTGTATTTTCATTGATTTTTATTTACGCATTACATTGATACAGTGTTGTGAACGCAGTTTATTATCTCGGTAAGAAAATTTTGTACTTGCAATGGTTTGAAGGACGGACTATGCAGTGTTTACGTGTATACAAAGCTTGTTAGCATGTTTGAAACCACCAAGTCTATCGGAGACATTAAGAAGCCGTAAAGACTTTCAATCATAAAAGATAAAAATGGTTGTTGTTGCAGTATTAAATGAAAAATGTTGGAAGAAATTACCGAATAAGAGCACAGAGGATGGACACCTCCAGGACTTTTGAACACTTGATAATAACCCCAACAAGAGAATTTAGCGTAATTTAATGTTTAAATTTTCACTCATTAAATTTCAGAGATGCACTGTACTTTATTTTCTTTTGTGTTAAAAACCGATTTAAAGTTTTAACTTATTTTTGAAAAATGCGTTGCATAATTGTGTCTATTGTCAAATAGAAAATATGAGGGATATTTTTTTTTTTACTTCAGAAATGTCCCCTTCAAAAATTCTGTATATGTTTTCTAATTGTATTACAGAATTAACAGTGAGGTTGGTAGCACTGTTATCTGACTCCACAATACTGCCTGAAGTTCCATTTTCTATACAAGTGAAATGTCTTCTTCTTCCAATGGCTCCTTTTGGTTCACACCATTTTGTATCTTGCCTCCCAATACAATCCAGGAAAGTCCTTTCGTCCTTGCTTCCCTCTATCCAGGCCCTCGCAGATCAGTAAGTGATCCTTGTCCATAACATACACATCTTTTGAAAAATCTTGCACTTGTCAGAGGTTATTAGTCTCATCCTATGGAGATGCTTGGCAAGACAATCGTGACCAGTTTCCAAGCGGAAATTTGCTACAGCTATTTTGATGGAAGCATCTTATTGTCCTTAAAAAGATTAAACGGATCATAAGCTTGTCTTGTAGGTTTTTTGTCATTTCACTAACAAATTTTTGTTGTGAGTCTGTTTTTAGTTTTCTTATAACTGCTTGTAATGACAGGGAGCCTGCTGGCTTTTGAATAATTTTTGTTCCTCTCTTCGCCAAATTATCCGCAGCTTCATTTCCCATCAATCCCACATGTGCAGGGACCCACTGCATTGCGATATTGCCAACATTATTTCTTACAATCTTGTAATTCTGTCTGATACTTTGTATTACTTTGCTTTTTGGATTATCATTATTAGCTATTGCCTGCAGAGATGATTTGGAGTCAACTAAGACTACTATGTTTGTGTTCAGCCATGGTCTCAAATCAGCTGTTCAAGAGTCTCATTTACAGCTATTAATTCCTCAATCTATTTTCAATCTATTTGCTTCTTGGGAGGCGTTTGACAGCGCTGTTGATCATTTAGCACTACCCAGGGGACACGTACAGCTTAAAGTATGCTGCGGACGCGATCAACATTGTTCCCCTACAAGTGAAATGTCAGTGTAATGTCAGGTAGCATTGATTATCCTGTCATGTACAAATGGTGTGTTGATTTCTGCAATTCTTAATGTAATCAATCTGTTTTTCACTAGGTATCTTGTAATTTTGTAGAAATTACATATCTGTGCCTTTCCTAGCTTGAAACATACACAAGCTACATACTAATTACACCAGAAAAAATGAAAACTTCAATGAAAATATTACGCTATGAAGATGAATATTCCAGAAAATTTAGAAATATATGTTAAAACTAAAAGGGGGAATATAATAAACGAGCAAGTAAATTCACAAGCAGACACTATTTTTCAAAGCTTGAAAATATTCACAAAGTACAAGGATTAGGTAGACCGTAAAGAGAAAATGCTCGGAGGAAAAGCTATACATTTAATTAGAGGAGGACGTACAAAAGAAGAAATGAAAAATTCAGTGAAAATATACATTACACAGATAAAGAGAGGATGTTAAATATTTTAGAAAATTTAGAAATATATAATTTAAAAATTAAATGATAAGGACTTTAGAAATAAGCGCTTCAGGATTAAGTAGAAAGTGCTTCAAGGATCAATCACGTCAATAAATAGAAACTTGACTAGGCGATAGAAGTGGGGATGGGGAGGCGTTAAGGTAGTATAAAAGAACGAACCTAGAACTTGGGGGAACAGTGTGTTAATGTTTTAAAAATGGAATTATCCTGAAAAGTGTTAACAAATATATACACTTGTTAGAAGCTAGGAAAGACACAGATATGTACTCTACAAAATTGATTTCTGCAGTTGAAGGGATATAATGTGATCAGAATTCATCAAAGAATGCAGTGTTTGTACGATGATGGTTTCATAATTGACAGAGCCGCCTCGGTGGTCTAGTGGATAGCGCACTAGGCTTTCACCCCGAGGACCCGAATTCGTCTGCATTAGCCCAAGTGTGCACAACAGTTGGACGTTAAACACCAAAAAAAATTTATAATTGACAGTCAAGAATGTTGTACAAGTGTTTCTGAGATTTGTAGAGGAAGAAATATTTGGTGATTAAAACAATTATTGAATGAGGGAATCAGACTGTGAACAGTGTTTTTGAGGTGGAGTTATTTGCAATCGATGAGGCATTGAGGCAAGTAATAACAAGGCCATGGTTGAATAATAACATAGTGAGATTAGTTGACTCTAAATCAGCATTACAAGCAATTGCTGACAACACATCTGCAGGCTCTGTGATAGAATCGATCCAGAAGAAATACACAATAGTTAAACACATTACCAAGAATTGGTTCTGCAGTGAATTCCGTCACATGTAGGCATATAAGGGAATGAGCGGGCAGACAAGCTGGTCAAACAAGGAACCCTTATAGTGCAGAAACCAAAAAGAATGCTCACACTGGTGGCTAGGATTAGTGCACTGAAGCAAACATCTTATCTTGAATTTACAAACAAAGTCAAGGAAGACATAAAGAACAAGCCTTATGAGAATGTATTCGACTTGTATGGGAAGGTCAAGGATCTCCAGAGGAGGACATCTGTTGCGGTCTTTCGGCTGACAACTGGACAAGACTGTCTGAATGAACACCTGAAGAAAATTAAGATATTAAACTATGACAACTGCACATTGTGTGAATGCCCAGACACCATCATGAACAAGGACCACCTCCTGGTCTGCAGAAAATTAGATGAAGAGAAGCAGAGAAGAGGATACCTCCCTGGCCTCTACTGGGAAGCAAGATCAAAGATGGCGTGAGACAGCGGAAGCCATTGGAAAACAACAACAGTGTCACTTCATGATGTAGAAACTGACTGATAATTTCTATTATAATGTGGCGAATGAAATCATGGTGCAGTCAGATAACAGTGTTACCAACCTAGCTGTAAAGTAGTCAGTTCTGTATTACAAATAGAAATCAAGTGCGGACTTAAAAAAAAAAAAAAAACTATTACTCACTGCTGTTTCTTTTAAGTGCTGTATCAGTTACAAGTCTCTTAATGTTAAAGCTAAACAAGTGAAAGTAGTAGAACACAAAAAAATGTTTATGTTCTGAGTAGTTTGCTGCTGCACATAACTGCTGCTCTGTGATATCGATGTCAGAACGATTTTGTTTTTATTTCGTTGCTTACAGAGATAATCATAGCAAAAGAGCTACAATATCTCTTAAAGGCGAATAAAGAGATAATTCAACTGACTGAGAAATTGTGCAATACTTTTGTGACATTTATTTTTAAGTTTAACTAGTGATACCAGTTGACGTATTGACGTTAGAAAATTTGCAGTTTGGATAAATTTTGCCCTTCAGTATTTAGGTTTGTACTGCTAACTATATTCAAGTTTGTACTTTAAGATGCCGATAGAAAATGTTCTGTACTAATTAGTAAACTTATGTACAGGATTATATCCTTAATTGTATACTTTTTAAATCAATAGACTTTATATGGTTTGGATAGGTATTTTTAGAAATATTTGGTTTTATTCAAAGAAATCGTGAAGTCTGTCTTTATATGATAATATTTTTAGTGATTTTTCGGAAAGAAGTGCCAAAGAAATAAGAGAGTTCCATTGGCGGCTCATGAGTTAAGGCAGGTCAGGACTGCCAACAATTTTTTGTTTTTGTTTTTTAGAGTTATGTTATCAGTTTTCTTCTTTATTTGTTTCACCCAACTTTGGGGTACACCAAATCAATCACTTTTTAATGTTCTGTGCCTTCCTCGTAGCCCAGCGTTGTGATCTTGCTTTTCTTTCTTCGTCAGAGATTTGTATCGTTCGCTTGGATTTCACTTTACCTTGGAACCGTTGTTTTTTGTCCTTGGTTATTGTTTTGGCTATTCTGTCCATGAGCATAGTGTCAGTGATTTGTAGTTCTGTTATGTCTTTCTCTGTTTCTCTAAACCAAAATGGTTTGGCTCTTTTATTGTGAAAGTAGTCGAATATTTTTTTTGTTAGTCTATTTTTGTCCATTTGGAGGATGTGCCCATAAAAATCAATTCTCCTTTTTCTTATTGTGTCTGATAGTGTTTCAGTTTTTTTGTAAAGAGTTTCATTCCTGATGTGGAGTACTTGATTGTTACGGAATTTGGGGCCTAAGATTTTTCGTAATATCTTTCTTTCTTTGATCTCCAGCCTTTCAAGTGGGCCCTGGGTTGTGAGAGATAATGTTTCAGCTGCATATAAGGTTTCTGGTTTAATTACCGTATGATAATGCCTTATCTTTGTATTCCAGGAGAGGGACTTCTTGTATGTGTCTTTGGTAAGTTGGAAGTTATCAGTTTTATTATAAATGTCACTAAATATTTTGGCTTTTTAAGAAAGTATTGGCAAATTTAAATGTAGCTTTTCATTAGATAGCATGGTCCATCTAGCTTTCAGTATTTTGTTTTCTCTGATATTGTGTCATCATTAAAATAGTACAAGGGCTTTTTTCAACCTCTGAATCTACTGTAAATTGGTCTATGAAGTGGTAGGAGGTGGACCTGCGCACTGGACGATAACCATTATCTCTCTCTGTAACCACTGCCACTTCCATCACAATGCCATCCTGTGATTGCCAATTATTTCTAAACTATTAAGACATTGGAAACTATTTTTGTCTTTATATCATAGCCACAACTGGATATGATTTTCCATAACAACACAACGTAATTATAGATGAAATCGCATAATTTTACAAAGTCAAATGAAGGTAAAATAAAATTACTAATATTGTTTTCACAGGTATTACCCAATATCGGGTTAACATCTTAACATGGCGCTGTATCTCGTATAACTGACTGGCATCGGTTTTCGTTTCCTTACTGATATCAATAGTGTGGACTTTGACCTTGACGTGTTCTCTGCCAGTTGTTTTAAACAACAAACAGTGTAGAACAGCAGTTTAAATATGCTTTGGAAAGAAGTAGGTTGTGGTTCATGAAGTTGAGTTGAGCGACTAGAGTTGATTTAACTCAAGTAGAATGGTGTAAACACCACACTGTTCGTGGAAAAATATGACAAGAACAGGTTTTTTTACAATCAACTGAGTGTAAAAGTTATTTCAGAAATAGCTGAATAAAATATTAATTTTCAATAAAGTTTAGTAATTTTTACGTATTAAATTATTTTTTAAATTGTGGTTTCATGTCATTTTGGTCACATATAGGCAATAATTAGGTGCGGTCCTTCGTTGTAAACAGTGTTTATAAATTTTGAACTTTATTTATTCTACTAATCAGTTTTCTTGCATTATTCAATAATAACTTTTCACATGTTTTTTTTTATTTTTTTACTTTTCTTGAACCATATTTAATTTCATATTTTTTTTTCTATAAAGAAACCTATACTGGACTTTTATACATATTAGTTTTATGTTTTCCTGTTTGTAATGACTTGCAGTTCTTCATATTGAAATTAAAGTTGATACAATAATCGCTTAGAATTTCCTTTAACTTATTCTACTGATGTAGTGTTGCCAACTGTAAAACTTCATTTATCCCTGTAACTGATATTTAAAAAATAGTTGTCAACCACATGCCACTATGTATATGGTAGTATTTATAATGGCATAATAAACATAACTTTCCTAAGACGTCCAGACTACATTGAATTTTGTTGTAAAGTATCGTATACAAATCAAAATTATAGTATATCTTTCAGTTACCAGTGAGTCATCGTTCTGTATATGGAAAAAATGAGGAAATTATTGTGGCAACAGGTCTTCCCCCCAATGCTAAGCAAGTTTATTTTAAGCGGTAAGTGACAATTTTATTTGAGAAGTCTCTTGTCGTTTCACAAATATATGTAAAATAATCAGAGATATCGTATATTTTATTTACTGTAATAAACCTTTAGTGAAGTCCGGCCTCCTCTGACCAGTCGCCACTGCGGTGTTCTAAATCAGTGGTAGTATACCTTCTTATTGCTTTTATACTTAAGGACTATTTTTTATACATAGTTTAGGTCAAAAAAATGTGTAATTGTTACCTTGTCAAGCTATGTTTTATGTATAACGTGTACATCAATAGTCTTGTTATAGAAATGGTTGTGTGTCCCGTGAGTAGTGGGTCATGCTTATATGTCAAGCCATTCCCAGAGTTTTATTAATGTTACACCATGCAGAAGTTATGAAGAGGGGTCCAATATTATTTAAACACTATTTATTCCCATTGTGTTCAGTATAAATGTCTATGTAATTAATTTGTTATTATATGTAGGTACGTTGTTATATCGAGACACTTGCGAGCTTGAATGGTTTAACAGATTTTCTGCTATTAGTGGTGGGAGAAGGAAGCAGAATTGTCTTCTTTAAGTGACTAAGTACTAACATGATACCAATGCATAGTTTGTGCCATAAATCAAAATGTTTCTCTTCATGATTACTTAATGTTTTTAGTCAATGAGGCAGTCGTGTGCTGTATTTATTTTTATTACTTGTTGCCGAGCATATGAGTTTGTGTCACATTATACTTTTATAAAAAGAGAATCACAAGAAGGCTTGAAAACAAACCGAACGAAGGAAGTGATCGCACAGTATTAGAGCTCTTTGGCAAAAAGCCAATCTACTTCTCGTTCAAGCGTCACGATAAAACAAAATACCATTCACATTAAATTATTGTATTTGTATTGTAAATAATTAAAAAAAATAGATGAAAAATTGTATAAAAACAATGAATTTTAAAATTAGTTGAAACGTTATTCATATTATTTTATAATAAAGTTCAAAATATTTTTGTTGATTGAGTTGTTTATTTTATACACAGTGACACAATAATGAGACGTTTAATTGAGTGAGTTTTCGGTTCTAGAAAAGTTCTAATAAAAATTTTTTTAAAATCTCGGCAAGAAAAATATTTAAAACAAGAAATCTTGTTGCCGTATGAAGATTTTTTACGGGAAAGTTTTATGTAATTAGTTGAAGTAACTTTTTTTTTATTTCAAACTATTTTGTTTACTGCCCTTTAAACACAGAACATTCTACGTATAACTTACGATGTGTCAAACACATTAAAATCTTACTCAACATGTATTAAAAAAACCACTAGTGGGCTCACGATTGTAAAAAAAAATCAATTTGGATTTAGAACTTTTGACTTCATATTTAATGATGATTAGTTATACATAATGAAGTATGTTAAATGTTCACCTCTTTTTATGTGTAACTGATTTTGGATATTTATTGGAGGGCACCAAAGACCATATCCCTACTACCAACAAAACAAATAATGCTCTAATTCGTGGAATGATTTAGTACCATTAGGCCAATTCACACACACTGAAATCTTCTGCAGTGGATTGTAGTAAATCAAGTTGATTACTGCAGCAGAGGTAAGGATGTTGAATATACATTTTTGAAACTTGATTTTTAAGAATTATAAAGAATAATAAAAACGAATAAAAAATGCAGTTTTATTTTTCTTTAAATGTACAAGTGTTATAACATATTTATTGATTTTTTATGACAATAATGTAGTAAATTCTCATAAAATTTCACTAGATTATGGTATTTACAAAATTTTAAATTTGTTAAAGATTAATGTTAACTAAATAAGAGCGAACTATAAAGAAGCATTACTTGTACTAACTATTTATCACTAATTTCTTGTGGCACAAATTTGGCACTTAAGTAAAATTTGGAGTGATTAAAAACTGATCGGTCAAAAAAAAAAAAAACGATAAAAGGCAATTTTTTATTATTTTCTACAGTCATCGCTGCATCTAACAATGACGTCCATCACCACCCAAGTAACTACATGTTATTCTTTTTTATTACCGTAGAACCTTGATTATCTGAACGTTTGATAATCATTTCTACAGTACATATGTACATATATCCTTCTCAGAACTGAACTCTGCTAATTTTTCACATTTCCAAGAATATGAAAATAATGTTCTATTTTTAAATAAAATGATTTTCTTTGTAATTTTGAGTTATTTGTTTCAATTTAAATACAGTATTGTCCAATTCTCTCCTTCAACGGTTACTTACACATGGAAATATAAAACCGGAAGGGTTATTCGTTTCAAATCTGTTTTAAATATTTTGTAAAGAAATTATACGACTTTGTAAAGCAAACGGCCCAAAAAGCAATCTTTATCAAAGATCAATGGCCAAAATGTTTGTATTAAATATTAAACTTTATTTAATTATCTCGTACTTCGATTTAATGTTGTCTTATGTATCCTTTCAGTGTCTCATAACATGTTAATAAAATTGAATCAGGTTGTCAATGAATCGAAGGTTTTCTGATGTCAAAATAATACTAAATTCTTCTTTCAACTGAACTGTACCTGATAAATGTCTTTGCGGTACAGCACATGTATCAAATAACTACGTTCAAACTAACAATTATTGCAAGTAATAACACTTTAGGTAATAATATCACGCCACTTCCTTTCCCTGTATTACAGAACGATGTTGTACAACATGCTGTACATGCATACAGTTTAGTACGTTCTCCGATCACTATACAACCAGGCTCACATCTGTGAGTGCAGTTTCTTTCTAAGCTCCACATGCGCAATACTGATGTTGAATTCTCAGTGCTTGTTGTGTACGAGTACCTTTTTACCTGTAAGACAGAAATTCGACATAATTAGAAGAAATGTTTTATCATTACTGTATCTTATAAAATGTACTGCTATAATTTCACGTATCAGTTTGACAAAACTGCTGTTTTTAACATATTAAATTTTGAAGAATTTTGTAGAACGTTTGAACCTTTGGACATGAATCACTCGTATATGAATTTTATCTAAAACGTTACACATATGTTAAACTATAAATAATTATATAGTTTGTGATACTTTTGAAAAGATACGAGAAAATAGAAAGATCTTATGAATAACTAAAACTGGTAATGTGTAAAGTGGTATGCTTCATACAAAATAGAAATTATAGTAAATAATAATGTTACATTTTGTTCTGTACCTTAATACAGACCTAGACTTGAAGTATGTAAAGGAGATAATACAAGACTGCACCTCTCGGCACGAGAAGGGACTACATCAACATTCAAACGTCGAAGCTATCCAATTTTTAGATGTGGAATTGGACAACAGACGACTTAAGTGTTATAAGAAGCATGATTTAGTTCACTAAGTCATACATGTTATAGATCAATTATATGTATTACTCATTTAATCTGTAAGATTAAGATTGTAATAAATAAATAAATGACAAAAAAAATTGTTCTGTACCATGCACAGAGTGCGCTCCTCCGGACACTTGCGGGCCAGTTTGGAATGGTTCCCCATAGAAAGGTTACTGCACCTGTCCCCATCGTCCATGGTGTCGCATTGGTAACACCATAGGTCGTTGTGTTGGTGATTTGCAGCTGCTGTTTTGTGTTTCTGGTCTTCCAAAAATTCACCTAAAACAAAATATGGTGTTCATAGTTATATCAATACCGAATCCGTATTGTAGTTGGATTAGAATAAAAGTCCGCTCAATCAGTAGATAAGGAAGGAAAAACTAGAAGTTGTCTAAATGTGTAATTTATATGAGCCATTACTTCTTGTTATAATGTTCTAATTTTAAATTAATTTTACTTGATATTCAGAATAAATTATAACAGACCGTTAAAACAACAATGGGATGATAAACGCCATTTCTTCTATGATCACGTTCATATTTAATGGTTAAAGTTGTGCAATTTGTATTTTAATTACAGTCTAGAGAAATGTTACACCCACAAATAGGGGGAGATAAAAACTTCTAAGACCTTATTTCTACATCTCATCCACTCATTACTCTAAGCAGTGTGCTTTAGTGTGTAATATTATTCAGGGCAGACTTATTGAGGACTTACCATTCAAAAAACACCTATTGAAGCAGTTATTCATTGTAGGACAGACGTGGGGCCTTGAAACAAGTACCAGTTCTGACCTCTAGAACACTTTTTTAGATAGTTGCAAATCTATATAAATAAAAGGCTGACTGAGTGACTGATCAACTTACAGCCCAAACTATAAAACCTAGAGACTTGAAATTTTGAGGATAACTTCGTTTTAATATGTAAGCGCATACTAAGAAAGGATTTTGCAAAAAATTGATTTTAACTCCATTAAACTACTTACCCAGTCCAAATTTACTAAACAACCTACAGCCAATACTGTTATAGCTAGAGACTTGAAATTTTCAAGGTACATTCTTACAACAATGTCAAGGTGCACTAATAAAGGATTTTGTAAAAATTTGATTTTAACATCATTAAACTACTAACCCAGTCCAAATTTAATAATCAACGTACAGCCTATTATAGCTAGAGACTTGAAATATTCAGGGTACCTTCTGACAACATTGTCGAGATGCACTGAAAAAGGGGTGCACTGAAAAACGATTTTCCAGTATGCAACCCCTAAAGAGGTAAACATGAGGTACAACAATTTTTATTGGAAAACATGTTTTTCATCTGACCTTCTTAAAACTTAACATAGTCACTCTTAAGTATAAGTAATGAAATATATTTTTCACCTTTTCCCCAAAACGCATCCCCTAAAGAGATTGAAAGAAAGTATAAAATATAAAAAAGGGGTACAATTTTGTATTGAAAAAATATTTTTTTATCTTATATTCTAGAAATATGCTATGAAACATATATTTCAACATTTTTCTGAATTCATCCCCTAAAAGAATAAAAATAGAAAAAGAGTTATCATGGGAGAAAAAAGAGTGTTTGCATTGAAGAAAAATATTTTTTATCAAATTTTCTTATGAGTAAACAAAATATTTTAAAACACAAATTATGATACACGCAATTCAGTATTTCCCCCCAAATTCATCCCCTAAAAGGACAAAATTATAGAATAGGTATAAATGTTTGTATTGGACAAAAATATTCTTGATCAGATTTTCTTAAATTCGAATGGAACACGTTTGAAGACAATAAAACAACATATTCAGGTTATAATATTTTTTCATATTCACTGTAAAATAATCACGAGTTTAGATGATCACGCTTTTATTAATATATTTTTTTATGTTTCTAAATTATTACATTACTGAAACAGTTTAAGTTTCGTGGGCGAAGCCGCAACGGGTAATGCTAGTATCATATATATGTTAGCAATCTATTGTTTACAGTTTGGTCCAAGTTGATTAAAACAACACAAAAATCAGTTTTGTTTAAAGTTTTAAAAGTTCATTACTTAGAAAAAATTGTATTATATATCCATATTACGCCCTGTTTCAAATCTTAAAATACTAGTAACATTTTTATTGAACATAGTAATCGGTGTTAGTAAATAAAATTCCATTTTTAATTTCAGATTCCATTTTAAAATATGAAAGTTACCCGATGGTGGTAAGTGTTCATTTTAAAATTTACAATTGGCCAATTTGTGCAGAATTTGATGGAGATTATGGTGGTGAATTCAGATATTGAAAAAACTGTAAAATTAAAAAAAATTGTAATATTGTTACTTTTTGAACAAGATGGCTGCATGTCATTGTTTTTATGATCAGTGGAAGTCAAACTTATGACCTGTGTCATATTTATTGTACATAAATAGGTAATTATTTTAAATGAACTAATTTTTCTTGGATTTCATAAATTTTTAAAGAAATCAATTATTTTAATCTAAGACTAAACAGCAGTTGCAGGTAGATTAATAATCTAATAAGATTAGGTCAGGCCCAAGGTCATTCAAGGTGCTTTTCCCCAAGCGAGAAGTGTGGATCGATGTAGAGATGAACCCGGACTTGAGGCATCCCACAGTTTTCCAGTCTGAAGTCACAGCCCTGATTGAATGTGCACGAGAAATCTCAAGGCTTGTATAACTATTTATAAGTTTTGCCAACAATTCTAAAATTTCTTCAATGATTTTATTAAAATAAAACCACTCAACTGACCCTTTTGACCTTTTTTTTTGATTTTTGGTTAATTTCAAGTGTTTTTATTTTTTGAACAACAATTTTCATCTTATTGGTTGTGGTTGAAAAAGTGTATGAAAAGATAATTGTGTAAAACATAAATAAGACAAGCAGAAATTTTACACTAGTGTAAATTTTTATGGTTTCAATAGAAATTAAAATTCTCATTGTTAACTAACAGCGAAAAAGCCTCACCTGAGATCTGAATACTGCCACACACAATGATCAAAGTAACCCAAATTGTCCAGTGAATGTCCATTCTGAAACTAAGACAAACAATGCATTATATACTTACTATAAAACTGATGAAGCAATTTTGTGAAGATATGTTGACATTTTTTTAATGGTTAGACCAAGCCTTTCATTTGAACACCTTAATTAAACTGAAAATGTTTGTAAAATGTTATATTCTGTTAATTATGTGATGTTAGTAAGCAATAGGCCTAACCTATTATTTTCAATTTATATTATAAATTGAGATAAATGTTTTATATAGTGAGAAAGGTAAAAGAGCTACAACCATTTGAGAATGTTTTATAAATTACAATGGAATGTAAATTGTATAAAATATTTCTACTTAAAAAACTGTTAATTAGGCCTAATAAAAGCAATGACACTGTTATATTGTGCTTCTGTTATTAATCCTCTGTCGAGATTTTTTTTAGTTAACCAATAATACCTAATGTTTGGTTAAAATAAATAAAATTTTCAAGGTAACCTCAATCATAGCAATTCATTATTTATTTTAAAAAAATCAATAGTTTTGGTTTTTAATTAAAAGTTAGAACATCGTACTTCCATTTATTTACTCATGTTATTTTCTTTTATAAATATGAGAAAGAAATTAAATAAAACTCTTCCAAGTAGCAGGGCAATGTAAATAAAAATTAATTACACCTGTACTGTAATGTGAAGAAGATATTAATTAAAACCTTTAGGTAGCAGCACAATACAGACCAACATTTTGATTTATCATAAATAAGTAGTAGTTTTAAATAATACCACCAGAGATTTGTAGTTTCAGATTTGCAAGAACTGTAAGTAAAATTCCGCCAATTTGTTCTGTTTCACTGTGAAAAATTTCCCGCCAGAAAATTCACTAATCACAGATATACAATTAGATACCTATTACAAATGTGCTGCTCCCTACTGTGGATATTTTGAACTAAAAAAATACTAGTTCCAAATAATTCCACTAGAGGGCAGACATATCATTTTAGTATCTGCAAGTAAAAAATTCCCGCCAATTTGTGTCAGTTTACTGTGAAAAATCTCCCGCGAAAAATAAATACATTTTAAGCGGGAATTTTTAAACAGTGAAACAGGACAATTTGGCGGGAATATTACTGACCATAGATACACTAATAAATAAAACCAACGTTTGTCTGTAATGTGCTGCTATCTACAGTATTTCTTTTAACTATTAGTTGAAAATATTGCCAACAGAGAGCACAGGCATTTTTTTCCGGCGACAAACCGTTAAGGTTATCAAGTTACAATAAATATGCAATGTAAAATTTCCCCAAATTTGTGTTGGGGTTAAACGCAGAGAATTTGTAATTTTAGCGTGGACGTTTAAACAACGAGAGCTATTAGCAGGAATATTTTAAAGTGAATTAAAATGGGTTATATATGTCCATCATGTACTGCTACCTGTAGCGAATTTTCTAAACTACATCAAATAGTAAATTTATTAAGTTAAAATACAGTAGTAACATTTGTACTATTAACATGCATAACAATTGTTGCCATCATTTATAATAATTAAAATTGTTAAAATAATAATTGTAATTTATTATTTTTTAAACTTCTGTGTTAAAACTAACCATTATTAGAATTTTAAGGGAAACAAATTTTTAACGAAACTGCGTATATAATTCTTTTATGAAGTTGACAAAATTAAAAATAATATGTTTAAAATTTACATTGACGTCGATTAAAGCTCTAGTTATAAGTTTCAAAATGGAGATTAATTTTTGCTAAGAATAATAATAAATGGTAAAACAAATTAAGGAACAAGTTGCCAATTTTTAGCAATTAACACTATTTTAAAAATAGCTGTAAGTTTCAAAATGACGATACTTTATTTAGTTTCTTGACATTAAAGTTACTTTATAGTATAGATTATAGTATAGATTATAGATAATAGTATAAGTGAACTTATAATCTGTTATGTTAACTATAATCATTGTTAACATTTCAGCTAGTAGTTAATTAGGCTTAAGTTTACTAAAAAGTATAAATAAACTTGTAGTTGCTTGTATGAGCAATGATTAGCAGTAGCTCATTATATTCTGTTAAATCATCTTTACTAAATATGTGCAAATAAATAAAATCCTAGGTTATTAGTTTCAAAATGCACTTATTTTGATTTCTCGACAGCACCTACTTCTATACGTAGTAGACCTACATAGTTTCTCAATTTCTACTATTTGCGCGCATATTAATAACATTCCTGTTATGAGTTTCAAAATGGCGGACACATATTTTGGTTTCCTTAGAATAAAATTGCTCGTAATAAATAGTACACTGTTCGGCAATAGCTCATTTAATTGTTTAAAATTATTTCAATCTTTACGGACTAAAATTCTATGTACAGTCTGCTACGTCACTGAACTTGTGCACCTAAAGGTCGTAGGTTCGAGCAATTACTTCTGTCTGGCATAAAGCATAAATGTATAGAAAAAAGTAAGTTTAACTATTCTTAATATAATCTTTCTAATTTCTGCTAGGAATGTTATTATTATGTTACGTACATTCACATCTGCCTTTTCTCTAGCTTTGTAAATTTTTTATTTGTTGACGCGTTTCGGATTACTTCCATTATCAAAACTTACTGATTTACTACTCAGCCTTAAATTAAAAAAATAAAATTTCGCACAAATTTTCGTTTTTAAAGTAAAAACATTTATCAGCGCACGATCCGTCAGAGAATTTAGCTTTTTTGATGGGAATAAGTCGATTTGATTTTAGCTGACACTTAAGATTACGCAGTCTGTTTAGATCCCGCAAGACGGCTGACATGTAAGATTTTGACCGTCACGGTTACGCAGTCTATTAAGTTTTATATTTTATATTAATTTGGTTAAAATTATGTGTATCCTAAGAAATAATACCAATTATAAATATTTTCATTATAATTAACCCATTATACGCCTTTCTAGCTACCCGACCCATTTAGCACACAATTGTCTAGAATATTTGGAGTTAAATATCTTGCACATTGTATTTATATTTAATATTTATTTGCTTAAAACAATTTACATAAATAAATTCAATAAGTTAAATATATCCTGCGTATTGTACACAAATATGTTCAAGAATGGAAATTTTAATTAAGAACGAACACCGTTATGCTGCAAACTCAACCGTTAAGTTTAAGTTTTCAGGTCTTACATTTTGTGTGTTTTATTTGTTATTGGACAGCAAGGTTTTTAAAATTTCTATGCAATAATTTGATTTACGAATCTTAACAGATCATATTTTTTTGATCAATTTATTTTACTTTTAAATTCAACACGTAAGTCAGAACAATATTTAAAGGACCGATTCTAGAGAAACGAGGTATTTCACAGTTTTTTCTGTCACATTTTTGAGTTAAAAAAAGAATACGTTATCCTTACCATTTACGTTAATGCTGATCCCTCATCCTCATTAGTCTAACTGACATAAAGCGTGGAAGCAAGAAAAAAATATTTGTGTGTGAGTGTGTGTAAATGTTAAACATTTCATGTTTTCAAATTATGGGTTTTATTCCACTGCTTCCAGTTTTAACAGTACAACCGTAATAGTTATTTTGTTTAAAATTAACAGTTAATAATGGAATGAATATTCGTATTATTGTTATTGTTTTCGGACATTTGTCATCATTTTTGTTTGTAAAACAATATACGACGATTGTAACATGTTTTAGTTTTAGTAAAATAAAAAATGCTTAGAAAACTAGGTTATGTTTTAGTTTTAGTAAAATAAAAAAGACTTAGAAAACTAGGCTACGTTTTAGTTTTAGTAATATAAAAAAGGCTTATTAACTATAAAGGCTTATTATAAAAAGGCTTAGAAAACTAGGTTATGTTTTAGTTTTAGTAAAATAAAAAAGTCTTAGAAAACTAGACTATGTTTTAGTTTTAGTAATATAAAAAATGTGTAAAAAACTGGGCTATGTTTTAGTTTTAGTAAAATAAAAAAGACTTAGAGAAACTAGGCTATGTTTAGTTTTAGTAAAAAAAAGACTTAGAGAAACTAGGTTATGTTTTAGTTTTAGTAAAATAAAAATGCTTAGAAAACTAGGCTAATTTTTAGTTTTAGTAAAATAAAAAAAAGGCTTAGAAAACTAGGCTATGTTTTAGTTTTAGTAATATAAAATGGCCTAGGCATCTAGGATATGTTCTAGTTTTAACTTTTTTGTTTTAGGTTAGACACGAGAATGAGAATTGATTAACACATTTGAAACTAATGCTTTATGTACTTATAGCCCAATAATAATTAGATTTATTCTATAAAATCTAGAACCGTTCTATCACAAATTGACTTAACGATTTATTTAGCCAGCGAATCAGTTAGTCTACCAGTGAGCACATGTAACTGTCAAAGCAAAGCGAAGCACGCTAAATCAAACAATCCTGTTGTGTAGCATCCATAAATATGTTTATACACTCGAGATCCGTTGTATTTTCAAACTAACTTAACGGTTTATTGAGTCCGTTAGTCAGTAAGTCTACCAGTGACCACGAGTAGCTAAGCCCCGTAGATAATACAATTAACTAAGTCACATTAATAAGCCTGGACAACCTGATCCCCCCCAGCTTCCAACCCCCCACTCCAATTAGCACCGTCGCTTTCACAAAACCCTTTTAAGTAACATTTAAAATTTCGATAATTTTCTATTCTTTTAGGAGATTATAAAAGCTTTTTGAATCGTTTTATTTTCGCTTCACTTGAAGCAATAAGATATTAGACAAGAGCTGTGGTAGAGAAGATACAGGGTGGAGAAAAATAACGAGCCCTTGAGGAATTGTTAAAAGCTTTAAGGCAATTCTACTTCATAAATATTAAAACATAAGATTTAATATAAAGCGGAAACACTGTTACTGTATGATGGTGCATAGAGGGAGTGAAGGTTATGTTTACCTAAACAGCTGTTCCTTCCACAATAATATTTTAAATGAGGTTGTGATTACGCTGTTGTTTACAATAAATATAAATACATAACAACAAATAAATTATTATTAATTGATTGTGTTTTATTTGTTTATATTGTATTGAAATGTTTATGTGTTTGTCTAAGAGCTATACAAACAATTAAATTGATAAATGTAATTAATTTAATTTTAATTAACAATACGTGTCGGTGATAATATTGCATAACATTAGAAAGAGTTATGACTTGTTTATGCTAAACATTTCGAATGTGTTTTAAAAGATTGCAAACGAAAACCGTTAATTTAGATGCTGCAAAGGTGTCGGGAATTATAAGAGGCGAAACCCACTAATACTGTGTAATGAAATATTTGTTAATTTGTGTTTTAATTTAAAACCTGAACGCTAGATTGGGTCGAGGTAATGATTAATTATCTAATCACTTATTTGTACTTTTCCACAAAATCTTATTTATTGTTTTTAATTTAACCGTTTGAGAATGCAATTCATTAAAAGTTTTTGAACAGTTACAGCGTGTAGTTAAAAGTTATTGTATGTAGTTAACAGTTACTGTACTGTATATAGTTAACACTTACTGTATGCAGTTAACAGCTATCGATGTAGTTAAGAGTTACCGTACGGTATATAGTTAATAGTTATCATATGTAGTTAATAGTTATCGTATGTAGTTAATAGTTATCATATGTAGTTAATAGTTACCTCATGTAGTTAACAGTTACCGTATGTAGTTAACAATTATCGTATGTGGTTAACAGTTGTCGTATGTAGCTAACAGTTATTGTATGTAGTTAATAGTTATCGTATGTAGTTAACAGTTACCGTATGTAGTTAATAGTTACCTTATGTAGTTAACAGTTACCGTATGTAGTTAACACTTACCGTATGTAGTTAACAGTTATCATATGTAGTTAACAGTTACCGTATGTAGTTAATAGTTACCTTAAGTAGTTAATAGTTATCGTATGTAGTTAACAGTTACCGTATGTACTTAACAGTTACCGTATGTAGTTAACAGTTACCGTATGTAGTTAAAAGTTATCGTATATAGTTGTCTTATGTAGTTAACAGTTATCGTATATAGTTAATAGCTATTGTATGTATTTTTAATAGTTATCGTTTATAGTTAACAGTTACCTTATGTAGTTAACAGTTACCGTATGTAGTTAACAGTTACCGTATGTAGTTAACAGTTATCGTATGTAGTTAACAGTTATTGTATGTAGTTAACAGTTATCGTATGTAGTTAACAGTTATCGTATGTAGTTAACAGTTACCGTTTGCAGTTAACAGTTATCATGTGTAGTTAATAGTTATCGTATGCAGTTAATAGTTATCGTATGTAGTTAACAGTTACAGTATGTAGTTAAAAGTTATCGTATGTAGTTAACAGTTACCGTATGTAGTTAACAGTTGTCGTATGTAGTTAACAGTTATCGTATGTAGTTAACAGTTATCGTATGTAGTTAATAGTTATCGTATGTATTTAATTGTTACCTTATGTAGTTGACAGTTACCGTATGTAGTTAACAGTGTAGTTAACTGTTGTCGTATGTAGTTAACAGTTATCGTATGTAGTTAATAGTTATCGTATGTAGTTAATAGTTATCGTATGTATTTAATTGTTACCTTATGTAGTTAACAGTTACCGTATGTAGTTAACAGTGTAGTTAACAGTTGTCGTATGTAGTTAACAGTTATCGTATGTAGTTAATAGTTATCGTATGTATTTAATTGTTACCTTATGTAGTTAACAGTTACCGTATGTAGTTAAAAGTTACCGTATGTAGTTAACAGTTATCGTATGTAGTTAATAGTTATCGTATGTAGTTACCAGTTATCGCCTATAGTTAAGAGTTATAGGATGTAGTTAACAGCTATAGTCTGTAGTTAGTGTATACACGATATGTATGTACGATTGTGTATATGTACAATAACTTATAGTTTTGCCATAGGTATAAATGACATAACTACTTATGGCAAAACTATAAGTTATTGTACTGAACATAGTTAACAGTTAAAGTATGTAGTTAACAGTTATAGGATGTTGTTAACAGCTATAGTCTGTAGTTAGTGTATATAAGTGTTGTACTTATGGCAAAACTATAAGTTATTGTTTATAGTTAACAGTTAAGTATACACTTAACAGTTATCGTATGTAATTAACAGTTATTCCATGTATTTAACAATTACAGACTGTAGTTAACTGTTACCGTGTATAGTTAACAGTTATCGTACGAAGTAAAACGTTATTGTATGTACCTTAAAGTTATTGTATGTAGTTAACAGTTATAGTATGAAGTTAACATTTATCGCATGTAGTTAACAGTTAACTGCATGCAACTGTTAACTAACAGTTGTCAAATGTAGTTAACAGTTATTGTCTGCAGCTAAAAGTTATCGTAGGGCCTATGCAGTTAACATTTATCACATGTAGTTAACAGTTATTGCATGTAGTTAACAGTTATCGTCTGTAATTAAAAGTTATTGTGTGTAGTTAACAGATATCGTATGCAGTTAACATTTATCATATGTAGTTAACAGTTATCGTATAAAGTTAACAGTTGTCGCATGTAGATAACAGTTATCGTATGTAGTAAATAGTTATCGTATGAAGTAAAAAGTTACCGTATGTAGCTATAAGTTATTGTATGAAGTTAAAAGTTACCGTATGTAGCTAAAAGTTATTGTATGTAGTTAACAGTTATCGTACGTAGTTAACCGTTATATTAAGTAGTTAACAGTTATCGTAAGTAGGTAACAGTTATCTTACATAGTTAACAGTTATTGTATGAAGTTAAGAGTTATCGTAAGTAGCTAAAAGTTAATATAGTTAAGTAGTTAACAGTTTCGTATGTAGTTAACACCTATTGTATGAATTTAGCAGTTATAGTATGTAATTAACAGTTATCGTCTTTAGTTAACAGTTATCGTATGAAGTGAAATGTTATTGTATGTAGTTAACAGTTATCGTATGACGAAAAGGTTATCGTATGTAGCTAAATGTTACTGTACGTAGTTAACAGTTATTGTTTGAAATTATCAGTTATCATATATAGTTAACAGTTATCGTATGTATTTAACAGTTGCCGAGATAATTTTACAAAATCAATCGTCTTAGACATATTAAAGTTTACGTAGTAATACGTAATACACTATGAAAATCATTCTGGCACGCAGTTGTCTTGTTGACGTGATGGAAGTAAATTTATAAAACGCAACAATGTCATCATACAACGTAAACGATAATTTTTAAATCTGAATGTTTGTACATTATTAAAAACAACAAAAAAAATTCTGACCGCTATAAATAAAACTCAAAACGTTTATATTTTTTGAATATCCGATTTCACCATTGTAATCATAGTTGAAATCTGCATTAAATGCATAAATCAGAATTAAAAAAAAGTGTAAAATAAAAAAGTTATGAATTTTTAAGATTTTAAATAGCCGCCATTTTGAAAAGGCTCAACATATGTTGCAAGTTAAAGAAATTGTCGAAGCTTAGCCAAAAAACAATCTCTGTACTAAGTTTGAATTAAATCGGACAAAATTATATATTATTTTCAACGTGAATATTTACATATGTTAACGACACCACAAAATGTAATTTATTAGTCAAAGCCAGTGCTCATTTCATGGCCTCAGAGCTTCTCGATAGCTTATTTTTCAATGAAAGGTCGTTAATAACGGAAGCTTTAAAAGTAATATTTCACATTCACACTTTCATTAATGGAATCGATAAATTAGGAAATGTAATTCGCGCAAACTATTTACAGAATTGATTGGTTGTGGGATTACAGTTTGGGCTTACACTTGCAACTGTAATGGACAAGAGTGTGGTATTAGTTAACTGTAGACTGTAATCCATCGAACCACGAGCAATCGATTTGTGAGTCTCACAGAGTGTACAAATTTATCGAATCAATTGAGTTAGCTATTTATTTAATTTACACAACACACAAACACACACACACACACACACACACACACAAGCACGTACGTATGCACGCACGCACGCACGCACACACACACGCGCACGCACACACACACACACACACACACACACACACACACACACACACACACACACACACTTACACATTCTGTTGGGACTTTACATAATTTTTAATAGTTACAAAAAATGTTGTGAAAGCATTTTAACAAACTGGTGTTTATAAAAAAATAAAAACGGTTTTAAATTTTGAAAACAACTTTTATTGGTACACACGTAATTCGTTACGAACACGATTTTTAAAAACAAATGAAAATAAAAGGAAGACATCGTTTTATTGAAACTGAAACCCGCTCACTTTGCGCACTCATAGCAACGCGTAAGAAAAGACAGCAAATAATAGTTCCACTTAATTACTGAATGATTGGTTGACTGATCAATGCCTGGGAAGGCAATCTGAAATTCTCTAATTGAGTCTTCAAAGTTATTAAAATCAACGGCCCACGTTTTTTTTTACTCAACTGTAAAAACCGTTTTCCGACTGCAAGGGACAATAAAAGTGTACTCAACAGAATCGGGTTATTACAGTCTGCTTTAATTGTTGTATTTAATTTGAATCGAACAGCTGTTCAACAATTATGTAAACGTGCAAGAGGAAAAAGCATAAAAATATAAAGGAATAGAAGTTATTTTTGTATTGTCGCCATTTTGTTTTTATAAACACCAGTGTGATGGCATTTTCAGACAAAATAGTTTTGTAACTTATTTACAAACTACGTAAAGTTTCAAAAGAATCGTTTGAGGAGTAAACAATTAATAGGAATTAAAAAGCATGTAGACACCCCGTATATGAGTTAATTATTTGGAAACCCTGTAGAGGTTGCAGACTAGCTGCACCTATTGAGAGGGTTTAGACGTCCCTCGCGTTACCCGAGTCAAACACACACTTACACTAGCAACACTACACTTACGACTTTAACAATTTACTCTCACACTTACATTTAGGGAGGCGATAATAGCCTCTATGTGCTTTTCGCCTTAAAATAACGAAATAAGAAAAATATTTGGAAAAATAAGAATTATATTAGTTTTAAACTTTCAACCCGTTTTTTCTCATAATATCCAAACCAGAATTTATTTCTTAAGGCGTTATTAGTCGCCATACCAATATCTATATCATATTTTTTAAAATGTTTTTATTTTTATGCCTCTTTTCCCGTGATTAATAACACTTTAAGAAACAAATTAACGGACAAGATTGAAGAAAAATATCTCTTCTTTTCGGCTTCAAACGTTCTCCGACGTCTTTCGATTCCTATCTTCCATTTTTCGTTGCCATTCTATAGATTCTCGCTTCGTTATCAGTTCCTTCTCTCCAACTAAGTCTCGGTCTCCCTCTTTTTTTGACCACGTGGTTTCGATTTTAAAATCTGTTTGGGAAGTCGATTTTCCATCCTTTGGACATGACCAAATAATCGAAGTTGTTTTGTCATAATGTCGTCTACAATGGTGTGCTTAGCATCCATGATTTCACGGATTCTTACATGTTTTATCTTTTCCCGTTTGGACTGATCTGCAACTCTTCGCCAACAGTCCATTTCTGTAGCTAAAAGACATTTTCTGTTTTTTGTTTCAGTGGTCATACTTCGCTTCTATATGAGATTGCACTTTTTATAATTGTATTATATATTCTATGTTTATTTATTTTTGATATATTTTGATTCCGTATGATGCTGTTCAGTATCTTTATTGCTCTTCTTCCCAAGGTGTTTCGTTCTTTTATCGCTGTGTCCAAGAGTCCATCGCTAGTAATTGTCATTCCAAAATACGTTTGCAAGTTGTACACCACTTGATTTTTGTGTTGTGTTCCAATAGAAGATTCCTACTCTGCCCTCCAATTTACATGTACCTAGTTTTGTTTAGGTTTAACTCAAACCCGCAAATATCTAATTCCTCTATTAATTTCTTACTCATGTATCCTCATAATAATTTCATCCTCATAATAATCCATATAAAAATTTATATATAAATTAATATTTAATTTTATTTAATTTATATATAATTTAATATAATAATATATAATAGTTTATATAATAATTAATTCTAATAATTTCATCCTCATAATAATCCTAATAATAATAATAATCCAGAAATAATTTCATCCTCATAATCCTCGAAGAGAAAGATAAAATTAGTAAAAATGGAGTTTATAAAATGCAAAGCAAAGCAACGTATACAGGACAAACGGAACGAGAATTTAGAACAAGATATAACAAACACATAAGATCATTTAAATATGAAAATAAAGACACAAATTACGCCACACATTTGATTAGAGAAGGATATACACCGGAAGTGAAGAATTAAATGAAAATATTACGTTATGAAGATGAAGGAAGGCGGTTAAATATTTTAGAAAATTTAGAAATATTTAACTTAAAATTAAAGGAAAAAACGATAATAACGATTAAGTAGATTCATAACTAACGTTATTTTTTAAAGCCCGAAAAATTTTATTAATTTTATGAGGATTAAATCGATCGTAAAGAGAAAGTGTAGTAAGGTCCAATCAGAAACGAACACGTAAATAAATAGAAACCAGATTAGGAGGTAGAATAAAGGAGAGGAGGGGTTAAATTAGTATAAAAGAACGAATCTAAATGGGGGAGCAGTACAGCAAGATGTTTTGATAATAGAAGTGTTCCGAAACGCGTCAGTAAATGTAAAATGTTTGAAGCTAGGAGAGGCAAATGTATATACACAACCAAATAACAACATTCCTAGTGGAAAAAGGAGATTACATAAAAATTTCATCATAATACCGAATGAAATGAAAAACTAATGCTCTTAACCAATAAGGAAACTCGATATTAGCACCATTACATATATATTGTGTAAACACAACTTACTTCTGTACTGCGCTGTTTCGAATGCTATTTATAATGTACAAACGGAAGAAATAATTTTACCAATTTAAAGAAATTTTAACATGTATGATGTTTTAGGGCTGGTTGTGATGTTGAATTTTGCGCGTCGCGTGATGCGAGTGCACAAATTTATATTGGTGGTTATAGTAAAAGATCAGTTGTTTTGTATTAGTTCGTAACGATCAACTGATTTCATTGAACAGCTGATTGGCTATAATAAGTTTTAGGTTATGTTGTTAAAAACTAGAACAGTAACCTAGTAGATCAGTTGTTTTATATTAATTCGTAACGATCAGCTGATTTCATTGAACAGCTGATATGTTAATACGTTTTAGGTTATACGTTTTAAGTTATGTTGTTAAAAAAACTAGCTACGGTTGTTTTAATTTTGTGATCAGCTGATTTTTGAACAAATTATCGAACAAATTATCGTAATTAAAATAAAAAGGAAGAGAAAACATGATACATTATTTTTATTTCATTAACAGAAATTAGTTTTATTGATATTAATGGGAATTTTTATCAAAAATTGCTTAAAACAACATTTAAAAGGGTTAATTTTTACTACATGAAAAAGCTGTTTTCTTGAGAATTTACAGCAACTGTTTTATTATTAGTTATGAGATTCACAACGAAACATGCAACCTTTAGAAATAATTTAAGATGACTCCTACCAATCGAGTAAAAAAACAAACAAAAAAACAGCGTATCTTTGAGTCTATAATATTAATAGGTCACGGCTTCGCCGGCTATTAAAAATTTCTTAATTTATATTTATCTCAATTTTTGGGGTAAATTTTGAAGAACCCTTTTTTGAGCATACAAAGACGTACTGATTAAAAGCCCAGAGCCTTTCTGTAAACAACATTTTTAGTTTTTAGCATGACTGATACATTTTTGCTTTTGTAAATTTTAACCCCTGTTTCAACCCTCTGACTTTGAATATTTTTATATTTTATCTATTCAACCATCTACAAATTAAGGAAACATTTTTACACCAAGTTCAAAGTCCTCAAGGTTAGATAGATTGTATTTTTTTACTTCCAGCGTCCCACGATTTCAGTAATGACACGATTAATATGGTTTAGTAGTTATTAGACTGGCTTTAATCCTAATTTCATCTCCTTAGTTTAGAATTTTTCTGAAACGATTTTCTAACACCCTAAGAAAATACTTCACACCAAATGTTAAGGTTCACTGTGTTAAAAATCACCGCATTTTAAACTTTCGGGTTAGAATTTTGGAAAACTTTAATTTTTACTTCACTTAAATTTTTACACTTTTAAAGCTTAAGATGTGTACTAAATTTCATTTCTCTACTTCTTTTGGATTTGGAGAAACAGAGATAAAATATAGTTAGTATTTAACCTATTTTAACCTTTTAGGGGATGAAATTTTTTAAAACAATTTCTCAGCGGGCATATAGAAGCCAAGGTCAACATATGTGCTAAATTTCAACTTTGTGGGCTTTATAATTACGGAGATTTTGCGTTGAGTGTATCATGTATTTTTAACATGTATCATGTTTTAGGGCTGGTTGTGATGTTGAATTTTGCGCGTCATAATGCGAGTGCACAACCTTATTGATAGTCACAGTAAAAGATCAGTTGTTTTACATTAGTTCGTAACGATCAGCTGATTTCATTTAACAGCTGATAGGTTAATAAGTTTTACGATATTTTATTAAAAACTAGCTGCTATAGTAAAAGATCAGTTGTTTTATATTAATTCGTAACGATCAGCTGATTTCATTGAACAGCTGATGTTAATAAGTTTTAGGTTATGTTGTTAAAAACTAGCTATGTTAATTTGTTGTGTTTTCAAACAAATTATCGTAATCAAAATAAAAAAGGAAGATAAAACATGTACATTATATTTGGATTTTATAGACATAGATGTAGACTCTACACTATGCTGTATGCATATTGCCTATCTTGCGCCGTGATTTTGAAACGGGTTAAATGCAGTACTATTGTAAACTGAGCACATTTTATTCTAACTTCTGTACTTGTCTGAAAAAATAAAGGACCTCGTATATTTCAACTTTTGTTTGTTTGAAACTAATCTATGTTAATTCTAATTCTTTTATTTTTATGATTCATGATTTTATTGGTTTTAAAATTACTGTATATTTCGTCTTGGTTAACCAATTCTTTTATGAACTATTAAAGATTTATTTCATGTCCGTTTATATGTAGTGTATATAGTGTGTAGTCTTGAAGATTTAACAAGTTTCTATTGCGAAATGAGCTATTCGAGTAGCCATCATGGTAAAACCTAAATTATTTTTGAAATATTGTCTCTGGAACACTTTTTATAGGATGTTTCTGTATACAGTATGTAAAAATGTTCTGTAAAATGGATGGCATTTTTATATTAACACTATTGTTTGAAAATTCAGTCCGAATAAATTCAAACTTAGCATAAAAATCGGTTTTGGTAATAAGCTCGGACAAGGTGGTTAAACAACAAAATTCGTTCCTTTTCAAAATGGCGGTAATTCGAAATAGTAAAAAAACTAACATTTTTGAAAACCATTGATTCCATTTAGTTAAATTAAAATTAACTAAACTAATTAAAATTAAAAAAAGCTAATTTATGCGAAAAATTTTTGTCATATCGTTAGTTTTTGGAAGTTTGCTTCCATCACGTCAACAAGACTGCAGCGATTATTTGAAATTCGAAGAAGTAGTTTTTTTAAACGTTGCACAAAAACCGAACTATTTTTGTGACAGTTAAATTTAATGAAACAATTTTTTTCAATTTGATGTTCATTTCAAGATTAAACATTACGTGCTTTTGAGTGCTCTGTAATAACAGACCAATCTATAACACTCCATCACGTCAACAAGACTGTAGCGATTATTTGAACTTCGTAGAATGCACCTTTACGAAAATTCATTAAATGACTTAACTTAAAATTTGGTGAACCAACAAAAATACTTTCCATTAGACACATTTAGACTGAGTATTTTAGATGTATTATATCGCTGAATTTTTATGGATTGTTTTTAAATATACTCTGAAGAGATGGAGGTTAACCTTTATTGTATACATTTGGGTTGCATGTGGCACGTGAATAAAATTTAATAATAATCGTTTGAGTGGTTTTAAATTAATTACAGTTTACCTTAATGGAGATTTTTAATAAATGTTACGTTTCAAAAAATTATGATGGGCCGATATTTTTGAATACACTGTTTTTCCGAATTGACTGCTATTTAAAATTTTAATTTTATCTTGATTATCATATTAATTATCATTTCATTATCATATTAATTTATAACTCGATTAATTACTCCATTAATATTAAATTTAATCGTCAAAAATGTAGTGCACGATTGTCTAAAAACCAATAATTTTTGGTCGTCACATTATTTATGAAAACCGGTTGTAAAAATAGTTTCCCTCGCAATAACATAATAATGTTCTAATATTTTCACAAAGAAGAACTATTTCAATAAAGTAGCAATAAAAAAATAACCTAATACTCACAAAATACAGCGTGCAGCTATGTGGTTTATTTGAAGGTTAGAATGACGTTGGCCATTTTGGATTTGTAACGCGCATGCGTCAAACGTCACGACCTATCGACCCATTGGACGCATACGGGATCTGTGACGTAGGCAGTTGGCTTAATAAATTTTAAATAGTGTAAAAAGAATACTGTTCTTTATGGAGATTTAGGTCAAGTGTGAAAATCGTCAATTGTATTTCAATGATATTTGTAGACACGGTACTAAAGACATGTTTGGTTTAGCGTCACTCCGTATTACATTTCATAAGATAAGTAATGAGGCCGTCCTAATATACACGGTTATGCGAGAATACCGTGAATTAAATTTTTAATTGCTTCTAAAAATTGTGTAGCGTTTTGTTTCAAAAACTTTTAGAACTTATAAGATTTTTCGTGGGATGATTTATTAAGTAAAAGTGATTAATTTTTTTAATAATACCTAAGAGTAGAATTAAAAAATTTTTTTACGTTAAATTTATTGGTGTTAGTATAAAACAAATGTACGCGCAGTATCGTTATACCTGGATCGAGAGATATCGTCAAAAACACAGAAATTTTGTTCGCAAATGAGAACATTTATAAATAATAGCAGTGTGTCCAGTTAAAAAAAGTTTAATGTTCAAAGATAAATTGGAAAACTTTCCTTTTTTATTTTCTGTAAAAATACATTTATATTATAATATTAAAATTGTCTAAATTTTAAAGCTACTTAACGATTTCCCTAAAGAATTTAAAAGTGAAAGGAGTGATTTTTTAAAGTGCAAAAACCCATTAATTAACTGATAAAAATCAGAGAAAAATTAAAGATAAAGTAGGGTGACGGAGGTTCTTTAATTTTGCCAGAAAATTGGGACTCTTAATTACAGTAGAATTTGGCATTTCAATCCTCTGAATATCCTTCACTTCGGCGTAACCAAAGTGTCTTCCGGGTGAGCAGACACTTCTAGGAAATGCATATTGAGCATTCCGAGTGTGTTTCGTTACGTCTCGTGATAAAGCACTATTCTGTGATAGCTTTTGTCTAATGTTTTGAGATTTTACTGCGTAGTGTATACATTAATTTAACGGAAATGTGCTTATAGAATAGGCTTACCGTAATTGCTGGATTCCTATCCCGGACATTTTACTTCGGAAGGGGTTGTTTTTTAGTAAATAACATAAAACATATTTTTTTGTTCATTTATTAAACATTTTTTCCACTTGAATACATTATTATTGCAACACAGCACCAGACCACATATTTAAATAATTAAGATTACGACCTATTTTTCCGTCTAGTGGTCTATTTACTCATCTCGTAAAGGCTACAGCGGTTTCGAAACCTTACTGTTTCATCCGCTGTAATACAAAATGTAAAATGTCTCTGTCGAGGTCATCACAAAGTTAAACACACTAAACACAATTACACGATTAAAATACACACGATAAGTGGTTACAGTTCGAAATATAACGACATACGAGTGCACGTATCGTTTGGCCAAAACAAATTTTACCGCGTGTATTTTAATCGTGTAATTGTGTTTCAGTGTTTGTGACGTGTGTTCTCAATGTTTTGTTTAACTTTGTGACGACCTCGACTAAGGGATTTGACATTTTCTATTACGGCCTGAAGATGAAACAGTAACGTTTTCGAAACCGCGGTAGCCTTTACGAGATGAGTAAATATACCACTAGACGGAAAAAATATTTCATAATTCTAATTATTTGAATACATTAATTTACAAGCAACGTAATTATTTTCTAAATTATTATTTTTAGAATGAAAATGTTGACTAGAATAGGCACAAAAACATCCCAAGGCCGGGTGGCCAAAAAGTGCTGAGCGAAGCGAACTACGTATTAAAACCTAACATATTGTTTTTAATGTAAGTTCAGCTAGTGAAGCGTAATGGAGCTGAGCAGAGTGAATCGGCGTTACTGAGCTTCACTTCGCGTAGCTTCGACTCTGACTAGGTTCGGTTTGAAGCCGACTCTGCTTCCCCCACCACACTGACCACGCCTCTAAACTTATTATATCTCGTTAACTAAGTTACCGTTGACTAGGTTACGTTTTAACACAGTAGTTTCCTAGAATCAGTTACAGTAGGCCTAAATATTTAGATTTAAAAGACACAAAAGAGTTCTTTAAACTGATTGAACTCCGCATCCGGTTGGCCTTCGTCTTTATTCCACTCAGCTCCGCTCCGTTCGGTTTAGCTCAGCACAGATCCGCTCCGCATTTGGTGGCCGCCTCACCTGACATTTACTTAGAACTGGGTCCTACGATTAGAATGTCTGTACTATCGAGTTCTTGCTTTTGCCTTGAAGTTGGGGGTGATATTTCTCAAATGCTAGTACTTTTCCAAAAAAACACCTTATCACTTAATTTTTTCGTAAAAATCCATACAAGACATGTTCGAATTAACTTCTGTGTTGAGTAGTTACCTTACAACAGAAACAGATATTCTTCCTCTCTCCGCTGTCCAAATGTTTCTTATTATAGAAAATATTCTTTCCTCCGATGCTAATGTACATCCCGAACTCCACCAATTTGAAAATATTTTTCGACTTATTATTGCACTTTAACATTGAACTAAAAACTACCTTCCACCTCCCTCGAGTGTTGAGCTTTTTTCATCGGGAGGAGCTCATATGACCAAAAGATCAAACAACCAAACGTTCATTCGACCAAATTATACTTAAATATTTTGGTTGAATAAACTTTTGGTCATATGAACCATGTTTTTAACAGAGTGGTTCATATGACCAAAAAAACCAAACAACCAAAAGTTCATTCGACCAAATTATACTTAAATATTTTGGTTGAATAAACTTTTGGTCATATGAACCATGTTTTTAACAGAGTGGTTCATATGACCAAAAAAATCAAACAACCAAAAGTTCATTCGACCAAATTATACTTAAATATTTTGGTTGAATAAAAATTTGGTCATATGAACCATGTTTTTAACAGAGTGGTTCATATGACCAAAAAAACCAAACAACCAAAAGTTCATTCGACCAAATTATACTTAAATATTTTGGTTGAATAAACTTTTGGTCATATGAACCATGTTTTTAACAGAGTGGTTCATATGACCAAAAAAATCAAACAACCAAAGGTTCATTCGACCAAATTATACTTAAATATTTTGGTTGAATAAACTTTTGGTCATATGAACCATGTTTTTAACAGAGTGGTTCATATGACCAAAAACAAACAAACAAAAGTTCATTCGACCAAATTACACTGAAATATTTTGGTTGAATAAACTTTTGGTCATATGTACCATGTTTTTAACAGAGTAGTTCATATGACCAAAAAAATCAAATAACCAAACGTTCATTCGACCAAAAATGCGTAATAACTTAGAGATTTATTATGATCGAGGTTCGTATTTCCTTCGAAGGAGGATATTTTGTAAAACACGGTTTTTTTATTATTGCATATAGATCAGTGTCATTACTGATATTTAAATTAATAATACACGCCATTACACTACATACCCAGACCAGTCATTACTACATTGTTTTAGCGTTTAGGCCTACAGTTGAATATACTGCCAATATTTTATACATTCACTTTTTTTTATTATTGCATATAGGTAAGTTTCAATACTAAATATTTAAATTAATAATACACACAATTATACAATTAACCTTTGAATACTAAATAATTAAGTTTGACTGGACAAGTAGTGTGATTGCATTTAACATAATTTAAAAATTTATTATTCACACCTATCAATATATAATACACGAATAAAACGTCACTGTTATACAATTAACACTTGAATACTAAATAATTATGTTGGGCTGGGTAACTAGTATGATGGAGTTTAAAATAATGTAAACATTTATTATTCACACCTACCAATATATAATAAATGTATAAAAAGTCACTGTTATAGAATTAACACTTGAATGCTAAATAATTAAGTTGGACTGGGTAAGTAGTATGATGGTGTTTAAAATTATAATAAAAACATAATAAAAACACGGTTCATATGACCAAAAGTTCATTGGGCCAAAATATTAGTATTTGGTTGAATGAACTTTTTGTTGTTTGATCTTTTGTTCATATGATCTCGCCTATTAAAAACTCGGTTCATATGACCAAAAGTTCAATGGGCCAAAATATTAGTATATAATTTGGTTGAATGAACTTTTGGTTGTTTGATCTTTTGGTCATATGACCCCATCGCCTTTCTTCAGGCAGACCTTCCCGCTTTGGCTTCAATTTTACCAACCGTTAAATCAAAACAGAGCGAAATTTCTCTTCCGCTCAGATATCCGAAAATCCCGGACATTCATTAATTCCGGATACGTATCTATATCCCGGACTGTCCAGGCTACTCCCGGATATATGGTAAGTTTGTTAACGAGAATTCTTCCATGTAGAGGAAATAGTTTCAAGATTATATTATTTCTCTTGTGTCTTTCATATCCAGAAGAGGTCGCCGTCTAATAAATCTATCTACAGAAGGATTTATAAAGCACACACATCAGGAAGTTTTGTTTTGATCTCCTCACGACTTGATAAACAGGGCTTATTGTAATATGAAAATGTCAGCGCACAAATAATGAACACAAAACCAATCCTTTCCTTGAAGTGGTTATGTGTGTGACAGTACATATTCATAAATAATTCATTGTTTGTTACCACAAAATGTTTTTAATCTTAGATTTAGAATTAGCTTAGGCAAAAGATTACTGTACTGTGCTGTATTTTTCTTTTGTGCTTGCTTAATAAAGTTGTAATTTAAATATGGCGTAGCATTGTATTTTTGTTCGTTTTAATAAAGTTTTTTTGGTTTCTTTTATTATCCGACCGTTTATGTGTTCCGTTCTTGGATTCTACATTGTAAAGAAATATTGTCTAAAATTCCAAACCAAACATGTCATTTGTATATTACTTATAAATAAACTTTAATCCTTTTAAATTTCATTCTAGTACGTTTTCAGTTTTAACAGTATTTTCGCTTAGCGGAAAGCTAAATGTTGCGTACTTTTCGAACACTCTGTATTTACGAAGCAGGAAATTTAAATGCAAACAGATTTTACGATAAATATTTCAGCTTGATTAAAAATCGATTTTCCAGAGTTAAATTGGTATTGGAGAAAACAGTTTGCAATATAAATTCTTGATTTGTTCGGAAATTGATTTTGATTCAATTTAAAATTGCGAAATTGAAGTTTCGGTCGTATTCGACGCGTTGCAGTGATGTTATTGAATTTACAACACGTATATGGATATTGGATTTTGCAATATCTTATGAATGACATGTGCACGGATTCTTATATTGTCATAATATTACACTGAACAAAGGAAAAAATCAAGCAGAGGTGTTGGAAGAAAAATGTCTCGAAGTTTGTAATAAAGAAAATAAAATATCACAAAGAATACAATAAATATTCGCGGCACGCGCTTCCCTCGCTAACGTAATTCCGAACAATTCCAAAAAATATGAAGAAGTTACAAATAAAACGACAACCAGGTTACAAAATATAAATTGAGAAGAGAGAAAAAGGATAGAGAAAGAAAATTAGATCGGAAAAAAGTGAGAGGGATAGGTAGATAAACAGAAAGACAGACAGATAGACAGGCAGACAGACAGATAGATAGATAGTCGGACAGACGGGCGGTCGTGTGGTCAGGCGGTCGGGCGGTCGGGCGGTCGGACGGATGGGCGGGCAAGGCAGGCCAAGGCGATGCAGGGTAGGGCAAGGCAGAGGAAGGCGATTCAGGGTGAGGCGAGGCGGAACAGAGTATGACGTTCCGACGAGGAGTCGCATGCAATTCAGAGCAAAGCGATGCAGGATGGTGCAAGGTGAGGCGAATTGGGGCAAGGCAGGGCGGAGTGGGGCAAGATAGAGTAGGGCAGGATAGGGCGAGACAGAGCAAGGCAAGGGCAAAGCAGGAAAGGTAATGCAGAGCGGGACAAGGAAATGCAAGTTAAGGCGAAGCGGAGCAGAGAAAGACAGGACAGGGCAAGGCGATACAGGTTAGGTCGAGGAGGGACAGAATAGGACAAGACAGGGCAATTCAGAACAAAGCGATGTAGGATGGGTCAAGGTGGGTCAGGGGGATTGTTGCAGGGCAGGGCAAAACAGGGCAAGGCAGGGCAAGACAATACAGGGCAGGAAAAGGCGGTGCAGGGTGGAGAGAGGCGGGGCAGGGCGGGGCAGGACAGGGTAAGGCAGAGCAAGACCGGGCAATGCGATGTTAAGCAGCGCAAGGCGAGCCAGTGCCGGGCGAAGCTGGACAGTGCAGGGATGAACAGTGCAAGTCAGAGCAAGGTAGGGTAAGGCAATGCAGGGTGGAGCGAGGCGGGGTAAAGCGGTACAAACTGGGCAGAATAGGGCAAGGCAGGAAAGGTGATGAAGGGCGGGGCAATGCAAGGCAGGTTAAGGCGAAGCGAGGCATAGCAGGACATTACAGCACAAGACGATGCAGGGTGGAATAAGGCGTTGCAGGATAGGGCAAGGCAGGCAAGGCGATGCGGAGCAGCGCAAGGTGATATGATCGTTGCAAGGCGGTGAAGGATGGTGCAGGATTGGGCAAGGTGGGCAGGGAGGGCCGAAGCGGGGCAGTACAGGGTGGGACAGTACAGGGCAGGAATTGCAGGGTGGGGCGAGGTGGAGAAGGGAAGTTCGAGGCGGGGCGGTGCAAGGCGGTGTAGGACAGGGCAAGGTCTACCCGAGGTAGGGAAAGCAAGGCGATGCAGAGCGGGGAAAGGCGATGCAGAGTGGAGCGAGGCGTGATAAAGCGAGGCGGAGTGGGGCAATACAGAGAAAGGCAGGAAAGGTGATGCAGAGCGGAGCATGGCAAGATAGGTTAAGGCGAAGCGGGGCAGAGCAGGACAGGACAAGGCAAGAAAGAGGAAGGCAGGGCAAGGCGATGCCGTGTGGAGCGAGGCGGGGCTGAGCGTGGCGGAGTGGGGCAAGGTAGAGCAGGGCAGGACAGAGCAAGACAAGGGCAAGGCAGGGAAAGTAAATGAACGGCGGGACAAGCCAATAAAGGGTTGGAGAATCGGGCCGGGCCGGGACGGAGCCTAGAAGGGCATAGCAGGTCAAGGCAATGCAGAGCGGGCAGGTCGGATCAGTAAATGGCAAGATAGAGCGAGGCAGGGCAAAACAATGCACGGTGGGGCGAGGCGGAGCAAAGTGGGTCAAGACAGGGCAATTCAGAGGAAGGCGATGCAGGATGGTGCAAGGTGTGTCAGGATTGGGGTAGGGCAGGGCAGGACAGGGCAAGGCAGAGCAAGGCGATGCAGGTTGTTGCGAATCGGGGCAGGGCGAGTTAGTGCACGGCAGGACAGGGCAAGACAGGACAAGGCGATACAGAGCGGGGTAAGGCGATTCGAGGCAAGGTGGTTCGAGGCGGGGCAGGATGAAGCGGAGAGGGGCGGAGCGATGCAGTACAGGGCAGATCAGGGCAAGGCAGAGAGGAAGACATGGCAAGGAAGATGTAGGGTGGGGCGAGGTGGAGAAAGGTGAAGCGGGGCAGGGTGAAGACGTAGCGGGTTAGGACAGGGCAAGGAATTGCTAGGTAGGGCAAGGCGTGGGTATGATGCAGGGTGGGGCGAGGCGGGACAGAACGGGACAGAGCTTGGCGGAGTGTGGCATGGTACAGCAGGGTAGGACAGGGCTAGGCAGGGCATGGCGATACCCTGCGGCGCAAGGCGATGCAGGGTGGGGCAAGGTGATATAGAGTGTGGCGAGGTGGGGAGAGACGAGGCGAAGCGGGGCAGCTCAGTTTATGATAGGGTAAGGCAGAGCCAGGTGATGTAGGTCGGCTCAAGGCGATGCAGGGTGGGGCAAGGTGATATAGAGTGTGGCGAGGTGGGGCGAGACGAGGCGAAGCGGGGAAGCTCAGTTTATGATAGGGTAAGGCAGAGCCAGGTGATGTAGGTCGGCTCAAGGCGATGCAGGGTGGAGCAAGGTGATATAGAGTGTGGCGAAGTGGGGCGAGACGAGGCGAAGCGGGGCAGCTCAGTTTATGATAGGGTAAGGCAGAGCCAGGTGATGTAGATCGACTCAAGGCGATGCAGGGTGGGGCAAGGTGATATAGAGTGTGGCGAGGTGGGGCGAGACGAGGCGAAGCGGGGCAGCTCAGTTTATGATAGGGTAAGGCAGAGCCAGGTGATGTAGGTCGGCTCAAGGCGATGCAGGGTGGGGCAAGGTGATATAGAGTGTGGCGAGGTGAGGCGAGACGAGGCGAAGCGGGGCAGCTCAATTTATGATAGGGTAAGCAGAGCCAGGTGATGTAGGTCGGCTCAAGGCGATGCAGGGTGGGGCAAGGTGATATAGAGTGTGGCGAGGTGGGGCAAGACGAGGCGAAGCGGGGCAGCTCAGTTTATGATAGGGTAAGGCAGAGCCAGGTGATGTAGGTCGGCTCAAGGCGATGCAGGGTGGGGCAAGGTGATATAGAGTGTGGCGAGGTGGGGCGAGACGAGGAGAAGCGTGGCAGCTCAGTTTATGATAGGGTAAGGCAGAGCCAGGTGATGTAGGTCGGCTCAAGGCGATGCAGGGTGGGGCAAGGGATATAGAGTGTGGCGAGGTGGGGCGAGACGAGGCGAAGCGGGGCAGCTCAGTTTATGATAGGGTAATGCAGAGCCAGGTGATGTATGTCGGCTCAAGACGATGCAGGGCTTGGTGTGGAAGGCAGAGCGGAGCACGGCGGGGCGGAGCGGGCCAAGGCAGGGTAGAACAGGGTAAGGCAATGCATGCGGGGCAAAGACGATGCAGGGTGGGGCGAGACAGGGCGGTGCGGGTCAGTAAAGGTGTATGGCAGGGCAAGTCAGAGCAAGGCATTGCACATTGATGCAGGTTGGCAAAGCGAT
>CM040183.1:78101177-78113677 GCA_022606455.1 Callitettix versicolor
CGACCCTTGGAAGTGATTTAGAGGTCAGGAAAAGCGCTTATTTTAAGGTCAAGTATATTAGTTTTACCTTGATGCCATTTCAGTAATTCATTTGAAAATTAAATAGTTTTCTTCAGCCCGAACATTTTCGAGTTCAAATTTCTAAAAGTCGTTTTCACGATGTTCGCGAGACAGTTGCGATTTTTCTTCCTCTCACACTTAGGCGTGACACTTAAATTGACTTAACAGCCTATATATATAAATATAAATATAAATATAAATATAAATAAAAATATAAATATAAATATAAATATAAATAAATGTAAATATAAATGTAAATGTAAATGTAAATGTAAATGTAAATGTAAATGTAAATGTAAATGTAAATGTAAATATAAATGTAAATGTAAATGTAAATGTAAATGTAAATGTAAATGTAAATGTAAATGTAAATATAATGTAAATGTAAATATAAATATAAATATAAATAAATGTAAATGTAAATAAATAAATAAATAAATGTAAATGTAAAATGTAAATGTAAATGTAAATGTAAATGTAAATGTAAATGTAAATGTAAATGTAAATGTAAATGTAAATGTAAATGTAAATGTAAATGTAAATGTAAATGTAAATGTAAATGTAAATGTAAATGCAAATGTAAATGTAAATGTAAATGTAAATGTAAATATGAATGTAAATGTAAATATAATTTAAATGTAAATGTAAGTATAAATATAAATATAAATATAAATATAAATATAAATATAATTATAAATATAAATATAAATATAAATATAAATGTAAATGTAAATGTAAATGTAAATATAAATATAAATATAAATATAAATATAAATATAAATATAAATATAAATATAAATATAAATATAAATATAAATATAAATATAAATATAAATATAAATATAAATATAAATATAAATATAAATATAAATATAAATATAAATATAAATACAAATAAAAATATAAAATTAGTAACGAGGCACTCCGTTTGACGGCAGTTTTTGTTAACGTCTATCAGATGTATGTCTCTTTTTCCGTTTTCTCGTTTCCCTAGGCAATATGTACTTCATAACTTTTCCCGTTTTGTGAGCCCAGAGGACATGTATATTTCTAAATAAAGAAAAACATACATATAAAAATATGTCCGGAAACGCTTGTAAAATACCATACATCCGACATTTTGTTTTTCTTACTAAAACAATGTTTATGTCTAGAACGACTCAATCGATTCAGTTGGCATTTTCGCAGCACTCACCAATGTTTAAAAAGTATAATCATGTTTCAATAAGTCATTTCAAAATGGTAGTTATTTAAAAATTTTAAATCAAATGTGCCAGTTTTTTTATTAGAAACACTTTCAGATTAATTTTTTTAAATTTATTTCAATTTAATTCGAATGTTGTAGTTATAAAAACCTTAGAACAAAGTGTAACAGTGAAACAGCGTCCATTAGTACACATTGCTGAAAGCGGTCGGCTATAATTTACCACTGATATATATGTGTAGGCCTACACGTAGTTGTGTATAAACATTGTTCATTTACCATTTATGCACGTGTATGTATATAAACTATAAATTATTGCCTCTGTTTGCAAGCTGCTGTAGTTCCTAATCACTTCGATTAATCGAATATAGTTTACATAATCACATCAGCGCTTTTCTGAAGGCGTGGATATCTTTTATTTAAATACAAATATTAATACGAAACTGCAATAAAAATATTAATAAATAAACTCATGGTCTTAGAAAATGGTTCACTCAAAACATATCCGTTGTGTGTGTGTGTGTGTGTGTGTGTGTGTGTGTGTGTGTGTGTGTGTGTGTGTGTGTGTGTGTGTGTGTGTGTGTGTGTGTGTGTGTGTGTGTGTGAATGTGTATTTTATGTAATAGTACGTTAAGCAAATTAGTCTATTTGTTTTAAAATGACAACCATTTAAATTATAAAAAATCATATATTATTTTACACTTTTACGAAAATTTATATCATAAAAATCTCTTAATCAGCGACATTTGTTTTGAATAGAATTTAAAATTTTTAAATTTTATTGAAAATACGAAAACAAACCTGACGTCAATCGAATTTTAAAACATAAAACACAAATTTATGCAGGATTGAACTTTTATTACGGTTATGAAATCTGATTTTCAAGAAAGCGTGTAGCAAAGGCTTATCGTATGTTTAATAGCCTGTGAATTATTACTGGATAACGAAGTACACGACAATTTCTTATTTATAACGGTAAGGATTAACAACGTGTTACGAACATCGTTTGTTGAAAGTCGAAATTGATTCCGAAACAGGCTGATAAACTGAACGGATTTGAGCGTCAATACCATTTCAATAAATAAATAAAAGCAGGCTGGCCAACTGTTCACGGAAAATTGATTGTCAACAACAAAAGCAGTGCTGCTGCTCGCACAATATGGACAGGAATAATTGCAGCTGCATCTCACTGATTACAAGGAACAATACAAACACACGGCGATGTTATTGATTTGGCCGCGTCGGAAAGATACAAGGGTTATAAAATTTTACAGTTTAATATTACCCGAGGTAAATACAAGTGTTAGGCGATTTTTTCAATGCAAAATGAAATACATTATCAACAATAATAAACTCTATTGATGACAGTGGTAGTTATGGTTGTGGTGATAGTGGTGTTGGTGTTGGTGTTGGTGGTGGTGACGACGGTGACGGTGACGGTGACGATGGTGACGGTAACGACGGTAACGGTGACGACGGCAACGGAGACGGTGACGAAGGTAACGGTGTCGGTGATAACAACTACAAAAATAACAACTACAAGAAGAAGAAGAAGAAGAAGAAGAAGAAGAAGAAGAAGATGATGATGATGAAAAGAATGATGAACAATAACTGTAACAATAACAAGAGAAGAAAATAGAAGAACAAGAAGAAGAACAACAACAAGAATAAGAACAAGAACAAGAACAAGAACAAGAACAAGAACAAGAACAAGAACAAGAACGAGAACATGAACATGAACAAGAAGAATAAGAATAAGAATAAGAATAAGAATAAGATTGAAGTTGAAGTTGAAGTTGAAGTTGAAGTTGAAGTTGAAGTTGAAGTTGAAGTTGAAGGTGAAGGTGAAGGTGAAGGTGAAGGTGAAGGTGAAGAAGAAGAATATAAAGAAGAAGAAGAAGAAGAAGAAGAATAAAAAGAAGAAGAAGAAGAAGAAGAAAAAGAAGAAAATTAAGATCAAGATGAAGAAGAACAAAAACAAGAACAAGAAGATGAAGAAGAACAAGAACAAGAACAAGAACAAGAACAAGAACAAGAACAAGAACAAGAACAAGAACAAGAATAAGAATAAGAATAAGAATAAGAATAAGAATAAGAATAAGAATAAGAATAAGAATAAGAATAAGAATAAGAATAAGAATAAGAATATGGTTAAGAATAAGAATAAGAATAAGGATAAGGATAAGGATAAGGATAAGGATAAGGATAAGGATAAGGATAAGAATAAGAATAAGAATAAGAATAAGAATAAGAACAACAAATTAACAACTTTTAGTTTATCAAAGTCAGATTAAACGATAAATTTAATCTTGGACGAGATAAAACATGCATTCGATGTCCACCTATAATATTCGATAAGCGAAAACTAGTCCGACAGTCCAGACACATACTTATGACAACATCGGAGTAATATGACAACAAACACTGGCCCACACTACAATATTGTACAAAAGCATTCAGTAGCATTGTTATTCGTATAACGTGTGTTATGGTTGTGACATGAGAGTGACGTCACTTCTGTCGATAACACCAGCTGGGCAGTTCGTCCAATTGGTCTAAATTCAACCGTCCAATGAATGTTTAATACTAATAGTGACGTCACCGGAAATATCGCTTACCTGAAATTAATTGTTTTGACTTTTCCTTAAACACGGTGTACAGAAAGTATTCGATCGCGAACAAATATATTATTGTGAGATCTTTTAGATCTGTTTTCAGGTACCCAAATAAAATAAGTGGTACACGTGATGTGTTTATGCTTCGCGTTTAGACCAAACAAATTAATTGATTCGATGAAAAAATTCTGAACTTTAAAAAAAATGTTAAAGTCGCTCTTTAGACAAACATTTCTTAATTACCCACACAAAAAAGTAATAAAACTTTCGCCAAATTTAATTTATGTATGCAAATTTATAACTCAAGACTACGCTTGCAACTTGATAAAGGACATTACGAGACGGAATTAACATAGATTAAAACAACAAAAAATATCTGCCCACACTTGGAGTTTTTCCAAATCGTAAATATCCATAACAAAGAAAACGCGCTGATTCATTTATAATCCCCATCCGTAGATAAAAAAAATCACAAGAACTAGCACTGAGGCAAGGTTTTTGTCTGAAAATATTTAAAATTCTTTTTATAAAGAAATTTAATTAAAATTAAGTTGTTTCAAAACGTTTCAAGTTAATCTTGATTTTTCAGTTTTATCACTCCGAACAGGCAAATTTCGTCCGAATTGTTCTTCAATGAAAAGTTTCTAAGTAATGAAATAATTAATTTTACTAAAAAACATTATAAAACATTAAGGAGAAGTTTTTTATTGGAATGTAAATAGGAAATATGATCGACGCGCGTGGGAGAAGTTGGCGGACAGGATTAGAAAACCGACACTTAAGCATTTGTACTTTCCCTCTTTTACGAAGTATAAACATGTTTGGTGACCATGAAAAAACCTAATCTTGAGATTTTGATGAATTTACTAGTTTTTAAGTATAAAAAATGTGTTTTTTACATGGACGTATGTGTGTGTGTGTGTGTGTGTGTGTGTGTGTGTGTGTGTGTGTGTGTGTGTGTGTGTGTGTGTGTGTGTGTTTGGGGGGTGTGTGTGTGTGTGTTTGGGGGTTGTGGGGTGTGTGTATGTGGGTGTGGGTGTGTGTGGGGTTTGTGTGTGGGTGTGTGGTGTGTGTTTGTGTGTATGTGTGGGGGTTGTGGTGTGTGTGTGTGTGTGTGTGTGTGTGTGTGTGTGTGTGTGTGTGTGTGTGTGTGTGTGTGTGTGTGTGTGGGTGGGTGTGGGTGTGTTTGGGGTGACTGGTGTGTGTGTGTGTGTGTAGAGGGTTGTGGTGTGTGTGTATGTGTGGGTGTGTGGTGTGTGTATGCATATGTGTGCGCGCGCGCGTGTGTGTGGGTGTGTATGTGGGTGTGTGGGTGTATGCGTGTGTAGGGGTGTGGAATGTGTGTGGGGGGGTTTGTGTGTGTGGGTGTGTGTGTGTGGGTGTGTGTGGGTGTGTGTGTGTGTGTGGTGTGTGTGTGTGTGTGTGTGTGTGTGTGTGTGTGTGTGTGTGTGTGTGTGTGTGTGTGTGTGTGTGTGTGTGTGTGTGTGTGTGTGTGTGTGTGTGTGTGGGTGTGTGGGTGTATGCGTGTGTGTGTATGTGGGTGTGTGGGTGTATGCGTGTGTAGGGGTGTGGGGTGTGGGGGGTTGTGGGGTGGGTGTGTGGTGTGTGTGTGTATATGTGTGTGTGTGTGTGTGTGTGTGTGTGTGTGTGTATGCGTGTGTGTGTATGTGGGTGTGTTGGTGTATGCGTGTGTGGGGGTGTGGGGTGTGTGTGAGGGGATGTGGGGGTGTGTATTAAGTATACAAATGTGTGGAAAGAAGTATGCAAACGTGTTATTATTTTATTAATATAATTTGAAATGTTAGATCAATGTTTTATTAATATTATATTAAGAATAACTTTTTGAGGTTATAAGATACTGGCATTGCTTTCAAAGAACCTACTTTTCAATTGAGTGAACTGGTACCCCCTCCCAATAAGTTTTATCAGACCTTCGACTAACTCATTCTGCTGGAAGTCCTCAGAGCCTAGAAGCCAAACAACCTTTTGCCTCCTACTGGCAAGAGCCTCATAATCACAGATTATGTGATCTGCAGTTTCCTCTTTTTTCCTGCATAACCATTTCTCTGTGGTACATTCCTATCCTGTTCGTGCGCACCCTTCAGACCACAGTTCCTTGTAATGACGTTTAATGAGTCCCATGGTTTTCCTGAGTTGCCCTTTGCCCAAAATCTTGGCTGACAGCTCTCCAGTTTGAAGTAAGTTTCTGGTAGCCCTGACATCGCAGCCTAGGGTTGTGTTTCTTACACCAAGATTTGCGATCTCCCGATAGACGTTTGGACAACTACAAACCAATATCTGATTTGAGATAGGCCATCGCCTTACTGATTTGAAATGTTTAACCCCATCTCTCATTTCTTGCAACCTGCTGATTGTATAGATCCATCTAGCTTCTCTACATTTTGCTGCAATTCAATGCTTATGCGTCTCACATGATTAGCCCCACTTTCTTTCCCTCCATCCTAGTGATTATGATTTTTTGTTGCTTCCAAAACGATTTTTGATGAAAAAGCAACACATATTTTAAATTGTGCGCTTAAGTGTATAATTGCACCACTTATTTAAAAGTACGAGGCATGTCCGAAAATTCTGTACCGATTTAGAAAAAAACACAAACATGTATTTTTACATGAAAGAGCATGTCTTAAACTATTTTCCTGCATAGTTGCCACCATTGTTCAGTCATGTGTCGCAGTGAGGAACCAACATTAATACCCTCTTCATAGAACGATGCCGCCACTGAAGACAGCCACTGCTGAACACCGTTATTTTGCGTCGTCATCACTATCAAATCGTCGTCTACAAAATCATGCTTCAAGTTCAGAAACAAATGAAAATCAGAAGCGAGATCGGGGCTGCACGGCGGATGTCCGAATCCACTTTTTAAAACAATTCACCAGTCACAACAGAAGGCCGCCCATTGCGTCATGAACATTGGTTCGACCTTCTTTGAATAGCCTAACTCATTTCCTCACCACTCCATCACTCATTACGTTTTCACCATAAATCTCTACAAGTCGGCGATGAATTTCAGCAGGCTTCATATTCCTGACCTTCAAAAAGTTGGCGGGATCAGAAATTGTCTTAAACATTTTGAACGAACACTAACAAATGTAAACACAACACAATCCAGCCGTAATTGCGTCAGCTGTTAAACAATAAACCGAAGAGACGAGCACGCATGCGCGGAACCCTGTCGCTAGCGATGCGGCGGCAGTAGAACGAAACAGTACTTACTTTCCGACATGCCTCGTGTTTAGCCTTATAGCTTTTTAACTTTTTATAGTTATATTCACTAATATGTATTTCAAAGGGTTATGAATTTGCGTGAAATGCAATGTTATTTATCGATTTGGACTCAAATTACAGGCAAACGTTAAGCTAAAAAAATCTGACTTAATTTTTCAAACAAAATGTTTATAAACTTTTGAAAAAATTTTGCTTTTCAATGCAAATTTATGTTAAATTCGTTGTATCAAATTTTAACTAAAATATAGTTGAATTGGTTCGTTGCAATTCATTTTAAAGCTGGGCAAGATCATCGAGACGTACTGTCTATAAGTAAACGGCCTGGATTAATTTCTAAATAGGCTCTTTAATGTTTTATTTATAAAGGAAAATTAAATTACCGAAACAATAAAGAAACTTTAAGTTATGAATAAAGCGCTTCTCCCAGGCTGCCTTTGTATTTACCCTGGCTCATCAATTCCTGTCCAATCCATCATGGCGGACATTCACTCTACCCGGTGCGTCCCGTATAAATGCGCTCGAGTTTCACAATATTCTGAAGTGACACACATTTAAGATTTTTGCTTGACATTATTAAGTATTAAAACATTTTTTATCACAATATTATTTATGGTGGTAAAGATATTTGTCTCAATATTCTGATGTGATATAGAAGTTTTATTACAATATTGTAAAGTACTAAAAGGTATTTTAATACAATAATGTTATATTGGAAATATGTTTAATAGAATATTCTGAAGTGGTAACAATATTATGAAATTGTAAAGATGTTTTTATAAATATTTTGGAGCCAACACGCCGCTAAATTTAATAAAAATCTGTTAATCAATTTAGTGTCCAGAAATTTGCGCGCGTTAAACTGTTTACCTGACACGATTTTGGAAATCTGATTCAACACTCGTAACCAACGTTAAAATTTGCTTTAAAATCTTCAAATAACATCGACAATTTAGAAAAAGCTAATATTTGTAGATTATAAAGTTGATTACAATACCGTGATATTTTAAAAAAAATATAAGATAAAAAAAGAATATTATTGAAAATTTGCTTATATCACGTCAGCGTGACATCTTTATGCCGTGATTATACATCAATAAATAATAAATTATTGTAATGGTGTTTAAATTGAATGAGTTTTTAGCCGTTTTACCCAATGGCTAAGTGATTCTAAATTCTTTTACTGGTTAACACACACACACACACACACACAAGCTCACATAAAAAAACACACACACATAAACACACGCACACAAACAAACACACATACACAAACAAACACACACACACACACAAACACACATAGATACACACACACACACACACATACACACACACACACACACACACACACACACACACACACACACACACACACACACACACACACACACACACACACACACACACAACACACAGCACACACACACACACACACGCACACAAAATTAGTTTATCAGATTTTGCTAAAATATAAAGGTTATCAACTCAAGTCATTGCAGCAAATTTTAAATAAAAAAATTAAAAGGTAAATTGGAGTAAATCGGAAAAGAACTAAAACTAAACCCTGACCGCTGCGTCGTAGGATTTGTTTTGTTTTTTCAATTTATTCAAGAATCGTAAATTTATTTTATTATTGAAATAAAATTTATTTAATTTATTTTAATTAATTAATGCATTTAATTTATTTTTTTGAATTTTTTGAATTATTTCAAGAAAAAGGGTAAGATAAAAAAATTACTGTCGAAAATTCGCTTCCATCACGTCAGCGAGACAGCTGCTTTCCCTGGTTACTTTTATCCTTCTTTTATGGTTTAAATCTTTTGGAGTATCTTTTATATACTGCAGTAAATTTACTAGAGTTGTGTTAAAACGAATTAAACCATAACCCTAAATATTGTCTGAACATTTTCATGGGGGAACTGCCAGAATTTTCGCTCAACTTTGATGTTAAAGGTTTTAATGTTCCTGCTCAAACCGGATTATTACTTAAACCCTTAGCCGAATAAAAAAATCAGCAACCCTCTTTTAGGGGTGAACTGAGGTCAACAAAGTGATTGATGTACTAACGCTCGCAGTGACTTATTTTCAAAAAATAAATTTGTTTCTCTCTCGTTTTGTTTTATTTACATGTGAATGTTTGCGTATTGGTTATTTTATTTGCACGCTATACAGGATGTTCTGTAATGCATGGAGACAATTCAGGATGTGATTATACGTGTTAAAATTACTTTATTTATTATGCACACAGTCGGTGTTTGGTGAAACACCATGATATCCAGGAAAGTTAGAACACTTGTATAGTCCCACATAATACATTTCGCCGTAAGGCATCTTCAGACATAATTTCTGAAGGTATCTTATGAAGACATAATTTCTAAAGATGCCTTACAGCGAAACAAACGTAACTAAATAAAAGACTTTCTGTGGAACTATATACGAGGTGCGTTCAGAAAGTAACGAGAATTTTTAAATTTCGCGGGCTTGGAGAGTCCGATTGTCAAATATTTTTTTTTATTATGTTGGTATACATATCCTTGAAGTATGATAAAACTTTCAGCTGTTTTCATTGTTGACTTTGTCTGTGACAGCCACTAACGTAAACCGTGTTTTTATGAGCTCGGCGATTTTCGTTTGTTAAAAGAAATGGATCAAAGAATTTGTATCAAATTTTGCGTAAAAATGGAATAAAGTGTAACAAATTGTGTGAAATGTTAACAAAGGCCTATGGTGAATCTGCTATGAGTAAAGCAAGAGTTTACGAGTGGTATAAGCGTTTCCAAGAAGGCCGTGAAGACGTTGAAGATGACGAACGCCATGGAAGCCCCAGCACATCAACAACCGATGAAAACGTGGAAAAAGTGAAAGAAATGGTTATGAATAATCGCCGAATCACAATTAGAGAGGTCGCTGATGATGTTGGCATATCGATTGGATCATGTCATGACATTGTTTCCAATGTTTTGTGTATGAAACGCGTGGCAGCAAAATTCGTTCCAAAATTGTTGAATTTTGAACAAAAACAGCGGTGAATGAAAGTTACTCAGGAGTCACTAAATGAAGTCAACGACGATGCAGAATTACTGAAACGTATTATAACAGGTGATGAAACATGTGTTTACGGATATGACGTCGAAACTAAGGCTCAATCATCCCAGTGGAGGCATTCTGGCTCACCAAGACCGAAAAAGGCTCGACAAGTGCGGACGAACGTGAAGGTTATGCCCACTGTGTTCTTCGTTATTAATGACATAGTGCATCATGAATTCCTGCCACCAGGTGAAACGTCAATAAAGAGTACTACGTACAAGTTCAACGCCGTTTGCGTTAAGCAATCCGAAAAGAACTGTAACGATGCCCCAGCTCCCATATTCGCCAGACATGGCTCCGTGTGACTTTTTCCTACTTCCAAAAATAAAGAGAACCTTAAAGGGCCGTCGTTTTACAGCTGTAGGTGACATTAAAAGCGCATCGCTGAAAGAACTAATGGCTATCTCAAAGATCAAGTTTGAGAAGTTTGAGTTTGAGAATATCGAGGATTGGAAGAAGCGCTGGCACAAGTGCATAATCTCCAATGGGGACTATTTTGAAGGCGACAATATCAATGTAGAAGAATAAATAAATATTTTCTTCAAAAAATTAAAATTCTCGTTACTTTCTAAACACACCTCGTAAATGTTATAATCTTTCTGTAGTATATTATATGAAATAGCCTACTGATCTCTATTGCCCACTAATGGACGTTATAAACTTCATAGTCAAGGACGAAGAGTGGATTGTTTTTACTGGCCAAAGTTCTTAAAATTAAATTTTTTTGTCTACATATGCTCAAGATCGATTTTTAAACAACTTTCAAAATTTCGACTGTCTGCTTTTACGAAATTTGTAAACACGATTACGAGAGGAAATATCAATCGATTAACTTATAACAATAAAACAAAAGTGCATGAAACAGAACTCTATTGTTTTTCAGCAATGTTGCTCAAACAATGCAGGGTAGGGGATTAAAAATTTTCCAAAGTGAGGTTAAGTATTTGTTATTTTTAGTGGCTATCATATATAAAGAAATTACGCTGAATAAGAATATGCAATTGGAATTGAAGCAATTAGGGTTTTTAAGCCCTTAAAGGGCAAAAAACAGTAAATTTTGAAATTTGTTTACTTGTATTTGAACATAAACAAACTTCCTTGTGCTCAAAGTTATTGTTTACGTTTTACATTTCATTTAAATCATTACGATCATGATTTCTCATCATTACGTCTTTTATTCATCATATTTTGGTTACATGTTGTTCCGCTTTCTAGCCTCGCTGTCTAACTGAAAGATTTGTAAAATTCTGTTATTGAAGCAAAAAAAATCATGTATCATATTTTCTCTTCCTTATTTATTTTAATTACGATAATTTCTTTGAAAACACGACAAATTAACACAGGTAGTTTTTAACAACATAACCTGAAACGTATTATAGCCTATCAGCTGTTGAATGAAATCAGCTGATCGTTACGAATTTATATAAAACAGCTGATCTTGTACTATAAGTACCGATATAAATTTGTGCAATCGCATCGCGCAATAAATAGTAACAAACAAAAATATTACTCCAACACCATACATAGAAAGGAAAATGGAAAATTGTAAGGAAATTTTCTTTCTATTTTGTCTCTTAATATTATGATTCTGTCATATGTAATTATTTAATAAAAAGTAAGTAAAATAAAATTTTCTTTGTTGATCTAAGTAGTAATTGACTTAATTTTTTTATATTACTTGTTTTTGATGAAATTATTCTCAACTGTAGTCCTTAAGTACTAAAAAATATGTCACAACCTTCCCCAAAACATGATATATGTTACAAATTTTATGCTGAATCCGAATACGTCTCTTGAATTGTACATTAAAAAAAATAGGGCTTTTAAAGAGCAAAAAACTCTTTAGACATGTTTGCTTCCGGTCCCTGTTGTCAGTAACTTTGTAATTTACAATTTACTTTTTACATGTTCTAGTACGTCTTATTAACTGTAATTGATTTCTGTTTGAAGAAAGCATTTCTGTGAAGAGTGTAATTACATTTCATAAAATTTTGACTATGATTCCAAAAACCTAATCTATTGTTTTTTAAGGTAGCCACTGAAAGCGTAACGGAGCTGAGCAGAATTAAGTGACGTCGCTTTGCACCTCTTCGTGTACTTCAACTCTGTCTAGGTTCGGTTTTGAAGCTTACTCCGCTTCCCCCACCACGCTGACCACGCCTCCAAACTTATTATTTCTCGTTACCTAGGTTACAGTTTAAACATAGTAGATTCCTAGAAACCGTTACAGTTGGCCTAAATATTTAGATTTAAAAGATAAAAACGCGTTATTTAAACTGTTTGAA
>CM040183.1:78118677-78138677 GCA_022606455.1 Callitettix versicolor
GTTTTTTAAATCGGATATGATGATATATGTAGTTCTGACTAAACAGAACTACCATTTTTGAAAAATTTCTATAATTTTTCTAGTGTGAATATACTCTCCCTATGTGTGTGTGTGTGTGTGTGTGTGTGTGTGTGTGTGTGTGTGTGTGTGTGTGTGTGTGTGTGTGTGTGTGTGTGTGTGTGTGTGTGTGTGTGTGTGTGTGTGTGTGTGTGTGTGTGTGTGTGTGTGTGTGTGTGTGTGTGTGTGTGTGTGTGTGTGTGTGTGTGTGTGTGTGTGTGTGTGTGTGTGTGTGTGTGTGTGTGTGTGTGTGTGTGTGTGTGTGTGTGTGTGTGTGTGTGTGTGTGTGTGTGTGTGTGTGTGTTTGTGTGTGTTGTGTGTGTGTGTGTGTGTGTGTGTGTGTGTGTGTGTGTGTGTGTGTGTGTGTGTGTGTGTGTGTGTGTGTGTGTGTGTGTGTGTGTGTGTGTGTGTTTGTACATCTAAAACGTACACAGATATGATTGTATATGTAGTTTTGACTAAACAGAACTACCATTTTTGAAAAATTTCTATAATTTTTCTAGTGTGAATAAACAGCACGTATTTTTGGGGACGTAGAATTTTTTTGTAATTAATTGCGAGAGAGAATCACTTTGCAGCAGTTATTGTAAACGCATTAGGTTAAGTGGAATAAAACCGCTTACTACCTGAGATGAAACAGAATGTCTACCGATTGTAGAGTATACGTAAACTGTGAATGTTACTTTATGCTAATGAAAGGACAAACCCAGATGCACAAATTGTCTTTATGTCCTTTCTAAAGGACAAGACGCTCAAAGAGTTTTGTTTCTGAAAACAAAGAACAAAGACAACGCGCACACCAGATGTAACACAACTCTTTTTAATGAGTTCCACGTGTCAGGAATGTGAATTGCTTAACATTTGTTAATAATGTGCAAGTACAGTGTTTCTCAGTATGGGACAAAACGATTAAACGTTTTAATAATTGGTGTTAAAATTGTATAAGGTTATGCAATAAATGTTTGTATATTTTTTTAATTCAGCAATTAATACTACTTAATTTCTCAAGTTTGAGACTATTATTTAATATTATTTACATAGATTACTACTAGCTTTATTCGCTAAACAGCAGTTTTTTATGTAATCATATATATTATTTCTCGAGTCAACATTTTTTCCTCAGCACATACTATTAGTACAGGCATAAATAAGGTGTCTTTAGAAAGATGTTTTAACAAGCTTCTGACATTGCAAAACGATTTTGCGCTAAAACGTACTGTTTGTGGAAAAATTTAACATAAAAGACACTTTTAACCGTCATAGGCGAAACGGCATCATGGATGCGCATGCGCGGCATCACAAATCAGGCAATATTTTGTATATTTTACGAAGCTGACTTATTAATCACGAATAGACAATCCCATTACAAACGCGTCTTTTTTGCATAACGTGTTTAGAACAATGTCAATATTTATTTAAAAGTCATTGCACTTATAGGTTACTGACAATCCCATATCCCTGCCGGGATAAGCATTTTGAATACCAAACACATGTTTTGGAACACTGATTTTACACAAATATATTTGTGATTTCTCCTTTAATCGTGCATTTATCTACTGTTAATACGGATATCATAAAATACGAAGTATAATTAAAATGTCAAAATATAGTTAGAGGTTATCAAAACTCTTTTCAATTGACTAGACGACAGTTACCTATTAAAATTGTGTTTGCCGTCACTATAAAAAAGTCGCAGGGACAGACACTTCAAAGAGCAGGATTGTATTTACCAAATGCCGTCTTTAATCACGGACAATTGTAAGTAACCTTTTCAAGTGTAACTAAATCAACTAACATGTTTGTATCCATTAAAGAAAATGAAATACAAAAAGTACAAAAAGATTACATTCTTACATCAAATATCGTTTACAACGATATACGATATACTACAATGTATAGTAATGCCTTGTAAAACTTTCTGTTAAAACAATTATATATATTGAAATATATATAATACAATGACTCATAAATTTGCGATTATTATTTCAAACCGATCGCTTTTCGATTTATTTTTTAAACATGTTTTCCCTTCCAACTGCCGCTCTCACCCCAACGACTACTCTTATTCAAAAGGTTGTGTTTATTTAAAACTTCCATAGTGCGGAATTTCGCGAGGGTTCCTGGTAAATAATTATAACACTTAATAAACTGCCCAATGTCAATACCTCTGATCTTAACACCACACTATGAACCCTAAACTAACACAAAAAACTTCTGTCTAACTATCTCTGCGTTGTCGAGAAGCACTTCAACATTTTATTGTTGATGGAGTCGAAACTCATGTTTTTTTAGCTTGCTTTTGTATTTCGACTTCTATTGTTTCACTCTTCAAATCCCTACGAGTGGTATCGTTACTGACATACCAAGGAGCTTCCACTATAGCTTTTAGTACTTTATTTTGAAAAGTCGGAAATGTTTCAATATTAGACTTCTTGAATTCTGACCTTCCAGTCAGTCAATTAATTTTCTTCATTTGGATGCCAATTTGATCGCGTTTTTTGTGTCCTTTCCAGCTTGTTCGGAATCTCTTATAACCGAAATTTTTCAAAGAATCAACTACCGGTGGTTCTAAAATGTCTTAACACATAGAACTATATTACAATCTTCTTGCATTACTGCATTTCGGTTACAAGTACACTTGATAACAACACAAGAAAGAACAATATTGTATTACAGATCAAAATGTTTCCCCTAAATAATGTTCCAAAATCCTCTTCATAAAGTCGTGTCTCAATTTGTTTAACCCAAAAATAGAAGGGGAATTATCTACTTACCCCATAGACTGCCTAGCCTGGTGGAATGTCCACTTCCCTCCGGTTCTCCTAGAATTTGACTGACCACCACTTACTTCTACCCAAGCTTTTATCTAAACCGCTTTTCTGACAACTGATAGTATATCAGTAGTTTCTTTATTTTCTGCGTATTTGTCAATAGTGGATGTTACTCTTTGGATGTACCCTCTTTATCATCCTTAGGTATTTATGCAGTGTAGCCTGTTCTGCATTTTTCGATATTTTACGAGGTGTGTTCAGAAAGTAACAAGAATTTTTAAATTTCGCGGGCTTGGAGAGTCCGATTGTCAAACATTTTTTTATTATGTTGGAAATATGCTCTTGAAGTTTGATAACAATTTCAGCTGTTTTCATTGTTGACTTTGTCTGTGACAGCCACTAAGGTTAGACGTGTTTTTATGAGCTCGGCGATTTTCGTTTGTTAAAAGAAATGAATCAAAGAATTTGTATCAAATTTTGCGTAAAAAATGGAATAAAGTGTAACAAAGTGTGTGAAATGTTAACAAAGGCCTATGTGAGTCTGCTATGAGTAAAGCAAGAGTTTACGAGTGGTATAAGCGTTTCCAAGAAGGTCGTGAAGACGTTGAAGATGACGAACGCCCTGGACGCCCCCGCACATCAACCGATGAAAACATAGAAAAAGTGAAAGAAATGGTTATGAACAATCGCCGAATCACAATTATAGAGGTCGCTGATGATGTTGGCATATCGATTGGATCATGTCATGACATTGTTTCCAATGTTTTGTGTATGAAACGCGTGGCAGAAAAATTCGTTCCAAAATTGTTGAATTTTGAACAAAAAAAGCGGGGAATGGAAGTTTCTCAGGAGTCACTAAATGAAGTCAACGACGATGCAGAATTACTGAAACGCGTTATAACAAGTGATGAAACATGTGTTTACGGATATGACGTCGAAACTAAGGCTCAATCATCCCAGTGGAGGCATTCTGGCTCGCCAAGACCGAAAAAGGCTCAACAAGTGCGGACGAACGTAAAGGTTATGCTCACTGTGTTCTTCGATATTAATGACATAATGCATCATGAATTTCTGCTATTAGGTGAAACGGTCAATAAAGAGTACTACCTACAAGTTCGACGCCGTTTGCGTGAAGCTGTCCGAAAAAAACGCCCGGATCTGTGGAAAAACAATTCATGGCTTTTGCACCACGATAATGCACCAGCTCACACTTCATTGCTTGTTCGTGAATTTTTGGCCAAAAACAGTACTGTAACGATGCCCCAGCCTCCATATTCGCCAGGCTCCGTGTAACTTTTTCCTATTTCCAAAAATAAAGAGAACTTTAAAGGGCCGTCGTTTTATAGCCGTAGATGACATTAAAAGGGCATCGCTGAAAGAACTAAAGGCTATCTCAAAGATCGATTTTGAGAAGTGTTTCGAGGATTGGAAGAAGCGCTGGCACAAGTGTATAATCTCCAATGGGGACTATTTTGAAGGCGACAACATCAATGTAGAAAAATAAATAAATATTTTGTTAAGAAAATTAAAATTACTTTCTGAACACACCTCGTACACTGAAGAAGGACAGTAAACTTGGCTAACACTGTCCAGACGTGTATTGCCGAAGTTCGACCACAGACATTTTAACAGAGCAAGTCCCATAAGAAAACAACAATTTGTCAAACTCAAGAAATGTACAACATTGAATTGTAAACTTTATTGGGTCAAACAGGAAGCAGTTCCGTATTTTGTAGGACCATCACAGTTGGGCGATCGTTTTCATTCCCCCTTACAAGTCACTGTTGATTAATGTTTCGCAATAACACTGTTTTACGTCTTTCATTTATCTTTAGACTTGTTTTGTGCTAAGATAAACTTTATGGATTCGGTTAGGTTTATTTCAGGAGGCAGTAAACCTCTACGCCGAATGAAGCAAATCTTACAATTTAATGTTTTTTGGGACAACTTTATTCCTTAATTAGTAGTTTATTGTGACAATCTTATTCTTTTATAAGTAATTATTAGCGGTTTCGATTTTAATAAATACTAAAATAATCTGTTCACTCTTACATAAATTTGATAATTTCAAGAAAATCTTTTGGATTAAATATAGAAAATATTACTGATCACAAATTTCTCATAAAAGCTAAAATCTTATATATATAATAGCACACATTAAGAAGGTTTAAAATATATTGAAGTTATATAAAAAAAGGTTGTCTATAAGTAAACATTATGGCACTGTAGATTTTTTTTAGAATTTATAATTTTATTTATCAATAAATAAAATAGAACAATTACATTAAGAACTAAAACAAAAATAGAGTAGTAATACAAAATAAAATAAAAATGTAATCAAAGGGTACATAATATATGAATGCAATTTCCTACAAAAAAGAAAATAAAAATTAAAAAAGCTTTTAACAAACAATATGAATTATGATAGGTGAAACGCAAAGTAAGCTAAGATTTTAACAAGATTTTGAACCATTACTGATTGAGATTTTAATAAAAAACCTCAAAAAAATGAATTAAATCTAAGAAAAAATAAAAATTATTTTTTGTAAAAGATAAGAAAATTTATTTATTCTTTGCTCTAAAATAACTGAACGCATATAATGAACATACAAACACGCCTAAAGATTTAACCGAGCAAAAACATAAAGGATATATTTTGTAGAAATCTGTAATATTTTTAATCATTCACTTATTACTATATCTCTAGAACTTTTCAATATACACAAAATTTGTTTAAAAAAATCTTGAAAATATCATACTTTATTGGCCTATTCTGTAACTATATACATTATCAGCCGTGTATCTGTACTTCCCAAAGTTATTTTTCAGGGTATGAAAATTACAGCTGATTATTTTGAAAGTCGACTTAAAATTTTTGTTTCATTGTAAACTATACTAAGTTTTTACGTTTTGTAGAGTTATGTAAGATTTGTATATCATGTAAGTTTTCGGCAAAATAAGTCATCATAAATACCCACTACCGTTTGGGTATTTAGGATCCGTTCGACTACTAGAACTCTTAAAAATACACTTTTTTAGAAAATAAATCAGGCATTTTGAGTGTCCGTCGATTTGTTTTGACAAGTGTATATCAGTTTAAGGTAGTGTAAAACCTAACAATTGTATTTAATTGTTAAATACAATAATGAAATAAAAATACAACTGTTAAATACAATAAAAATAAATACAATAAAATACAATTGTTAAATACAATAAAAATAAATTTTTTTTTTTTGATATCTGTCAAGCCGTGTCCCAGTGAAAAAAGAACAAATAACGTTTTTAAGTAACAGACAAATAAATCAGACATTTTGAGTGCCTGAAAATTTTGTTTCAAATAAGCGATGACAGTTTGACATGGTCAGTTAAAACCTTGTCACAGTTACACATGACAACAGAAAACGGTTCATTTAATGCGTTTAGCTGTACTCCTGTAAAAATCGGGTATATGTAAAAAAACGAGATTATCATGTTCTAGAAAGAAGAAATTTTAAACCATTGAAAAGAGGTTTTTAACTCATAGTTTACACATTTATTACACAACTGCCTACTTAAAGGTCGATTTTCTAATTTTCCAGTGGAAATTCATTTCCCTTTAACGACAGTAATAACACGAACAGAAACATTTCCATCATTTCCGCTTCGCTTGTCACGGTAATAAGGGAAATTCACGTATATTTACGTCGGAACACTAAACTGTCGTTGTCGCTTTTCCTATTGTTATCCGGGTTTAGAGTTTTTACTGAAAAATTTCACGAAACAAATATCCGCAGAGCTGCTTTGTAACGGTACGTCACAAAGAAACCGTTACAAAAGAAAGCAGCAGATAAGTCTCAGCGGATGCAGGAGTTCTGGGAACTAACGATGATCAAAAGCATCGGTCGTTGTTATTCCGATCAGGGAATATTTGTTTTACAAAGTTGGCTCCACTGGAATGTACAAAGTAAACATTTTCTTGTTCGTTAAAACAATAAAGTTATTTAGTTTTAGAAATACTACGTGTTTCTTCGTAATAATAACTAACACTCTATAAACGTGTCTGTAATTTTAACGTAATGATTGCATAATTTTGTGTTTAACATAATATTTACAAACGTTTTCTCGTATTCCTTTATTCATTTAGTTCTAAAAAATATTAATTATCAAAAAATACTCGTGTGAAACTTGGAGAATTACCGACAGAATTCGCTTTTGTTAACGATATCTTTGCTGAATAATTAGTTTGAAGATATGTTTACAAATATCTTGTTTTGTTTAAATAAATAAATACGTGAACTTAGCTTAGATATTATTTACTGTAGTTATAGTAAAACATTAGTTGTTTTATATTAATTCGTAACTATCAGCTGATTTCATTGAACAGCTGTTATTATTGAACAACAATTATTATAAACGTTTATATTAATTTCGAGTGCATTGTAAACGGTTACAACTTGACGTGTTCTCCAACTAAGGAAAATACCGAAACCAAAACAACGTTTTCATATAATACGCGTGTACTGTTATCGAAAAGGAGGAAGAAAAAGAAAGAGACGAAATTCGTTTGATCGATCGTTCCATATTTCCGTTACATTTTTCTTTTCTGCAGCTTTTTTTCCAATGGAAAATTAATCTACTTAATAATAATTTCTAAAATTTTTGACGTGTATTAAGACTTATTAAGTTATTGTAAGACATCTTAAATGAAATAAATTTTCAGTTTGAGAGTGAAAACAAACAAATTGACTTGCATCACGGTCAACGGGACAGCTGTGTGATTTCTTTATCTCTTTGTTGATTAGAAGTTGCTATTCTAATATTTGGGGAGGTGTTAGTTTAACTCAATACTAACATACGTACCCGAACATTAAACAGCTGTTAAGACGTAAATTTAGTATTTTTTTCGACTTAATCACAATCTGAACTTGCTTTGGCTCGTGATGAAAATGTTTTAATGACATATTTTTTTTAAGCGAAACTTTTATTGATAGCTTTGCAAAAGGAATGAATAGAAGTCGCGAACCTTTTTAATGAAACGGAAAAAAGAAACGAAATGAGCAAACGAATTTCGCCTCTTTATTGCTGTCTCTTTTTCTTTCCTTTTCGATAACAGAACACGCGTATTATAAGAAAACGTTGTGTTACTTTGGTTTCGGTATTTTCCCTTTGTTGAAGAACACGTGCACGTTGTAACCGTTTATAATACAACCGAAATTATTGTAAACATTTATAATAATTGTTGTTAATAATGCTATCTAATATTGTAGCCTATCAGCTGTTCAATTAAATCAGCTGATCGTTCCGAATTAATATACAACTGGTAACTATAACTCCCGGAGTTCCACATGTATCCTTTTTCCTAAACAATTTAAAATAAAGTGTATTTAAGAAAAACAATAGAAATTTATAAAACAGGCTTTGGTATGTAGTGTAAGATACTGTCACTGTATTTTCCAAATAGAGCCAAGATTTTTCTTCAGTTTTTAATTGCAGTTATTACTAATTAGCTTTGGTTAACTCGCCCCTTCTTTCAGCTTTATGCTCCAATCAACAAGAACAAAGTCGAGCTCGCCTTTATTTCCAACAAAGCTTGTGATAACGGAAGTTATTTTTGTGTGCTGTATTTACATTTTGTATTGTACATCAGTATAATTACATACGCTCATAATAAAATTACAGGGCTAAATGTTATCGTTACATACACAGTGTTCTCAAGTGTAATATTACTACAAAAGATTTTATTATAGTGCGATAACGTAATTTTTCTAGTTTTATTCAATATTTTTAAAACCAATTATCGGATAAAATTAATTAATTAGGATTATGACCTATTCTTCAAGTCAGTGGTCTATCTACTCACTTCGTAAAGGTTACAGCGGTCTCGAAACTCTATCGTTTCATCTTCTGGCCGTGGTACAAAATGTTAAATCCCTCTGTCGAGGTCGTCACAAAGTCAAACAAAACATTAAAAACATACGTCACAAACACTGAACACACTTACACGATTAAAATATACCTTTTTTGATATTATGTTGCAATAATAAAATTAATTGTTTCTACGTGACAGAAAAAAAAATATATATATATATATATATATATATATATATATATATATATATATATATATATATATATATATGTGTGTGTGTGTGTGTGTGTGTGTGTGTGTGTGTGTGTGTGTGTGTGTGTGTGTGTGTGTGTGTGTGTGTGTGTGTGTGTGTGTGTGTGTGTGTGTGTGTGTGTGTGTGTGTGTGTGTGTGTGTGTGTGTGTGTGTGTGTGTGTGTGTGTGTGTGTATGAACCCTCAAAAAAGTGATCTAAAGGATCAGGATTTTGGATGTTAATTTCTGTGTTCTGATTTGTTATTCAGACATAAAGTCATACCGCTTTACGATGACCAAATTTTTGCTATATCTCATGAAGTAAATTTGAGTAACTATACCGATTTTGAAAATTATTCCCAAATAGCTCCTACCCCCTCTCTCTCTCTCTCTCTCACACACACACACATATATTATATATATATATATATATATATATATATATATATATATATATATATATATATATATATATATATATATATATATATATATATATATATATATATATATATATATATATATATATATGTGTGTGTGTGTGTGTGTTTTTTTTGTTTTCCCGTTCTTAATTTTAGTCCGATTTGACTTAAACTAGACACAAAAATCGATTTTTGTAATATAGTGGACAAGTTCGTCAACCAGTTTCAAAATGGCGGTAGTTTCAAATAGTTAAACAGTCATAACATTTTTTGTTTTGTTTGAAAAACTGATCTCACCTTCTTAATCAGCTTTACAAACACTGCGTCAATTAGCATTTTGAATTTTCAAAATCCGTTGAAATTTAAAAAATGTTTTGTGATCGGGATTCATTTTCGTGTTTTCTATGCAATTCAAAAGTTTCAAATGCCGATACGCGTAAATTTTAATGCTGATTATGACGGTGCGACCAGAATTTCAAATGTGCTTCTATCACGTCAGCGAGACAGCTGCTTACAGCAGTTATTTTCGTTTACTCTCTAACCAAAAATTTATTTTATTTGAAATTTGATACACAAATTAGGTTTATAGATTACCAATTCTGAGCAAAATTAAATTGGCCCAAAATGATTTTAATAAATTAATCCGGTTTTCTATTTTTTTACCGAATATTTGTTTTTGTGTAGAAGATATATAATGTTTTTTTCAAACTTTGTTTCGTAATAATAAAGGAATGTACATAAAAAACTGTCCACTGTCTAGCAAAGCTAAGCAAATATGCTTACTTTGTATAACTGCAATAATCTCTTTTACTCGATAGACACGAAATTACAACAGTAATTCTTTGATCTTACAGTTTTCTTGAAAACGTTTTTCCACCATAACAATCAGCGTTAAAATGTGCGTATATTAGCAATTTACATTAAAAATACGAAACTGAACTCTGTCCATCGATTAAAAAAATACCCTATGATTTGTTTAAAGATCTAAAATGACCGCCATTTTGAAACGGTAAACGGGTTTTACTAAAGAACAAACTTGACAAGTCTAATACCAAAATCGAGTTTCTTGCCATGTTTGGTGACCAAAAAACCCTCCCCACACAAGCACAACTCTGCCTGTAGCAATGTTTTATCTATTGATATACTGTTTTATTTATCCAGTGATTCAGCTATGATTTCTATGTTTACGTTATGCATTAGGCCTATAATTGATATTACCATTGACATTTATGTTACCTAGACAGGCACAATGTGATGCACCGATTTATTAATGGAGTTTGACACTTACCGTGCAAGCTTTATGGCGCTGAAACGGCTGTGAATTTATCAGTGCATGCAATAATAATCCCGGCACACAAATGTCTAGCTGTCATGATGGAAATTAATTTTTAATATTTCTATATCATACTTTTTTTTTGAAAATCTGATTTCATCATAGCGGTTAACATTGTGCATTGATTAGAATTGAAAGTTTTTCAAATTACTAAAATTAATCGTACCCACGATCCGGATTTTAAATTTGTATTTGCAATTGAAATCTAAAATGCTAATTTATGCAAACTTTAACGCTGATTACAAAGGTGAAATCAGGTTTAGCAAAAATGTACGGTAAACAAAAATAGTGATTTTATTTAACATTTGGAATTGCCGCCATTTTGAAACCCCTGTTGAATTACTGATTTGTCAATCGGTAATTCAATCACGATTGTGAAATTAGGAAAGTTAATGACGCCATTTTTAAAAATGTTAACAGATTTGTCTGTTAGAACGTCCTAGCTTCTACTAACATCAATTTTGTACCAATTTAGTTTAATTCAATTGCCAACAATGGAGTGCTCCATATATTTAGTAAAGATAGGTTAGTATCGCATCTACTTGTTCAGAAATTTATCTTAAATTTTCAGTATTGTACTTTAGAAATTTAGTCATTAAGACTTTGTGAAATATTAGTGTGTGCCAAGAGCACATGTGCAAATCATTAATAAGGATCACGTAATGTAAATGGTACGTGCTCCTAGTCACGTAGAGTGTCTTTATCGGCGTACACACTATCGACAAACGAAGTCATAAAGTCTACCAGAAAGTTAGTGGCCTAACAGTTTTTTCTTGCAACCGTTGCTGACGTTTAAGTTTCAAAAACGAGACAGCTGCGTTCTGGGTGGGTTTGAACGACGCTTTCTGCAATTGGTTAAAATAAAACTGGTAAAAATTGAATCGCTAAGAACTGATAAAAGAAATTGGAACGAATCGTGGCTTTTGCGCCATGTATTCACCCAGGAGAAGTCTTTTTGTAATATGTAATCACACGGGAAAGTCTTACATTTTGCGCCATGTATTCACCCAGGAGAAGTCTTTTTGTAATATGTAATCACACGGGAAATCTTACATTTAAAATTAATTGGTCAATGCAAATAGAGTATGTCAGGCAGGTAAAGTATTAAACTCCAGAGTTTTATTAAACGTTAGTGATAATAAGTATAGCTAGGAAGTTAAAGTTCCGTTCTTTAGTGAATTGTCGTCTATAATAAAGTGACTTAATTAAATTAGCATAGAGCTAAAGTGCTTCGTCGAATTGCACTTGAATCGTCATTTATAATAAAATGGATTACTTAAATTGGTATAGAGCTAAAGTGAATTAATTAAATTAGCATAGAGCTACAGTTCTTCGCCTAATTAGAATTGAGTCGTCACTTAAAATAAAGTAGCATAAAGCTAAAGTGCTTCGTCGAATTACACTTGAATCGCCATTTATAATAAAATGGATTACTTAAATTGGAATAGAGCTAAAGTGAATTAATTAAATTAAAATAGAGCTAAAGTGCCTCGTCGAATTAGAATTCAATCGTTGTTCATAATAAAGTGAATTAATTAGCATAGGTCGCTTCGTCGAACTAGAATTGGATCATCCACTATAATAAAGTGAATTAATTAAAATCGACAGAGGGATTTAATATTTTGTATCACGGCCTGAAGATGAAACAATAGAGTTTCGAAACCACGGTAGCCTTTACGAGGAGTGGATAGACCACTGACGGGAAGAATAGGTCATAATCCTAATTAATTAAATTAGCATAGAGCTAAAGTGCTTTGTCGAATTAGAATTGAGTCGTCGTTTATAATAAGGTGAATTAATTTGCATAGATTTCTTCGTCGAATTAGAATTTAATCATAGTTTATAATAAAGGAAATTAATTAACATAGAGTTAAAGTGCTTTGTCGAATTAGAATTTAATCGTCGTTTATAATAAAGTAAATTAATTTGCATAGATTTCTTCGTCGAATTAGAATTTAATCGTCGTTTATAATAAAGTAAATTAATTAACATAGAGCTAAAGTGCTTTATCGAATTAGAATTTAATCGTCGTTTATAATAACGTGAATTAATTAACATAGAGCTAAAGTGCTTTGTCGAATTAGAATTTAATCGTCATTTATAATAAAGTGAATTAATTAACATAGAGCTAAAGTGCTTTGTCGAATTAGAATTTAATCATCGTTTATAATAAAGTGAATTAATTAACATAGAGCTAAAGTGCTTTGTTAAATTAGAATTTAATCGTAGTTTATAATAAAGTAAATTAATTAACATAGAGCTAAAGTGCTTTGTCAAATTAGAATTTAATCGTAGTTTACAATAAAGTAATGTAATTAACTTAGAGTAAAGTGCTTTGTCGAATTAGAATTTAATCGTCGTTTATAAGAAAGTGAATTAAGTAACATAGAGCTAAAGTGCTTTGTCAAATTAGAATTTAATCATAGTTTATAATAAAGTAAATTAATTAACATAGAGCTAAAGTGCTTTGTCGAATTAGAATTTAATCGTCGTTTATAATATAGTTAATTAATTAACATAGAGCTAAAGTACTTTGTCAAATTAGAACTAAATCGTCGTTTATAATAAAGTGGATTAATTAACATAGAGCTAAAGTGCTTCGTCGAACTAGAACATAATCGTCGTTTATAATAAAGTGGATTAATTAACATAGAGCTAAAGTGCTTCGTCGAACTAAAACATAATCGTCGTTTATAATAAAGTGAATTAATTAACATAGAGCTAAAGTGCTTTGTCAAATTAGAATTTAATCGTCGTTTATAATAAATTATAAATTATAATAAATAATTGTCGAATTAGAATTGAATCGTGTGTTTTATAGTACTTTAGAGTTTACATTTTTGTTCCAAATAAATTCAAACTTAGCAAAAATTGATTTTGATAAATTTACAATTTCAAATTTACGAAAACATCTTTTTATTATTATCAATTTTTTATGTTACACGTTTTATCGTAATCAGAGTTAAACATTTGTAGAGACCTATACAGTTAATATGTTTTTTTGTGTTAACATAACGTCTGACTATTGTGCACACTTGGGCTAATGCAGACGAGACAGTTAATATGAAGGAGGTCAGGGCTTATTAACTATGAAGGAAAGGCTTCATTAAATATTAAATCGCTAATTTATGAAGATTTCGACGCTGTAATGGTGAAACCAGTTAAACAAATGTATATACATTTTTTTTGTAGGCAATTTATGTCCATCACGTCAGTTAGACAGGTGCTGTGATTATGTTACCGTCTACTGCTTCACATAATGCTTGTAAGCGGTAAGTGAGGAGGTTATGTCAGCTGTAATGAGACGTCATCCTTTTATGAAAATCCAGTGACAGTTCCCAGGCGGTATCAAGACAGTTTAAGGCCAAGTGAAGGCGTGGATTATCCTTGTGAAGCTTTGTTGGTAGTCGTAAGTTTAATGAAAGATTAAAATATTTCAATTCACACGAAATCTTCAAGAAGAGTATTACGTCTTAGTTGAAAACATTTACAAAAGATTCACGGATTACAAAAGAGTACGTAGACTATAGAAAAACTTGATTTATTTAGACAAGAGTATTAATAGAGCTTAAACTCGCTTTAATAGAGTGAAATCAGAAAATGGATAAATGTACTAAATTAATTCCTCTTAATTATGTAAATTCCCTTTAATTAATGAATTTTAATTGGAAAAGTGAGCTATTGAAAAAGTGCTATTGAAGAGCTATTGAAATAGTAATATATACGAGGTGTTCAGAAAGTAACGAGAATTTTTAAATTTCGCGGGCTTGGAGAGCGCTATTGTCAAACATTTTTTTTATTATGTTGGTATACATGCCCTTGAAGTATAATAAAACTTTCAGCTATTTTCATTGTTGACTTTGTCTGTGACAGCCACTATGGTTAGACGTGTTTTTATGAGCTCGGCGATTTTCGTTTGTTAAAGAATTTGTATCAAATTTTGCTTAAAAATGGAAAAGTGTAAAAAAGTGTGTGAAATGTTAACAAAGGCCTATGGTGAGTCTGCTATGAGTAAAGCAAGAGTTTACGAGTGGTATAAGCGTTTCCAAGAAAGCCGTGAAGACGTTGAAGATGACGAACGCCTTGGACGCCCCAGAATATCAACAACCGATGAAAATGTGGAAAATGTGAAAGAAATGGTTATGAACAATCGCCGAATCACAATTAGAGAGGTCGCTGATGATGTTGGCACATCGATTAGATCATGTCATGACATTGTTTCCAATGTTTTGTGTATGAAACGCGTGGCAGCAAAATTCGTTCCAAAATTGTTGAATTTTGAACAAAAACAGCGGTGAATGAAAGTTACTCAGGAGTCATTAAATGAAGTCAACGATGTTGCAGAATTACTGAAACGTATTATAACAGGTGATGAAACATGGGTTTACGGATATGACGTCGAAACTAAGGCTCAATCATCCCAGTGGAGGCATTCTGGCTTGCCAAGACCGAAAAAGGCTCGACAAGTGCGGTCGAACGTGAAGGTTATGCTCACTGTGTTTTTCGTTATTAATGGCATAGTGCATCATTAATTCCTGCCACCAGGTGTTAGTCTGTAACGATGCCCCAGCCTCCATATTCGCCAGACATGGCTCCGTGTGACTTTTTCCTATTTCCAAAAATAAAGAAAACCTTAAAGGGCCGTCGTTTTACAGCTGTAGATGACATTAAAAGCGCATCACTGAAAGAACTAAAGGTTATATCAAGATCGAGTTTGAGAAGTGTTTCGAGAGAAGCGCAGGCACAAGTGTATAATCTCCAATGGGGACTATTTTGAAGGCGATAACATCAATGTAGAAGAATAAATAAATATTTTGTTAAAAAAAATTAAAAGAATTAAAAATTGAAGGGCACTGAAAACCAGTTCGACTTGGAAGACCTAAGGACAACACAGAAATCGCGTGCCTAGCTTTTGCAGATGACCTGGCCATACTCACAGATAATGAAACAATAGCGATTAAACAGATAGAAGTCCTAAAGGAATGTGTAGAGAGGGTCGGTCTACAGATCTCGTTTAAAAGAACCGAATTCTTCTGTACAAAATTAAATATTCAAGAACTAAACACAAAATATGGTAAGATAAACAGAGTCAAGCACTTCAAATATCTGGGAGAAATTATTGAACCCACAGGTGGCGAGAAGGCTGCGAAAAAGGTTCGGCTACTGAGAATGAAGAGGGCTTTTGGTATAACGCGTGATATCTACAATAAGAGATGTATGTCGACGCACACAAAAATCAGACACTACAACACAGTCATAAAACCGGAGGTATTATATGCAAGCGAGACGCTAGCACTCCACACAAAAGCTACCATGGAGGGTATTTTGAAGGAAGAACGCAAAATCTTGAGGAAGATCCTTGGTCCGAGATTAACAGAAGATGGATACAGGTTGCACTCCCGGAAGACCACAGAGAAGATATCGAACCTAGCAGCAGATATCAGAAGAAGGAGGCTTCGGTTCTATGGACACATCAGTAGACTCCCAACAACGAGACTTGCCAACAGAATCCTTAAGTATATACAAGATGTCAAATCAACAACGTCGTGGATCGCACAAGTCAGAATAGACCTACATGACGCAGGAATAGACTCAACAGATGTTGAAGATAGACACGCATACAGGAGAAAGATGCTCGGTTGGAAGGTCCCGGAGAATGAAATCCCAAAGAGAGGAGGGGTAAAATGGACGGAGGAGCGGAAGAAGATCCATGGGACAGGATGAGGGAGGTATGGAGGATTAGAAGGAACAAGACATGAGTCGGAGTGCTTTGCTTGATCCAACAGGGTCTATACGCAAATAATAATAATAATAATAATAATAATATATAAATGTAATGTGTCTCTGTGAAAAGTTCTTCACCGATTGAGCTCAAGTTTTGATACATTGTTGAGTACACTCCCGCGAAGGTTTTTAATATATTACTTTCCACCACAAGCCATTAAAATACTTGCCCAGGCCCAAAATTTATATAAAGTATTTACTTTATGCATTACTATACCATTCATCATATCGCCATGAAACTTTGGAAAATTGTTGATTACACTCCCGCAAAGGTTTCAAACATAGTGATTTTAACTACACGCCATTATAATACTTGCCCAGGCCCAAAATAAATGTAAAGTATTTACTTTATGAATTACTATACCATTCATCCGATCACCATGAAATTTTGGGAAATTGTTGAGTTCACTCCCGCGAAGGTTTCTGCATAGTGTTTTCAACCACATGCCATTACAATAACTGCCCAGGCCAAAAATTAATATAAAGTGTTACAAAAAAATAAACTCATTGTTTGGGATGAATGTAGGGCACATACAAAAAATCGTTTGAGGCGCTTGATCGATCATTGCGAGATTTGCGTGGAAACGTTAAACCATTACGGAATGCATTGATATTGCTCGTAGGATTTTTCAGGCAAACATCGATCGACACCAGCGGACAAAATAAATGTTTGGCTGAAATATTCAACATTGTGGCGACACGTATGTACTTGCAGTTGACTACAAATATGAGTGTCCAGCTGCAGAACGATCAATCAGCCGAGGTATTCTCACCTTTAATGGATATTGGGAACGGAAAGCTGCCAGCGATGAGACAAGACGAATTTCATTGTCTAATAATTTTTGTAATTTAGTAACACCGAAAGAAGAACTGATCGAAAAAGTATTTCATAATATTCAAATAAAGTATGGTAATCACGATTGGATATTCTTGCCATATCACGATTGGATATCACGATTGGATCAATGAACGAGCTATCTTTGCCGCGAAGAATATCAACTTAATAATGCTATTCAATCCAGTATTCAAAGTGAGGAAATTACGTACAAGTCGATAGACGCAGTTGTGGAAACAGATGAAGTAGTTAATTATACAACGGAATTTTTGAACTCACTTGATCTGCCAGGGTTGCCACCACACATTAAAATTGAAAACAGGTGTGCCAACTATCATTTTACGGAATATAAACAGCCAAAACTCTGAAACGGCACGCGACTCGTGATGAACAACATAGTGGAAGCAACGATTGTAACGGGGCCTTTCAAAGGTAAAAGGCCTCATTCCTCGAATTCCCATGATCCTGACCGATAACACCATTTCAATTTGAAAAAGTTCAATTACTAATTCGATTTGCATTCGCAATCACAATCAATAAAGCTCAAGGTCAATCTTTGGCATTGAGTGGATTAGATTTAGATGACGATTGCATCTCACATGGACAACTGCGTATTGCATGTTCCCGAGTTGGCAAACCAAATAGCCTTTATATCTATGCAGACAATGGAAAAACTAATAATATCGTATACCCACAAGTATTGCAAAATTAAACTTATATGAAACGTATCATTTTTTTGTTACTCATTTTTCATCCATGCAACCACAATATATCACAGCGAAGCGTGGTAGGGTACAGCTAATAATAATAATAATAATAATAATAATAATAATAATAATATATATATATATATATATATATATATATATATGTGTGTGTGTGTGTGTGTGTGTGTGTGTGTGTGTGTGTGTGTGTGTGTGTTTATGTATGCACGCTCATGTTCGCAATTCGGTATTATCTCATTCAAATTAGACAAGTTCGTTAACTAGCAAAAGTCGTTCAACAGTTTCAAAATGGCGGACATTTCAAAACTTTAAAAATTCATAACTTCCTTGTCTTAAAATATTTTTTGGAAATCGATTTCACTATAGTAATCAGCTGTAACGTTTTTAATTTTCAAAATTCGTTGAAATTAAAAAAATCTTTTGACGGCGGTCAGGGTTCGTTTTCGTATTTACGAGGCAATTTTAAAATTAAAAATTCTATTGTATTCCCATTTTATTGCTGATTATGACGGTGAAATTAGAATTTCAAAAGGGGTGAAATAAAGAAAAATATTTTTGGAAATTCACTTCTATCACGTCAGCGAGACAACTGCGTGCCGTGATTATGTTGTTTGTACTTTCAACTATGCAAAATATAAAATAATCCCTTAGGATGGTGGTCGTAAAAAAAATGTTGTTAAGATTTTGATGAATCAAACTGTTTTCCAATCCCCTGTATTAAATAAAGCGGTTTTTACTTGATTGTATGTTCATGTTTTTTTGTGTTTGTATGCTTTTTTGCTTTTTTTCTTTAAGAAACAGTTAAAAACTGGCAGAATGACTTAAATCAGCCTAAAAAAAAAAAAAAAACCGTAAAATCTGATAGAAGAAACTAAGCCTGATTCCCATTTTTTTTGTTAGCAGCATCCGAACAGGATTGATTGTGATTGTGAAATAATTGTGCAAAATTTTTTCACTAAGGTACTGCGACAATATCAGCTGATAGGTTTCAAGTAAAGACAACGTAGGTTGTAACAAAGTTCCACTTCCAGCTGGGTTAACTGAATAACATAACGTTGTGCGACAATTCTAACCTCTTTGTTGACCAATTCCTAACAAAGAACTTGTCACTATTCTATTGTGGTTATAGTTTAGTTTTATTACAGCTGTTTGAGTCGGGTCGCTCGTTTATACGTGAAAAACCGCTTTGAAATGTTTTATAGTGTATAGTGTAGTTGACATTTAATAATAACTTCGTATGATTTGGGTCAGATGAAATTAGGGTGGCAGTGTTTCTGTGCAAAAACGTTCACGTGCTTTTCTCTATACTGGATTTAGTTTTTGAGGTTATGTTTTTGGTGGCTCTTGGTAGTGTGATTAAAATACCTATAGTGCATCGAAGCCTTCTGGATTCTAGTTCAGTAGATAGGTGCCCTCAATGAGTTGTAGCAGTCCACTGATTATCTCATTCTGTTAGAAGTACACAGGATCCTGGAAACCGAACATTCTTTTTCCAGCAAGATTCTCAAGATTATAGATTATGGTCATCTTCTTCCTTTCCTTTTTTATAGGGAGGCGATAATAGCCTAAATGTGCTATTCGCCTTAAAATAACCAAAAACATCTTCCTTTCCTTCTTATATAGGTTTATCTGTAGTGTATTCATGTCCTGTTCATGTGTATCCTTAGACCATAGTGTCCTGACCTGACACACATGGTTTTCTTTAGTTTCCCTTTGTCCAAGTCTCAATGTTTATGACTGATAATCGTCCAATCGATTCCCGCCAGCCCTGTGATCGCAGCCCTATTAGCAATGTGTTTCTCACACCTATGGTTTAATCCCTGGGAGATCCGCTTCTAGATTCCATTAGAAGCCCCTTTGCTATCGCACCCTCTCTTATCAGATCGCGCATCTACAAACGTCTGCCTGATCTGAGATGTGTTGTCGCTTCATTGTTTTGAAATTTTTAACACTATCCCTCACGTCTTCCACAGCAGGTTTTCCACGGGGTTAGA
>CM040183.1:78143677-78171177 GCA_022606455.1 Callitettix versicolor
ATAATCACTTGAAAACCTCGTAATCAGCATTTTTTCAATACGGAAATGAACCGAGGCCGCATTAAGTTAATTTTATTTCAAGTACAATTTGTTTTGAAAAATAATTGTAACTTTTAATACGATGGTCAAATCAAGTTTTAAAAACGTAGGACTTTTTAAATTTAGGAAATACGGCGATTTTGAAAATGTCTTTTGTTTTTTCTGGGTAACGAACTTGTACTAGTACTAGCTATTACCGAAATAGATTTGTATACCAAGTTTGAGTAAAATGGACGTTGAGTAGGATATTAAAATTTCAAATTACATTGATTATACGAAATTGAACCTTGACCGCCGCAAATTCAATTAACGGATTTTGAAAACTATTCAAATTTGAACGAAGATTTAAACAAATTCCGATGAACCTATTTTGAGTAACCTGAAATTTACTTTTTTTGTCAATATTTTCAAAGCAGATTGAAACGACATGTGAGTTTTATCTGGGAACTTAGTGCTACAAATGTTCTAAATAATTATAAAAAGAGCATTAACAAAAGTTTGTTTACCAAAACTGAACAAATTAATAGTGATTTTGTTTCAATACAACTAATTGCCCGACGTCACCCGAGCGATCTATTGATTAGCGTATTCAGATAATGTTTATAGTTTCTCTTCACTGCCAAACAGTTTAATAATCGAAAAAACATTCTGACCGATTTTTGGATTTTTTATCAGAATATATAGTTTTTTATCGTACTATATTCATATCAGCGACCCAAAAAAATTATAGTGTTTACACTGATATCAACCAAAGGGTTTGGGGATGCTTTTATTTATAAATTTTTCGTTCATGTGCGTCACTATTACCTACGACCTCAAAAAGATGAAGATAACATTCATATCGGTAAATTTTACCGTATCATACCCTCTATGGAGTGGGTGGTATCGTATCCTCGCAGTATTTCTTATAAATTAGTTATTAATATTTGTACCAAGTTTAGTTAAAATCGGTTCGCACAATCTTGAGTTACGAGGAACATACGTTCTTTTTAAATATATTTTTTCGAAACATTTATAAATTGCGAATAACATTTAACGATGTAATTGACAAGTAAATGCGTTTCACAGGTATTAAAGTGTCAAATTAAACAAACATAAAAACAGCAATAAACGCCTTATTTACCACACCCTCGATAAATGTCACCACTCAAACAATAAAAATATGATTTGTATTGTAATGTATTAATACGCAAATCCGTAGTCTGTTATTCCGACAATAAAAACAATAATTGTTAAATAAACGCTAACAGATTATCAAATATTGTAACAAAAATTATTTCACACAAAGTAAACAGTAAAATTATAACAAAACGATATCGATTAACATGTTTATTACAGTGTTAATTGCAACTCTTGATACGGGCATTCGTTAACTATGTAGGGATTTTTAGCGCTGGGAAGTTGTGCAGCCTGCTAGCGCTCGTTCGCAGGGTTGGATTTCCGTTCAAACCCCCGTGAATTGGTCTCAGCTAAAGGACTGTTTCGGTAGGAGATTTTTAAACAGTGGAGTTTTTTTGAGTTTTTGGTTCGAGGTGAAGTTAATTTAGTGTTTCGTTTCTCTGCTGATTCGAGTTGGGATTTGTCGAATTAAAAATTTAAGGTTAGTTTGTTAATTAAATGTTCAAATTAGTAGGAAAAATTGTTTATAAAAGTAGTGTAAGATTTTAATGCTCGTTGAGCGACAAGTGGTTGATTTTTTACCTTCATTACAAATATTTATAGTTCTTGCGATTTGCTTTAGGCTTGAATAAATACGAAAAATATTTTTTTAAATTAAACGTTGTTCTTAAGTTAAACAAAAATAGTTTTTAAACGTCGTAGTTTTTTAAAACTTAGTTTGGTTTTACAATATTTAGTTCATTACAAATATTTATAGTTCTTGCGATTTGCTTTAGGCTTGAATAAATACGAAAAATATTTTTTTAAATTAAACGTTGTTCTTAAGTTAAACAAAAATAGTTTTTAAACGTCGTAGTTTTTTAAAACTTAGTTTGGTTTTACAATATTTAGTTCATTACAAATATTTATAGTTCTTGCGATTTGCTTTAGGCTTGAATAAATACGAAAATATTTTTTAAATTAAACGTTGTTCTTAAGTTAAACAAAAATAGTTTTTAAACGTCGTAGTTTTTTAAAACTTAGTTTGGTTTTACAATATTTAGTTCATTACAAATATTTATAGTTCTTGCGATTTGCTTTAGGCTTGAATAAATACGAAAAATATTTTTTTTAATTAAACGTTGTTCTTAAGTTAAACAAAAATAGTTTTTAAACGTCGTAGTTTTTTAAAACTTAGTTTGGTTAAATTGTATTATAAAAAATAGTGCATCTTAAAGGTTATTGCTTAAAAATATCAAATTTTTAGAACAAATTATTAAGATGTATCTGTTTGTTAACTTATAATTTTTAAACTAATTAATTTTAGTGTCAACAAATCTAAAGCTATTATTTTGAACAACAAATGTCATTAAACAAATGTAAAACTATTATATAACTGTCTCATTTTCAATTTATGACATTTGCGAAACTTGATAATTAGTAAAACAAATTTATGAAGTCTAATTTCTCAAAGTAAACTATTCAAATTTCTGTTAAGTAATGTAACAAACTGAGTATATAATATTTTAACAATTTTTCAGTTATAGTTAAAAAAATAATTTGCCACTCAAAACATAAATTAAAAAACTCTATACGTTATCGAAATTTGGACACAAAACCTGCTTTTTCAAAATAAACACCAATGTTTTTCATCAACGTTTGAACCCTGGCCTAACAAAAATGTACGAAACTTGGAAAAAAACGTATCAAATTTAAAGTTTATTTTGGTTTAAAATTTGAAAAAATCCACACTCATTTAATCCGCGCAAAATCTACACTATAGGTTTTTATTAAAAATTTTCCCAGTTCAGTTTTTGCACTCGAAAATGGTGATTTTTGAGCAACATTTTACAAAATACGGTAGTAAAAACGTAGGCTATTTTTAGATGATTAGGGTAATAAACGAAATATTTTTTTATATAGTTCCAACAGGGCACCTCAGTGGATATATGCAAATTTCAGATTTTGGTAACAATTTTATATTATAAATTTTTGAAAAATAAAACTTTATTGCCATAAAGTCCAGGGTTTAGGCCTTACTATGATGACCACTTAAATTTAATTTTTCAGTAGAATAAGCAAAAAATAAATTATTATTGTGATATAATTATTATATATATTGATATATTTTTGACGTAGTTAACGTTTGGTTTGTGAGCTCAATTTTAAGTTTAAATGATTTCAAAAATTGGTTTCACAAGGAAAATCGAATAAATCGCATTTTATTTTTACGCAGCGTTATATTTTAAATTTATGTGAAAATAAAGATACACAAATTTTTGCTAACAGAATAACGCACAAGGATTTATAATTTAGCGGACAAGGATCAAAATTACATTCTGAACTTTTTAAACAAATATCAAGCTAAGGGCAAGGCCTTTAATCCTGTGGCTTGACATGATGATAAGATATGAGGCTTTATCGAACTCCGGTAGACAAATTACAGCAATAAATCGGCGACAGTTTTGTCGATATTTTTTGTTACACTCGGATATCTTATTTAAATAATTTCTATACGTTTTACCTTGAAAGTTTGATTATTTGTCTATTTTCTAAGTATGATCGTGACAAATCAATTTTGATATTTTTTTAACTATCATTCGCCCCCGAAAGTTTTCGATCGATTAAGTTCATATTTATTTTTGACCTATAACAAACTAGGCAAAAACTTTGAATAAATAATAATAATAAATAAATAATAAATAATAATAATAATAATAATAATAATAAATAATAATAAAAATAATAATAATAATAATAATAATAATAATAATAAGTGTATCTAATACGATACACTTTTTATAACAATCTAAAATTATATGAAACATTATTGAAATTCAAACAGAATATAGTTTGTTTATCCTTTCAACTAAAGCACTTCTGAACACTGTTTTCTGATTCTAAGAAATTAACTTTTACTTGGCTTCCTCTTGTGTGTGTGTGTGTGTGTGTGTGTGTGTGTGTGTGTGTGTGTGTGTGTGTGTGTGTGTGTGTGTGTGTGTGTGTGTGTGTGTGTGTGTGTAGCGCGCGCACACTCGCGCTGAAGATTAATGTTGTTAATAAGTTCGATGAAATTTGGCTAACGGTCTGGTTTACGCACATCTCGGGAACATTTTTGTAGTTTTTAAAAATACTTTTCGAAACCCTTTTTTGATAAAAGGTTTTTCGTTAAACCGGCTATAACGATTTTGATAAATTTTTGTTCAACTGTCCATATGTACCCAAACAAAATGTGTTGATCGCCCGTTTTGTTAAAAAAAAGTGGTTCCAGAACAATGAAAAATATATAATAAAATAAAAAAAATTTAAAAAAACACGCTTTTTCACCTTAAGTATAAAATACACTAAAGAGAATAAAAAAAGAATTTATGACACAATTGTAAAAAGCATTATAACATATGGTAGTGAGGTATGGCCAATTAAGAGCAGAACAGAAAGAATGCTGTTGGCTACTGAGATGGACTTTTGGAGAAGGGCGGCAGGAAGATCAAGAAAAGAGAGAGTGAGAAATGAAAGTATACGGAGGATAATGGACGTAAGGCATACAATTGTAGAGGATATAAGAACAAAACAACTGGTTTGGTACGGGCATGTACAAAGAATGCCGGATGAGCTAATTCCCAAAAAAATCATGCAATGGCGAACACCTGGAAGAAGAAAACGAGGAAGGCCGAGACTGAGCTGGAGAGAGGGAGTCGAAAATCAAATAAAAAAAAGAGATCTACCAGAAGACCTGTGGTGGGACCGCGATCGGTGGAGGTTGGAGATCGGAAGACGGCGTAGAACGTTGTAGACCGAATTATAGATAGATAACAATCTAAAATTATAAGAAGAATTATTGAAATTCAAACAGAATATAATTTTTTATTCTTTCAACAAAACACTTCTGAACATTTGCCCGTGTTTTCTAAATCTACGAAATTAACTTTTACTTTGCTCCCTCATTTGTGTGTGTGTGTGTGTGTGTGTGTGCTCGCGCATGCACACTCGCGCTGAAGATTAATGTTGTTAATAAGTTTGATGAAATTTGGCTAAAGGTCTGGTTTACGCATATCTCGGGACCATTTTTGTAGTTTTTAAAAATACTTCTCGAAGCTCGTTTTTGGTAAAAAAACATTTTCCTTAAACCAGATATAACGATTTTGATAAATTTTTGTTCAATTGTCCATGTGTACCCCTCTAAAAAAATGTGTTGATTGCCCGTTTTGTAAAAGAACTGGTTCCAGAACAATGAAAAATATATAATAAAATAAAAAAGATTTTAAAAAAACACGCTTTTTCACCTTAAGTATAAAATACATTAAAAAGTTAAAAATAAATTTTTCATCAGTCGGAGGATAAACCGTGCTGCAGATTAGATTAAATAGACATTATTGAAGAAGATCCTTGTGAGTATTGATGGTCGCCCATGCTTTATTCTCCGACTGAAGAAAAATTTATTTTTAACTTTTTAGTGCATTTTATACTTGAATTGAAAAAGCGTGTTTTTTAAAAATCTTTTATTTTATTTTTTTACTTTTTAGTGATAAATCTTGTAATCGATTTTTTTATATTTTGTTTGTATAATTATTTATTATTTCTTGCAAAAAAATTTCAATTTTGCGAAAGTTTCTAATTTAAATATGCATTCATGATTAATTAAATTTACGATAAAATATTTTGAATAATTATTTTCGTAATTGTTTTAACAAAAAATTCAACAAATCTGTAATCAGCATTTTTTTACATGTACAAATAACAGCAGATTGTTCAAAAAATTGAAAGGTGTAAGAAAAAGTTTAGGACAGCGCTGGGCTCGAACTAGTTTCTTTCGACAACTTTCAACGTGAAAAGTGTCAGAAGAAACTAACGCCATCTATTGAGAAACGCTAAAACTATTTCAATATGTTAATTAATTAGAACACAAAGAAGTAAAATCTGATGTGCCTAATTATTGAATGCTGCATTGTCATCGGAAGCAAGCAAGTGTGCAAAATTTCAAGTCGATTGGACGATGGAAAGTGGGTTAAAAATCGATTACAAGATTTGAACCAATAAACATATAGACAGAGGAAGCAAGTTAAGAAAAAATGCGTGTAAAATCGATTAATTTTTAAACATTGGTTATTGTAATGTTCAATTTTTAATTATTATAACTGAAGTTATCTTATGAAATCGGTACGGGATAATTAATTAAAACAGCTTCCGTACTTGATTTTTCTACAAACGTCCTCGAAAAAATTTTATCAAAGATATCTCGAAATTAATTTAAAAACTAAAAACGTAAATTTTTCCTTAAGTAATTTTACTGCAGAATATTGGAACAGCAGAGGGAAATCAGGGAATGCCAGGTAGTTAAGGGGTTTGTTTGAACTCAAACCTTTGTCCACGTTAAAGCCTAATTTTGAAACATCTGAATAAAGTAACACAGTTTAATTGGTTGATTTATGTTGCAAAAATATGTATTCAATTCACCAAGCAAAAATGTATTGTACCTCATTTCAAAGACTCGAGATAATTATGAAGACTGTTTTCCTTGTTTACCTTTTGTAGCCTTCTGAAAATCAGAGGCTGAATTAATATATATCTAATCTTTAAATCATTGTGTTTGAGTAGTTGTTGAAAGTTTTACATGTGTGTGTGTGTGTGTGTGTGTGTGTGTGTGTGTGTGTGTGTGTGTGTGTGTGTGTGTGTGTGTGTGTGTGTGTGTGTGTGTGTTGTGTGTGAGTGTGTGTGTGTGTGTGTGTGTGTTTGTGTGTGTATGCGCCCGCGTGTGTGTATGTGAATGTGTGTGTACGCGTGTGCGCGCTTGTGTGTGAGTATGTGTGTGTATGTGTGTGAGTGTGAGTGTGATTGAGTGTGTGAGTACGTGTATGTGTGTGTGTGTGTATGTGAATGTGTGTGTGTGTGTGTGTGTGTGTGTATGTGTGTGTGTGTGTGTGTGTGTGTGTAAGTGTGTGTGCGTGTGTGTGTGTATGTGTGTGAGTGAGTGTGTGCGCATTCGTGTGTGTGTGTGTGTGAGTGTGAGTGGTGTGTATGAGAGAGAGAGAGAGAGAGAGAGAGAGAGAGAGAGAGAGAGAGAGAGAGAGAGAGAGAGAGAGAGAGAGAGAGTGCGTCCGCATGCGTGTGTGTGTGTGTGTGTGAGTGTGTGCGTGTGTGTGCGTGTGTGTGTGTGTGTGTGTGTGTGTGTGTGTGTGTGTGTGTGTGTGTGTGAGAGAGAGAGAGAGAGAGAGAGAGAGAGAGTGTGTGTGTTAGCATTCTCACATTCGTAGTAAACGTCGATCCGATATTATTCAAATTTATCACAAAAATCAATATTGTTAACAGTTCTGGACACTGTATTTCGATACCCAGCAAAATTCTTTAAAAATAAATTTTTCGTCGTCCCAAATTTTAATAAACTTCATAACCTTTTATTTTTACACTTTTTGAAAATCCGATTTCACATTCGTAATCAGCGTTAAACTCTGCATAAATTAGCAATTTAAATTATAATATTACACTGAAATTTCAAAAATTAATCTGACGGCGGTCAAGGTTCCTTTTTCGTATTTTCAATGTATTTTGAAAATTACAGAATGCTAATTTTAGCAGATTCAAAGTTGATTGTGATGTAGTTTACTTTTTGATTTAGTGTGCGGCGAGAGCTGAATACAGGAGGCTGCCGGGATTACTTCAGAAATAAGATCCTTTTTACGGTCTAAATAAGAGAAGTAAATACTTCAGTGTAGTATTTCGTCGTTAATAGATTTATCTAAGTCAAATTACATGACGTTGGATTAGTTCTGTGTTTTTAAAGCAGTCGGTTTCCATGGTGACGTTGACGTCACGTTATTCGGTGCATTTCATGCTTGGTGTAAGTCTTATTTTGTATTATTAATTTAAACGTAACTGATTGATTACACCGATTCGAACTGAATAATGTTGATAAATAACTCATCCCTGAATACACTGTCGAATTAGTACACACATTAGAGTCGGTTTATTATTAGCGTTAGCTTCTTATATATATATATATATATATATATATATATATATATATATATATATATATATATATATATATATAAAACGTCTCGAGATATAGAAAATATAAATATAAAATATTTAGCGTCTCGAGAATATAAGAAAAATAAAATCAAACTCACGTGTTATTATTGAATATAAACTGTATACCATTGAACTGTTGCTGCTGGCAATATACACAATGTACACATCATCATTACAAACGCACGTGTTATGTGAGAAGAAAAGTGAGAGAAAGTATGGGGAGAGAGAGAGAGGGAGAAGACAGAGATAGAAAGAAGCATGCACGTTGTATGTACATACAGGCAAAAAACATATATACGCGCGCGACCAACTCAGTCGGAACCGGCAGACGAAAGAAAGGAGAAGAGCTGAGAACTGGAGGGGGTCTGTGTAATACTTCCCCTACTCGCGTTACTTACGCTTCGTTAGCCTACTCGATGAAACCAAATCACTCCATGGTGACAAATACAAAGTGTAAAACGCGGTATAAGAAGCTAACGCTTCAAAACACTCAACTCTGAACTGTTATAAATATCTTCACCTTTTCTTTTAAAAGATGGTGATTTATTTTTTGCAATAAAACTGAAATTTTTCACGAAATTCCTATTGGAAAATTAGTTATTGATTCTGCCATCATGTTAATATTCAGAACGTACATACGCGCGCACGTCCGCGCTCACACACTACAGCGGGAACATTTCCATACCAATAATATAAAGTTCTTTCAAATTTTCGTTGCAAAACTTGGAATAATTTTAGTTAAAAATATTATAAAAGAACTACTGTAGTAAGTATAGCCAGCAGTGATTAAATATCTGTTCAAATAAACGAGGTTTAGAGATAACCCGACTTGTAACCACTGAATAGTGCAGGAATAAATGGATTTACGTTCGAACAGCTCTTTATTCCGCTCTGAGCTGTATTTGGACCTGTAAAAATTTGTCAAACGTTTTAAATATTAAAAAAAGTAATTTTTCGTAAAAACATTATTTTAAAGATGATTGTTTAGTATTCGGTGATGCTGAATAAAATGTCAAGTACATTTAAAGTTAGGTAAATAACTTGTTTAACAAAACATTAACATAAATAAATGAACTTTCTAATTAATCAAAATAAGTTTAAGAATTTAATGACTAGTAATTAAAATTAATAAAACAAAATATAATCAAAAGAAAACGTGAATAATTATAATAAAAAAACTTATAAAAACAATTCAACCAAGGGGTAAAATATTTGAATACATAAAGACTGAAGTATGAAACACAAATAGCTTGTTCCAACTTTAATAAGGCAATAGTAATTAAATCATAAAAACGTGTTTATCTCTACTGAAACTTTATTCACGATGCTATCGTTTCAGAGGAGCAAGCTGAAGATAACAAGCTTACAGGAAGACAATCGGTCAGCCGTTCAAAATTTGGAAAATCTACTGGAGTGGCAATAATTTGAAAAGCCTAAGCAAACAAGAGGAAGTGATTAGCGTTCGATCGGAATCGTCAGCAGATGGCAACTTTTGGACTGGCAGTATCACTTGTACCAACATAAGGGAGTTTAAATAGAAAAAATGCAATTAAAAAAGAATTAAAACGCTCGAAGAATTGATGATCCAATAACATTTAGATGCATCAGGACGTTGCTAAAGACCAAGAAGACGTGAAACGTAGCCATTCAGGTTAGAAATGAAGTATGTACGACGTTTCCGGTATGGACGAAGAATCCAGAAAAATTAGGATTATCGGGACTTAGAAAAACTACATAGTCGAAATAGTAACGTAACCCAAAATCGTCGAAATCGGTGATAGAAATTAAATTAAAATTGAATAACATTATAAATGCGCGTTGTAATTGAATTAATGCAATAAATAAATGAAATATTTTAAAAAGTGAATTAAAAAATAACCTAAACTTTAATTGAATTTCACAACGGGATATGGTTACTGAGTAGGATCGCGCTTAAGTCACCAAGAGAAACTATCGAATAGTTCATGAGCTTACAGGAAGAAGGCAACCATCCAGCAAACTTCAGGGATCAACACAAAGGACATTCGGGAGTCGTGTAATTAAGGATACAATGTTAAATCCCTAGTTAACTTGGTTGAAATGTTTTATCTTATAAATATAAACATTGCTTTTAAATCTTAAAATAAAATAAATGATGATAAATACTGATAAATAAATGATAAATAATGATAAATAAATGATGTGGAAATTAAACTATAAATAATAATTTAACTAGCGTAAAAGAATTAACATAATTACACACAATAAGCAAATAATTATCAAATTGTAATAATATTGGAAACATCTTAATTTTGTTTTATTTGTTTTAGTTATGTTTAATTTCAGTTATAATTATGGAGAATATTAGGATAAATTGAAATTGATAAACATTGATAATTTCTAATACTACTTTAGAATTAAATATAACAAATCATTGATAAACTAACAAGGTGTATTACATACCAGTATTTTAATCATTAGAATTCGTCCTCTTACATATAATACTTATTATAATAAATATTATTCGATCGTCCTGAAAAAGGTGTGATAATTCACACTTATATTACCCGGTTTCTGTACCCGGTTCTAAAAAAATGTATACCAAATGTTCAGTTAATAGTTGGATATTGGCAGGCAGGTAGTTGAAATTTTCAAATTTTGATTAAAAGTTAATCATAATTAATTGCTGGGTAGTAACTACTGACTCTGTTAAGTAGATTATTCCTTCTTTGTTAAATTTATATACGAAGTAGTAGGAAAGTTAATGAATAACATGTTTATTTTCACAGCTGTTTTATTTGAGTCTTTCCAACCAAGGTTTCACTCGTTAAAGCATTGTCAAGGTCACTTAACTGACTGTTCGGTTTAACGAATGAAACCTTGGTTGGCAAGATCCAAAAATTAGTAGAAATATACAGACGTGTTGTTATTTCATTAATATAATGGATTTTCACCAAATAACTAACGGTTTTAAATATTATTTAATAAATAAGTGATGAACAAGACAAAGTGTCAAGAATTTATTTGAGTCTTGCCAACCAAGGTTTCACTCATTAGAACATTGTCAAAGTCATTTAACTGACTGTTAAGTTTAACGAGTGAATTCTTGGTTGGCAACACCCAAACATTTGTAGAAATATACAAACGTGTTGTTATTTCATTATTGTAATTGATTTCCACCAAGTAACTAACGGTTTTAAATATTATTTTTTGAATAAGTGATAAAAAAGACAAAGTGTCAAGAATTTATTTGAGTCTTGCTAACCAAGGTTTCACTCGTTAAAACATTGTCAAGGTCACGTAACTGACTGTTAAGTTTAACGAGTGAAACCTTGGTTGGCAAGACCCAAAAATTTGTAGAAATATACAAACGTGTTGTTATTTCATTATTGTAATTGATTTCCACCAAGTAACTAACGGTTTTAAATATTATTTAATGAATAAGTGATAAAAAAGACAAAGTGTCAAGAATTTATTTGAGTCTTGCTAACCAAGGTTTCACTCGTTAAAACATTGTCAAGGTCACGTAACTGACTGTTAAGTTTAACGAGTGAAACCTTGGTTGGAAAGACCCAAAAATTTGTAGAAATATACAAACGTGTTGTTATTTCATTATTGTAATTGATTTCCACCAAGTAACTAACGGTTTTAAATATTATTTAATAAATAAGTGATAAACAAGACAGTGTCAAGAATTTATTTGATTCTTGCCAACCAAGGTTTCACTCATTAGAACATTGTCAAGGTCACGTAACTGACTGTTAAGTTTAACGAGTGAAACCTTGGTTGGCAAGACCCAAAAATTTGTAGAAATATACAAACGTGTTGTTATTTCATTATTATAATGGATTTCCACCAAGTAACTAACGGTTTTAAATATTATTTAATAAATAAGTGATAAACAAGACAAAGTTTCAAGAATTTATTTGAGTCTTGCCAACCAAGGTTTCACTCATTAGAACATTGTCAAGGTCACTTAACTGACTGTTAAGTTTAACGAGTGAATTCTTGGTTGGCAACACCCTAAAATTTGTAGAAATATACAAACGTGTTCTTATTTCATTATTATAATGGATTTTCACCAAGTAACTAACGGTTTTAAATATTATTTAATAAATAAGTGATAAACAAGACAAAGTGCCAAGAATAAAGTATTAAAGTAGAACTACACAAAACAATTTAATTAAATACACTGTAACTGTAATTTCACAAAATAGAGTGACTCAGAAAATTTATATAAATAAATAGCGCTCACAACACGGCCAAAAGCAGAATATTGTCGACAGCATCTCCCGCTATTTCCAGCTTCAAATAGTCCATATAAATACAGAGTGACACTCGGAGCGTGGGGTCCATAAAGAAAGTTGACATCAGAAAGTGAGGTCAACGATATTATTTCCCGCTACAAAACACATTCACACGCAGCACACACACACACACACGCACACACACACACACACACACACATATATATATATATATATATATATATGAACGCGTGCGTGTGCGCGCGTGCGCGTATGTGTGATTTTACTATACGATGGTGAAATTAGATTTTTCAAAAAATTCAATATAAAACAAATTATTTTTGGCAATCGCTTCTATCATGTCAGTGAGACAACTGCGAGCAACAATTATTAAAAAGCAGTTTTTTTATTCAACAGCTATGGTAAACAGTTTGCCTGAAAACTAAACAAACATGAACAAAATTGAATTCTCTGCTAAGCGGGGATTTATTGATTTAAAAATTTAATCCTATCACAGAATGCTTTTATTAGAATTATGTTAAAACAATAAAGTACTGCACAGCTCGTGCCTTCTCGTATAAGAACTGCAACTGGGTGGAACTAAAGAAAATATAGACTAAAGTAACATTATATTCCGCTGGTTTAAGATAATGTTACAAATATCCGCCATCTTGGATAAGTATTCAATCGTGAGACCTGCAAAAGCAACGTTAAAACAGCTGATCACTTCTTGAAAGCGTTTGTCAAGATGTTAATGTATTTTAATTTTAAATTTTGAAATTAATTTTTGGCACGAAAATATTTGAAACCGTAGATTTCTTTTATTGCGAATTAGCGACTTAGACTCTGAATTATTGCTGAAATCATATGTTCATATAGTTTATAGTTTTATCGATCGATCACGCCAATTTAATTTTTTTAAGGTTAAAAGGACTACTTTTCGATCGCGTTTATGTTAAGCCCTGTTATTAGCGATTTTCAATTGGAGAAATTAGCTATTGGAGCAATAACTATTAGCTGTTAGTGAGATCCGGACCCGGAACCTTGAAATGAGCATCGATCCTGTCTTGTATCAATTTTTGAGGTCAAAATTTATATACATAAATTTCCGTCGCAAATTTGGTTTGACTTGATCCAAACTTGGCACAAATATGGATTATAATATGACAGCTTAGACAAATTCATTATAAAGCAAAATTTGTTTAACAGTTTCAAAATGGCGGCCATTTTAAAAATTTAAAAAATCGTAACTATTTTTGGCCTAAATGATTTTGAAAATTTGATTTTTAACGTAATCAGCTTTAAGATGCATAAATTAGCTTTTTGATTAAAAAAAAAATCTGTTAAAATTAAGAAATATTTTGACGGTGGTCAGGGTTAATTTTCTGAATGTAATTTGAAAATTTAAAATCCTAATATATGCAGATATAAATGCTGCTTGTGATGGTGAAATCAGAATTTCATAAGATGTAAGACAAAGAAAAATACTTCTGAAAATTTGCTAGATTTTGCTAGAATACTAATTATTCATACCAGTGTGACAAATGTAACGACTAAAAATCTTAGCAAAACCTGATGAGACGGTTATTCAGTTCTTAACCAGATTTTTTGAAAAAAATTAATATTTGTGTATTGTTTTTATTAGTTACTTAATATAAAAAAGTTTATTTTATTTTATTAACTTATGTAATTAATTTATAGCAGATAATTAATAGATTTATGTTATTAAACTTATATTGTTTGTTACTGTAACAATATATTAAATTGACTAAACCAATTCAAATGATTTGTAGATTTGTATAATCAGTTTTTATTTTGCGTTTCGTGTTAACAGATTAAAATAATATTTTTACCAAGTTGTACGATAAAAGAACTCTAAAATCTTTAAAAAATGCATTAAAAAGACATTTTTTTACGGGCTACATACTTTTTATACTCAGTTTTCTAACGACTTTCAAAATTTCGTATGTGTTCGTGTGTGTGTGTGTGTGTGTGTGTGTGTGTGTGTGTGTGTGTGTGTGTGTGTGTGTGTGTGTGTGTGTGTGTGTGTGTGTGTGTGTGTGTGTGTGTGTGTGTGTGTGTGTGTGTGTGTGTGTGTGTGTGTGTGTGTGTGTGTGTGTGTGTGTGTGTGTGTGTGTGTGTGTGTGTGTGTGTGTGTGTGTGTGTGTGTGTGTGTGTGTGTGTGTGTGTGTGTGTGTGTGTGTGTGTGTGTGTGTGTGTGTGTGTGTGTGTGTGTGTGTGTGTGTGTGTGTGTGTGTGTGTGTTTTAAGAAATTTGTATCACAATAACGAGAGAAAGGACCAATCGATTGGCATTAAATTCATAATGCTAAACAAAAACTGCTTGAAATATAACGCTATTGGTTTTTAGCATTTTTTAGCATAACCTCAAACATTTTGAGTGATAAAATTTTTAAAATATTACCTGTGGAATGTCAAATGTAAAGGAAATTTCGCGTTAAATCCGAATATGTCGTTAGAATGGAAGACGTAAAAGGTTTTATCCCTTACAGGGCGATGAATTTATGGGTATCAGGCATATCACAACATTTATTCTGAATCTGAATATGTCATTTTAATTGTACATTTTGTTTTAAATTTAGCGTTTTTAAAAGGCCCTTAAATTTTGCCGTTTTACTTTAAATCCAAATAGTTAATATTCGCATAGTTTTTCTATGTGTGTAAATAAATAAATAGAAAATTATCTACTGAATTTGAATGTGTCATTAAAATTTGACTTCTTTAACCCTTAGACTTTTGAAGCAACCCACAAAGAGTAAAAAATTAAATGTAAGCACGTTTCGTAAAATGTCCTTGTTATAATTATTTTATTGGAAAAAAAACGAGATAAATATTTTACTTACTTAAAAGACTCCGTTTTGATCTTACACTCAGAAAGAACTTTTCAATTTAAACTGATTTCTCTATATTTAACGTAAATCCAATTCGCCGAGATAAAGGAAAAGAAAGATCTCATCCGACTGATTGTCATGATGCCCGAGCACTTGTCGAGTCTTTATCAACATAAATTAGGCATTGAGCCAGACTTTATTTCCAACGTCTTTCTTCTCATTTATCACTCGGTCTTTTGATATCTCTCTCTGTTCTATTTGTTCTTATTTCTCACTGCCTCCTTATCTTTGGATATTGTAATTTGTTTCTTCCGCGAAGAACTTTTTGAACAGTTTCTCTTAAAGTGTTATTTGTTTTATTAACGCATTATTTATCGTGTTGACGTTACTCAGAACGATTGTAAACTAATCAAAGCACGCAGCTGTCTCGCTAACGTATATCCAACACAGTTTTACTTCACTTAAAAAAAAAAGGCACCATCACAATCAGCATTAAAATCTGCAAAACGCATTCTTATTTATGCGTATTTAAACGCTCGTACGGTTATGAATTTAGATCTTCAAAAAAATATAACGTAAAAAAGAAGAGATTTTAATGACCGGCATTTCGGAACAGCTGAGCATGTTTCGCTGGATAACAAACTCTAAGCTTTATCTAAAATCATTTTTTTATGTCGTTTTATTCAAATCGAGCCAGAATTGCAAACGCTACATTTTTAATACACATAATTCCTAAAAATGCTTCCAGAATTATGCATATTATTTTTTGTGGTAACTAAATCATTGTTATAATAATAATAATAATAATAATAATAATAATAATAATAATAATAATAATAATAATAATAATAATAGATAACGATAACGATAACGATAACGATAACGATAACGATAACGATAACGATAACGATAATAATAATAATAATAATAATAATAATAATGATAATAATAATAATAATAATAATAATAATAATAATAATAATAATAATAATAATAATAATAATAATAATAATAATAATAATAATAATAATAATAATAATAATAATAATAATAATAATAATAATAATAATAATAATAATAATAATAATAATAATAATAATAATAATAATAATAATAATAATAATAATAATAATAATAATAATAATAATAATAATAATAATAATAATAATAATAATAATAATAATAATAATAATAAATAATAATAATAATAATAATAATAATAATAATAATAATAAATAATAATAATAATAATAATAATAATAATAATAATAATAATAATAATAATAATAATTATAATTATAATAATATAATAATAATAATAATAATAATAATAATAATAATAATAATAATAATAATAATAATAATAATAATAATTATTATTATTATTACTAATTTCTAGAGGTCAGAACTGGGCTAACTTAGCTATAATTTTCAATAGAAATTCGTTAATTAATTAACCGAAGCGAGATCTCCGTTTAAACGCGACTGTTTGGCATTCGGCTTGTGTGTACATTACGCAGTTTTGACCAAAAGCGTTAACCGATTATTTGGAATTTGGTACGAAAGAATCTTGCATAAAACCCAAACGATGTACATGAGATTTTTCCGTTTCAAGTGAAGACGAGTGAAATTGCTGGCTGTTTCCTATAATCCTGGCTGAACGGCAAGACCTATCATAATTTTGACCGTTTCAAAGAGCAAATTGTTGTAATGTTGCTCCAGTAACAATTTCTTTAAATATTACGGTTACGGGTGGAAAAAATCACGAACGCGTTAAAGCACTGTCGCAGAGCCGCGACCAAGTAATTGATTAAATTATACTTCGACAAAAACTGTTCTTTGAACTACTGCTATTATAGTGTATAAATTTTAAATATGTTACGTATTTAGCCTATCACAAAATTAAACAGTTTTTTACTTTCATACTAAAAAATAACCTAATTCTTCTGTAATGTGCTTTTCGTCTTAACAAAAATTAAAACATACATAATTAAAAATAACTATCATCTACTGTTGATTTTTATTTTTGTCTTTTGTTTTAAGGTTCGATCACCACTTAAATATCTCGTAAGACTATTACGAAATTCGAAACAATAATATTTCTATATATTTCAAAGTTTATTTACATTTTACATTCTATTTTAAACCGCCCGATCGAATGGTGTTTGATTTTCTCTCTACATATCAATTTGTCGAATATTCAAACATTTTAAACAAGAAATTTATAGTATTTTGCACGTTCAAAAACTTTAAGAAATTAAAAACAAGATGTGTGTTATTATTAGTGACAGTTTTTAACATAATATGTCGATCACCTGTAGAGGGAAAAGATTGTTTTATACAATTATTTTTATAAAATTTTTCTGTAGTATGAAGACTAACGGAGTCGAAGAATCGATTTAACAGTCAAAAAAAAAAAAAAAAAAAAAAACAACGTAGTAACTAGATTGGAAACTGTATATTGATCCGAATTCAAGCAAACTGTCCGTTATGTTGTCGCTGAATTTCGAGCGCTATCGTACTTAAGGATCTACATTTGAGCCTTAATATAAAAATTAGCTATTGTTAGAACTTGCTTACAAATTACTTTTCTCCCTCCACTTTAGTTACCGAATGCGTTTTTTAAGATGTTACATATCATTATTTCCTTTGACATTGAAAGTATTTCTTTTTTTATATTACCTCATATAATGACATTTTCCATCTCTCTTTTCCCTTTATAATTACCTACGATTCTTTTCACTGCACTATGACTCTCGTCTTTCATCTCTGTCTTTCATATTCATTATAAAACTTTTCTTACTTTTACCTTCTGAGATTTTGTTAAACAACTTCTTCTTTTCGTTATTGTGATTAACTTTTTCTGTTTTTAATTTGAGATCATATTCAAACGACAACGTTTCGCTTTTAAAAGACCCGCGACTTTTTGAAGTGACGCTTGCACAAAGCAAAAGTCATTTTGTTTACGTGCTCTTGGATTCAATTTGTTTTGATTAAAGACGTAAGTTAACACAAGGTGTCTCCAGTTTTATCTCGGCACGTTGTCTGCAAGTGTGAAGGAAAACTTATTGAACAAGAAAATAAAACTTTTATCCATTTCTTTCATAAACGACTTCACACTGAATGTATTTCACTTTTCAATGAAACGTTGTCAGTCGAAGATAAACAAATCTCATCTATTCTAATCACTCATAAAGTAGTTATCCTTTACTTATGTTTAATAACAATAGGGGTTTATTTAATATAGGGAAGAGGAAAATTAGCGATAACTGAAAGGAAAATTATTAGAAACTGTATAGGGAAATGGAACATTCAAGGGGGATGGTACCAGAACATCTCCAACGGAGAAGTATACCAGAAGATAGAACCATTAACGAAAGTCATCAGAAAGAGGAGGATATCTTTCTATGGCATATCATGAGAATGAAAGAGACAATACTTTTGAAAAAACTAATGGATTTTTACTGGAAGAGGAAAAGCCAACCCAAGTGGCTAAAACTGGCTAAGAGGACATGAAGGAACTGGGTATTGAAAGAAGAGAGTTGGAGGAGGAATCCGGAAATTTCAGGCTAATAAAAGAGCATAAAACGTGATTTAGAACAGATAACAACAGAAAAAAGATGGTGATGTCCGACGCTGAGTGGAAAAATAGATCTTAACGCATGAAGAACTACCAAGCGGAATTAAGAGCAAATAACAGCCAATAAGAGAACTTAAAGTGGTCCCCTGAGGCCGTATAAGAAGGGAAAAAAGTACACGTGTAGAATTTGGCGAGTTACCGACAGAGGCGAAGTTTTTGTTAATAATATCTTTGTTGAATATAAAATTAGTTTGAAGATATGTCTACAAATATCTTGTTTTGTTTAAATAAATAAATACGTGAACCTAGCTTAGATATTATTTACTGTAGTTGTAAAAGATCAGTTGTTTTATATTACTTCGTAATGATCAGCTGATTTCATTGAACAGCTGATAGGCTATAATAAGTTTCAGGTTATGTTGTTAAAAACTAGCAATATTAACAATAATTATTACGAACGTTTATATTAATTTCGAATGTATTATAAACGGTTACAACGTGCGCGTGTTCCTTAACTAAGGAAAAATAACGAAACCAAAGCAACGCAAAGTTTTCATATAATTCGTGTGTACTGTTATCGGAAAGGAGGAAGAAAAAGAAAGAGACAGAAATAGAGAGACGATATTCGTTTGCTCGTTCGTTCCATATTTCCGTTACATTCTGCGGACGTTTTTCTATTCACTCCTCTCGCCAAAGCTAACATTAAAAGCTTCGTCTCAAAAAAATAATAATAATGCGTATTTTACAAGATTTTAAATTAAATTTATTGCAAAAGTTTAGAAACGTTTATAATATGAAATTGATGTTAACATTTCACGAATAACTATCATTTGTTTTGTGTAGATTTTGTACAAAATGTACGTTAATTTTTTTAATTACAATACTTAGAGATTTTAACGCCGATTACGATGGTGAAATCAGATTTTATAAAACGGGTAAAATAAAAAAGTTAAACAATTTTATAATTTGGAATGGTCGCCATTTTGAAATTATCTGAACGGTTTTTAATGGTTAATATGTCCAAGATATAGTAGAAATCAATTGTGCTAAAATGTTCGAAATAAACCGAAATTATTAAAGTGCAAAACATTACTAAAACTGAAGTGCACCGAACACTACAAAATTACTAGAGCTATAGAGCAAAACATAAACACAATTTTCAACAGCTTCCCGAAAAGTGTGTTTTCAAAGAACAGGATTTCACGGTCCCAGGGTTTGGCACTGTGTTGGCAGCTGTAATAACTAACCTTTCAGTGGTTTAAATTGACCCGTCATATTTTTCTCACCTCTGCGAAACAGCTGTTATCGTTACGTTCAACAAAAGAACGCAGCTTTGGATTTAACTGTCACGCAAATAAAAAGTTCCGACTTTCTTTTACAACATTATTGCACGGTCCGCGTTCCTTTGATTAGACTTTGGAACGGGACTAATTTGTTTCGGGGGTGGGAAGATGGAAGGAGGAAGCCATCTTGGAAACACTCAAAGCACTTCGGACTTTATTCTGTTAACGGAAGGCTTACTAAAAGCGGCAATTTTGAGACGTATTATAAACAGACATGCAGCTGTAGATATATACAGGATGTGCCTATGTTTTGCCTTTAATAGTCTGTTTCTGAAACACTCTAGCGTCTTAACAGTGAGTTTTAGCGTACTTATTTGGTACTTTCAGCGTTCGATTTGAAAATTTAAAATATAGAGGGTATATTAAAACATTAAATAAATGGTTGTAAAGAAAATATTTTATAATGTTCAAATAATCGTAGCACGATGTCTCGCTGACGTGATGGAAGCGAAATTAAAAAAGTAACTAAATCAGTTAACATCACATAAACGAACATTTTAATGTGCGAGTATTTTTTCTTGTTACAAATAAAAAAATGAACCCAGACCGTTGTTTATTCTCAAAATTAATTACGTTCCTAACTTATAAATTTTTAAAAACATTATTAACCTACGACATTACAATCAGCGTAAATATAACAGAGACACTAAATTATTAAATTTTCATCCATTTTGAAACGGATAAACTGATGTTCCTTAGTATTATCGCTACATTATTAACAAGTTGATTTCCGCGTATCAAAAAGTTCATTACCGTTTTGTCAGGTTTGGGAAATTTGTATCACTTCAGCGAAACAGCTGCGTGACGTTTGTGCGTAATATTAATCTGCCTATAAGATAAAACCATATTTTATGCACTCTAAAACTGCCCTGTAGGCCAGAAGTTGTAAACAGTCACACAGAATCTCGATTTTAAATTTAAGATGACAAAAGTTATTCCGGAAACGCGAAGCCTAAAATATTGAAAGCAAGCAAACGTTAGTTGATGGAACTTCCGCTCGGCAAACAGTAGCGCTGCTTTACTTTTGTAACAATTCTAATTATACACGAACAGATTCAGGGTGGAATTGCAATTTGTTTTGGCCTTTCCCACGCTCTTAATTAACATTTTCTAATTAACAGACGTCTCGCTGAAAGGACAGTATCTAGGAACGCAGCAGCGCGCCTCCATGTCAATGTTTCCCATATAAATATTACCGGAGCATAATTATAAGACACATATTTTAGCTTCTCGCAATGTTATCTAATTCATATTTAGGTAATCAATTCATTTTAGCGATTCGCATGACCTTTGAAATATTAAGTAATCATAAATTTTCTATGTTACTCCTTCGTTTGTAATTAAAAGTAATCCAACTCTTCCGTAATGTTAAATAATAAAAACACTGTTATTTTAGACTTCTATCTCGTTCGTAATCAAAAGTAATGGATCATCTACCTTTTCTTTATCGTTAAATAACCATACATTTTGCTATTTTAGACTCCTTCCTCGTTTGTAATCAAAAGTAATCACCTTCTCCTTAACGTCAAGTAACTATATATTTTGCTATTTTGGACTCCTTCCTCTTTTGTAATTAAAAGTAATCACCTTCTCCTTAAAGTCAAGTAACCATACATTTTGCTATTTTAGACTCCTTCCTCGTTTGTAATCAAAAGTAATCACCTTCTCCTTAACGTCAAGTAACTATACATTTGGCTATTTTGGACTCCTTCCTCGTTTGTAATTAAAAGTAATCACATTCTCCTTAACGTCAAGTAACTATACATTTTGCTATTTTAGACTCCTTCCTCGTTTGTAATTAAAAGTAATCACCTTCTCCTTAAAGTCAAGTAACTATACATTTTGCTATTTTAGACTCCTTCCTCGTTTGTAATTAAAAGTAATCACCTTCTCCTTAAAGTCAAGTAATCATACATTTTGCTATTTTGGACTCCTCCCTCGTTTGTAATTAAAAGTAATCACCTTCTCCTTAACGTCAAGTAATCATACATTTTGCTATTTTGGACTCCTTCCTCGTTTGTAATTAAAAGTAATCACCTTCTCCTTAACGTCAAGTAACTATACATTTTGCTATTTTGGACTCCTTCCTCGTTTGTAATTAAAAGTAATCACCTTCTCCTTAACGTCAAGTAATCATACATTTTGCTATTTTGGACTCCTTCCTCGTTTGTAATTAAAAGTAATCACCTTCTCCTTAACGTCAAGTAACTATACATTTTGCTATTTTGGACTCCTTCCTCGTTTGTAACTAAAAGTAATCACCTTCTCCTTAACGTCAAGTAACTATACGTTTTGCTATTTTAGACTCCTTCCTCGTTTGTAATTAAAAGTAATCACCTTCTCCTTAAAGTCAAGTAACTATACATTTTGCTATTTTAGACTCCTTCCTCGTTTGTAACTAAAAGTAATCACCTTCTCTTTAAAGTCAAGTAACTATACATTTTGCTATTTTGGACTCCTTCCTCGTTTGTAATTAAAAGTAATCACCTTCTCCTTAAAGTCAAGTAACTATACATTTTGCTATTTTAGACTCCTTCCTCGTTTGTAACTAAAAGTAATCACCTTCTCTTTAAAGTCAAGTAATCATACATTTTGCTATTTTGGACTCCTCCCTCGTTTGTAATTAAAAGTAATCACCTTCTCCTTAAAGTCAAGTAATCATACATTTTGCTATTTTGGACTCCTTCCTCGTTTGTAATTAAAAGTAATCACCTTCTCCTTAAAGTCAAGTAACTATACATTTTGCTATTTTAGACTCCTTCCTCGTTTGTAATTAAAAGTAATCACCTTCTCCTTAAAGTCAAGTAATCATACATTTTGCTATTTTAGACTCCTTCCTCGTTTGTAATTAAAAGTAATCACCTTCTCCTTAAAGTCAAGTAATCATACATTTTGCTATTTTGGACTCCTCCCTCGTTTGTAATTAAAAGTAATCACCTTCTCCTTAAAGTCAAGTAATCATACATTTTGCTATTTTGGACTCCTTCCTCGTTTGTAATTAAAAGTAATCACATTCTCCTTAACGTCAAGTAACTATACATTTTGCTATTTTAGACTCCTTCCTCGTTTGTAATTAAAAGTAATCACCTTCTCTTTAACGTTAAGTAACTATATATTTTGCTATTTTAGACTCCTTCCTTGTTTGTAATCGAAAGTAATCACCTTCTCCTTAATGTCAAGTAACTATATATTTTGATATTTTGGACTCCTTCCTCGTTTGTAACTAAAAGTAATCACATTCTCCTTAACGTCAAGTAACTATACGTTTTGCTATTTTAGATCCTTCCTCGTTTGTAATTAAAAGTAATCACCTTCTCCTTAATGTCAAGTAATTATACGTTTTGCTATTTTAGACTCCTTCCTCATTTGTAATCACCTTCTCCTTAACGTCAAGTAACCATACGTTTTGCTATTTTAGACTCCTTCCTCGTTTGTAATTAAAAGTAATCGATCATCTGCCTACTTCTTTAATATTACGTAATTATAGAGTTTGTTATTTTAGATATCGCCTTCGTTTGTAATAAAAAATAATCGATTATCTAACTTCTCATTAATATTAGGTAATCATACATTTTTGCTCCTTCAGATCCCTTCCTTTTTTGTAATCAGAAATGTGAATCGATATATACCACCTGCATATATTACGTAATCAAAACAAATTTTATATTCTTTGGGTTATCACTGAGACCTTCGTTAAACATTTCAAAACAACATTACGCGTTTATCAATGGAAAGAATGTTTTGAAAACCTTTAAAATGTTATTAACAACAATTAAAACAATTTTTATTGTATAGTATTAAAAAAATGTTTTAAATGTATATGATAATTTTATGTAAAGAAAAAAACAATTTTTGAAGAAGTGATTGGCTCGTACAGACCTACCTTTTCTCCCTTTTGGTAGGAAGTTATCAAATTACAAACATCCCCTTTCTCAATCACGGTTACGTAATACAACAAGTTGTAACAACTTGGACAAGCTCGTCCGTTTGTTCGTTTTAAAATAATAGTCGTTCAAAATCTTTAAAGAAATCGTAACTTTTTATTAAAAATGTTTTGTAATCTGTGCTAAATACGTATATTTTAATAAAATTAATAATAATTTTCAATATTTGTCTACAAGAGGTTAATTTATCCAGATTTGAACGATGGTTACGATGGTCAAACCAGCACTTTAGAAAAAAACTATAAAAATTTGTGAATTTTGAATGACCGCCATTTTATAGAAACGAATGTTACGTTTCACAAAATCAATTTTTGATTTGTTATTCAATGTTTTTTTGTTTCGAAAATCGCTTCCATGACGTCAGCAGTACAGCTGTGTAAAGCGATTAATTTATATTACGCGACTTACCGTAGTTTAAAAAATTCATTCTAAAAGAATACTTTTAATTATTACTCTAATCACTTCAAAATTAACATTTAATTGCGAAAAAAACATTGCACAAAATTTTTGAATAAAATTCGTATTTTTGTGAGTAAATCAGTATCTATAAAAAAGTCTTGAGGTCACTAAAAAGTAATCAACTCGGTGGTTTATCCTTATCACGTCCAAACACTATGATTCTTTTATTTAAAATCGTATACGCTGATTTTAACTAATTTTTCATATACGGCTAAAATTTAAAACAACATCTAACGAACCCATTTTGCGAAATTATATTTTCTGTTTTTTTGTTGTTAGTTTTCTCACCAGAAATTTACGAGAAAATCGAATGCAAGTTTATTTTTACAATATTTCGACAATATATTTTTAACACATTTAATTGAAATGGATTTATTGTTTTCAGAAACAACTGAAATTAGAATAAAGAAAATATGGTTTAAATGCAAAAGCTATTGAAAGTTCCCATTGCCTGATCAGTGCCCCTTCAGCTGAAGTACCAAATGGTGCCTAGAAGGGTACTTCAGTGAGAAAGTAACTGCTTTAAAACTTACAAAGGGTTTAGTCAAACGAAACAGTCTATACAATGTTCATTTGCTGTTTAATCTTCTCACTGAAATTACTACCTGATTGTACTGCGTACAAAACACATATTATTGATTCGTAATGTTGGTATGTTTACTTTTACTACATCAACTGTTTAATAAAACATTAAACTCTTTCACGTTAAATTATTTACCCAAAAATGTCTTTCCAAAACACCGCTGGAAAACGGTCTAATTTCTCAAATAGTTTCGCCATATTTTTCTGAAAATGCTTTCATATACAAACTTTTATAACTTAAATTATTGAATACAAAAGTACAAGAATGGTACCTCTTATGAGAGGTATGTGAGCGTTTGCTGCTGGTGGCATATTTTGGCAGTGTTCAACTACAGTTAAATAGATAATAGTACTACCTATTTTCTCAAACGTCTTCTTCCCTGTCTCTTGTAACGTGCAGCGTTCGTAGCGGCAGATAATCCAATTACTTGGACTTCAGCCTCTGATATCGAGCACGCTTTTATCAGAGCGTGGTGTCTGTACTTTTAGTCCGTTTATATAAAATGCTTAAATGCGTGTATGCAAGAAATTCATTGTTTCTAATTGGAAATCTACCAATAAAAACCTCGAACGCGGGTCTTTCCGGTTTACTCCCGAGTCATAAATTCCTTTTATTTAAAATTATTGATCCTGTGACTTTGAAATACGAAGCTTCGTACGAAATATGAGTTATGTCTGGCAAACCGATTTTGAATAATTAAGCCGTGTTTTTAATTTTTCTCGGGAATCTGATTTTTTTGCGGCTCCAGCACCCCATATTTTGTTTTTTTATATATGGAAAATATTTCAGTAAAATATCATCAAAATCGATTGAAACTAATTTGTGGAAAACAGATTTTTAGCAGTTTTAAACAAAAGTAGCTTAAAAACCATTATTAAATTAAAAAAGAGTCGCTAGATAAGAGAAAAAAGTACCTACATGCCAAATATCACCACAGGCCAATAGAACATGCGTAATTTGTTAACCTAACACACACACACACACACACACACACACACACACACACACACACACACACACACACACACACACACACACACACACACACACACACACACACACATACACACACAAATTTCAAGGGACCAGAACGTAAATATCTATCCAAATCTCAAGATAAATTTTTCACTATAATTACATTTCTTTCGCGAGTGTGTGTGTGTGTGTGTGTGTGTATGTGTATTTTATAACACACTAACTGTCGCAATAACGTTCCGATTTGATTCAAACTTGAAACAAAAATCAATTTTAGAATTATTGTGGACAAATTCGTTCAACAGTTTAAAAATGGCGTCCATTTGAAATTTTTAAAGAAATATAACTTTATTGTCTAACATAACCGTTATAAGTTTGAAAAATACTTAAAAGTTAGAATTTGAAATTTTAAAATTCATTTTAAAAAATAAAAATAAAATTGACAGCGGTCAATATAATGTGAATGGTTTATGATAATCTAAGCAGATTTCTTATAATGAATGCTAATGTTCGGAGTGAAATCAGATCGATAAAGTGTAAAATATACAAATTTGTTTTTGAAAATCGCTTACAGTACGTCAGCGAAACAGCTGCGTGCTGTGTTTATTTTGTATAATGAGAAAATCATAAATCATTTATATATAGATAACAACCGTAAATAACTTAAGCACTATGCACTTGTGTGAACTAAGTAACAAATGTAATGTAACTTTGTTACAATAGAATATAATATTGCTTACACAACTTATATTGCATGTGTTGAAGAAATTCTTGTGTTAACAACTTATATTGTAAGGAAAATTGAACATAAATGGTAAAAAATAGTGAATCAACGCATTGAATACAACAGCCGATAAGATAAGAAGCAGATGGATTAAACGGGGCAGGATAGGCAATTTGGGTACAACTGCAACTGGGTGTCCCGTAAACAAGTTAACTTACAGTCTTGCAGAAATCGTTTGATGGATTGGACACTACGTGTGTTCATTTTCTTCAAAACTTCGGGTTTATATGGCGAAGCTAAATCCGAAATTACTTTTGGCCACGCTTGTAGATTCACAATTCAATGCAGTGTAAAAATTTCGCCCTGTAGTTCAATAATGTTTGTCTTCTCGCCAAATTCGGTAGTTAGCTATTGTCATTTTTTTATAAAATGTTTGTTGAGTATAAAGTTTTAAATCAAAAGTGCACAAAGTTTATAATAATAATTCACAATAAATATATATACATAACAGTAATGATAAATAATAAATTATTTTAATAATAATAATAATAATAATAATAATAACAACAACAACAATAATAATAATAATAATAATAATAATAATAATAATAATAATAATAATAATAATAATAATGATGATGATGATGAT
>CM040183.1:78178677-78271177 GCA_022606455.1 Callitettix versicolor
TGGCTGAAATGTTCTGATGTGTGAACGTATTTGCAATTTATTATATTTTATTAATTTTTAATGAATACATTTTTAATCAGTCGCACTCATACTCATTGATTTCTTCAATTAATATTCCCGATATTTTAAACAGGAAAATGATCCGTCGAGCATCATACACGCCGTCGTCTTCTCTCATAAGTTCCGCCCAAGAGCCACTGATTGTCGTAGAGGAAACTGGAGGCCTAGAGGAAGAAGATGAGGAGGAAGCAAGGCCACCTTCCCCACGGACAGGGACGGACTCACCGTCATTGAATCCCTTCCTTTTGTCGCCATACCGGGATTTGCGGAAGCGGTCACTTCCTACTCCTCAATGTACTTCCGGCATTACCGCCAGTCAGGTGATATTTTATTTTATAATATTTTATTTTTCATTGTATAATCGATAGCAAAGACCACAAAACTTAAAAAAGTTTAAAAGTTTAATTTGTTACACTCAGTTCTAATTTATTGTAAAATTTAAAATGTTACAGGTTCGACGACTGTCCGAACAAGGTGGAGAAGGAAAAGGACCGTCTCCAATGGAGGCTGCGTTTCTAGCGACACTCTCTCAAGCACCCGCTCCGACAGCCGGAGGACGTCGTCACTCTGTGGTTACTATCTCCAGAGCACCGCAGTCGTCCATCCTGTTCGGTCGCAACCGGAGGGAATCCATCGCAGCATTTCCTGGAGGGCTTCCACGTCGAGACTCGTCGTCCGGACTGGGAAGTAACTTCAACTTACAGCTGGACATCATGGATGACATTGCGGAGATAAAAGCAGCGAGGAAAGTGAAATTAAAAATGTGGCAGACCGACGATAAGGAGAAAATCTGTGAGATCCAACCTATTGAAGGCGGATCGTCTTCGAGGTACCACCAACAAACAGCAGGTCCTTCGAGGAGGTTCTCCGATGTTACCGGTATAAATCTCCCGGGACCTTCCGGTCAACCTCTGAAACGCAGAGCTTCCGAAATGCCTGTAAGAAGGGTCACTACCCCTCCTCCAACAAGCGGGAAAGGAATCGTATGCTCTAACACAGACCTTATTTCGATAATGTCATCGCTGACGTCTTCGGCACAAGAAATAAACTTAATATCTTTAAAAAGCGAACCGAAGATCATTACACTCGATCAGAAAAGGTCTAGACTGAAAGATTCTAGATCTAATAGTTTCGATATATCTTTATTACCCGATAGCAAAACCCACGCGTACGAAGGGAAGCTCTCAAACGAAGCGTCCAATTGGTTCATTAGGAGACACCAACCGATGGAAAACAAGAAAAAACTAACAGAAGAAGTTAAACAGAAGAATTTAGTTGTGACGTTCGCCGACGAGAAGTTGAAATCAACGCTGACTGATAAACCAAAAGACTTGAAAGAAAAAACAGTGAAACAGACTTCAGTAGAGAAAGTAGTTTGGGACAAACCCAGCGGGACTGCTGTGGATGCACAGGTCATCGGAAGCGCTATCGAGGTGTTCCTGAACCAGAGAAGTTCGGAACCGTCTACGTCACAACCGAAGGAAGAACCTGCTCCGGCGACACCAAGTAAGACCAGTAAGTCCTCCATCTCGTGGTTCGGATCGAAGTCCAAACAACCAGACGAAGAGGCAGGCTCTTCTTGTGATAACTCGATTTGTTCAACGCTGAAGGATCTGTTTGTCAAATAGCTGTAAGTTTTACCTCTGTGTTTGCAGAGGTGTCGGTGGTAAGCTGTGCTTGCTGTTGCTTCAGATATACTTAATTAAAGTCTCAGCTCATATGGAGCATGGAAAAATATATAATTCTATTTGAGAAACATTATATACAAAACAAAAATTTTCAAAATGACATTATCCCTTCTGTATTTCCGTGCTTTACAATTTCCATTTTTTTACTTTTCCAGTACAAGCTTCCACCAGTAAAACTAAATTGGTAAATGCATAATTTAAAGATAAGGGCATCTTTTTAATTTTCGTTAAATAAATATAGCTTTATGCAATAATACGAAAACATTTGATTATATGTCGTCAAAAAAATTGTCAATAGCATCATAATGCTTGTTATAAAAAAAGGTCTAAAGTTTGAATGACTTTCGATACTTGACATGAAAGAACTTTTCTTCTTCTTCTTCTTAATGGTCGCAACCTGAAAAATATTATTGACGCTTCTGCTAAATCATCTCGGAAGACATGACAAATTTTAAAATAATAAAATATTTTCGTTCCGAAAGTTTTGTTCCTTAATAACAAAATAGAATTAAATTGCTTTACTGCATTCTGAACGATACAGCCTGAAATTACCATCGCAGATTACAATGAGACCCATCAACGTATATTTGGAGCAAGTATTAATGAATTAAGGAAAAAATATTTGTAACTTTGTAAGAATTTAATTTTACGTTTATTAGGTTGGACAAACTGTTGGGACGTGTTAATATCTTGGCTTTCAATTTGCGCAGGAGATATTCTAATGGCTTTGTAAAGCTGATAGAGGATGGGACAGAATTCGCACCACGCAATGACTTAAATATAGTAGCATTATTGTTGTGTTTTACATAATATAATTCATTATTAGCTTACAAGATAATGTACTATTGGTGGTGTAGCCATTGTGGTTAAATCTAACGACCATTATCACGAAATGCGGCTCGATCATAGATTCGATCGTTTCGACGGATCGTTACATTTATATATGATTTTCGTGTCTCTAATGCTGTTTTATTGAACGTGTTGTCAAATGAATAGTGATTTTTTTTTAATTCTTTTGCGTTAACCTACATCAGCGCAACGGCTACGTGCTACAACGTCTAATGAATTGTTTGATTTATTTCGAAACTCTTCTCCAAAACATTGCGTAATCAACAATTAAAAGCTAAGCATATTAAAAAGCGTTAAATAACTAAAATAATCGTTTTGAAATTTCAACAATGAAAATAAAATTCTGTCATTTTGAGAGTGTTTATACAGGGCGAAAAAATAATTTTTGGAATGAAGAAGATTCCGAAAATATCTTTGAAAAACGTTTCGGGACAATTTAAAAAAAATTATTGTAAACTTTGGTCAAATGTTTTTTAAATACTGCAAATATTTTCGCTAGATATATAAATTTGAATTTTTCAAAAAATAATACTTTGTTTTCGTTGGTATATCAAATACATTTTCTTTTATATATAAGCTGCACCTGTATATGTAAACGAACATTTTATATTTTCATTAAGACTTGTTATTTTATTGTGCAACAACTGTCCGGTAGCACGAGCAAACTTGTACTAACAAAACGACGAAAATTATAGTAAAAACGATTTTATGGAAAAACGTAATTTGAAAGAAATTTTTTTATAACCGTGTAACAAAAGTTATTTTTTGTTGTCTTACAAAACTTGACAAAAAGACCGGTTTTTATTTGAGTTAATAAAATATTTAATTGCGGTAAAATATTTCAGTTTCTCTAAATACCAGATTATTTAATATCGAAACAAACACAAATGCTAGTGTTTGACGATGTAATGCTAATTAATTGCACTCTAACGATACAATGCAATCAGCTGCACTTATTACAAGTAAACATTTTATAAACGAACAAACAAAAAATTCAAATATATCGACAGAGCGTTTCGAAAACGTAGTGGTCATCATCAGATTTATGAATTAGAACTGATTTGTCCGATAATACGATTAATTAAAAGAAGCCAATAATTTTTTACGTTATGTTCTTGATTTTCTACGTAGTAAGGGGAACATACATATTGTTTTAGTAAAATAATTAACGCTGAAATAAGTTTTTACTGCTTAAAAATTACTTTACACCGTTTGAAATACAAACGGAACTGACAAAATTATCTTGTGTACAAAATGTATAGGCTATGTTGTAAATAATTGTTGTTACTTTATGAATACTTAGGCCAGGCGTCCATCAAATGCAAGCGGAGTCGCTCTGAGCGGAGAGGACTACGCATTAAAAACCTAACCTAAGTGCGGCCACTGAAAGCAAAACGGACCTGAACAGAGTCAAACGACATCTCTGGGCTTCGCTCCGCGTAACTTCGACTCTGTCTAGTTTCGGTTTTGAAACTGAATCCGCTTCCCCACACGCTGACCACGCCTACAAAGTTATTACTTCTCGTTACCAAGGTTACGGGTTTTAAACAAAGTAGGTTCCTAGAATCCGTCACTGTAGGCCTAAATGTTTAGATTTGAAAGATACAAACGCGTTCTTTAAACTGACTGAATTCCGCTTCCGGTTGACGTTCACCTTCATTCCGCTCCGCTCACCGCATTTGGTGGTCGCCCGGTCTTATCAATTAGCAATCGATTGAATGTTGTTAAAATATATAGAAAATATTTTTCAAAATAAAATTCCTAATAAGAATTGAAGTTTATATTTTATAAATGTATACTTTTCTTTAACTTTTACATTTCTAAATTCTGATTCCTGTGACATTTTTAAGTAGTTTTAAATAAAGTGTTTATTGAAATATTTTCTTTAGAAATTGTACGATACTGTGACAGTTTAATCTTAAATTAAGCGTTATTTTCGAAGATACTTTCAGAAGTATTTAAAAGGTTTTGTTATTTTTTAAATCTTGTTATTTACGGTACGATTTGTTGTTACTTTGTAATTTGTTATTGTAATTGTTTACTAAAGCGTATTGAGGAGTAGGACAACTTGATGTTTTGCAAGTCGACGTGTCTGCACACATTTTTGGACACTTTGCCCTTACTTCAAGACTATTATTATCGATTTCCACTGTAATATGAGGTAGTACAGGGGTCATCATGGTAACAGTCCAGATCCGGCATGTTTTTAACCTCCTCTTATTCATATTTTTATCTTAAGCCTACTGTTACTTGAAAGTATGAAAAAACATTGTATATTAGTTTTAAATTTCATCCGAAAAATAAAAACGAATTAACGGCTGTCAGGGTTTACTTTATTATTTTTTAAAATACGTTTTAAACATGATTACGATACAGAACAGCATTCGTTTTCATAATTTAATGTTTTCATTATTTAACCAGCTAGAATTAATAAGTCCAACACCAAGTTCAAGAAAATATCAGGAATTCATTACGATGTTGGCTCATTTTTGTACGTTTCTTATACATTACAAAATTGATATTCTCGTATTAAAACGTGATGTTCCACTTTTTTGGAAATTCACATTCATGAGGCGTGACAGTTGCGTGCGATGTTAATTTTTTTAAAGCTAACTATCCCCGTGGGACAAACGGGATTTACTCGCAGCTGTGCGGGTTTACGTTTGCTAGCCAATGTTTCTTGTTGGCTCCGTCTAATGCTTAATCTCTTACAAAGGTTTTCAAGCTACTGAATTGGTCATTACGGAAAGATCCATATCCAGGACCTTAAAATAAGCGACAATTATATGTATTTGTGTGTGTGTGTGTGCGCGCGCGTGTATAACATTCTAACGTGTGCAATTTTGATTCGATTTAATTCAAACTTTACCCAAATACTGATTTTGGTAATACTTCGGGTAAGTTTGTTTGTTCAATCACAATCCATTCAACCGTTTAAAAATTCCGGCCATATGAAACCTTCAGAAAATCATATTTTTTAAAAATTTTACCCTTATTTTTCCACAATCTGAATATTCACTTCTGCTGAAAAAAATTAATCTCACGGAGATCACGGTTCATTTTTGTATTTTCAGTGCGATTTGAAAATTTAATATGCCAATTTTTGTTGATTTTATTCATATTTAGGTTCGATGTGGCTAAAGCATTGGTCAGTCTGCTGCGTCTCTTAACTGCGCACCGTAAGGGTTTTAGTTCGAGCCGCAGTTACTGCCGTTGCGTTACTTTCACCGTTAACGCTAATCCTTCGTCGTCATTAGCCTAACTGTTATAAAGTATGGACCTTAAGAAAAAAAATCGATTCTCACTTGGCACAAAAAAAAAAAAAAAAAAAATAGCTTGTACAGGTTCGTTTTTCAGCAATATTTACCATCTCAAAATGGCGGCCGTTTCAAGTACTTAAAAACATTTTTTTCTAATTTTTTTTGAAAATCTGATTACATCACCGTAGACAGAGTGAAAATCTGAATAAATTAATTAAAAATATTTTTAATATTAATTGATAATTAAAAAATGAATTTGACAGTGTCAAGACTAATTTAAGCATTTGTAATGCAATTTTAAAGTTTGAAATGCTAATGGGCGATTTTAATCTGTGGTAAGCATCACTACAGACTATGATGTTGAAAACAAGATTTTCAAAAGATTATACGAACAAATAATAATGTTAGAAATGTTTAGAAACACGTGACTAAACTTTGAGAAAATTTTGATAAACAGGTTTTGAGAAATTACACCGAATTTCCTATTTTAATTACCGGGAACATTTAGGAAAATGTGAAACGTTTTGCCGAAGTGATGAGACTCCAATGTGATTACTTCATTTCATATTATCTCAAGATATTATTTGACATTATTTAAAGATATTATTTCGTGTCATTTCAAGATATTGTTTGAAGATGTTATTTCATAATATTTCAAGATATTATTCATATTTTTCAAGACGTTATTTCATATTAATTCAAGATATTATTTCATATTTTTAAATCATTTAAGATATTATTCATATTATTTTAAATCATTATAACAAATGATCGCCAACTTTCAGCATATTATTTAATGTTTAAGAATCCTCAATCATTCAAAACGCTTTACGTAGACAAAACTGAGAAATAGCCATTATAAAATGTTAAGTAATTTATTTTTAATGTATACACGTTTAGTGTTCAGTTTTATATAAGTTACTAAATTAAAAATTACAAAATATATTGTTAACATTTCTCTCATAAAATATATATATTCACTGTTTTGTTTATATTTAAAAATAGATTTCAACATAGTTTACTAAAATTATTGATGTATAATTTCGAAAATATATTTGTAAAAACTTAAATGTATGTATTGCTGTGATAGAATCGTATTTCGTTTAATTAAAATTTATTCTACACTGTTAATAAAAGTCTTGTTAAATATCTAATCACATAAACAATGCTACATTGTTTCGGTCGTACTATTTTCGTCATTTTATGTGGAACATTTTGTTTTAATATTCCACTTAATTTTATTTATTAATTTATGTAAACATAATTTGTAATGAACCAAAAAATGTAAATATCTTTATTTTGGGTCCGTATAAGTCGTTTTTGGAACTTGCAGTATGTAGGGCCTACCGATCAAGAGATTTTGATGAAATTTATCGTAACATATATTGTTAATAATTTCATACTTTTGTTTTGATTATTACCAAAATTATTTTTTTAAATTATTATAAAAAGATGTAAAAATATTAACACAATAAAACTTTCTTGCGTTCAAAATTATTTACACAAAATATCGGCTTAAAAGATATCAGCAAAAGGAAGGTAATTGAACTAGTCAATCAAAATCGGTGCATATGATTTTGTTAAAATTTTATTCATGTTGAAGTTTAACAGTCAATGTATCAAATTCAAACAAACAAATAATATTCGAAAGTAAATTTTTAAAAACCAACGGCGGTCAAGATTTTTTATTCAATCCCTAAATTTAAAATTACCTAACACATTATAAATTAAACTTCATTAATGACCGAAATAAGACGAATTTAGTAATTTAGGGAACTTTAAAAAAATTGGTTTCATCACGGATACCTGCGTTTATATGATCAAATTTAGTTTTTGAAACGATGTGGGTAGTTATTTTCTTAGAAAACAATCCGAAATCTACTAATTTAGTTTCGGTGTAAATTAATTACTGGAAAATCAATAACCTCAAGCAATTTTGTTGGTTCTTCTAGAAGTGCTCCTATATTTTATTTAGGATTTCGATAGCTTCGTATAAACAAATTAAAAAAAAAAACTAAATTGAAAACGAGAAAGTCGGAGGATGTTTCTTTCCGCCATTTGTTTAAATCTTGATAGGGTAAAAGGGAAATTCAAATTTGTTAAAAGTTAAAGCATTTAAAATTTTACACATCCGGATATTGTTTGTCATCTCGAGGACATTGACATAAGCCGTTATAGTTTAGTATCTATAAATATCTCAGTACTTCTTGGTGTTTATTTCTATACAGCAAACAGTTTTTTGTTTCGACTCGTGATGAGAAATATGACGCACAAAATATTTTTAAAAAATCGGAACTTCAAAACCTAACGACAGAACTAAAACTTTGTGGGAAATTGCTAAAGAAAAAATAATAAAAATATAAAGTATATCGACGTGCCTCATGACAAGAAAAGAACTGCGAACACTTGCAAATGTGTATGTATATATTGTGCCTGATTTAATCCTTTGTCCTTAAATAGTACTGTTTATATAATATTTGACATTTATAAAAAAATTGTACGATATAATGTGAGTTGGTAAATAATGTGTTGTGAAAATCCTTAATCATTTTCAAGGTTGGTAATGAAAATCTGAAAAATGCTATTCATTAATTTTTTAAGACAAGTTTGTTACACGAATTTCAAAATCGGAAAAAATGTTTCCAGAATGGGTTAAAACAACTAATTATTACCATTTGAATTAATTTTTTTGTTTTACTGTTTAATATTATAAAATATTTATGAATTCTAAGGGTAATAAGGAAAACTATTTTTTTAAAAATTGTTTGTTTTTTTGGTCGTCTGAGTATCCATTGTACAAAGCTGGAGATAAAACAAATCGACTGATTTTGTTGAAATTTGTTCTGGAAGTCTATCTAGCCCGTATATTGAATTTCTTATTTATAATTTTCAAGAGTGTAAAATTTCATCAAACAGTAATAAAATTCTGCTTTACGTGGTGTGGAAGTTAGAAGTGTTTTTTATTTCACGAAGAGAATGCTTTCTTTGTTTGTATGTGCAAAATTTTATCGAATTTGGAATAAAACAGATTTGTGTAAAAAAACAAATATACAAATATTTTTCTTTGTATTTTTATATGTGGTCCGGAATAAATTCTAATTAAATCGACGTCAAGTTTATATATTTTTGTCATTAAAAATATTTTTATAATTTAGGATAAAACTGGAAAAAAATTTAGAATAAAATTATAGATTTGTGTAAAAAACAAATATACAAATATTTTTCTTTATATTTTTATATGTAGTCCGGAATAAATTTTAATTAAATCGACGTCAAGTTTATATATTTTTGTCATTTAAAAAAATATTTTCATAATGTAGAATAAAACTGGAAAAAATTTAGAATAAAATTGTAGATTTGTGTAAAACACAAATATACAAATATTTTTCTTTGTATTTTTATATGTGGTCAGAAATAAATTTTAATTAAATCTAAGTCAAATTTACATATTTTTGTCCGTTTGAAAAAATATTTGTTATAATTTATAAATAATATTATGCGAAAATTTAACTTACATTCGATGATATACGCTGTCATTCCGTGGAAAATTAGTTCCAACTCAAAGTTTTAATGTTTTGTTCAACCACATGGTGTTACGGTGATTTTGACATCAGCCATGTCGTTATGTTTTTGACCATCATTACCGTACTAATTTTTTCAGTTTGAATAGCATTTTTGAGGTTTTCATTTTAAACTTAAATTACGGTGTTGTTCCACCACACCCTGTATAATATTTTTTCATTTCAGCTCCGTTTCATTCGATAACTAATTGTCTTTGTTGGTGTTTTAAAGTCTACGTGTTACGAAACTTGTAAAAATTTATTGCAGCAAGTGAATTATTTTTAGGAAAATGTACAATAATAGTAGTTTATAAAGTTACATAATAATATATTCATGTATTCTAAATGTATTTTCAGTGTCTTCCGGTTCCGAATGTTTGTGTCACGTGTTTTGTTGGTGACCTTGATGTTTTAATTTTTACTCACGTTCTGACAGCGTGAGTATTTCTACAAATCGAAGGAGACTTGCTTTACGCATGACTGCATAATCTCATTATATTTATAATTTTTAGTGCGAATTTTTTTCTAAATAACAACGCAAACATTTCCTCAAATTTTTTACAACATTTTTTTATAAACTTATTATTTAAATAGCTCTTAATCAGCCAAAACAAACAGCATGTGGCAGTATAAATAAATAAAAAAATAAATTATCGATCAAAACCACTAAGAACAGCTATTTTTTATAATCGGTTAAAAAAATTTCGGTTTCTAATAAATCGAATTTGGTTACCTAAAAACACATACGATTTTAAGAGTAATTCGAAGAAATACCTTGTTTGTTTTTTTAACTCTTCAAGGGATTTTTTTAATTCTTAATTTCGTGTATTAACTTCACATATGGCTAAAAGTTTGAGCAAAATGTTATTAATATTATACTTATTACCTGGTTTGCTGTTTTTATACCACATTTTCGTGGAAACAATTGAATGAAAAGTAAATTTGTGTTTTTGCATCAATTAGGCCTATTTATATCGATATAATCACGTGACAGCTACGTGATGCAATTCCAAAAGCTTTCCTGTTTTTTGGATTCGTAATTTCAGCATGCCATACAATTTTCGTTAACCGTAATGTCCATATTTTCGTTTGGCCTAATCAAACTAAGGTCAAATATCAAGGTCAAAAACAAAACGTCCACTAGACTAAACATTTACGTTAGGTTTTATATTAAATATTAATGTTTACATTAAGCGATATAAAGCAATCATCGTTTGAAATATTTTCAGTGTTGAACATTAAAACAATAAGTATAATCTTATAAATGTGAGTATTTTACATACATTTACCTTATTGTATATTATTCCAAACTGTCTTTCTGAAGGCCTTGGGTTGCGAAACAAAATCTTTATTTTAAATTCAGAATAATATTTTCTGCTGTTACAGTCACATTTGGTATTAGATTAACCTGTGTGTATTTCATTGTTTTATCAATAAAACTGTTACATAACATGAAACCCATGTCTGAGTGTTTTCAACCTATTAACTTTATATTACATAGAGATCTCACTGCATTGAAAATTGTGTGACTGAAAATAGAGAACGCTATCTGTCAGAAGGGAAATGAACCATGTTCTTTTAGGTTAGCTTTTGAGTATAATTAGGTTATTTCTTAATGCATGCATCACTAATGATTTTAATTAGACATCTTAATCGAGTGTAAGATGAATTCACGTCACTGCAGTAGCTTATAGACTCAAGGGTGGGCAGGTAGTAGGAAACGAGTTCAGAGCACTCTGATGTCGGGTTTTGGTACTAGTGCATTTTACTTTTCACTCTAGAATCCTGTTTTCAATAATGGGCTTTATGTATTATAGACTCAAGGCTATTATTGCGCGTTTTGTCTTTATGTTTTTAGAATGCCTGAAGGTGTAGAATGTTTATCTGTCCGGAAATGCCGAACGTGTATTTTAGAATGGTGCATTAGTGTAGAATGCGTGACCAACGGTATCATATTTTCGATAATTTTCCTCAAAAGTTCACGTTTTTAGATAACACGATAAAAAAATTCTTAACTCTCTCAAAAAATTTGGTAGTCCAAAAATGGTAATTGAATAGTGTAAGTGGCTTGAAAAATACGTAAACTACGAGGTGTGTTCAGAAAGTAACGAGAATTTTAATTTTTTGAACAAAATATTTATTTATTCTTCTACATTGATGCTGTTGCCTTCAAAATAATCCCCATTGGAGATTATGCACTTGTGTAGATCCTTCCAATGCTCGAAACACTTCTCAAACTCGATCTTTGAGATAGCCTTTAGTTCTTTCAGCGATGCGCTTTTAATGTCATCTACGGCTGTAAAACGACGGCCCTTTAAAGTTCTCTTTTTTTTTGGAAATGGGAAAGTCACACGGAGCCATGTCTGGCGAACATGCTGGGGCATCGCTACAGTACTGTTTTTGGTAAAAAATTCACGAACAAGCAATGAAGTTTGAGCTGGTGCATTATCGTGGTGCAAAAGTCATGAATTGTTTTTCCACAGATCCGGGAGTTTTTTTCGGATCGCTTCACGCAAACAGAGTTGAACTTGTAGGTAGTTTCACCTGGTGGCTGGAATTCATGATACACTATGCCATTACTATCGAAGAACACAGTGAGCATAACCTTCACGTTCGACCGCACTTGTCGAGCCTTTTTCGGCCTTGGCGAGCCAGAATACCTTCACTGGGATGATTGAGCCTTAGTTTCGACGTCATATCCGTAAACCCATGTTTCGTCACCTGTTATAATACGCTTCAGTAATTCTGCATCGTCGTTGACTTCATTTAGTGACTCCTGAGCAACTTCCATTCGCGGCTGTTTTTGTTCAAAATTCAACAATTTTGGAACGAATTTTGCTGCCACGCGTTTCATACACAAAACATTGGAAACAATGTCATGACATGATCCAATCGATATGCCAACATCATCAGCGACCTCTCTAATTGTGATTCGGCGATTATTCATAACCATTTCTTTCACTTTTTCCACGTTTTCATTGGTTGTTGATGTGCTGGGGCGTCCAGGGCGTTCGTCATCTTCAACGTCAGGGATGCACAGACTTATTAAAACTAGGGGCCACTCGGGCAAATCATGAACTGATGGCGGGCCGCCAGAAGTATAGGTAATTAAAGACAATAAAAAATGCATATAATGTATTAAAATTGAAAAATAATTTATTAATTTGAAGCGTGGCACTGCATAGTGCTTACAATCTTTTTTATATTTGGGTCAAATTTACTTGTAGCAACACGTAAAACTGCTTCCAAACTTTCATTTGCAAGGCGGTTTCGATTTTTTGTTTTATTATTATTCAGTATTGAAAAAGTTTGTTCACATATATAGGTAGAACCAAATAAGCTGGCACATTTCAGAGCGTTTATGCGCAACTCTTTGTACATATTTTTGTCAATGCAGTGGTAAAAGTTCAACAAGTCTCCCTCGTTGAATTTGTTGCGCAAATCTTGGTCGTTTTGCAAATCGATAATTTCTAACTGCATTGACTCTGGCGCATTTTCAACTGAAATCGAGAAAGGATTGCTGAATATGTCCAACAGAGGTTTCACTTTTTGAAGTCCGAAAATCTGTCTTGAAAAGAGTGAATCAGAATATCCAGCTTTTCTACATAACTGAAATTAATCGCAGTTTTGTTGAATTTTTCGGCCATTTTCTTATAATTCGGAAAATGATTGTAATTTCAGAAGTCAGTTGCGATCTGAAAAGAGTCAGCTTGCATTGAAAGGATGATACATGAGCGTAGAGCTGGGATATCAGTTGATTTTTGCCTTGAATCCGTGTGTTCAAGACATTCAAATGATTTGTAATGTCAACTAAAAAGCCAAATCACACAACCAATCAGGATTTTTAAGTTCCGGGACATCCCTTTGCTTCTCCACCAGAAATATTCCAATTTCTTCTATTAAATTTAGAAATCGTTCAAGTGTCAATCCACGACTTAGCCACCTTACTTCTGTATAAAACAGCAAATCTCCATATTCGCTTTCGATGTCATCAAGGAATTGTTTGAATTGCCTGTGATTGAGTCCTCGTGATTTGATGAAATTTACAGTCGAAACTACCACCTTCATGACATTTTGAAATTCAATTTTTTAGAACAAAGGGCTTCTTGGTGTATGATGCAATGAAACTGCATGAGATCTTCAGCGTTTATGTTTTTTCTTGCAGATACTTTTTAGCAAAGTAACTAGCCCGGAATTGACACCAATCATAGAAGGAGCACCGTCAGTCACAATTCCCGATAATTTTGATAAGTCAAAACCAGTTTTTGAACACTCATCCAAAAGTACATTGAGTATATCAACTCCTTTAGTTTGACCTTTCAATGAACACATTCCTAATAACTCTTCTACGACTTCAAAATCTTGAGTAACACCTCGTATGAATATGAGTAGTTGAGCTGTGGAACTAATATCAGTTGATTCGTCGAGTGCCAATGAAAAAAATTCAATTATCTTAGTTTTTTCAGTTAATTGTTCCGCAATATTAGCTGACAAAGACATAATTCGTCTTTGGATTGTCATACGATTCAGTTGAATTTTCTCAAACTTTTTGCTGCTTCTGGACACATTTTCTTAGCGGCGATTTCAATGCATTCTTTTACAAAATCTCCATCATTGAAGGGCGACTTCGCTTTGCTATCATTCGAGAAATTTCAAAACTAACTTCTGTAGCCGTTTCTGAATCTTCAATGAGTTTTGTGAACACAGTTTGCTGACCAATAAGCTCCCGTTTCAAAGACAACACTTTTTGCTTTCTTAATTCGCCTGTAAATTTGGTAAAAGAAGAATGCTGCGTTTCATAGTGCCTTTTTACATTATATTCCTTTGCAATCGCAACAGAATTCTTACAAATTAAACAAACGACTTTGTTATGCAACCATACAAAAAATATTTCTCAGTCCATATTTCTTGAAACTGCCGATTTTCATCTTAGCCTTACGTTTTTACTAGGTCCTGGCTTGTCCATGTTGCGTTATAATCCTGTCTAGGGTTAACACTGCACCTAAAAACAATTACAGTACCTACTTAAATTACCCATCCTTTTTAAATTACCAAGAATAATTGAATAAATAGGTAGGGAAACATTTATTGATAACAGAGTTTTACTTACGATTTCACAACACAATTATACACTTGACGGGTTAACACTGCAACAGTAGATCTACGTTGAATTTGGATTAAACTATATGCAAGAAATGATAAAAAAACTTTAATAAGACTTCAAAATAAAAAAGGGTTAACAAACAACAACACAGAAACAAACAGTTACGGCGGTACAGAAGATCAGACAAAACACAGAACACTACTTCGAGAAGTCTGCCACGTCTCGGTCAGGACTGCAGGACTGAAGGGCTGCCCTTTGCCCCTCCACCTTGCACCTCCCACTCCTCTGGGCTAGGCACAGCTCCTAGGTCCTCTCCTACACTATTAAACTGCTTCTTTCTGTTGACACTATTCGGGACTATTCGGACTAATTCGACGGCGTCGTTTCATTCATGAACTGGCGCGGTATTTGAATAATTTTCATAAGTTTTATGGACGTCTTTACTTTTGAACAAATTTTTTTTGGTTTTATTCTGATACAGAATTTAATATTTTTCGAATGTACGAGAGTATTATTTTGGTGACGGCGGGCCACCAGAATTTCACCGGCGGGCCGCATGCGGCCCGCGGGCCGCGGTCTGTGCATCCCTATTCAACGTCTTCACGGCCTTCTTGGAAACGCTTATATCATTCGTAAACTCTTGCTTTACTCATAGCAAACTCACCATAGGCCTTTGTTAACATTTCACACACTTTGTTACACTTTATTCCATTTTTTACGCAAAATTTGATACAAATCTTTGATCCATTTCTTTTGACAAACGAAAATCGCCGAGCTCATAAAAACACGTCTAACCTTAGTGGCTGTCACAGAAAAAGTCAACAATGAAAACAGATGAAAGTTTAATCATACTTCAAGGCCATGTATACCAACATAACAAAAAAAATGTTTGACAATCGGACTCTCCAATCCCGCGAAATTTAAAAATTCTCGTTACTTTCTGAACACACCTTGTACAATTTAATATTAATCACTAAACTGCAAAAGTCATTGTTAGCAAATGACTTTTGCTAAACAATGTTTTTTTTAATCCCTAAACATTTTAATCTTGTTATTGTTTACAATTCAGTGGTTCAAATCAGATAAGATGCTATCATTCAAAATAGATGTGAATGAGATTAGACAAAAAATGTTTTCACCACTATATTCAAGTAAATATTTAATAAACATTACCATTAGTCACGATATTCTATCATTTTAGCCATAATAGCGGTAATTTAATATTATCAATAATTATAAAATCGAGGTAAGATTTTGATTTATATATCCCTATTCCAGATCAAAAAAAATATTTGAAAATTTGTCCGTCTGAGTATCAAACCATTAAAAACCAAAAAATTAAAATATTTTTTAATAAAAAGTTTAATCAGTGAGGTTATTTTTTTCTTCTCTCCTGAGATTTAATATTGTCCAAATTGTCACAACCCAAACATTATTTAATTTTTTTAAAAAAATTGTTCTTTGTTCTATTTTGATAAAACTTACAAGTTGACGAAAACATTATTTTCTCACAACCGGCGTTTAATATAAACATAATAGAAAGATAACCGTTACGAGAGGGTTGTGAGCACTTGCTTGTGGTGGCATCATGTTCTGGTGGCAGACAGTTCAACTACAGTTGAATGGATAGTAGTATTGTATATTTTCTCAAACGTTTCCACCACTAGTCCTTGCTGCTTGCAGCATTCGTAGCGGCAGATAGTCCAATTACTTGAACTAGCCTTGGACTTTGGTAAAGTCTTAAAGTACCCAAATAAACTGTTACTATTTCCCAAATAATCCTGTTTAGAAACTATCGATAAAATGACCGAAAATCAGTTAAAGTTGTAAAAATTCGTAAATCTAGTCAGTATATAAAAATTAAAAATATTCACGGTTTGAAATTAAATAAAAAATCCTGACGATCGGTGTTTAATTTTTAATGTTATTTACTTTTTTCTGAATCTTAAACCATACATTTTTTTAGTATAAAATTTGAGCAAAATCGAGGTGAAAAAAATTGAAAAAGATCTATTTTTGGTATTTTATCGGTAACTTTCAAAACAGGATGTTTTAGAAAATCTCTTTTAGAAAATCTAACACAATCGCAGTCATTGTAAAATATGCAAAAAATAAAATTTTAAATTTTAAAAACAATGAAAATTAACTCGAAGGCGGTCAAGGTTTGTTTTTATACTAACGAATTTCCATTACAAAATGATTGTTGGAGCGTCATCATTGATAAGACAGAGAACACAGATCATGAAATGAGCGCCGATCCTGACTTTTAGAACACTTTTTCTTGGGTTTGTCAAAATTTTACAACCTGTGTTTTTTAGCCATCAGCGTTCTCAATTTTGGGACGGTTTTACTCAAACTTAGAATAAAAATATATTGATTACAAACGGACTAGAATCATAAATAGCCATCATTATAAAAAAGTGTGCTCGATATCAGTCACTAAAGTCTAAGTAATTGAACTATTCACCGCTACGAACGCTGCAAGATACAAGGACAGGGGAAGGTGTTCCATAAAAGAGGCAGTACTATTATCTCTTTAACTGTAGTTGAACATTCTGCCGCAAAATGCCACAAACAGCGAGCGCTCGTATATCTTTCATAAGGGTTATCATTGTAGTACATTCAAATTAAATGGCAGTACGTTGTACAAGTATTGTTTCTACCGATATCCCTGTTCAAAATGGTGGCCATTCCAAATCTTAAAATCATAATTTTTTTGTTAATTAATGAAGGTTTTAAACTTAATTATTTGTTATAACAAAACATCTTATTTTCAAAACAGTGTTTGATAAAACTCGCTTCCGTCACTCCAGCGAGACAGCTGTTTGTAGAAATTACTAAAATTAAAATTTTTAAATTTTGTGGTGGTTCCAAATACTGTTTAGTGCTGGTAGAATAATTAAAGTTCAGCTAAAGTTATTGAACCCACTTGAGAGAATTGAAAGTTTACATAGGTTGCCGTCGCCAGAAATTACTGTATATAGCAGGGTTCACACATGTCGCTTAGTCAAATAATAGGCCCAAGTATGGATTAACGTTAAAAGCTTTATTCGAGAAACAACACCCGTCCACGTAGGCGGGAAAGGATTTGCAAGAGAGAATTAGTGAAAAATAGGGCACTAAACTCACAGCTGTCTTGCTGAATTTTAGCTTTGACGAGAGGAGTAAATAGAAAAACATTCTGCCGAACGGAAGAATGTAACGGAAATATGTAACGAACGAGCAAACGAATTTCGACTCTCTATTTCTGTTTCTTTATTTTTCTTCCTCCTTTTAAATAACAGTACACGCGTATTATATGAAAACGTTGTGTTGCTTTGGTTTCGGTATTTTTTTTAGTTGAAGAACACGTGCACGTTGTAACCTTTTAAAATACATTCGAAATTAATATAAACGTTTATAATAATTGTTGTTAATAGTGTTGTTTTTAACAACATAACTTGAAACTTATTATAGCCTATCAGCTGTTCAATGAAATAATCGAAATTTATGTAAAAGTTTATAATAATTGTTGTTAATAGTGTTATTTTTTAACTACATAACTTGAAACTTATTATAGCCTATCAGCTGTTCAATGAAATCAGCTGATCGTTACGAATTAATATAAAACAACTGTTGTTTTACTGTAACTACCGTAAATAATATCTAAGCTAGGTTCACGCATTATTTATTCAAACAAAACAAGATATTTGTAAACATATTTTTAAACTAATTCAGTGAAGATATCATTAACAAAAGCTTTGCTTCTATCGGTAACTCCACGAGTTCTTCAAATGTACTTTTTATTATCAAACACTGTTACGTAAAGTAAATCCACAATTTCTTTTTTAAAAAACTTTTGAACAGTGACAATTTGCTAACGCTATATCCTCCCACCAATCGGAGCTCTTCTTAGATACCAGGCCACAGGGGGAAGTAACACGAGTTACTTAACTGTTTTAAAAGAGTAAAAGTTTCGTTTAAGGAACGTCAACGCCAAGCGCCGAACAAAATAACCAATAGGAACGCACGGTTAAATGGCTCTGATACTTTCATGCAGTCTGAGAAAACGGAATTTTACCAAAACCCACGCGTGGGAGAAGGTACCAGCAACAAGGTCTCACACACTAGCATGTCCCTATTGTTGGGACTATAGAATACTTTTATGTGTTCGGGTAAGTATTAGAATACAAAAACTAGTATTCGAATAAGTAATCATTTAAAATTACTCTAATAGTTTTCTTAACGGTATTAATGCTGACGAAAGGCTGTTTGTGATTTTCAGAATTGGACAGAAGATATCGATAATGTTGTTTTTTCTGCCTGTTTGTCTGTTTCCCTCGTAACTGGTATGTCTGTTATTAATATTAACCCTAATAGTGTAATGCAGAACACAGTGAAGTGTAAGCAGTTTTCCTTGTACTGTGCATGGTAATGTTTGAAATTAAAATTAAAATATAATTTCTGTTTAAAACTTAAAGTGTTGTATATCATTTTTTTCAGAAAGAACTATAAAATTTAATGATTGTAAAAAAAAACAAAAAAAAATTAAAGACAGTTATAACCTTTGGAATAGAAGAAAACACTGTTCGTTAATTTAAAAACTCAACTTAGAGCCTAATATATTCACAAAAGATATACTTTGCAAACTGTACTCTCTACAAAGACTTTACAGACAATTAGTATTCAGCTGCCGCGCAAACCATAAAAATCGTGCACTTTTAGCTTCAAAATAGAATATTAGACTTTTGGATTTCGTAGATGACAAATATACTATTTTATAGAGTAACGTTTAATATATTTCATAGAACAAACTACGTACAGTTATAGCATAAAACAGGCTAGTAATCGTTGTTTTCGATGAGGTCTGTATTTCGTAGATTTCTACATCAAATGTTGACCATAGTTTGAAAAATCACAGATACCAAACTATAACTTGTGTACAAATATAATCAACAGATGTATTCTACAGAAAGATTTAATCTTTCAAACGATACCAACCAAAATCATGTGGCTAATGATTTACTCGGTTGAATGTTTTTTTGAAAATTGGCATTTTGACAAATTCCACTCGCAGTATTGCAAGCAACTGTAGCACTTCTAGTTCGTGCGTTTGTTCATGATTTTATTAAAATAAATTAAAAGCAAACTTTATAAATCTAAAACATGCTAAATAAAGCTTAGAATCTCTACTTTCTAATGGTATTTATTTTATTAATATTGCAACAGGATAAATGTGTTAAAACAGTGTGTTAAAGCAACGGTGTTTTCAACGACTTATAAGTCGCTCAACGCTTAAAGGTAGGATTTTAAACGACTTATAAGTTGTTCAGCGCTTCTAGAGTTAAAATTACAGACTTGCACAATTACAGAATTGTAACGAACTTATAATAGATTACGATTTTTTGCATTCTAATATTTCAATTGGAACACTTCCCATTGAAACAAACAAGGAAAACATTCAATAAATTATATTTAAATGTTCATTTAATATTAATTTAATTATTAATAATTATTAATCATATTGTGTTAATAGAACTTAAAAATATTACAAGTATCAATTTAATAAGTTTATTACACTGTGCTTCCGTTTAATTTCATTATTACGTTAATATTTTTCCCATAACTAAGCAAATAATAAATTATCACTTCTATTATTAATCGTTATTTCGAAATGTAAGTTGTAATTTTTAATTGGAATTAATAAGTTATTATTGTAAAAAACCTATCAATTACTTTCAACTTAATGCGTAAAGAATTCAGGAGCATTAAACTTAGTGGAATAGTAAGTACGTTAATAGTTATAAATTTAATCGAGTATATTTGTTCATTGCAATAACTAGATATTCAATAGTGAACCAGTAGTAGTTATAGGTCAGCCGCTTAGAAAACGGCCTGCTAAGTACACCAGTGGGACAGAGAAAAGCAATGTACGAGTGAGAAGTTGAGTTCCCACTCACCACCACAGCACCCTCCTTTTGCTCACATTTCATCATTGCAATAACTTGATATTCAATAATGAACCAGTAGTAGTTGTAGGTCAGCCGCTTAGAAAACGGCCTGCTAAGTACACCAGTGGGACAGAGAAAAGCAATGTACGAGTGAGAAGTTGAGTTCCCACTCACCACCACAGCACCCTCCTTTTGCTCACATTTCATCATTGCAATAACTTGATATTCAATAATGAACCAGTAGTAGTTGTAGGTCAGCCGCTTAGAAAACGGCCTGCTAAGTACACCAGTGGGACAGAGAAAAGCAATGTACGAGTGAGAAGTTGAGTTTCCCACTCACCACCACAGCACCCTCCTTTTGCTCACATTTCATCATTGCAATAACTAGATATTCAATCGTGAACTAGTAGTAGTTATAGGTCAGCCGCTTAGAAAACAGCCTGCTAAGTACACCAGTGGAACAGAGAAAAGCAATGTACGAGTGAGAAGTTGAGTTTCCACTCACCACCACAGCTCCCTCCTTTTGTTCACATTTCCTACAGCGGGACGTTAGGAGATTAAATAACAAAATCACGTAACTCATAATTGTGTGGTGTAAACTTAGAACGATAGTCACGCGCTCCCACCACCGGATCGTGCTTAGATCTCTGGTAGATCAGAATATCTTCTCTAACTTGCTTGTATTATACAAGTGAGACGATAACTTGCCAACCGTCTAAAACTATATACGCGAACAGTCGGATTATATTCCAACTAAGTCAATAACTTTAGATATATCGTGAATATAGTGAAGCTAGTGATACGTTGACCACGTTTTTGCTAGGTGACAAACGTCCGAGATATTAGAAAATGGCATACGGCCATCGTAATCAGGATTAACACCTGTGTAAGGTGGCATTTTAAATTTTAAATTCCATTGAAAATAAGAAAATTGGTTTGAAGTTTGTTAATGTTAATTTGTCTATTTCCAAAATAATTTTAAAAAAATTATATACTCATTTATGGCAGTTTTAATTTTCATTGTGATGATATAATCAGATTTAAAAAAAAATTGTACAGTCATTGCAACTGTCAGCAGAAACGTTAGCTTCTTAAAAAATATATATATATATAATGTCTCGATAAAATAGAAAATATAAATATAAGATATTTAACGTCTCGAGAATATAAGGAAAATAAAATCATACGCACGTTATTACTGAATATAAACCGCATTGAACTGTTGCTGCTGGCAATATACACAATGTACAAACGTCATTACATGCGCGCGCGACGAGAGCATGAGAAGAAGTGGAGAAAAAGTGAGAAAGAAAGAGAGAGAGAGAGAGAGAAAGAGAGAGAAAAGAAAGAGATAGAAGCATGCACGTTGTATGTACATATAGGCACAAAACATACATACGCGCGACCAACTCAGTCGGAACCGGCAGAAGAAAGAAAGGAGAACAACTGAGAACTGGAGGGGGTCTGTGTAATACTTCCCCTACTCGCGTTATTTACGCTTCCTAAGCCTACTCGATGAAACCGAATCACTCCAGAGTGACAAATACAAAGTGCAAAATGCGGTATAAGAAGCTAACGCTTCAAAAGTGTAAGTAGAGTCACAAAAGTGTAAGTAGACACAAAAGTGTAAGTAGATAAATGTAAGTAGAGACACGCGTGTTCCAAATAAATAATTGTTAATGACCCTGTTTACACCGGGATCCGGGATCGATTTTAAATGAGGTTGATGACTTGTACTTGCCTCCTCGTTTGTCAATTACGTTACTCTCCGTTACGTTGCCCTTAATTTGACATACACACACACATACACACGTATACATGTATATATACTTTCCTACCACGCAACTCCCTCTCATGCTCTTTTCCTATTCATATATATATATATTATCCTCAGCCGCCTCGGTGCCTAGTTGATAGAGTACTGGGCTTTCACCCCGAGGACCCGGGTTCGATTCCCGGCCAGGGCTTGGCATTTTAATACGCTATAAATTATCCCATCGTCTGCATTAGCCCCAGTGTGCACAATAGTCGGACGTTAAACAAAAAAAAAAAGTATATTATTCAATTTTTATTACGTTGCTCTCAATTCGATTTCACTTTAACACAAAATTTACTGTACTGGGCGTAAAGAAGCATTCTCCTCTCTCTCTCTCTCTTCTCTCTCTCTCTCTCTCTCTCTCTCTCTCTCTCTCTCTCTCTCTCTCTCTATATATATATATATATATATATATATATATATATATATATATATATATATATATATATATACCATCCACCCAAACCCTTCTCATGCTGTTTTACTATCCATGTGTATTCTTTAGGTTTTCTTTACGTTACTCTCAATTCGACTTCACTGCACCACAATAATTGCCACACCGGACGTAAAGAAATACGGCAATAGGGTGAGTCTTCAATAACGATATATTTTTGGGCCTTTATTTATTTTGTCAGCAATACAACTGACTATTATTTTGATTTAGTTCCAAATGTAAATGTTTTAAAATTCAATTTTTTTATTCGATAATCTGATAATTTGATGAATCGATTTCCAAAAGTCAATCAATTTTTCCTGATTTTTTCATGAGAGCTTCTCAATCAAATTTTTTTAAGAGATAAGTTTTTTTTGTGAATACATTTTGAGTACTTTAAAAGTTACATTTAGGCATGTATTTAATGAAAATCGATAAAGTCAATTTTCGAGATATTCATGTTGCATAAACACACAACCGCGGACATGCACGCAGTCAAGTAAAATTGGTTTTTCTGACTCGCCCACTATTCGACAGAGAAATCCTAAGACAGTCTGATAGTTGGTAAGGATTATTACGTTTACAGACCAGCACTTAGCAAAAACAAAACTGACTAATTTTATACGTTCAAAAATTTAATGTGTGTGTAACCCCTGTATTTTCATGTAACTTTATACTTTACCGTTTAAACGTTAGAGTATTGTTACAAACATATAACACAACTAATTGTTACTTTAAATATCATGCACAATTCGAAATGAAATTCTTTTTGTCGAATATATTATTTTGTCACTTTCTTTGCTGCATCACGTGAACAGCTTCTGCGTTGAATACAAACTGCCTTTTTTGGTCGTGGGGGGGGGGTGAAATACGATTCCATGTCGGGGTTTGTTCATCTGTAACGCCATGTGGAAAAGCATTTCTATGATAAATCGGTTTGGCATCTGAAAACTTTAGAACTGGGTCGTTATTGTCAATCAGATAGCTTTGGAAAATTTACAGAACAACTTTCATAGAACTGGGTCCCCCACTGATCCACTAAACGTAGTAATTTTGTACGAAGAAAAGAATTGTATTAAAAAAATATAGTAGTGGTAATTTTCAAAAAATGATAAAATGTAATTCTATTACTTAAAAGGATATTTTGGTCAGCTAACATTTTTGTATATTATAATAAAAAAATTAAATGAACCCTGACCACCGTCTTAATGACTATCATTAAAAATCTTAAAATATCGCAGAACGCGGCAGTCTCGCTGACGTGATAGAAGCGAATTTCCAAAGGTACTTCTTTACCTTACGTTTCTTGAAATTCATCTTTTACCAACACAATCAGCCTCAAAACCTGCATATATTACCATTTTAAACTTTCAAATTACACTGAAAGTACGAAAATGAATCCTGACCGCCGTCAAAAAATGTTTTGAAATTTCAAAATACTAATGTATGCGGTCTTTAATAGTGCTAATTACTATGGTGAAATCGAATTTGCAAAACAATTTAAAGCAAAAACTTTACGAATATTTAAAGAATTAAAGTGATCGCCATTTTTAAACTGTTGGACGAATTTTGCTTGTTACGAACTTGCCGAACCATTTAACATAATCGATTTTTGTTTATATCAAATCTGACCAAAATTGCGAACGTGAGCGTGCTAAATTATATGTATGTATAACCCATTGAGCGGTAAAAAGTTAACCGCCAAGTTCAAAAATTTGTTAAATCAGCTTTGAATTCCGTCAAGAATATAAATACTATTTTGTAATTCATTAAAATCGGTTATGCAGTTTAGGCTGTAGAAGTGTTAACGTGAAGAAGGAGAAACATGTTTAGAGTTTCATTTTCAAATCGTTTTTCTACGCTTTGACTTTACAGATTTTTTAATTTTTTTTAATTCTTTCCCACTTTTTCAAGTGTTTTCTAAGCTATGGATACCTGAAAACCAGTATTCGTCAGCCCCTCTGTACACAATTTATAGAACACATAGCAAGTTCCTTGATATGTATCCTATAAATTGTGTGTGTGTGTGTGTGTGTGTGTGTGTGTGTGTGTGTGTGTGCGCGCGCGTGTGTGTGCGTGTGTGTGTGTGTGTGCGCGTGCATGTGTTTGTTTGTGTGTGTGTGTGTGTGTGTGTGTGTGTGTGTGTGTGTGTGTGTGTGTGTGTGTGTGTGTGTGTGTGTGTGTGTGTGTGTGCATGTGTTTGTTTGTGTGTGTGTACACTCTAGCTTTCACAATCCATAAAACATAACATAAAAAAATCATAATTTGTTTATGTTAAAATATGTTTTAATATTGTGATGAAGGTCCATTTTGTTATTTTCAATCTAATTTTATATACCGATTTATGCAGACTGTAATGCTGAAGTCAGATTTTCAAAAAAAATGTAGACTAAAAATTACCGAAAAAATTATACGAAATGATACTGTTACTTTTTGGAAATACATGTCATCACAACAGCAAGAGTTGCGTGTCGTTTTCTTCATCAATAAACATTAATCATGTTATAAAAATAATCACAATTATTTGCCAAACTAATCACATTCTTCCGTCTTGTTATTCATTATAAATTTGCATGACTGATAAATCAGGATCCGATCATGTCCTGCGATCGATTTGATTTTCCGATCGGACTAAGCATACAGAAGGAATCCGACGCAGGAAGGGTCCTTTATAAACTGTTTGATACGCGCATAACACAGCGAGGCTGAAGATTATAGGTTTGACGTTGTCATGGCAACCAGAGGGCTTTCATTAAATAGCTTTGTCAGCATTATCTTCTAAGAAGCCAAAACGTAATGGCCTGGCTTTGTTCTTACTTGCTCCATTACTTTGGTATGACTGGTTTCGGAGATCTAAGTGAATCTGATCGTACTAGGATCAAAGCTAATACATTTTATTAGTTTTCAAGGTCATTTAACTACTGTTAACATTGCTCACGCAGCTGTCTCGCTGACGTATCACAATAACTTTTATATTTGACTATTTTTTGACAATTATAATCAGCTTTAAAATCTACAAAATTAGCATTTTAAATTGTTTAAATATTGTAAAAAATTCAAAAATAAACTTAGAACGCTTTCGATTTTTGCATTTTCAAAATATTAATTCAACTAAAATTTAACGCCAATTACAATAGGAAAAAAATCAGGTTTTCGAAATAGCTTCAACACATGAAAATGTTTGCTGTATAATTTGCTCAAACTCACTTTGCCAAGTTGAATTTTTCTAATTAAAATGCCCGCTTAAATCTTTCTTACATTTATATATTCGAAATATTTAAATATCTTTCGTAAATACCAATATCTGAAATAATATTAAATAAAATACAATAATGATATTTTTACTACAAAAAAAACAAAACAAACTATTATACTTACAATAATGGTCGAAATTATAATTCAATGAACATAAACGGATGGTCAAACAGTTGAGCGCATTTCCTTTCACACCAACAAAAAAAAAAAAAAAACAAAAATGAAAATCGAACTCGAAACTAAAATAATTGCGGCATGCAGCTGTCTCGCTGACGTGATAGAAGCAAAATTCCAAAATAATTTTCCTTTATTTTACCCTTTTTAAAATTCTGATTTCACATGATCACCATCTAAACCTGAATTAGCATTTTAAACTTTCAAATTATAATAAAAGATAAGAAAACGTCCGCGTCAAAACGTTTCTTAAATTTAACAAATATTAAAAATTAAAAATGCTAATGTATGTAGTTTTTAACGCTGGTTACAATGGTGAATTCGGATTTTCGAAACAATTTAAAACAAAAAAAGTTATGAATTTTTAATTATTCGAAATGTCCGCCATTTTGAAACTGTTGAACGAATTTTTCTGGTTAACGAATTTGTTCTCGATATTACTATAACCGATTTTATATCAAGTTTGAATCAAATCGGACTAAAATTACTTATATGTACACAGGCACATACACACACACACACACACACACACACACACACACACACACACACACACACACACACACACACACACACACACACACACACACACACACACACACACACACACACACACACACACACACACACACATACACACATACACACATCACACACATACACACCAAATATTGCCTTATATATATATATATATATATATATATATATATATATATATATATATATATATGTATGTATATATATAACTATATATAAAATTTTATATATATTTTATATATATATATATATATATATATATATATATATACATACATTCATACACACACACACACACATATATATATATATATATATATATATATATATATATATATATGTAGAGAGAGAGAGAGAGAGAGCGAGAGAGATTAAAACTACATATTCTTGTCTCTGTAGTTGTTAAAACCTGTATCATCAACACTCATTTTATTAACTTACAAAGTTTACAAAGTGAAATTTCCTATCAAAGGATCAGTTTTATATAACCTTATCTCACAATGTTCTTTGATTTTGAAACTTTCGTTACCAACACGTCAGTGAGAAGAGATGTACCAAACAATTACGTTCTAATACCGATTACAGTTACATCTGGGTATCAAGTACTAATGCCGATTACTTAGTAATCATATGAGTACAAAGACCAAAGATCCATATTATAATACAGATACAGTATAGACTTCTTACTTGGAGCAGCGATTTTACAAATACAATACTTTTAGGCCAGTTCATAGTTATTTAGGCTATTATTTTTAGAAACTGTTCACAATTTATTCAACATGTACCATGAATTGTGAAATTTTAATAATAAAATTCAATAACTATTTATAACGCCGTACAAACTACATTAAAGTAAAATAAAATTAAATGTAATAATTATTAATAAATTGTAAATAACGCTAATTTATTATAGCACAATTTTAATTGTTTGGAAAAGAAACAGATTTTTTTTGTGTTTAACGTCCGACTGTTGTGCACACTTGGGCTAATGCAGACGATGGGATGATTTATAGCGTATGAAAATGCCAAGCGCTCGCCGGGAATCGAACCCGGGTCCTCGGGGTGAAAGCCTAGTACGCTATCCACTAGACCACCGAGGCGGCTGAAAATAAATAGAAATAGTACAAACGTTTTAAAGGTAAATAGATAAGATAAAATAAAAATAAAATTAAAAAACGCGCTTTTTCAATTCAAGTATAAAATGCACTAAAAAGTAAAGAAATAAATTTTTCATTAGTCAGAAAATAAATCGTGGGTGCAGATTAGATTAATTAGAATTATTGAAGAAGATCCTTGTGAGTGATTATTGATGGGCGCCCACGGTTTATTTATATTATTTTTCACTTTTTTAGTGCATTTTATACTTGAATTGAAAAAGCGAGTTTTTTAAAAATCTTTATTTTATTTTATTTTTTAGTTTTGAATTTTGTAATCGATTAAAAATTTTTTTGTATAATTATTTATTATTTTTTGCAAAAGTTTCTAATTTAAATATTCATTAATGATTAATTTTATTTATGATAAAAATTATGACATTTTGAATATTTTTTCGTAATCGTTTTAACAAGAAATTAAAAAAAATATATGTACAAATAATAGTAGAATGTTCAAAAAATTAAAAGGTGTAAGAAAATGTTTATGACAGCGCTGGGCTCGAACTAGCTTCTTCCGAAAACTTTCAATGTGAAAAGTGTTAGAAGAAACTAACGCCATCTATTGAGAAACGCTAAAAAATTCCATATGCAATTTTATTTGATTAATTAGTGAACAATGAAGCCTAATTATTAAATATTGCATTGTCACTGGAAACAAGCGAGTGCAAAATTTCACGTCGATGGACAGAATCATAGAACACAAAACCAAATGTTTTTGAAAAATAAAACAAGTAAATATTGTAAATGTCATGAAATTACTACGTCAAATAAATAGGCCTAGATTATCCTGTATGTGCCAGTATAATCACTTCGATATTGACTAGTGATGTGTACAAACCACTAATCTATACTGGTATATTGCATTGCATAATATATAAGCGGAGCTCTTCAAATACAATATTTTAATTTAAAATGTAACAACAGTTAATTCTGCTTGTAACAGTCAAGTTCATTAGCACATTTATTACACATCAGTTTGTTCACTGTTATCGCGTACTAGACATTTTTAGTACCGATTTTTTTCTATCCTTCGTTGTAATCAGTACAAATACCATCTCGTATCTAGTAAGAAGTGATTCTTTATATTTATTATTTAGGGCTTACTATGCTATAAAAATTTGTAGATTTGTTGTTCTTTCCTCGCTTCTGATCAGCAATTTTTAGAAAGTTTGTGTAGTCTTTAGCTGCTTAAAAGCTAACCAAAATGTTATTAAAATCGTTATATCTACTTTGTGATTTTTTTCATTGTTTTATTTTTCAAGCAGATGCGAGGCCCAATAAACGGTGGACGGTTCGATTGGAAGCTGACAGAACGGTGAATTCTTTGTGAGTTGAACAGCTGATCAAGAGATTTTCTGTTTTTTTCCTTACTATTCAGCGTGTTCACTTGAAAATATAATTTTAATAAAATGCATTCATTTAGATTAAAATATATTAAAACAAAATAAAAATCATTAAATTTTTATCCTTGTAAAAACGTCCGTGGCATTGAAAGGAGTAACAACGTACTTACAGAAACCAATGAATACAGAATAGATTCTGTATTCACTGGTGCAGGGTATCAAATGAAACTAAAATTGATACTGATTCAAAATATATCGTTTTTGCAAGTAAGTAAAATACGATTTAAAAGTTATTTTTATGTTTGAACATCAAGTACGTTTTAAAAATAGCACTTATATGCTGTAAGCTGTACATCACGGCAGCTAAATTCGTTCAACAGTTTCAAAATGGCGGCCATTTTTAATCTTTAAAAATCCGTAACTTTTTTGAAAATCTGATTTCACCATCAGATTTGAAAACTGCAAAAATTAGCATTTGGAATCAGCTGAAATTACTTTGCCGGCGGTCAGGTTTCATTTTCATATTTTCAAGTACTTTGAAAGTTTAAAATTATAATGCCATGCAGATTTTAATGCTGATTACGATGGTAAAATTAGAATTTCATAAAGGGTAAGACACTTTTGGAAATTCGCTCCTATCACGTCAACGAGACAGCTGTATACCGCGATTATTTAGCATTATGAAATTACTACTGTAACTTACATATTTTTGGGCCTACTTAATATTTTTACACAAGGTAACTTGATATATTGCCAATATGCAATGGCCTTAGTTCACACGTTTCTAAACTATGTAATCTTGGACAGGTAACCTTGATAGTATGAATAAGATGTAATATTACCTAATAACAGAACATACTTTTGGAAGCCTATTGAGTGAAGCACATTGGTTGTGTTTGTCTTGCCAACGGCTACGGGTATACACTTGTGTATTTGCCGTTACACTAAAACGTCCACACAAGGTTTACTTTCAGTACATTGTCCTATATTTGATGTTCAGTTCGGTTTATTTTTTATCACATTTGCCGTCCACGTTTTTTCTTCTAGGTACAGAAAGTCTCGATAACTAGAATCTGAAGGGATTGTAAAAAATTCGACTTATCATGGAGATTGAGTAAGAGAGGTTCGAGATATCAATGTCGTCAGAACGAACTGAGGTTGAGGTTAGACCATTTTTGTTTGTAATAGTTCAAAAAACTCCACAACTCGAAATTTTTCACGGTTAACCTCTATTAACTCGAATTTAAGTGCGTGAAAGTGAAGCACCTTTCGAGTGTTTTAACAGAATAGTAATTTTCTAATCCTTTTAATTAATTAATTATCGTTTTTTTAATAAAACAACACTTTTCATTTAATAACGTCAAAATTTCGTTTTATGATGTCAAAGAAATGGAAGTGAAGGAAACAATCTTACACATACGTTATTCGGGCTTTATACAAGATACTTTCTTACCAAATTTCAGAACAATCGGTCAATGTGTTTCGCTAAAACTGCGCAACAAATACACAAACAAAAGCGGAAAGATCAAATTAAATCAGAGACCTCGCTTCACTCGTAAACTATCATAACTTTATTTATTACCCATTGCAGGACTATGGAACGTATTTTACAGACGTTATTGCACGTATTTATTTGAAACTTTTCAAAGAACATAAGATATTTCGAGTATACTAGGATCATACAGTTATAATTAAAGTATAAGTCTGAAAGCAATGAATTGTAAACAATAAAAAATAAATAAAATATTTATGCAATTAAGTTTATTAAGTTGAAGATATGTGTTTAATTTAGCTATAGTGTAATAATCTTCATTATATAGAATAAAATATACTAAAGAAATTAACTTTTAATTTTTTTATTTTATAATCACATTGTAACAATAAAATATTAACAATTAAAGAAATAATTGATTTCTTATTGTTGTCAAGAATGACCGTTTTCTATAACGAAGTTTATATTAGTACCTTAGTAAGGATATTGTATTATTGTTAATCCCAATACACTCTACACACACTCTACACAATTATTGTTAAACACGGGAATACTCTACTCTTTCAATCACGCTATTATTGGGAGAGTAGCTGGCTTGTGACTTACACTATCACAACATTCATTCATGCACACATACGCGCGCTCACACACACACACACCACACACCACACACACACACCACACACCACACCACACACACACACACACACACACACACACACACACACACACACCACACACACACACACACACACACACACACACACACACACACACACACACACACACACACACACACACACACACACACACACACACACACACACCACACACACACACACACACACACACACACACACACACACACACACACACACACACACACACACCACACACCACAAACCACACCACACACACACACACACACACACACACACACACACACACACACACACACACACACACACACACACACACACACACACACACCACACACACACACACACACACACCACACACACACCACACACACACACACACACACACACACACACACACACACACACACACACACACACACACACACACACACACACACACACACATACACCACACACACACCACACCACACCACACCACACCACACCACACCACACACCAAAACACACCAAAACACACACCAAAAAACACACCAAAACACACACAAAACACACACACAAACACACACACACAAACACACACAAACATGCACACACAAACACACACAAACACACACACACACACACACACAAACACACACACACAAATACACACACACACAAATACACACACACACACACAACACACACACACACACACACACACACCACACACACACACACACACCACACACACACACACACACACACACACACACACACACACACACACACACACACACACACACACACACACACCACACACACACACCACACACACACACACACACACACACACACACACACACACACACACACACACACACACACACACACACACACACACACACACACACCACACACACACACACACACACACACACACACACACACACACACACACACACACACACACACACACACACACACACACACACACACACACACACACACACACACACACACACACACACACACACACACCACACACACCACACCACACACACCACACCACACACACACACACACACACACACACACACACACACACACACACACACACACACACACACACACACACACACACACACACACACACCACACACACACACACCACACACACACACACCACACACACACACCACACACACACACACACACACACACACACACACACCACACACACACTATCGCCTGCTTAAGTGCAGAGGATAGTGGGTCACCAAGCCAGTATAAAATACTAGGCTTAGTCAAAAAAAAAAAAAATTAAAGATAAAAAATGTAAAGATAAAAATTAAGAGAAAAAAATTAAGAGAAAAAATTTAAAAGAAAAACAAAATTAAGAGAAAAAATTAAAAGAAAAAAATTAAAAGAGAAAAAATTAAAAGAGAAAAAAATTAAAAGAGAAAACAATTAAAAAGAGAAAAAATTAAAAGAAAAAAATTAAAAGACAAAAAAATTAAAAGAGAAAAAAATTAAAAGAGAAAAAATTAAAAGAAAAAAAAATTAAGAGAAAAATTAAAAAGAAAAAAATTAAAAGAAAAAAATTAAAGAGAAAAAAATTAAAAGATAAACAAAAATTAAGACAAAAAATTAAAAGATAAAAATGTAACGATAAAAAAATTGTAAAAAAAATTGTAAAGATGAAAAATTGTAAAAGTAAAAATGTAAAATATATAATAAAACAGAGAAAGACATAACAGAACTACAAATCACTGACATTATGCTCATGGACAGAACAGCCAAAACATTAACCAAGGACAGGAAGCAACGGTTCCAAGGCAAAGTCAAATCCAAGCGAACGATCCAAATCTCTGACGAAGAAAGAAAAGCAAAATCACAACGAATGAAGCAATACTGGGCTACGAGGAAGGCACAGAATATTAAAAAGTGATTGATTTAGTGTATCCCGAAGTTGGGTGAAACAAGTAAAGAGATAATAAAGTATTACACAATTTTTCTGAGTTTCTTATTCTACTGTAAGACTTTTTGTGATTTTGGAATTTCTTTCCTATGTCATTGTACAAGAGTAAAGCCATGTGATCTGGTTTTGTAAGGGAAGAAAAATTGCTAGTTGTAGTCTTTTCGGTTGTCATGAGTGGATGTTTGTTGTCAAAATGCACAGCATCAATACGGCTTATAATTTAATAACACAATTTAAAAATAAATATTGAAAATATATAAAAATAAATATTTCACTATAGTCTATTGAGGGTTTTGTCCTCCTGATGGAGATATACGAGTATGATTTGCATTGCAATATTCTTCAACCGCACTCTTAGACTTCTTACACAACATTGCTGCCTGTCAAAGCACCTTAATTTAGACTGTGTGTAGAGTGAACGTTAAACCGTCTCCTAAACAGGAATTGAACCCGAAACCTCTTTATAGACCCATTAAAGTTCTATATTTATGTAATCGAAATTTAATTTCTTAGTTAAAAATAATGAAATAGTTTCGGATTTATTTAATTTATGAATTGAATTTAACGGGATGATTAACAATTCGTTCATTAGATTTTTCTGAGTGACCGCAGTGCTCTAACTGCAGCTGCCGGGTGCTGTTAACGCCCATTTTATGGCGGGATTAGTGTTTTCGCGCGCAAAACCTGAATAGAAACGTGACACAGCATTATCAAAAATAACTAGTACATTGTAAAACTGATAATCCTCTAACGCCATTCTATTTAACATTTTCAACTAATATCAGTAAACTCTATTCTATTTAAAAAATTAAAAATGAAAGATAGATTGTTTCTCTCATTGACACTAAGCAATTTATTAATATTTTTACCCTTCTAAGACGATTTTTTTTGTGTTTAACGTCCGACTATTGTGCACACTTGGGCTAATGCAGACGATGGGATGATTTATAGCGTATGAAAATGCCAAACCCTCGTCAGGAATCGAACCCGGGTCCTCGGGGTGAAAGCCTAGTACGCTATCCACTAGGCCACCGAGGCGGCTTGTAATTATAACAGTGTGGTTATTAGGAATTCGAGTTATAAATACATAAATATAGCGTTATTTTTTAGGTAATATTTATTACTAAATCGTTATTGAAAAATGAGCTCTAACATTCTTGAAATTTTGAGAAGGCGTTTAAAGTTAAATACACACACACACACACACACACACATACGCGCGCGCGCGCGCGTGTGTGTATGTGTGTGTTTTATTACTCTCAATTTTGCAAATTTGTTCAGATTTTATTCCAACTTGACACAAACATCGATTTTTAAATACATTAGACAAGTTCTTTAATCACCAAAATCCCTTCAAATATTTCAAATTACATCCATATCATATAAAAAATATTAATTTTCATTCATACAATGTCTTACAAATCTTGTTTTACCAGCGTTACTAGCGCTGGAATTTACATAAATTAAAGTTTTCATTTTTTAAATTTATTTAAATTATTAAAATGTACGTTGATGTAAAAGTGAACTGGATACTTTGTCGTCATTGAGCAAAAAAATAATGAATTATATGCTGAAATTTTGTTATATTTAAATGATAATACGTTTAATATGTTCCTAAGTATACCTATTTTTTAAAATCAAACAATTCGCCAAAGTTTGTAAATGATAACTCATTTTTTTCTATATCTTAAAAGTATCATTTCTTTTTTATGTGTCATTTTTTTAATCCTGTCGTAATTAGCGTTAAAATCTGCATACATTATTATTTTAAGTTTTCATAATCTGTTATAATATATAATTAGTTATTCGGCGATTAATGTTCATTTTATTATTTACGATTAAATATGAAAGATAAAAATGAAAAAAATGTAATTTTATTGCTGGGTATTTTGGTGAAAGCAAATATTATCAATAATGTGTAATGTAAAAAGTGATTTTTGGGAATTTGCATTATCAAATTAGCGAGTCAGCTGTGTGCACGATTAATTTCTATAGTACACCATTACTGTGTATGAAACATTAAAATTTGTTAAATAATTTTTCTCAAAGTAAGTTTCCTTTTTTACAGCTATACTCTCGAAAACATTAAGGACGTATGAAAGGGCCTGCGACGATCAAGTGCCTTCCAAGGACGTGCATATCCGTGCAAGTGGCAAGGTACGGTAGCTCGGCACACACCTTATATGCTCCAATGAATACAGAATCTATGAATACAGAAATAAACAATGTAGTAATTGATCCAAAGTATGCTATTTTATACAGTTTTTTAAACTTCTTTAATTTTAAAAGTTTACAATGCATGTACATTAATTAAGGTTCTACTAAATATTACTGTTAAATTTATCAAACAGTACTCAGTCAGATATATAGTTGAACTTCAGAAAATCATGATGCCGTCGTTGTGGAACTGGTGGTCTAGGAAAACAAGAAACCGATGTTTTGTATTAAATAGACAGGCTCACTGCCGTAATGAAAACGAAAATTTAGGAAAGTTGACCTAGGACGTAAACACGAACAATTTTCGCTCAACCCTTCAGTTGTTGGTAGGAAGAGAGAGATAGAGAATGTCATCACCCTATATCTGTCTTTCTCTGAGCTACAAGTTCAGAAAAAAACATGCAGCGCTGTCTATCGGCGGGGAATCCAAGTAGCATTCTCGGGCGAAAAAATGTGCTGATTTTTACAGGCAATAAGTGTCCTTCTTATAGATTATGTATTCACTGCAGAAACATAACTTTATGTTCAATTCATTTCCACAAAAAGTACATCAGTAGACTACATTCACTACAGATTAGTTTAAGTTTGTGCGATCACGTCTGCTGACAAACTTTGTCCGCTAGATCGCAGGCCACTCGCTCTAGGAGCTGTTTTTGCCAGGCGAACATTTCCCCTCCAGCCGCTTTGTGTTTCGTGGTTCCCCCTCCACGCTCCACACTTTTCTTGGTTCCTTCGGTAACTGTGGGCTTTATCAGACCTTATGCTTACTTGAGCATTTTTTTCATGGCTGGCTGTATGCTACATCTTTCCATGGGATTTACGAAACAGAACTTCACATTCATGCGTTATATTTTTCTGTTTTTACAGAATGTCACTTTTTGATTTATATTGTAGTTTGCCTATTCCAACTTGTATTTGTAATTATAGCACGCTACTCACTGACCTGATGGAAGCAAATTTCCTAAATATGCTGTTTTTGTTTAAAATAAAAACATTTTAAATTTATTAAATTTTTGTTCTACAATAAAAATACAAAAATGAAAAGCCGTGAATTTTGTAAGTTTTTTACGCAATACTTTCTATAAAAATTTGATTTCGCTATCGTAATCAGTGTTAAAAACTGTATAAATTAGCATTTAACACATTAAAATTGCATTAAATGAAAATAAAATGCAAAATAAAAATTCAAAAATGAACCGCGACGTCAGGATTTGTGTGCATTTGTATGTACAGATAAATATGATTGGAGTAATAAACCTTGAACATTGATGATGAAATAAAAGCTTCTAAAATTTAAGAACCTGCCGAGTATGCTGATCAGAACGATCACTGTTCGTATAGGTAAAAAGGCAATTTGATGATATAGGCCTAAACCAAATTAATCAGCACGACGAAATAATTATATTGTGTATGATTAGGCTGAAGGAAAAACATTTAAAAAGTTTAACAATTCAGGCTTTTCTTTAATCTCCAATCTAAAATTACTTCTTTCCCGTTTAACAATTGCAGTACCTAGGCTAGAAAAAATCTAAATAAAAACCACCAAGTGGTGAAAAGCTCTTCCCCAAGTCTACAGTTAAAAAGTTTGTTGAAATTGCCTTTTAATGCATCCCGAAAGCATTTAACAAGAAATTGTCATATAGTAAATTGTATATATAACAAATTGTCATATAGTAAACAAATTGTCGTATGTAAGGTTTTTGCATGTAAGGTATGTAAGGTCGTATCTAGTCTGAAATTGCAGACTAGATATAATCGATTGCATACAGATTATTGTTCGATCTTTCTCTAGTAACCGACACAAATACAATCCCATCACTAATGAGAAGTGGTTGTTCGCTATATTTTCCGTTTAGGACGTAAGTTGCAAATGAAACTTACTATGCGATCAAAATTTGTAGATCCGCTTTCAAGAAAATTCCTTTTTGCTCCTGAAAAGCAGTTTTTAGAAAGTTTTTTTATTCTTTAGGTGTTTAAAAGTTGAGCAAAAAGAGTAGCCCGAGGGCGAGCTGGTTTGGCCCGCAGAGCTATTAAGCATTTCGTCTGTTAAAAAAAATTACCTTGTTTGTCAAAGATCAAATGTATTTTTGTAATTATTTAATTTTCTTATTATACAATAGAATTAATAATTAGGTTGACAAAACATTTTCAAACCATAACCAGTTATTAGTGTATGTGTTATTTATATGTTTTTATGAATGTATAAATTAAAAGACAGAGAAGGAGAGAGAAAGAGAGAGAGAGAGAGAGAGAGAGAGAGAGAGAGAGAGAGAGAGCGAGAATACAAAGCAATAAAGAGAAACAGTGTATACAATACATACATTGAAGACATGCCCCGGGGAATACTAATGTATTATATTGGTGTTCCCGATACGTAATACAATGCTATACAATGCTACACCGCAGCTCGTGAGCCAAGACGTGACTATACATGTCAGCCACATTAGATTGATGTTCCACAATTCTAATGTTAACCTTAAAACTATTTTTCTTATTATACAAGTTAAATCATATTTCTGAATGTAATTTTTCTTGACTTTGACGTAGATGGATGTTAAGAAAGATAGTTGGATAGTTTTTGATCAGAATTAGCTACAGGCAACGAAAAAGCAATTAAAATATACAGGGTTTATAAAAATTCAAAAAAACATTATTCTTTTAGCTTTTGTCAAATGTAGCATATTGATATTTCTTCACGATAGCTTTGTTTTACACAAGACGGTAATTTCGGTGAATTTTTTAAAAGTTATTTTAACACTCTTAATTATGGAAATTAAACATTATAAATTCATAACGAATCAATAAGTAAACAATACTGTTTCACCAAATTACTGGATTGTCTTACGGAAATTAAACATTATAAATTCATAACGAATCAAGAAGTAAACAATATTGTTTCACCAAATTACTGGATTGTCTTATTGAAATTAAACATTATAAATTCATAACGAATCAATAAGAAAGCACTATTGTTTCACTAAATTACGGGATCGTCTTATGGAAATTAAACATTATAAATTCATAACGAATCAATAAGTAAACAATATTGTTTCACCAAAATACTGGCTTTTCTTACGGAAATTAAACATTATAAATTCATAACGAATCAATAAGTAAACAATATTGTTTCACCAAATTACTGGATTGTCTTACGGAAATTAAACATTATAAATTCATTACGAATCAATAAGTAAACTATATTGTTTCACCAAATTACTGGATTGTCTTACGGAAATTAAACATTATAAATTCATAACGAATCAATAAGAAAGCAATATTGTTTCACCAAATTACAGGATCGTCTTATGGAAATTAAACATTAAATTCATAACGAATCAATAAGTAAACAATATTGTTTCACCAAATTACTGGATGGCCTAGGAAAATACAAATAATAAAACAATATTATTTGAATAATTAGAATTATGATCTATTTTTCCGTTTAGTGGTCTATCTACTGACTTCGTAAAGGTTACCTCTGTTTCGAAACCTTACTGTTTTATCTTCAGGCCGTAATACAAAATGTCGAAAGGTTAGCTTTGTTTCGAAACCTTACTGTTTCATCTTCAGGCCGTAATACAAAATGTCAAAAGGTTACCGCTGTTTCGAAACCATACTGTTTTATCTTAAGGCCGTAATACAAAATGTCAAAAGGTTAGCTTTGTTTCGAAACCTTACTGTTTCATCTTCAGGCCGTAATACAAAATGTCAAAAGGTTAGCTTTGTTTCGAAACCTTACTGTTTCATCTTCAGGCCGTAATAAAAAATTTCAAAAGGTTACCGCTGTTTCGAAAACTTACTGTTTCATCTTCAGGCCGTAATACAAAATGTCAAAAGGTTACCGCTGTTTCGAAACCTTACTGTTTCACATTCAGGCCGTAATACAAAATGTCAAAAGGTTACCGCTGTTTCGAAAACTTACTGTTTCATCTTCAGGCCGTAATACAAAATGTCAAAAGGTTAGCTTTGTTTCGAAACCTTACTGTTTCATCTTCAGGCCGTAATACAAAATATCAAACGGTTACCGCTGTTTCGAAACCTTACTGTTTTATCTTCAGGCCGTAATACAAAATGTCAAAAGGTTAGCTTTGTTTCGAAACCTTACTGTTTCATCTTCAGGCCGTAATACAAAATGTCAAAAGGTTAGCTTTGTTTCGAAACCTTACTGTTTCATCTTCAGGCCGTAATAAAAAATTTCAAAAGGTTACCGCTGTTTCGAAACCTTACTGTTTCATATTCAGGCCGTAATACAAAATGTCAAAAGGTTAGCTCTGTTTCGAAACTTTACTGTTTTATCTTCAGGCAGTTATACAAAATGTCAAAAGGTTACCCGCTGTTTCGAAACCTTACTGTTTTATCTTCAGGCCGTATTACAAAATATCAAAAGGTTACCTCTGTTTCGAAACCTTACTGTTTTATCTTAAGGCCGTAATACAAAATGTCAAAAGGTTACCCGCTGTTTCGAAACCTTACTGTTTCATCTTCAGGCCGTAATACACATTTTCAAAAGGTTACAGCTGTTTCAAAACCTTTCTGTTTCATCTTCAGGCCGTAATTACAAAATATCAAAAGGTTACCGCTGTTTCGAAAACTTACTGTTTCATCTTCAGGCCGTAATACAAAATGTCAAAAGGTTAGCTTTGTTTCGAAACCTTACTGTTTCATCTTCAGGCCGTAATACAAAATTTCAAAAGGTTACCGCTGTTTCGAAAACTTACTGTTTTATCTTCAGGCTGTTATACAAAATGTCAAATCCCTCTGCTACGGTCGTCACAAAGTTAAACAAAACATTGAAAACACACGTCACAAAGACTAAGCACATTTACACGATTAAAACACGTACCTCACGAAATGTTGCACGTATCGTTTGGCCAAACCAAATTGTATCGTGTGTATTTTAATCGTGTAATTGTGTTTGTGACGTGTATTTTCAATGTTATGTTCAATTTTGTGACGACCTCGACAGAGGGATTTGACACCGGTTTGAAACAGTAAAGTTTAGAAACCGCGTCAGCCTTTACGAGGTGAGTAAAAAGAATATTAAACGGAAAAATAGGCCACAATCCTAATTAATTTAAATATGTGGTACGGTGGCTATGTTTCGATAATTAAATATTATTTACTAGCTTTTAAGAGAAATTTTTAAAATAATTTTTCGAAAGAATTGTACTTTGTATCAAGTTTTTGTCACACCCTATATAGAAAACCTATTAGAGCATCAAACGCTGTTTTAATGCTAACCATTACATTTGAAACTACATATTTTTACATTGAAACTACAAGCTGTGAAAAATTATAAGCAGTAAAACATACCATTATTCATTTTGAAGTTCAACGTTTGAACATCTTGTGCCTTCCCAAACTTTTATGTCTTTATTTGTAGACAGACAATATAAACATTTGTACATTTGACTGCCTAGTAATCGTTTTATAAATGTTTATTTTCATGACTCAAAAAGCTAAAATAATTTTTTACAATATTTTGCCAAAATATTCATATTTACAGCGTGGAAAATAAATACAAAAAAAAAATGTTTTGTTTTTTAAACTTTTGATACATTAGGTTTATTTTGATCACATTGCCGGTGAAACTCTGTTGATTGTTCTGTTCAAAAGAATACCAAAGCTATTTTATCGCCCTTCTATGTTAATTAGAAGCCAAGAAAACAATTACATTCCAGATTCGTCTTGTATTAGATTGGATTAATTTTTTAAAGGTTAAGGGTTTTTGTGGCCGCTGGCACAATGATCAAAGGACCCATTGTGCCACTAAGCCTCTTGGATTCTAGTTCAGTAGATTGGTGCCTTCACGTTTAGCGGTTCACTGACTGGAACACGTTAAAGAAACTTACTGAAGAAAACACACTTTTATACAAGAATGCAATACCTGCAATGCAATAAATAGTGCAAAAACATAGATAAACCTTTTAACATCCAATTAATTCCACAAAAATTACGTTTTAAAAGACAGAAAAAAATTAAAATTTTCTTAAATGTTGATGATAAAACTTAATTCAGCAAAATTACACTAATTTTTCTGACGTTAATGGGTTTGGTAGTTCTGACACTGTGATCAAGATATTGTGCTGTTAAAGGCCAATTCAATAAACTGTTGCCCACAGTGACTTTTAGCAGTGCATTGCTGGTGTCCTCAGGGTCTGAAGTCAAACACTCTTGCCTTTCGTGGCAAGAACGTAACAATCATAAATTATAACTGCAGTTTCCTTTTTATTTGTTATAACCTACACACGGCTTCTCCGTGGTACATCCCTATTCTGTTCATGTACACTGACAGACTACAGTACCCTGAAATAAGTTCAAGGATCTTTGCTCAGGATCTTAATGTTCCTAGCCGACATCTCTTCAGTTTGAACGATTCATGTCAGCCCAGTAAGTGTGTGTGTGTGTGTGTGTGTGTGTGTGTGTGTGTGTGTGTGTGTGTGTGTGTGTGTGTGTGTGTGTGTGTGTGTGTGTGTGTGTGTGTGTGTGTGTGTGTTAAACTCTAGCATTTTTAAACAAAATTCTTTCAATATCTTAGACAAGCGTTTACCCAATCAACTGTACCAAAGTAGTTACCTTTCAAAATCTTTATGTTCACCTTTTTGATCGCCATCGTCGTAACTAGCTGTAATATTTGCATAATAGAGCATTTTAAAATTTAAGTTTTCAGTAATGAAATATTTAAATTTTAACGAAAATTACGTATGTTGACTCTGACTTTTCATAAACGCTTTCTACATTAAATTATGATTTTACAGTTATGTTTCTCACAGCCAAGATGTTACTCCTGTGAGGTTTTCTTGTTCTAAATTTAATTAAAAATTCTCTGGATATTGCCTCCTCTCCTCTCCTCAAAGTTTGCACTCTTGATAAATGTTTGTACATCTACATTAATCTGGAAGATTCGAGATGTTTAACTCTATCTTTTACTTCTTCCACTACAATTCCGTCTATCATTCAAGCTCTCACTGTTTTTGGTGGTTGAATCTTCACATCCCTCTCCTACATGATAATTTCACTCCTCAGGTACACTTTTGCCAGTTCCCTTGAGTTTTATGAGTTTTAAAGGTTTTTCCAGCAATAAAAATCTCACAAGTAATTAGGAAATGAAATATTCACCCACACAGACGTCCGCACACAAAGATAAGTTTAGATTAAATCTGGAAATCACGTGGTATCCACAGACTACATATTCAAGGTAAGCTTCCCCTTGGCTGTGGATCCTTCGGTGTATACTATTCGACCTTGGTTTTAGATGAAGGGATAGATGACCCAAGGGCTGATAGAAGAAGAACCTTGCCAAACCCGTACTCATATGTGTTAACGCCTGAGGGAATGTTTCCTGTATATACATATATATATATATATATATATATATATATATATATATATATATATATATATATATATATATATATCTTTGGTGTTTAACGTCCGACTATTATGCACATATATATGTGTGTGTGTATGTATGTATTTATGTATATATATATATATATATATATATATATATATATATATATATATATATCTTTGGTGTTTAACGTCCGACTATTATGCACATATATATGTGTGTATATGTATGTATATGTATGTATGTATGTATGTATGTATGTATGTATGTATGTATGTATGTATGTATGTATGTATGTATGTATGTATGTATGTATGTATGTATGTATGTATGTATGTATGTATGTATGTATGTATATATATATATATATATATAGCCTATATATATATATATATATATATATATATATATATATATATATGTGTGTGTGTGTGTGTGTGTGTGTGTGTGTGTGTGTGTGTGTGTGTGTGTGTGTGTGTGTGTGTGTGTGTGTGTGTGTGTGTGTGTGTGTGTGTGTGTGTGTGTGTAGGATGTACGATACCAGGATACCAGATTTTCAAAGACATATGAGGTAAAATTGTTTGCTGGAAAATCGCTTCTATCACGTCAGCGAGAAAGCTAGTTGATAGTGATTATATATATCGACAACTCATCTTAAAGTTAAAACAAACACGCATCAAATTGACTTCTGTGTTTTCCACTATTTCTAAACTATTCGATTATTTTAAGATCGTAAAATGTGTTTAACATTGTATCATGTTCATAATTTAAAAATACTTAAATATTTTGAAATTTGAAAATATAACTTTTTCTCTTGCACGTTTTTGAACACGTTTTAGTCCTTGAAATCTGGGTAAAAAACCGGAGTTTAGTTTAATTTAAATAAAAATTAATCCAATTAGTACTCTAATAACCTAATGATAATTTATGAAGAGGTTATTGCTGGTTATAACTGTGAAACCAAATTTTCAAAGACATATGAGGTAAAATCGTTTTTCAGAAAAATCGTTTCTATTACGTCAGCGAGAAAGCTAGTTGTCAGTGATTATTATTTTTTACAGGATTACACTATTATCATCAATACAGATGAATAAAACATTTACAGAAGTAGCATAACTGGTTTCGAACCGGTACAAATTCGAGTTTCAACAATACTGTCAGTTACCAATTACTCAGTATATGTATCATAGAAAAGTGAATATCAAAGCGGAATATCAACCTTATAGATATATTCCCAAGGACTTTCGTTAAAGAGAAAACGTCGACAGAGATATTTAACAAAAGACTCGGGTTACCATGGCAACGTCATACCTATAATCTTCAAATACACTTACTGTAAGTATATAGTATATAAAAAGTTTATAAAGGACTGCTTTCGCTTCTGATTACTCCTAACCTAACCTCGAAAAATTAAATTAAAAATTTACTGCAGGCAATCGTATTGCTGACGTGATTGAAGCGAATTTCCAAAAAGTAACACAATGCGTTAACAAACATTACAAAATACAATCGTATATTTTACAGCAGAAAGAAGATTACGAACTCTAACCGTTGTGTAATTCATAATTTAATATAAGCTTTTATGAAAAGTCAAATTGAACATTCGTAATTAGCGTTAAAATCTGAATATTTTATCATTGAAAATTTAAATTGTAAAATATTCTGTTATGCAAATATTACAGCTTATTATGATTCTAAGATTCGAAGAGGTGGAATTATAGATTTCGAATGGTCGCTACTTTGAAACAGTTGATTGGGTAAAAGCTTATCTAAGATATTGAAAGAATATAGTCACAAGTTTAAACTAAAGTGAAATCAATTCATTATTATGAATGCTAGAGTTTAACACACACACACACACACAAACACATACACACACAAAAATTCATAGCACAAACACACACACACACACATTCACACACGCAAAAACACACACAAACACACACACAAACTAAAATACACACATACACACACAAACACGTACATAGCACAAACACACTCACACACATTCACACACGCAAACACACACACATACACACACAAACACACACATACAAACACACAAACACACACACACATACAAACACACACACATACAAACACACACACACTCAAACACATAAACACGCAAACAAACAAACAAACACACACATACACACATAAAAACACATTCACACACGCAAACACACACAAACTCAAACACACACACATACACACACAGAAACACATACATAGCACAAACACGCACAAACACACACATACACACACAAACACACACATACAAACACACAAACACACACACACACACATACAAACACACATACATTCACACACACACACACACACACACACACACACACACACACACACACACACACACACACACACACACACACACACACACACACACACACACACATACATACAAACACACACAAAACTCACACACACACACACACACACATACGAGTTAAAAAAAATGGTTTTGTCTTGTACATAGTGAATATGTGCATATCATTGGAAATCGAACGAATGACCAATTTAGATGAAATTTAATAAGTGTAGTTCGCCAAATTTCAAAAACAAAAAAGCCAAAAATTAGCACTGATGATTCTTCTCAAATTTTATAATACATAATCAAGTATTCATACAAAACATATACAAACACCCCCTAAAAATAAAACCGATTTCTCGAAATCAGTATTTGCTCAAATTTGGGTACAACTTGGGTGTAACACCGAAACTGAGAAAAGTCTAGGAAGTACTCGCGCAAGATGGTTCATCTTATGCATTGTTTATTCGACTGATGTTTAAGTCAATGAGAAAGCTACGTGCGGCATTTCAACTAATTGGAAAACCTTTCCACTCCTTGTACGTTTAGTAGTGTAGTTAATCAGCACGCCATTTTCTTTAGCTTATAGAGCGTCACGTGACTAATGAAACTCCGTTGTCTGTTTGACAAATGTTCTGCGGTTACGAAACAATCCCTGATTCTTCCTGGAATGTCTCCGTCACGTTTGTCACGTTTACACTAATTAACCAGTTTGTAATGGAAATCCAACACTCGAAAAGCTTCAATATCCGACAATATAACTTACAAAATGATCACAGATTATTCTCCTGGTACTCTAAATCTGTGATTATTTTTGTCTTACAAAAATTTCATATAAAGTTACTTTAAAAATTACACACGTTGGCAGTGTTTACAGTCATCATAGATTGACCAAAATTTGACCGAATCTATTGAATGTTATTTTGAAACGAAGCTTTTAATGTTAACTGTGGCTAGAGCAGTGAACAGAAAAAAAAGTCTGCCCGAATGGAAGAATGTGACGGAAATATGGGACGAACGAGCAAACAAATTTCTTCATCCTTTTCGATAAAAGTACACGCGTATTATATGAAAACGTTGTGTAGCTTTGGTTTCAGTATTTTTCCTTAGTTGAAAGAACGTTGTAACCGTTTAAAATACATTCGAAATTAATATAAACGTTAATAAGAATTGTTGTTAATATTGTTAGTTTTTAACAACATAATCTAAAACGTATTATAGCCTATCAGCTGTTCAATGAAATCAGCTGATCGTTACGAAGTAATATAAAACAAAACTGACCTTTATTATAACAACAGTAAATAATAACTAAGCTAGGTACAAATATTTATTTATTTAAACAAAAAGAGATATATGTAAACATATCTTCAAACTAATTATATATTCAGCAAAGATATCGTTACCAAAAGCTTAGCTTCTGTCGGTAACTCCCCGAGTTCCACAAGTGTATTTTTTTAATTATTTTAAAATGTATTAAAAAAAAATAAATCTGTCTGGTTTAATCAGAAGCCAAACTTGTTGGCTTCTTAGAACCAAAACTCACACATTTTTAAAATAAAAACGATTTTTCTACGTCCGCATAAACTATAAAATTGCTACACATGAAAATTAAATATAATTAAAAACATTCCACAATAATATGTCACTTAATTAGTTACGTAACAAGTCTTTTGAAAGTACTTTCTTACAAAATCTGAAGTTTTTGAAATAATTTCTACGTCGATACAAGAAGTAAAATCAGTTAAATTCAATTAACGTAGAAGCTTGACTGGAGCTGTTCATTTCAGTTTTAATTAACAGGAAATCAAACGAAAATTTGAAAGGAAATTAAAACAAGTATTCCGTTTGTAAACAGCTCGGTTTATTGCCTTTAAGAACGAATAACATAGTTTTGTTTGTAAAAATTATTCGATTCTATAACTTAAATGAATCAGTTTGTCTACTCAGCGCGATACGATCGCAGCTGTAAATTCGTGCAATAGTTCAGATAAATTTCTCGTTCAAGGTCATTTAAGATAAGTGATATTTTTAAGCTTAGTATAAAAGAATTTCAATTACATTATGACATAATTTTTGTTTTTCTTCTTCTTCTTAAAATACCCCGTAGGGGGAGTGCAGACTAGCTGCACCTATTGAGAGAATTTATACGTCCCTCGCGGTACCCGAGTCTAACACACACTTACACATACAACACTACGCTTACGACTTTAACACTTTACACTAACACTACATTTAGGAAGGCGATAATAGCCTTAATGTGCTTTTCGCCTTAAAATAAAAAAATCTTCTTAAAATAGGCATATTAGAATAATATTAAAGCCTGTTTTTTCCAGCTTTAAGGTTTTTTTCTAAAACCCTAATTTTCAAATGATGTCATCAAATGGAACTACTGTAGAACTCGTTAAAGCGGCGAGGAAAGAACGTAGGCTGTGGATTAGACTGTGGAGGAAGTCGCGATTTTAAATTAAAGATAATAATGTAATTACGTAGATTAAATAAATGCCGTTTCTTACGTAGGTGATTCAAATCAAGGGTGGGGAAATTTCCCGGTAGCTGGTTCTATACCTAAAAATATGAAAATCCTTCATATATAAACATTTTTGAAAACTTTTTTTCTATTAGTCGCCATTTTGTCTTTTAACAAAATATTTTATGTCTCTAGAACGGTTCGATCGACAAATTTCAAACCCAACATGCTTTTTACCTGATAGAGGCCTAATTAGAAAAAAACAGCTTTGTATATTAAACAGTTTTAAAATGGAAACGTTTAAAACTTTTAAACAAAAATAAATCAGTAACGGTATTTTTTTTTTGTAGCGCTTTTAATTTTTTATGGAATTTTGTAACTTTCAGAACTACGGAACAAGTGGAATAGTAAAACTGTACATTAGTCAGTCACTCAACGAAATTCATGGTAATACAGTCGAGTATCGATTAACCGCCAGTCTCTGGACCGTTGGCATGACGGACGATAGACGATCGATAAAAAAACACTATACTCTGTTTATAGTGTATTAATTTTGTAAAATGTGGTAAAATTCTTATATTTTCCACCTAACTGTAATTAATTTTTATACAAATTTTGCATACATACGTTTTTAATTCAGTAAATTATTCGTACATAACCTTTTGACAAGTATTCACGTAACTTATGCGAGAACACCTCACACGCCACTTAGTACTCACGTGATTGTTATATGATCGACTTATACGCTGAATGGTATTATCGTAAACACTGTAAGAGTGTTTCAGTGGAAACATTCATGCACTCTTTCATAATTTTTGACACTACTCAATTTATTTTTATACAAATAAGATATAGATAAATATTTATAAGATATAGAAACGTTTTTCTGTCTTATTCCACTAAATGACAGGATCTATTATTTTTCTATTATCAACGTTTGTTTAGGGTAGCAGTTAACATCAGCTGCGGTCGCCTATGCTGTAAATAAGTAGTATACAGTTACAACGTTAGTTTTGTCTAGAAGGTACAAAACCTTCTAAACAATTAGAAGGTAATTGGAATTTATTATTTATTCCAAATTATTTACTATTAATGATTGTTTAAAAATGTCCAGTAACAGAATTAACCTGATGGTTAAAAGGGTGACGGTGTAATGCATTCTACTAGTATGTTAAACATATGATTATTGTATAGGTATGTCGTGGCCTTTTTAGGATACAGCCAAATCTTTGACGGTCTGCCTAGGGACCTTATGGAATGCAGTTTTCAATAATGTTATCTAATTTCGGCAATTTAACAGACCGAAAAAAATAAGAGGAAAAGCGAAATGTGACTGGACGCAAGTCGAGATTACGGTTGAAAAAAATGAAGGAGAAAGTCTTTCTTGTGAACAACATGTTGTGAATGACAAATTCTTTTTCCAATAAAAACTGCTGCACCCCATTTTTACCGTTTAGGGGTTGAATATTGGAAATTTGTTTCTTAATGCACCCCTACATGGTGGTATTACGGTACCCTGAAAATTTCAAGTCATAGCTGTTATAGTTTTGGTTGTGCGGTATTTTTTTGCAGTGCTTTTACTTTTGTATGGAATTTTGTAACTTTTAGAACTATGGAACAAGTGTAACGAAATTAACGAGATTCATATTAATATAGTAGAGTCTCGATTAACCGTCAGTCTCTGGACCGTTGGCATGACGGACGATCGAATAAACGGATAACAGAAATAGACCACCCGTATTATCGGCGATCGATAAAAAAACACACTGTATTCTGTTTATAGTGTATTAATTTTCAGTCACAACATTGCTTTTTATATGTAGAGACTTGTAAGTATTCATTTGATATCCAATAATTATCGACTCCATAATGGTTATTTTTTTTGCTTTTTAGAATTATAATTGTGACGTTTGCTATGCAATAGTTGTATTGTCTGAAGCAATAAATAAATAAATGAATCTAGTTATTACCTTTGGATTTTTTGATATATATATATATATATATATATATATATATATATATATATATATATATATATATAAAACATATTTTTCAGAATTTTTCCTTAGTTGAAGGAACATTGTAACCGTTTAAAATACATTCGAAATTAATTTAAACGTTTATAAGAATTGTTGTTAATATTGTTAGTTTTTAACAACATAACCTAAAACGTATTATAGCCTACCAGCTGTTCAATGAAATCAGCTGGTTACGAAGTAATATAAAACAAAACTGACCTTTATTATAACAACAGTAAATAATATCTAAGCTAGGTTCAAGTATTTATTTATTGATACTTATTTATTTATTTACCTTTCTTTTATACTCCGATTTATTAATTAGTCTAAAGTCTAACTGGTATCAATTAAAAACGTTGAACCACAGATATTTTACACTTACATATTTGTTACATATATACAAAATATAGATTTTTAATATACATATACACAAATCTGTTCAAGAGATCGTGATCAGTGCTCATTTCATAGTTACCTGGTAGTGAGAATTGTCATGACAACTGTTGCATTAATGTATTATTCAATAAAACAAGTATGTTTAAAATACTGACTTTTTGATAACTGTGCTTACTTTTTGATTTGTAATTAAGTCGAGCATGCAAACACGTTTCTGGTGTTATTTTTTGAAGTTTTTTTTTACACTGTATAAAACACATCTGAGAATCATTTCTTTTCCAAATGTTGAACCTTCAAACACGAATTTCACTTTTAGTTATGTAATTTTATTTACTGAATTTCTGGATTTCAGTTAACGTAAAAGAATATATCTAAAGGCGCAATGTCGCCTTAATTGGAACATGTTGGGTTGTACCTTGGGGGTTGCTCCAGAACGGCAAGGAATATTTAAACAATATCCATTAAAAGAATAAATTATTATAATTTAAAAAAATAGTACTCTTATTGAGTCATTTGCCGTTAGCATTAATTAATACTACAGGGAGAGATACCGTAATCTTGAAATTAACGCAATTTTATTGCAAAAAAAGTCCTAAAAACTTAATTGATAAACAATTGTCGCGTTGTTAATTAAAAACTGACATTCTGATTAAACGTTTTCGTTAGATTAGAGTTATAATTAATATCAACATTACACTTGATATTTTTAAGTGTATAATGTACAACATAAAACAAAACCCTAAAGGTTATGCTGCTAACAGATGGATGCACGTCAGGATTGCTCCCTGCTCACCATGGTGTATTTATCCTGCAGCTGTGCACCTTATCCATCATTCGGTCATGTGTTGTGTGAGTGCGAAGTGAAGTATACAGTACCATACACACCGATTGTGATAAAAGTAAAGACATGTTCTCGTCTTCACCTGTTAGTGATTCAGATACTTTTTCTAATAGAACGTGGACTTTGACTCGAGGGAAGGAAAGTAAGGGGCACTCATTTGAACAAGGAATGCCTCCACCGCGTTCACTTTCACAAATTCTATCAGCGACTAAAAAATTATCCAGATCGCTTTTTTAGACGTTTAAGTTATGAAAACATTTAAATACACGATCGACATAGTTGAAGTGTGACTTGTTTTAGTTGAAGTTTAATAGGAAGTTTTTTTTAAAGTAAAAATTTTAATACACGGTTAGTTCCCAGAGTATTTGGTTAAAAAAAAACTGCATGTTAACTGACTCTCAGAATTAATGAATAGCGTGTTAAAATAGCTAGGTTACAATGTTTTGTATTAGACTAGCATTACCCGTCGCGGCTTCGCCCACGAAACTGAGACTGTTTCATTAATTTAGAAACATTAAGAAATATATTAATAAAAGCGTGATCATCTAAACTCGTGATTATTTTACAGTGAAAATGAAAAAATATTATAACCTGAATATGTTGTTTTATTGTCTTCAAACGTGTTCCGTTCGAATTTAAGAAAATCTGATAAAAAATATTTTTCTCCAATACAAACATTTATACATTTTTTTATTTTTGTGTTCTTTTAGAGGATGAATTCGGGGAGGGGGAAGAATGCTGAATTACGTGTATTATAATTTGTGTTTTAAAATATTTTGTTTACTTTTAAGAGAAGCCGATAAAAAATATTTTCTCCAATGAAAACACTTTTTTTCTATAATTATACTTCTTTTTTACATTTCTATTCCTTTAGGGAATAAATTCGAAAAAATGTTGAAATAAGTGTTTCATTATTTGTGCTCCATAGCATATTTCTAGAATATACGGATCCAAAACAAATATTTCTTCAATTTGAAAATTGTATACCGCTTTTTTATGTTTTCTACCCCCTTTAAATCTCTTTAGGGTATGAGTTTTGGGAAATGGTGATAAATATATTTCATTACTTATATTTTAGAGTGACTATGTTACTTTTTAAGAAGGTCAGACGAAAAACATATTTTTTCCAATAAATATTGTTGCACCTCATTTTTACCTTTTTAGGGGTTGAATACTGGAAAATTCGTTTTTCAGTGCACCCCTACATGTAGTGGTAACACTGAAAATTGTAAATCTTTAGCTATTATAGTTTCGGCTATACGTTGATTATTAAAGTTGGACTGGGTAAGTAGTTTAATGGAGTTAAAATCAATTGCAAAATCCTCTCTAAGTGCACCTTGACATTGTTTTAAGGAGGTACTCTGAAAATGTCAAGTCTCTAGCTATAATACGAATAACAGCTATAATCAGTCAAGTCTCGTCTGTACGTTGTTTATTAAATTTGGACTGGGTAAGTAGGGTAATAGAATTAAAACGAAATTTTTGCAAAATCCTTTCTTAGTGTACTTTGACATTGTTGTAAGAAGGTAGCCTACCCTGAAAATTTCAACCCTCTAACTGTAACAGTTGATTATTAAATTTGGACTGGGTTAGTAGTTTAATAGCGTTAAAATCAAATTTTTGCAAAATCCTTTCTTAGTGCTCGCCTATATGGTGACATAAATGTACTCTGAAAATTTCAAGTCGCTAGCTAAAATAGTTTTGGCTCTGCGTTGATTATGAATCAGTCAGTCAGTGAGGACTTATTTTGTACGTATATTAAGATATTTGATACAAGGGTTGATCAAATATGTTGTATTCTAGCAACATATTTAATGTATTCTAGCAACATTGTTTATTGTCCTATTAATTTATAAACATAATGATAAATGTTCAATTTAAAATAATACTTAAAACATTATTGCCGGAAATTTGTTTCCATCAGCTGGATGATGGGATTATACGAAAGAGAAGATTAAGATTAAGATTCGAAACTAGAGCATGGCGGCAACTCCAGGCACTGCGATCAACTAAACACCTGTGTCACTCTGTGTGTATTGTGCAACTAAACCTCTAAGTACTAGAGATGATACTGTCTGTAAAATATTGTTATATGTGAAAACTTCTACTGCTACTTTTCAATATCTGTTAAATTAAACTGTGAATAACTGTGAACTGTGAAAAATGTCTTGGGTGATCTGTTATGTAGCTATTGCTTCTTCATATGGGCTATAACATAAATCAGAAAAAAAACAAAATCAAGCATTTTATCAAAAACATCCGCTATACTAAATAAATAATACCAACAAGCTAAATCTGGCGGGAAACAACTGTGCGCGCGCAGTTGGCAATATCAATATTTATCTCGTCTCAGTAATTCCGCAGTAACAAAAGTGTGAACTGTGAAAATTTCACAGTTAGTGTGTAGATAGGTAGGACCAAACTGTGAACTCATTACGCATGCGCAGAGCAAAGAGACGCGATCTTAGCGGAAATAAAAGAAACTAGGGGCACGGATTGATTAAACAGATTTCGGAAATTTCAGTTCACAGTTAGTAACATTTGAACTAAACCATTCACTATTAGATAAATATGTGAAATTTGACTATCTGTGAAAAAGTAGCAGTTCTGTGATATCGTTACCATCTCTATTAAGTACTAGTTCAGCAGATTGGTACCCTTAATAAGTTCCATTAATCGACTATCTCATCCTGCTGAAAGTCCCTATACTGTAGTCTGCGGGAGAAATGGATTTTTTTTCTATTTGAAGGCAAAAAGCACATTAAGGCTATTATCGCTTCCCTAAAGGTAAGTGTGAGTGTAAAGTGTTAAAGTCGTAAGTGTATGTGTTAGACTCGGGTACCGCGAGGGACGTCTAAATCCTCTCAATGGATGCAGCTAGTCTGCATACCCCTGCGTGGGAGGGGGAGGGGGAGAAATAGAAGTCAGGGCGTTTACCAGGTCGGCTGCGGGCTGGCGAGCACTTTTCCGGTTTGGAATGGGGAAACTAGTTCTTATATATAGTTGCACGGATTCCGCCTATTTCCTCCTGAGCAAGTTGTGGTGTCTTGTGTAGTTGTTCCGGGTGTTGGTAGGCTGCGTTGTTCTATAGCAGGTGGTCTTCCTCGATGTTCTACCGAACAATAATTTTCGACCTGTATTTATACTCGAAATTATGGCGGCTACCACCATTTCTCAGTTCATTTCTCATTTCACTGTTAAAACTAGAGAAAGAACGCACCAGTCAGAATGAAGATTTTGTGCACGGGAGATTCGATGTGCCTGGACAGTAGTGCCTGGGAAGAATTGTGTTAGTATAGACCTGAGATATGCGTGCACTGCGAACCAATCGGAAGTGTGTATTGATTGACGGGAGTGAAGTAGGTTTTGCAGACATTGGCTGTTTTAAATATTTAGCGTGCTTGTTTAGGTGTCAGTAAGCGGAACTAGGTTGTGTAACCCAGTTTCTATGCTGTTTAGGCGATGACACCTAGGGTCCAGGAAACCAAAAACCCTTATCCTCCTAATCAAGAGCCTCACGATCATGAATTATGTTTCCTGCAGTTTCCTCCTCATTACTCTACAACTTAACACGGTTTCTCCGTGGTACATACTTACCCTGTTTATGTGCACCCTTAGACCACAGTGTCCTGTAATGGGCCCCTGATATTCCTAAATTGTGCTCTGCCCAAAAATTCTGCCACCCCTCTTCATGAAAAATTTGCTTAACAGGCTCTTCCTATGAAAATGCCCATGAGGTTATCCTATTTTGCCTGGTGTTGCTTATTAATCCACCTAGTAATAGCATACTCTGCCAATGACAGATAAATCCCTAAGTCCGGCTCGGGTCCATTAACTCAGCCAGTCAGTCTATCCCTTCATTACCCTCAACCTCCTTATGCTTCGGAACCCAGCGAAGGGTAATCCGATTAGTCAGTGACTCATTGAGATTCTCTCGACCCTTCCAGACCAACTTGGACTGAATTATAGAACCCTCATGTGCTTTGATTGATGCCTGAATATCAGTATAAAAATTAATAAGAGTTTTCTTGAAGGCTGTTTTAAATTCCCTCACAGTCATTAATGGCCATTACTTCAGCCTGGAATACTGTTTTATGCTGTCTCAGAGTAATGACTTTCTTAAACCGTGGTCTCACGCAGTATTCCACCTTGTACACACACCGTGCCTGTCCTTTTTTGGAGCCATATGTCTTTTTTTATCACTTTATGTCTCTCCATTTTCGCAACACAAGATCTTCCTCCTCAAATGGACATCAAATATGACATCAAATGGTCTAGAAACCACGTGTCTTTTGACCACCTGATCAGTCCCCATCATTACAATCGGGTCACTGATCTTTTTGTGATTCTAGCTTGCCCAAAAGTTGAGGATAGCCGAATACCACCTTCCTGCAGTCTACATCCTGCTTTAAGTGCCACCCTCATGACGTAAAGGTCCAAGTTCGGATTATATAACAGAGAAACATAAAACCCAGTGTTTCGGAAAGTAATGTAGACTCTGGAAATATTTGTGCACCATTTATTTTTATGCTTTCTTGGTACACGAAAAGCCAAATTAAAAATTGTTACACGCGCCTGGAATAAATTGTTCCGTTTAAAATAAAAATACAGTACAGAAAATATCCAATAACGTGTACAGGAATTTTACCTTCGTTTGTGATTAAGAGGCACAAATATTCGCAAACTACTATTGCCCTATTTGGTTGCCTAGCAACCAAACCTTTTGAGAATAAATGTAAGCTAAGAATAACGTGTTACCATGGAAACTGTTGAATGTTAGTTTTTGTTGTAATTTTAATTAGTTATACTTCGCCGATTATAGTTTGCTTTTAAAAAAAGTGCTTTTCCCTTTTAAATATTTCATTGCACGAAATATCTATCTAGTTATCATTATTTTCCTTTTAACTTTATTTGTAAATAACGTTTTATGTACTGTATATTATATTTATGTTGTTTGTGTGTGTTTTCAAAAGCTGCTAATTGATTAATTAATGCTAATTACGATTTTGAAATCATTTTTTTTTAATTTAAGGACTACAAAAGCTGTACATTTTATAAAGATCAGAGTTTGTTGTATTTATTTATAAACAAGATTATTTAAAAATAACGAATTTATTAAATACCTTAAAAATTTAACTTATTTAAATGTAAATATATATTTTATATTTATATTTAAATATAAATATATTTAAATGAGTAAATTTTTTAGGACATTTTTATATTTTTTAAATCAATTATTCATATTTAAAGTACAATAATAGCATATTAAAGTGTTAATTTTTTAATGCTAATTATATTTTGTAATTTTTTAATGAATTTGCTTCCATCACGTTGGCAAAACAGCTGTGAGCTAATATTGTTAAATTGAACAAACTTTATTTAACCCTCTTTTGGTAAACATTTTTTTTTAAATTAGCAAAACCTCAATTTTCTCCAAAACGGCCTAAACGATTTTGATAAAATTCTGCTAATGCCTAAAGTAATCCCCATTTCACTTAAACATTCATTACTGTTTTATATTTTTCTTTCGTTCCTTCTATGGAACCGCTACATCGAAATGCAATCTTTTATTTCCTTTATTTCTATACATAGATTAGCTCTGCAGACCTCTGTATGATCCTCAACAATCGGGGGGGGGTTTAGATGGGGAGGGGTTTAATGGGTTACTGCATTGTGCATTAAACCAAGCTTTACGTAAGTGCTTCAAGCTTGTATTTTACGTAAGTGCTGTAAAGTGCTTATGTAGGACATTATTTTACATTGTTACTTCAACTTGTAAATTATCACACTCTGTTCGAAAACAGCTGCTATATAATAGCAAGTCTCTTTCTCTTCGCGATTTGTAACGTAGCATTTCCTTCCCATTTTAATCTTTCAAATTTCTTCGTTTCAATAGTTTAGCTATATTTGCAGCTATACGTAATATTTGCAGCTATACGTAATATTTGCAGCTATACGTAATATTTGCAGCTATACGTAATATTTGCAGCTATACGTAATATTTGCAGCTATACGTAATATTTGCAGCTATACGTAATATTTGCAGCTATACGTAATATTTGCAGCTATACGTAATATTTGCAGCTATATGTAATATTTGCAGCTATACGTAATATTTGCAGCTATATGTAATATTTGCAGCTATATGTAATATTTGCAGGCTATATTTAGTTGGAAAAAAATAATGCAAATATAATAAGCGCCTGAGTATTTTGTGTCTGTAATGTTTTTAACGTTTTTGCAGAAAATACAACTTTCGTTTCGTATTTCAATTTTGCAACATTTATAAAAGGCGAAAGATTTATACGAAATGAAGGGAAACCAGAGTTTAAAGCCTTTTCGTCTTTAAATGTACGGGATACCTTTTCGTCTGCATTAGCCCAAATGTGCACAATAGTCGGACGTTAAAAAAAAGCAACATTTATAGTCTACCATAGAACATATAATAACTGGAATTCAATTAATTAATCCGGATCGATTAAATCCTTTTTAGCGACTTTCCATTAAAAAAATAAGCTTTGGAGCGACCATCATGGTAAGACCCAGACTCAAGGGATCATAAAATGAGCACCGATTCTGACTTCTAGAACACTTTTTGAGGGTATCGTTTTATATATATATAAACATACTGCGGTTTCGAAATTTTAGTTTCATCTTCAGGCCGTATAAATGGTCAAAACCGTGTGTGTGTGTGTGTGTGTGTGTGTGTGTGTGTGTGTGTGTGTGTGTGTGTGTGTGTGTGTGTGTGTGTGTGTGTGTTTTCGCACGCTAATTTTCGAAATTTTGGTCCAATTTAATTCAAATTTGGCACAAAATTTGACTATAGTAATAGCTTAGACACGTTTGTCAAACAACAAATTTTGTTAAACAGTTCAAACGACGAACTGTTATATTTATAGTAATAAATAGTAATTAACAAAACTGAAGAACTAGTGCAAATATAGTTTAACGAACAGTTTAAAAATGGCGGCCATTTAAATTTTTAAAATAATCTTAACTCTTTTGTCTTCAATTGTTTCGATAATCTGATTTCGCCATCGTAATCGTCGTCAAAAAGTGCAGAAATTACAAATTTTCAAAATTCGTTGAATTTAAGAATTTGTTCGACGACGGTCATGGTTTATTTTCGTAATTTCAATGAAATTTGAAAGTTTAAAACCGTGATGTATGCAGATGATCGTAAAATCAAATTTACAAAAGGGTAATATATAAAAAAATATTTTTGAAAATTTGCTTCTATCACGTCAGCGAGACAGCTGCGAGCGAGCGATTACTTCAAATTGGACCTGCAGATTTTCGCCAATAGTCCATGACTGTAGCCTCGACATTTTTCTGTTTCTTGTTTTAGTGGCCATACTTCTCTTCCATATGACATTATACCTTTTATAATTGTATTATACATTCTATGTTTATTTATTTTCGGTATATGTTCATCCCACATGATGTTGTTCAGTATCCTTACTGCTCTTCTTCCCAAGGTGTTCCGTTCTTTTATCGCTGTGTCCAACAGTCCATCGCTGATAACTGTCATTCCCAAATACTTGTAAGTTGTACACTCCTTGATTTTTGTATTGTGTTCCAATAGAGGATTACCGCTCTGCCCTCCAATGCACACGTACTCCGTTTTGTTTAGGTTTACCTCAAAACCGCAAATATCATATTCCTCTATTAATTTTCTACTCATGTATTCTAGATCTTCATAATCCTGCGCTATAACTATTTGGTCATCTGCAAATGTGTAAGGTGTTGTCGTTTAATGGTATACCCATTCTGTCACACTTGCGTTTCCAGTTGCGCAGCACTTGTTTCAAATAGATTTTAAACAATATTGGGGACAGAGAATATTCTTGTTTAAATCCCTTAATGACTTTCCTTAATGAAACCTTTAAACATTTTATTTCCTACTTTTACTTCGTGAAATTAACAATTATAAAGTTACGATTTTTAAACGTAGTTAACTTCACTATGTCATATTTCGCCATGGGACATCTTTAGACATAGTGAAGTTAAGACGTAGTGACGTAGTTAACTTCACTATGTCATATTTCGTCATGGGACATCTTTAGACATAGTGAAGTTAAGACATAGTGACGTAGTTAACTTCACTATGTCTTATTTCGTCATGGGACATCTTTAGACATAGTGAAGTTAAGACATAGTGACGTAGTTAACTTCACTATGTCATATTTCGTCATGGGACATCTTTAGACATAGTGAAGTTAAGACATAGTGACGTAGTTAACTTCACTATGTCATATTTCGCCATGAGATATATTTAGACACAGTGAAGTTAAGACATAGTGACGTAGTTAACTTCACTATGTCATATTTCGCCATGGGACATCTTTAGACATAGTGAAGTTAAGACATAGTGACGTAGTTAACTTCACTATGTTATATTTCACCATGAGACATCTTTAGACATAGTGAAGTTAAGACATAGTGACGTAGTTAACTTCACTATGTCTAAAGATGTCCCATGGCGAAATGTGAAACGAAATAATAAAGATTTTTGTAAAACTATTATAAGCGTTCTAATTTTCCTGGATATCACACACAGTTTCACCAAGTACCTACTGTGGGTTCAATAAATAACATTTTTTTTAACGTCCGACTATTGTGCATACTTGGGCTAATGCAGACGATGGGAGTGGTCTAGTTGATAGCGTAATTATTTCGCTGATTTTTTATAATAATAATCCCTTTGACATCACGGAAACTAATTTCCATTAATGCCTACTAACTGAATTTACTGAAAAAGCACCATATCAAAATGGGCAAAAAAATGAAAACTTGTTTTTTTTTGTACCAAAAATTATTTGTGGGGGCGATCTTTACACATTATGAGCCAAGCATGTACTCATTTGCGACCAATCGTGTGTACAGATTATGAGAAATTATTTCTGTCAAAAAATATTGACTTCTACAAATCTAGGCAAAACAAATCTGCTTATTACGTAATCGTGTTCCTGTTCCCGCAAATAATTTCGCCATTTTCTAGAATTAGAATAAAAAGCCAAATAATTTCTCGGAGGTTGTATAGAAACGTGGCCAAATTTTACTAATCAAGAAATTATCTCCACTTTATACTTGATCTGTTACTGATTAAAACTTGGTAATCTTAATAGAACATAAAATAATATTTGTAGCTAACCTCAATGTGTGCTTATAAAAATTACTTATGTAAAGTGCGCTTATATAGTAATATAGAAACGTTAATGAAGCTAAATGTCAACATATAACCTTCACATTAAGGAAGCATACATGTCCAGCAGTTCCCGAAATAAAACCGATGCCGCAGACCTCAGAAGTGAAGTACCTGGGAATTCATTTGGATGGACGTCTGAATTGGCCGAAATATATTTTTTACAACTTGGTGTTAAACTCAGAAATATGTACTGGCTGATTGGGCACAAATCCAGACTATCAACCAATAACAAAATATTACTATATAATACAATACTGAAACCAATATGAACGTATGGGATACAACTATGGGGTTCTGCTTGAAAATCAAATATTGCAATTTTACAACGCTTCCAATCTAAGGTACTACGTTTAATCTTAACAGCTCCAAAAATAATCCACAAGCAACTCAATACTCCGACCATCACAGAAGAAATTGAAACTTATAGCAATAGTTACCGACATCGAATATTAGCCCATCCAAATGTTTTCATTGAAAATTTAATGATGAGATCGACAACACGAAGACTCAAGAGGAGAATACCTAGCGACCTGCCTGACAATTAACAGCTGACCTAACAGATATAACATTATGTAGCAATATTTTATTATTATTATTTATATAATCTCATTATTTGTATGTATCAATGGGTACATGCTTTCGTGTCATTATTTTAGCCATACAATTTACTTACTGTCCTGTAGACAGATTGTAAATACTAATACAAAAGTAGTAATACAGTTGATTTAAAATTTATAAATTATAACTTTATAATTTTTAATTTCACTATGTCTGAAGATGCCTCACGGCGAAACTAATGACACAAAATAATAACAAATTTTTGTGAAACTTTTACAAACGTTCTAATTGTCCTGGACATCAAGGAGTCCATCAAGTACCTACTGTGTGTTCAACAAGTAATATCGTGTTGTTTTAATTTTTACGTGGAAATGTTTAATTTTAAATCACTTAACAGTTTAAATTTCAAATCAGACTAACAATGCATGGGAGGGGGATCGATGAAGTTAACTAGATTCAAACCTGCGTACATGTCTGAATTTCAGCGAACTGCATGCTACCTTACCAACTGAGCTACGAGTACTTAACACATAATTTTATATAACTTCATTAAGCGGATCCTTAATTTGTATTTCAACTTCTTGAAAGAAGTTGTAACGTTATAAAAGCGAGAATATATGTCGCTTTATGTGTGTCGTAAAAAGTTCAAGTGGGCAATAAAATATGAAAGGTTTTCATGTTCACTTCATAAAAACAACAATGGGTTTTGAGCTTTCTTTAATATATCAAGTGAAATTGTCATAATTTTAAAACTACATTATAACTGAGGACACATCGGTCTTGAGTTACAGAATTGAATACGACATTAACTTTCTCGCATAAACTCACAAAAACATTCTAGTACAGAAGCTATTGGCGATATATTAAAAATCGTCAATGAAGACAATATTACATCTTTTTCAAAACCGTCTGAATTGATTTCATTAAGAAATTTTTATTGGGAAATTTTACTATGCATTTTTTTATGTATTTTTCAAAATTTTCAAAATATTTTTTCATACTAATGATTATTATTGTATTTTCTGTTCGAATCATGTGTTCATTTTGAATAGAAATCTGGTTATGTCTTGAAACAAGTAGAAAAATTATGGAAAAAGTATTACAGTTTATTTAAAATTAAGAAGAATCGTTTTCGCGTTATTTTTATTAAAATATTTTAAATGGCCGCTATTTTGTAAAATATTATATTTGTATACACACACACACACACACACACACACACACACACACATATATATATATATATATATATATATATATATATATATAGATATATTGTTATTTTAAGGCGAAAAGCACATTGAGGTTATTATCGCCTCCATAAATGTAATTGTAAGTGTAAAGTGTTGAAGTCGAAGTTAGTGTTATAAGTGTAAGTGTGTGTTAGACTCGGGTACCGCGAGGAATGTGTAAATCCTCTCAATAAATAGGTGCAGCTAGTCTGCACTCCTCTACGGGATTATGATTATATATATATATATATATATATATATATATATATATATATATATATAAACTACGTACAAATATAAATTTGTAATGACCTCTTAAATAGTGATTGCCAAATTTGGAATGCAATTTAGGAATACCAATTTTCAAAATTCATTTTTTTGTAACAGATGAAACTTTTAACAGGAGTGTAGTTTTGAGAGGATCACATTAAAGATGTTTACTTATATCTTTGTGTCAAATTTCAAATTTCTCTGTTCAATAAGAATTAAATTGAACGAAAATTAAATTTGTAAATACCATAAAGACACATTGACGCTAATGCTATTTATGGCAGTTTTCATCACTTACTTTGACCCAATTTCAAAAGTTTTGTCAGATATTTACGGACACCCTGTATAAGTATGAATTATTATTATTAACAGAGCTGTCTGTGCGGAGCGAAGCGAAACTAATTTCCCAGTATTTATATTCAATTTCCCATTCTCCCCTCAGTTAACTTTGTTTATCTAAAGTTATTTTCTTGCAGGGATTTCCCTGAAGCAAATCTCTGAACATTGGATTAAAATTGAGAGAATGGGGAATGGGATTATTTTTTAAAAATTCTCTTTATTAAATTTTTTGATTGGTCTTTCACTATAATTTATATCCTATAAAAAACGAATTTCATTTCAGTAAGTTTAATAACAATATCCTTTCAAACATTAATACCGTAATAACTTTCTCGTATGTAATTTATCGTTTTGTAATTTACAAGTAAAATTCCGATAGCTACTCGTACTTGGAAATATTAAAAAATCGTGACACGCAAATGTCTCGCTGACGTATAGGAAAGTATTTAAAACAAAATAACAACAGCCACATTATGGCTAAAAAACAAAATAATTTTTTTATAATATTTTGTTTTCAATAGGATACTTGTATTAGATACAAGTCAAATTGACAAGTCACCACAACAGAAAATTGAATATATATATATTCATCTATTGCGATTCGGCGATTGTTCATAACCGTTTCTTTGCACTTTTTCCAAGTTTTCATCGGTTGTTGATGTGACGGGGCGTCCAGGGCGTTCTTCAACTTCTTCATGGCCTTCTTGGAAACGGCTATACCACTCGTAAACTCTTGCTTTACTCATAACAGACTCACCATAGGCCTTAGTTAACATTTCACACACTTTGTTACACTTTATTCCATTTTTTACGCAAAATTTGATACAAATTCTTTGATCCATTTCTTTTAACGAACGAAAATCGCCGAGCTCATAAAATCACGTCTAACCTTAGTGGCTGTCACAGACAAATTCAGCAATGAAAACAGCTGAAAGTTTTATCATACTTCAAGGGCATGTATACCAACATAATAAAAAAAAATTGACAATTCCGCGAAATATAAAAATTCTCGTTACTTTCTGAACACATCTCGTGTGTGTGTATGTGTGTGTGTGTGTGTGTGTGTGTGTGTGTGTGTGTGTGTGTGTGTGTGTGTGTGTGTGTGTGTGTGTGTGTGTGTGTGTGTATATATTATTATTATTATTATTATTATTATTATTATTATTATTATCTGCGCATAGACCCTGTTGGATCACGCAAAGCACTCCGACTCATGTCTTGTTCCTTCTAATCCTCCACACCTCCCTCATCCTGTCCCCATGGATCCTCTTCCGCTCCTCCGTCCATTTTACCCCTGCTCTCTTTGGGATTTCATTCTCTGGGACCTTCCAACCGAGCATCTTTCTCCTGTATGCGTGTCTATCTTCAACATCTGTTGAGTCTATATATATTCATATATATTCAAATTTTCTGTTGTGGTTTCGAACAGTATTGAACCACAGACACAACTCTAGAACGAATATTTGAGTTGAGAGTCAAAAGTGAAAAGTGACCAAGTAACAGTTAAAAATTAATAGTTAATAGCCAATGGTTTATAGTTTAGATTGTTAAGTTTAAAATATGATTACATTTTAAATTTAGGTTTTGTGTGTGTGTGTGTGTGTGTGTGTGTGTGTGTGTGTGTGTGTGTTTAAACATTTTGGTTATAGCTTGGAAACGTTCATTACCAAGCAACAAGCAAAATGGAAAATTTTAGAACAATTCAAAATCGTTTTAACAAATGAGAGTAAAAATAAATAAATTTTTAAATTATGTATGTAATTTTGAAATGTATCAAATATCTCAAGCATTTATCAAAATACATTTGTTTGAACATTCGCGTGTATTGATTTAAATTTTTAAATTTGTAACATATTTTTTAAGCGAGACAGCTGCGTGCTGCGATTATTAACCGCAAACGCAGAGATCAGCAATCAAATCTTTTACATCTGTTACTGAACACGATATACTTTAAAAAATAAATATATTTTTGAGACTATGTTTTTTTTAATTCGTATATTACTGCTAACATTCACCTCAAATGCTTCCCTCTCGTGTGTTTTTTACCGCGGTAACGTTTTGGCCCGATCGGAAATAATTTAAAATCCATTAGGCAATGAATAAATAAAATCTGAATGTGTCAATACAATTCAATGCATTGTCGATGAAATCCAATATACGAGATCTATGCATTTATTTATGGGAACTTTAATCAGAACAGAAGGGCAGGCACTAAACAGGGGCACAGAACAGAGGGGCAGGCACTGTTTGCATGGACATTTAAATTGCAAATTATAAACAGAAAAGATTGAATTACAGTCAAATAATTAATTTCAACTGTGAGAGAGAGATTTCTTGAAACTGTTCTTAAAATAAAAATTGCTCTTTTTTATAAGTTACCTAATCTAACTTAACTGTAAACGTTTCTGAAGAAAAGTAATAGAGAACATTTTGGGAGAAAAAAATTAGTTGTTCGCGAATTTTCTTTGGAAATAAACTATTGGAAAAGCCATTATAGTAAGGTTCAGACCTGTGACTTTGAAATGAGTACAAATTCTGATCTTTAGATCACTTTTGAAGGTTGTTAAAACATTTTTTTCTCTTACTCTATCTCTCTGTTTCTCTCTGTCTCTCTCGCACGCGCGCGCGTGTGCGTGTGATTGTTTTTTTTTCGGTCCAATTTGATTAAAACTTTGAAAAAAAAATTTTGTTACAAGATTAGACAGGTTCGGTACTCAGTAAAATCTGTTCAACCGTTTCAAAATGGCGGAAATTTTGAATTTAAAAAAGTTATAAAATCTTTTTCATCTTACACCTTTTTTAAAAAAAAACACCGTTAAAAGCTGCAGAGATTAACATTTTTGATTTTATTATTTCATTTAAAATTTAAAAAATGCTAATTTATGCAGACTTTAAAGCTGATTATGTTGGTGAAATCAGATCTTAAGAAATGTAAGATATAAATATTGTTTTGTTATTTGATGTTGTCATTCACTCAGGACATACACTCTCAGATCAGCGATACAGTTACCTGTCGTAATTATGTTTACCAAGAGGAGATACGAACAAACAATGAAAACAAATATGCAGATAAAAGTATTTGTTAAAATCGATTTTTCACTATCGAAACTTCTACATAATGTAAACAAATTTTAGAGGATAAAATGGGTTTAAGATTCTTTAAATTGCCACAGTTTTAAACCTTGAGCTGAAACTAAAATATAACGATGTATTGATTAATGGGACGTCGTTCGTTATTAGGCTATACAACAAGCTATTGCTTTATCAGCAGGTCTTTAAACCAGCGTGATATTCAATTTTAGCGTTGTACCAGTTAAAGTAATAATAATATTAGTCAAAGTTTTCAAAATAAAATACTTCGTTCTATCGACGTTACTCATTGGTACATCGGTAATGACAACTTACATGAAGACCTTGAGGTTCAAACTGTCGATAATGAAGTCAGATAATCCGCTCAAAGCCAGTTACAAAACACATTAACACATTAAACACATTAATGCCAACTACTCAACAACGATGGCTTAGTCAGAAGATTAAAAAAAAGTAAAACCAAATGAACTGGTACAGTTATCAAGTTACATTACTAAACAGACTAATTATTCCAGACTAAGTCTGAAACTTCGACTAGATCAGTGGATGAAACTTAGTAATTACTGTATTCATTTATGTTAGAAACGAACCGTTTATTAGTGTCCTAAATAAATTGATATATAAAAAAAATTAATATTTTGCTTATTTTATTATTTTTACATTTTAGGCGCTAGAGGATCGTTTACAACAAAAAAATAAAAAAAGTGGCAGTGGCATGACTGTCTACAGAAGTGACTACTTCTTATCACAGGTTAAAGTTATATATTTTACACCACAAAATAAAATTTATAGTCGATTTTCAAAATCATGAGTACGTTCATTTCAGTTTAATATATTTCTAAATACAATATTATATGGTTTTATGGTTTTTTGCTACTCGACACTAGAATAGGCTATAACTGACCAAGGGAGAAGCACGGAGTCCCAAATGTATTCGAGTCCCTGCTACTCAATATCTGACCCTGTGACTTAGTAATTTTCTTTGTAAATGCCAACTTCAATAGAAACTGCAATATTTTAATTTGGAAAGGCAGGTTGTTTGGAATTATAAGATTGTTTCAATTAAAATCATTGCAAATGTAAGCTTATAAACAATAATTTTATAATAAATAATAAGAGGGATTCAGATTTTTAAAACGGGAATACATCTATGTCCATCTAAGGTACCTAAACATTGTTCCTTTTAAATTTCATCTCAATCGGTCCAGTAGTTAATGTGTGATAGAATAACAAACAAAAACATAAACTTTCAAATTTAAAATATTATAATAAGAATTACAAAATATTATTAAAACATCACTGTTGTAGCCTACAGTTAACACATATCACGAAATTGAATAATAAATAATGCAGTTACACTGGGTAAGTAGTAAAATGCCATTTAAATATTTATTATTCACACCTACCAATATATAATAACGTATAAAACGTCACTGTTACACAGTTAACACTTGACACAAAACTAAATAATTAAGTTGGACTGGGTTAGTAAAATAATAGCACGTACAAGTTTTCACTTCAAAAATACATTTTAAAACGAAAATATATATAAGAGCTTAATGCGTGACGGCAAACTGAATTTTTTTCCCGTGAAAAACATACATCCATACCCCACCATAAGAAGTAGTCACTTCAATAAGAGCGTGATGCGTGACGGAAAACTGAATTTTTTCCCGTGCAAAACATACATCCATACCTCACCATAAGAAGTAGTGACTTCAATAAGAGCGTGATGCGTGATGCGTGACGGAAAACTGAATTTTTTCCCGTGCAAAACATACATCCATACCTCACCATAAGAAGTAGTCACTTCAATAAGATCGTGATGCGTGATGCGTGATGCGTTTCGGCAAACTGAATTTTTCCCGTGCAAAACATACATCCATACCTCACTATAAGAAGTAGTCATTTCAACAAGAGCGTGATGCGTGATGCGTGATGCAAAACTGATTTTTTCCCGTGCAAAACATACATCCATACCTCACCATAAGAAGTAGTCACTTCAATAAGATCGTGATGCGTTTCGGCAAACTGAATTTTTCCCGTGCAAAACATACATCCATACCCCACCAATAAGAAGTAGTCACTTCAATAAGATCGTGATGCGTGATGCGTGACGGCAAACTAAATTTTTTCCTGTGTAAAACATACATCCGTACCCCGCCATAAGAAGTAGTCACTTCAATAATATCTTGGAAGCGTGACGCGTGACGGCAAACTGAATTTTTTCCCTTGCAAAACATACATCCATACCCCGCCATAAGAAGTAGTCACTTTAATAAGATCGTGGATGCGTGACGTGTTACGGCAAACTGATTTTTTCCCGTGCAAAACATACATCCATACCCCGCCATAAGAAGTAGTCACTTTAATAAGATCGTGGATGCGTGACGTGTTACGGCAAACTGAATTTTTTCCCGTGCAAAACATACATCCATACCCCGCCATAAGAAGTAGTCACTTTAATAAGATCGTGGATGCGTGACGTGTTACGGCAAACTGATTTTTTTCCCGTGCAAAACATACATCCATACCCCGCCATAAGAAGTAGTCACTTTAATAAGATCGTGGATGCGTGACGTGTTACGGCAAACTGAATTTTTTCCCGAGCAAAACATACATCCATACCCCGCCATAAGAAGTATTCATTTAAAAAAATAAAATAAACGAGAGACACTTTCGCAAGAACTTATAGCTTCACGGTGTGCACCTGTTGACCCTAAATCACAAAACATTAAACGAACTGAAGTCAAATCAAATTTATTTTCTCATTCGGTCGTTTTCACAAAAAGTTCTCAGTGTTGTGTTTTTGTTTGAAGTAGTCAATAAAACGTTGTTCAGAAGAAAGTTGTAGGAAGCATGTAAGGCTGTAACTTTCCAACAAGAAATAAAACCTTGGTTGACAGAAGATCAAACGTCTCTTTCTCAGTTTAATTGTAAAAGTTTTTACATTGTAAATAAACAAGTTTGTCACGCGTAGAAATAATTTAAAGCTTTTTTCGGTAAAAAAATTACTTAAAATTTAGACAATCTTCCATTACAATGAACGTCTCACATTGTACAATCATAATCAGTATGCACAATAATAACGTTGTTACGTTCATTCTAAAAGTTATTTATTTAGTGTTAAGGGTTGAGAGTTAAGAGTTAAGAGAAAGATTTCAAAATTGATAGTTGAAAGTTTAGTTTATAGTTTATTGTTTAGGTTTTAGAGTTTAAAGTTTTAAGATAATTTTAAAGTATTAAAGTTTATAGTTTGAAGTTTTGTTTTAGGTTTTGGTTTAAGTTTAGGATTATATTAAACTTTAAACTTCAGAGGTTAGAGTTCAGAAATCAAGATTAAGGGTTAAGAATTAATAATTAGGTGTTAAGAGTTAAGAATTAAGAATAGAGAGACAAAATTGAACGTTTTTTTGTTGTTATTTTAAGGCGAAAAGCACATTGAGGCTATTATCGCCTCCCTAAATGTAAGTGTGAGTGTAAAGTGTTGTCATAAGTGTAGTGTTGTAAGTGTAAGTGTGTGTTAGACTCGGGTACCGCGAGGGATGTCTAAATCCTCTCATTAGGTGCAGTCAGTCTGCATCCCCTGCGGGCTAAAAGTGAACGGTTAATAGTTAACTGAACAAGTATTAATTAATAATTAAAAGTTAAGAGTAAATAGTTTATAGTTTAAATTTTAGAGTATAAAATAAGTTCAATGTTTACGTTTACGTTTTGGTTTATGTTTTAATAAAATTTAATTTTTAAGTTTAAAACTATTATGTAAAACATAAACTAAAAACTTTAAAATTTATAGTTTATTTTAAAATTAAAACATTTCGTAATCTCGGATCATGGCAACAGATTATTTTCCATAAATAATGTAAAAGTCTGCTTAAGCTAGCTAGTTCTACTTCTAGGAAATTTCGCTCCTATCACGTCAACGAGACGGTTTTGAGCAGACATTATTTCAATATTTTAACTAAAGGCCATTTTAAAACAGATTTTAGTGACTTATTAAAAAGCTTTATCTGAAAATAATTTAAATACAACAGACCAAAATTACGAATTCCTTCGTCTCAAATTACCACATTGTCTCAAATCATTAACTGTGTTCTAGGAGTAAAGACCGATACACATTTCGTACTCCCAGATCTTGGCAATAGCTTATTTATCCATATATAATATAAAAGTCTGTCTAACCTAGCGTGCAGTGCTCCATTGTGTGTATGCAACCATATATTATATATCTCTTTCTTGGTATAAATAAGAGTTATGTTCATGTCATAGTGAACTAGATCCGAATAAACAGTTCTACAAAGAACAATTTTCGCAAATTTATTTTCGTTTCCTCACACAGTTCGGCAAGAAAGTAAATTTCAAATGTTGTTAAAACGAAATCAAGATCCACACTGCTCCAGGCAACCTGATTCGATTTGTACAGTCACGTTCCATTATAAAAGGATTTGTGCTTCATAGACGCCTTTGTTGCGTTTAACGTTGACATAAAATTTTGAAATCCTAATATATTTTTTAAAGAAATTAATTCGTAAAAACGGGCTAAAACTATTTAAGGAGGTGTGTGTGTGTGTGTTTTCTATAAACTCAATATTTGATGTAAAATAAACAATGCATACATATATACGCCTTGTAATATTCATTTATTTCCTCAAAACATCCGACTGTAAAAACTCGAAATTCTGTACAATTTATCAAAATCAGTTTATCTGATTTTGTTCAAGTTCGACATTCATACAACTAAAATCAGTGAACCAAATTTAAAATAAATGAGATTCACGATTCCAGAATAAATAAAAAAACAGATTTTAATGTTTTTTTAAATTTCAAATTTATTACAAAAACTTCAGTTATGAAGCTTCAACATATTTATTGTGTGACCGAAATTTGAGCAAAAATCTGTTAAATCAATTTTTAAATATGGCTGATTTTCTACAGGCTGAAATATATTATGGAATATTGAGGAAAATTTGATCGAAATCGTTATTGGAATAGTTTTACCAAAAAAAAAAATATTCAACAACACACAAACAAACACAAACACAGACACATATAGAATGAGAGAGAGAGAGAGAGAGAGAGAGAGAGAGAGAGAGAGAGAGAGAGAGAACAAAGCAATAAAGAGAAACAATATATCGAAGACATGCTTCGGGGAATACTAATGGATTGTATTGCTGTTCCCGATACATAATACAGTGCGATACAATACTCTACCACAATTCGTGAATTAAAACTATGTTTCCTTCCTTGAAATACTAATACATAAATCGTCAGACTCCTCATGGGAACTGGACATCACTTAATCAATATCTCAGCGTTGCAATGTACCATTTGCCTTTCATTTGCTGTGCCAATGAATTTCTATTAAATATTGTAACGTTTTAGTAATAACTTCAAGCAGACTCAACAGAATATAATCACGGTATTTAGTGATGGGATGAATTTCGAAAACTAACATTTGTACAAACGGAAACTTTGATACACGAAAATATTGTAATACATAATGCATGAATTATTATAGTACATTTTGTATGAAGATATTGTATTACATAGTTAATGAAAATATTGTAGTATATAGGCCTGATGTATGAAAATATTATAGTGAATAGTCAATGAAAATATTGTAGTATATAGGCCTAGTGTATGAAAATATAATAGTGAATAGTCAATGAAAATATTGTAGTATATAGGCCTAGTGTATGAAAATATTATAGCGAATAATCAATGAAAATATTGTAGTATGTAGGCCTAGTGTATGAAAATATTATAGTGAATAGTCAAAGAAAATATTGTAGTATGTAGGCCTAGTGTATGAAAATATTATAGTGAATAATCAATGAAAAAATTGTAGTATATACTGTATGATAATATTATAGAACATAATGTGTGAAAATGTTGTAGTAGCCTGTATACTGTAGGAAAATGTTATAGTAAATATCATATTAATATACTAAAGTGCATGCTATATGAAAATATTATTGTACATTTTGTATGAAAATATTTCAGTACATTTTGTACGAAAATGTTACCGTATATACTGTATGAAAATATTATACATATAGTACATAATATATGAAAATATGTTGGAACTTTCTGTATGAAATAATTATAATATATACTGTACGAAAATATTATATTATATACTATATGAAAATATTATACATGCAGTACATAGTATAGGAAAATATGTTAGTGCTTTCTGTATTAAATAATTATAATGTATACTGTATGCAAATATTATAATACACACTGTATAAAAATATTACAGCACGTAATACATGAAAATATTATTGTATATACTGTATGAATATATTAGAGTGAATACTACATTAATATATTAAATTTCGTACTGTATGATAATATTATAGTACCACAAAAATATGTGTACCAAATATATATATGAAATCTGTATGCAAATATTATTGTACATACTGTAAGATAATATGATACGTATTATATAGAAATATACACATTACATGAAAATATTAATACGTACTTAATGTATTAAAAAATGCGCTCATCGTGACAACTTGTTACCCTTTTTTTATAAGCCGACAAAATTTTAACTAACCACTGCCAAGTTTATTTTCTGGTAAACAGGATGTTTTATTTCAAGGAGTAATGTTTTTTTAAATATAGTGTGCTTTTAAGGACTATTAAGAGGCCTGTCAGTTACATCTTAGTCGTCCTGCAGGAGGCATTCGGAAGGAAATGTGAGCGGATTCAGACTGGCCTGAAGAGATGTGGGCGCCAGTCATCTATTTCTATTTTACGTTAGCGCGTTCTATTTGTTGCGACAGCTTTTTCACAAAAAATATTAAACAAACAAATTAGCAATATAATCGATTTTGAAAGTAATTTCTTAATTATGGAATATTTGTGTAATTTCTACTGTTTATTTCGGATATACCATTTGGTTATGTAATTCTTTGTAAAATCTTTGAAATCTTCGTCTTCAAAACATCTTCCAGTAAATGTCTACTTTAGTGTAGTTCCTTTCTTCCTTCGTTCATGAAAGATGATTGTGCATTTTGTATGAAAATATTTCAGTACATTCTGTACGAAAATGTTACCGTATATACTGTATGAAAATATTATACATATAGTACATAATATATGAAAATATGTTGGAACTTTCTGTATGAAATAATTATAATATATACTGTACGAAAATATTATATTATATACTATATGAAAATATTATACATGCAGTACATAGTATATGAAAATATGTTAGTGCTTTCTGTATTAAATATTTATAATGTATACTGTATGAAAATATTAATGTGCATTTTGTATGAAAATATTTCAGTACATTCTGTACGAAAATAATTATAATATATACTGTATGAAAATATTATACATATAGTACATAATATATGAAAATATGTTGGAACTTTCTGTATGAAATAATTATAATATATACTATACGAAAATATATTATATACTTTATGAAAATATTATACATGCAGTACATAGTATATGAAAATATGTTAGTGCTTTCTGTATTAAATAATTATAATGTATACTGTATGCAAATATTAATGTGCATTTTGTATGAAAATATTTCAGTACATTCTGTACGAAAATGTTACCGTATATACTGTATGAAAATATACATATAATACATAATATATGAAAATATGTTGGAACTTTCTGTATGAAATAATTATAATATATACTGTACGAAAATATTATATTATATACTATATGAAAATATTATACATGCAGTACATAGTATATGAAAATATGTTAGTGCTTTCTGTATTAAATAATTATAATGTATACTGTATGAAAATATTTCAGTACATTCTGTACGAAAATGTTACCGTATATACTGTATGAAAATATACATATAGTACATAATATATGAAAATATGTTGGAACTTTCTGTATGAAATAATTATAATATATACTGTACGAAAATATTATATTATATACTATATGAAAATATTATACATGCAGTATATATATTAAATAATTATAATGTATACTGTATCCAAATATTATAATACACACTGTATAAAAATATTACAGCACATAATACATCTTTTATGTATCTTTTATTTCTTTACGTACACAAAATAACACCATCCGACTTAGTGAAACAGGAAAACGTGTAAAAACAGTACAGAAAATTTTATAAAGTTAGAAAATTTCTACAAAAAACATCTACATTAATATAGTTGAAAAACTGGAAAATATGATTAATTTTTCAAAATTAGAACTTTTAGATTTTTTTGAAGTTTTGGTTATATATGAAGCATCTATTTTTAATCATCGTATTTTGTTCCTCAATTTATAATGTGGCAAATGAAATAATTTGTAAATACATTTTCATGTCCATTCCTTAGTTATGTGAGTTTTGGAGCTACCTTTGAATCATTTAATTAATTACTTTTTCAACACATTTTCATCCGTTTTTTGTTCTCCTACAATAACACTATTAAAAAATTTCCGGGAGCATTTTCATTACAGAGAGAAGCATGATATTTAAATGAATATAATATTTTTTCAAATAAATGATTAAAGGGAAGAAGTGGAGTGCTTTCCCACCTGTATTCAACTAGAGTATATGGTTTTCTCCTGTGGATTAGCAGACAGGCTTGCCGATACGTGAATAGGTAACGTTTTCAACTGACTGTTTTAGAAGTTACCAATGTATATTACACATTATAATAAGACTTACCGTATCTTTTATGTCTTACATCTTTTACGTATCATTTATTTTTTTAAGTACACAAAATAACACCATCCGACTTAGTGAAACAGGACAATGTGTAAAAACAGTACAGAAAATTTTATAAAGTTAGAAAATCTCTACAAAAAACATCTACATTGATATAGTTGAAAAACTGAAAAATATGATTAATTTTTCAAAATTAGAACTTTTAGATTTTTTTGAAGTTTCGGTTATATATTCAGTTATAATCATATATACAGCAAAGTGTAAACTGTAAATTTGCAACTGTAATAAAAGTTTGAAGAACTGATACTGAGAAATAATGAAGATTTTTTTCCGACATTTTCTGAATTGGATTTTTTTTTATGTACCAGCCAATTTGCTTTGTTTGGTACTTTTAGGCTCTGAACAAAATGTGATCAAAATCGTTAAAGCCGATTTTAAGAAATTTAGAATTTTACCGTTGTTCAACCAAACGAGCATGCTAAATTACACGAAAATCGCTTAATTATTTTATTCCATCCAATAAAAATATTTTTTGTACTTAACCCTTTTAAATACACCCCCTTACGGCTAATCGATTTTTCCACAACTATTCCACTTTATACTTTTTTAAGTGACATTCCTAAGGATTTCGAAAAATATTATGTTAACAAATAGAAAGAAGTTTTAGAATTGGTTGACGTTAGAAAACAGCGTACCTTTAGGGCGTAAGTAACTTAGTTTTGTAATAAGATTTAAAAACCTTCCTTCGTTCCTGTTTATACATAGTTCCCTCGGTACTTGGTTTAGTTCTAACGTCAAATTACCTTACATTTAATTGCATTAACCTATATTTCCTATCTTTTATTATATCATACTAGCTGAACTCTTTGTGCTTTACTGAACATCAATTAAGGGCTATTTCGTTTAATTCAAAATCGCTGTAAACATTACTGAAAATCGAATAAATGTTTCGAAAACATTACACAAACTTCAGCACAATCAAATGTTTCGTAAACTATCGAAAAAACTATCCGGCAAGGTTTATCAAAATATATTCATCCGATTTTATCAAATATAGATTGTTTACTAATTTCGAAATAAAAAAAACATATACGTATTAAGGGTAACTAGATCGATATTTTTTCATCGATTTACTCCAGAACATAAATATTTTTTTGATAATGATGATTTTGATTTGAGAGATTTTTGGCAGATTTTTTTCTGATAAATATTTAAATGGATTTCTTGGGACGATAGCGATATGTTTACCAACATATACATTTTTTCGGTACTAAATTTGTGCAGAATTTGATGAAAATTGTTCGAGTTTATTTTGGGAAAACTCGATTTTTATAATTTTACAACACACATGCACGAATCATATAAATAAATTACTCAAATATAATATATTGACAATATATTTCTTTAAAAAATTAAAATTTAGCTAAAAATTTGTTCAGCAAAATGACGTCAGAAAATCGAGGCCGTAGGCCGAAAACTAAATACTTATATAATTATCTCAAAGGAAACAGTACGGCTAATAGTCTATCTATGGGGCAGTGATCAGTTTCTTATAGTAAAACGGGTCAAAACGATGACGTCAATAACAGAAGATTTAATTAACCTTGTGTTTACCTCTCTCGGCAACCCGCAAATTAATGTACACTGTGTTTCATGAGAGATGGGAAAAGCAAATAAACTATAGTATGGCTTGTGGAAGCTGCTAATATATACAAATTATAGTTTTATGTAAGAGGAAATGACAGATTTTGAAATTTGAGAACTTTAAATTTCCGAATTATAATTTGTACCAAACAATATTTGTGGTCAAGTGCTATTTACTAATAAACGCACGTTTTAGTGTTATTTACGATGATGAAAACAGGTTTTGAAAATTTCATAAGGCAAGGAAAGTAATTGCAAAGATTTTCAATGGCTGCAATTTTGAAACTGATAGACCTATTTCCTGTCATTTGGTACAACTTTTATCACACATTAAATAAAATTTCATCTATCTCTGTACGGATGGTTCCTTTTTAAGCAATGATTATCAAATTTTCATTCTAATAATTTTTAAATTTATGTGAAATGATGTGTGCAAATCTAAATATTTTTCCTGCCAAAACCCTTAAAGTTTATCATCGCTGTGACGCGAATTTTAAATAAAAAAATAATTAAAAAAAAGTAAAAGGTACTGTACAAAAAAATACGAACGTTAACAGAACAAAACAGAATATACGAGTAATAACTATAAATATAGTTATCTAAAACTAGTTAACAATATTATATAACTGAAAAACATAACAAAATATCACAGTTTATTGTAAGGCCCTACAATAATAACAAAAATGAACTGAGAAAACATAGACGTACTTAAAACTAATTAACAAGGATAATAAATCTTTAAATAAATAAATAACCAAATATAAATAAATTGTTATAGGACTATAAAAATTCCCTAATAACAATAACAAATATATGAATTAAATTTTATTAAAAAAAGTACAGAAGATGAAGGAAGTCTAGGATCCGATCAATATCGGACGCATCGTCTTCCAACATCGTCTGCAAGCAATTGCTCATACCACACATAATACCCATACTTTGGATACCAACACAATCGAACAATATATATCTTATTGTGACGGTTTCTCCACAAAACCCGCATTATGGGGGATCTCCGCTTCTCTATCAGAAAATCATGCCATAAAAACGAATGTTCGATCCGAAGATGGGTAACCACCACGTCTTCACTACGACTTGCACGAATTGATTATAAATAATCAATTATAATCAACAGTACGCCTAATAATTTGTATATTATTACCCAATATTATTACTATTATATTATTATAATTGTAATATTATAATATTACATTAGTATATTATTACTCAATATTATATTAGTATATTATTATATTATATTCCAATATTATATTAGTATATTATTGCTCAATCTTCAATACCAGGTCGGACTGTGCTTTTCACTACTCTTAAGGAGGCCCTAGACGATCAAGTTGCTTGATCAGTTTCAGTTCTGTCAATCACGCACGCTTCGAACAACCTTATACACCTTCAATCAGCCCTTCAATCGTTTGATCAAAACTCATTCTCAGATGAGTTTCCGACTCGGAAAGAGTGTCTTGATGTCATCCGCTGACGCGCGAGACCTTTTTTCTCTCGATCGTCTTGTGTTCTCGGTTGAAATTCTTTCTTAGAATATTTATTATTTTAACTCATTAACTGTAAAGTCCGGTTTCAACTCCTTTAAAGCCCTCGCTATATTCTCTAATGCCGCACTTTTTTGTTTCAGTTAAAGTAGTCTTTGATTTTTACTATTTACAGCTCAGGGCAATCCTGTATACTCTATCTGATAAACTCACGATGCATATTTTCAGAATTACACTGCCTTTTTGCGAATTTTCAAAACTTTGGAATCCATTTTTCGCGTTTTGAGGGAGCGATGTGGAATCCAAATTTATCGGCGAGTGACTGAAGCAATGCCTAGACGGGCCAACCTTGAGCAATCCTGGTCAACCGCTTGAGTTCAAGCGTCAAACGGGTTTCCTAGACGGTCAATCGTGTTTGATTCCTTGACGCTAGCTTTTGATTAAAATGATTGACCGTCTAGAGCCTACTTTAATTTATTGTTTGCTACTGCTTGCCATTCATTCTCCCACTGAATATTAACCAAAGTTTCACTACATTTAAAGTCAGCTGTTAGTAACTGGCAGCTGACACACTGTTTCTTTAGTAGCACAAACTGTCCTTATATTTCCAGTTATTCCGCAGTGTCAGGTATCCAACACAATACCTCACAGCTGTAGTCTGTAGATGGAACACATGATATCTTCAAATAATCTAAATAAATATATTATAAATTAATATAATTTATTATCATAAATTCCGATTTTAAAAAATCAAACGTTTGTTTACGTAAGTTTTAGTGTTGCGAGACAGTCGAGCGCTGCGGTAGAGTAGATAAGTTCAGTGAATTCGCATAAAATATTTTCTTGACAAATGAAAAAGTTTTATCGTTTCCGTGACGTCATACAAACCATTAATAACTCGTGGCACAATGAAATATTACTGGCCGACAAATTTATAACTTTTTGTATTTGCTCACGTAAGGAAATGTACGGGGATTTTATTCAAAAGTTTGTGGTCTCTAAATTCAAGGAAACATAGGTGAATTTAATAAAAGAAGTTATTTTCTTCGCGTAATTTTCAAAATTTCTTCACGTAACAATTAACCTATACTTATTGTTTAATGAATACATTATTTTTTATGAAAACAGTATTTGTCGTTTTTAATCGTAACCATTGTCAATTTTTTTCACCGGGCCACGTATTTAATCAATTAGGATTAATTCTTTCGTCTAGTGGTCTTTAACTCATTTTTTATACGCTATAGTAGTTTCGGAACTTCACAGTTTCATCTTCAGGCCGTAGTAAAAATGATCAAACCCCTCTGGCGAGGTCGTCACAAAGTTAAAAAAACACTGAAATACACGTCACAACACTAAACACAATTACACGATTTTTTTAAAACACAAACAATTACGTTTAGTTAGTATTGTGGACGTGTTTCAATGCGATGACCTCGCCAGAGGCGTTTGACCATTTGTACAACGGTCGATGAAACCGCGGTAGCCTATACAAGGTGATTTAAAGACCACTAGACGAAACAAAGTAGGCCATAATCCTAATTATTCTTTTTAACGTATATGCAGTACATATAAATGATTTTGAACCATATTTCACGCTCAACTAACAATAATTTTTATTTTCTTCTGAAGACGTCGTTAGATTTTTGTGCTAAATTTTTAAAAACTACCGATTTATTGAGAAGCAGTAGTAATTTATTTCATATCTGTTCGCGAAACTGTGTTCAGGGTAAAAACTTACGTGTTATAATACCACAATATTAATAAAAAAACGTTAAATTTTTAAGACGGCTTAAAAATATCAACTTTGTTACAATAAAATCCCCAACATGATTCTATAGGAACATGAAAGTAAAAAAAGGGAAAAAATTAAAAATTAACTTGTAGGCTTTCCATCAGTAGTCGAATAAATTGTGCATACACAGTAACTTCTTAAGTGTAGTTATTTTACTCAAAATACGATTCAAAACGGACAACAAGACAAAACCAATTCTGCTCAAATTTTATCGTTAAAAATGACCCCGACCACCGGTGACCAAGGTTTATTTTGGTGTTTATCAATTTATTAAAGAACCATAAGCGTTTCTTGTTTCTAAATTGAGGTTCATTATTATAAATGTGACAAAAATTTGAACAAAATACGAATATCCCTAATAGAGGAGATGTTTTAAGGTATGCATTAATATATAGTCAGATTTGATTATTTCTCATGTTTATATTTCAGTTTTAAGAATATCTTCTTAAGGCTTTTTAGCCAATAAACTAAAAAAATATGTTTTTAAAAAAATCGGCTCTAAAATGTCGATCAAATTTTGGTTCATTGTACCTAATAACTACGGCTATAGAAAAGCCATCGAAAAACTGTTTAAACTGTAACGATTTCTCAAAACAGGTTAGTTAGATTTTGTTTATATTTCAGTCACACACGATGTACAACATACAGACGAGTGTATGTTGTAATTTGAACTATAAACATTTATGACTTGATAGTACATAAAAACAATCGAACCACGTCCACCTTCCTTTTACTATTTATTCTCAAATCGTAAAATTTTTTATTTCAAAATTTGCAATACTTACTTGAGTTACTCAATACTAATTTGCAATGCTTACTCTCCATGCATGACCGATTCAAACAGAGTCTGATAAAATGATTTTTGAAAAATTACGGCAGCCTATTTTAAGCTTTTTTATCGATAAATTCCGTCACTTTGTCGTACGAAAGTATGTATTGCACATCATTTACTTACCGCTAGCATGCTCATGTTAAATTAAACCAATCAGAGACGCAAAACGAATTGAAGGTCGTACAAGCTTCCAAGTAATGATGCCAATTACATTTCATTGGGCAGCGTGTAACGTGGCTACAAAATGGCAACGATTAACAGACACAAGAACTAACGACGTACTTGTTTCTGTCAAACTGTAATTGAAAAGTAACAAATTATTAATTTAATAACATTATATTGTTTTGTATGGTTTAAAACAAAAATAATTCCTGCGTTGAATCAAAAATAAAAATCGTTTAACACGTTTTCTCTGTATTTTTTGTTTTAATTACGTTAATTTGTTCGAAAACACGACAAATTAACAGCTAGTTTTTAACAACATAACATGAAACTTATTACAGCATATCAGCTGTTCAATTAAATCAGCTGATCGTTACGAATTAATTTAAAATAAATGATCTTTTAATATAACTACCAAAATTAAATTAACGGTTCATTTTATGCACTTAAATCGGTCAAATTTCTTCGTAGTTTCTATAGCGTAGTGGTTATCGCTTGTGCTTCACCCAGCAATGTTTATTTTAATTATGATAATTTGTTCAAAAACACGACCCATGATTTTTATTTTTTGTTCAATAACAGAATTTTATTCTTTTTTAAAAATTGTAATTAAATGTATTGTATTTGTTGAATAACTTTGTATTAATTGTTATTTTTCTTAAACAATTATAATTGCATGTATTATATTTTACTAAGTAATTTGTGTTTACTGTATTAGTGGTTATTTTAATTACGACTTTTTTCGAAAACACGATAAATTAACATAGCTAGTTTTTAACAACATAACCTGAAAATTATTATAACTTAACAGATTTTCAATGAAATCAGCTGATCGTTATAAATTAACATAAAACAACTGATCTTTAAATATAACTATCGAAATTAAATTAACGATTAATTTCATATATTTATATCAGTCAAACGTCTTCGTAGTTTCCATTGTGTAGTGGTTACGACGTTGCGCTTCACACGTGCAAGGTCCCCGGTTCGATTCCTGAAACACAGGAAATTTTTAATTGTAATTAATAAGATCAAGGACGCACAAAATATAATTTATATACATGTTTCTCGCATCAGGCAACGCGCAAAATCCAACATCACAACCAGCCCTAATACATGATACATGTTAAAATGACATTTATCAGATTTGCTTATGTAAAATCAAACATTTGTTAACTGAAAAATTATAAAATTATTCCAGTAAAATGGCGAACAATTATTGTAATTTTAAAATGGCTAAAAATATTAGTAAATTTCTATTTGGAAATGATGCATTGGAGTTATCATGGTAACACCCAGACCCGAGACCTTGCAAAAATGTGCTCCTTTGTTGAGAGAAAGTGATCACAAATTGCTGCGATTTGAATTAAATTTAGCACAGAATCGATTTTGGCAATTGATTGGACAATTTTGTTATCCAGCAAAATCCAAACATACGTTTCAGAATAACGGTAATTTTAAAATTTTTAAATTTACAACTCTTTTATCTTATTTAAAAAAAATAATGTCACTACCGTAATCAGCGTTGAAATTGCATAAATTAGCACTTCAAATTTTCAAATTTCGTTTATAAAAATGCATTTGACGTCGGTTAGGATATATTTTTGTATTTTCAATGAAATTTTAAAGTTTTGAATGCTAAATTATGCACATCATAATACTGATTATGATAATGAAATAAAATTTTTAAAATAAGATTAAAAAAGGGGAAGTTTTAGAAATACGCTTCCATCACGTCAGCAAGACATTTACGATTATTTTTAAATGAGTTACGCGTTGTGAACAGCGTAAAATTTATATTTGAAATTTGGAATAAGTTTTGAAATGGCGGATCAACAATGATAGAAAAATATTAATTTTATAAAAACTATTCATGACAGCCTGAATATTCATAAATGGTAATTCGAAAGTGAAATGTTTAAAATGGGAAAATAGTTTAAAACACACTATATATTCAGAAATAAATATTAATTAATTTAAATTATAAATAACGTTATCATACCTTTATTAAAAAAATTCGATTTTGGAATTCTTTAATTAATTGAATTTTACTTCAATCGAGTGATTAGAAAAAGCGAAACCGAATATTATTTATGTTATTAAGCAGTATTGTTGTCAAAGAAAGGCAAAGAAGGGGCAGAGTAGGCAATCTGAGTACAATGATAAACTTCCTGTTAAAAGGAGAATAGTTGTAATGCAATAATAAAGTATCTCTAGTTTCTTGATAGAAACTTTGAATAAAGTGATTTTTGTATAAAATAGATGTAATATAAAAACATTTAAAACATCCATATAAATTCGTGTGTATTTTTATTGTTTAAAAAACATTTAAAAAAATATCAAACAAAAAAAAAATAAGTAAATGATTATATGATCATTTAAAAATTTTATTGAGAAAATGACATTTGCCTTTCATTGATCTGGTATGAAGGAAAACACCGAATTTGTAAAGTAAGTTGTAATTCAAAATATTTGAAATTCAAAATAATAATTGCAGTAATTTTTAATTCGTGAGGTGTCCGTTTGGAAGGTAAAGAACAAAAAATTCGACATAATCTCTCAAAATCGGTTAGTGAAATTTTGTTGAAATTTTGGATCATAATAAAGATTCTTAACTCTAGTGTAGCAAATTTAAAATAATATTCATAATAAATTTTAACTCTATCAAAATCTAGAGAAATAAAACCATCAATAAATTAATAATACAGGGTCCGCCAATGAAAAGGGTTGATTGTAGGTGGCCTTGAGACAAAGTTGGCAGGTAGTGTGGGATGGTTACTGGCACGTCACCACTTGCAACAATCTACCATTTAGTTGCAATGGATCGTTGAACGGGAGAAAAACGCGGCTACGCGGTGAAGCGTATTATCAAAATGGCGAAACATTTTTGCAAACGACGTGCTTTTAACATCGCGTAACCAGCCTGTTCCGTCAGATAATCCAATTCGAACATGGATAAACAACCTCGAGCAAACTGGATCAACGTCTTACAAAAGAGGCAGGAGTGTAAAAACTGTTCGAACACCTGAAAACATAGCAGCACTTCAACAGGCTATGGTTAGAAGTCCTAGGCGATCAGCCAACAACATGCCCTTCGCACTGGAATAAGTGACACATCTAGGGAGGGAGATACCTCTTTTTGTTTTATGGGGATACCTAAAAACAAAAGTGTTTCAAACAGATCCACCCACAACCACTCAAGTCCTCAAACAACGAATTGTCTACGAGATTGCGGCAATACCTGTCAATATTCTGCGAGAAGTCATGCAAAACTTCCAAACCAGGCTCCAGGAATGCCTTAACTGCAATGGAGGACATTTGGTAGACTTAGTGTTCAGGAAATAATATTTTTTCGTATTGTACCCATAATGGCTATTCTTGTACTTTCAATTATTTACTAAAAAAAATATTAATTGTTTTCAACAATCAATCATCCCGTTTCATTGGCAGACACTGTATAATTTTCGGGCATTTCAAATCATTCGTATTTAAATTACCATTGGAATTTGAAAATGTTTAGTTTTTAATGTTACTTTATACAGTTTTTAAGCTGATTACGATGACGAAATAAACTGTAAGACAAAAAATATTATGATTGTCGTTTTTTTCATGGACCCAGGTTTCAGTTTTACCATGATTGGTTGTTTATTAGTTCCAGAGGGAAGATTGCTAATACGTTACAAATTATGGATCTAATAATACAATTTTAGTAAGCACCATAGTTTTAATAAAGTTTAATATTGTAATTCTATAGCTGTTCAACATTTTAATATTAATAATAAATTCAAACACTAGTATAGAATAAGTATATTTATATATGTACAGACTATCTTATTCTAATAGGGTATATCCAATCTATGGCAAACACAAATTGATGATGTTGCAATCCTACAATATTTACTACAGCTAGTAAGAATATATCTGAAACTGTACACACGTTCTGTACACGTCCTCAGAGACACAGAAATATTATCTATAATCTGCTCACATTTCCCCTGCGCCAGAAGTATATGATGACGTCAACGCATCCCCTAATAACGGGCTTGATTAAACCTCCCCACGCCAAACACCTGACACGTAGTGTGAAGAAGGCTGTTTCCGTGGTAAGAATCTGAAACTTCTACAAACGTAATTTCTATTTCCATTATTCAATTACCATTCCAAACTCTCTCAGGCGTAATCGAAATTCGTCTTCCAAAACTGTTAAACAAAGTTAACCTCGCTCGAGGAAATGAAAGTTTTTGCTCTTAAACTACACGAAACGCACTTTCATCTCCTGAGCGTTTAGAGAGAGTCCAAATTACGGAGTAACTAATTTATAACAATGATTTGCAAAGTTTCCTGCGTTGTGTTGCCTCTGTACCAAAGTGTTTTCAAATTCAAAGTACACAATCGAAATCAGATTAGTCGCTTTAAGGGAACGATAAACGGTGACCAGACTTACTGATGAAATAGTTATGTAATATAATAGAATTAAAAATCAGAAATCAGAATCTCATCAACGCTAAGCGGTGACCAGACTTACTGATGATATAGTTATGTAATATAATAGAATTAAAAATCAGAAATCAGAATCTCATCAACGCTAAGCGGTGACCAGACTTACTGATGATATAGTTATGTAATATAATAGAATTAAAAATCAGAAATCAGAATCTCATCAACGCTAAGCGGTGACCAGACTTACTGATGATATAGTTATGTAATATAATAGAATTAAAAATCAGAAATCAGAATCTCATCAACGCTAAGCGGTGACCAGACTTACTGATGATATAGTTATGTAATATAATAGAATTAAAAATCAGAAATCAGAATCTCATCAACGCTAAGCGGTGACCAGACTTACTGATGATATAGTTATGTAATATAATAGAATTAAAAATCAGAAATCAGAATCTCATCAACGCTAAGCGGTGACCAGACTTACTGATGAAATAGTTATGTAATATAATAGAATTAAAAATCAGAAATCAGAATCTCATCAACGCTAAGCGGTGACCAGACTTACTGATGATATAGTTATGTAATATAATAGAATTAAAAATCAGAAATCAGAATCTCATCAACGCTAAGCGGTGACCAGACTTACTGATGATATAGTTATGTAATATAATAGAATTAAAAATCAGAAATCAGAATCTCATCAACGCTAAGCGGTGACCAGACTTACTGATGATATAGTTATGTAATATAATAGAATTAAAATCAGAAATCAGAATCTCATCAACGCTAAGCGGTGACCAGACTTACTGATGATATAGTTATGTAATATAATAGAATTAAAAATCAGAAATCAGAATCTCATCAACGCTAAGCGGTGACCAGACTTACTGATGAAATAGTTATGTAATATAATAGAATTAAAAATCAGAAATCAGAATGTCATCAACGCTAAGCGGTGACCAGACTTACTGATGATAAAGTTATGTAATATAATAGAATTAAAAATCAGAAATGAGAATCTCATCAACGCTAAGCGGTGACCAGACTTACTGATGATATAGTTATGTAATATAATAGAATTAAAAATCAGAAATGAGAATCTCATCAACGCTAAGCGGTGACCAAAGTTATTGTTGAAATAGTCTTTTAATACAGTACTTAGAAATCAAAAATCAAAATCTCACAATGATAAGCGGTGACCAGGAAATAGTCTTTTAATACAGTACAATTAGAAATCAGAATCTCGTAGTTCTAAGCGGAGACCAGAGTTATCAATGAAATAGTTTTTTAATACAGTACAATTAGAAATCAGAAATCATAATCTCACAGTTCTAAGCGGTGACCAGAGTTATCGATGAAATAGTTTTTTAATACAGTACAATTAGAAATCAGAAATCAGAATCTCACAATGCTAAGCTGTGACCAGAGTTATCGATGAAATAGTCTTTTAATACAGTACAGTTAGAAATCAGAAATCAGAATCTCATAGTTCTAAGCGGTGATCAAAGTTATCAATGAAATAGTTTTTTAATACAGTACAATTAGAAATCAGAAATCAGAATCTCACAAAGCTAAGCTGTGGCCAGAGTTATCGATGAAATAATCTTTAAATACAGTACAATTAGAAATCAAAAATCAGAATCTCACAGTTCTAAGCGGTGACCAGAGTTATCGATGAAATAGTTTTTTAATACAGTACAATTAGAAATCAGAAATCAGAATCTCACAATGCTAAGCTGTGACCAGAGTTATCGATGAAATAGTATTTTAATATAGTACAATTAGAAATCAGAAATCAGAATCTCACAATGCTAAGCTGTGACCAGAGTTATCGATGAAATAGTCTTTTAATATAGTACAATTAGAAATCATAAATCAGAATCTCACAATGCTAAGTTGTGATCAGAGTTATCGATGAAATAGTCTCTTAATATAGTACAATTAGAAATCATAAATCAGAATCTCACAATGCTAAGCTGTGACCAGAGTTATCGATGAAATAGTCTTTTAATATAGTACAATTAGAAATCATAAATCAGAATCTCACAATGCTAAGCTGTGACCAGAGTTATCAATGAAATAGTTTTTTAATACAGTACAATTAGAAATCAGAAATCAGAATCTCACAGTTCTAAGCGGTGACCAGAGTTATCACTGAAATAATTGTTTAATACAGTAGCATTACAATTCAGAATCTTATCAAAGCTTATTAGGGGAACAGATTTATCGATGAAATAAAATTTATGATGACCAGACTTACAGTAAACTTAAAATTCAAAATCTCAACGCCAAGCTGTGATCAAAGTTATTAATGAAAGAGCAGCTTAATACAGTAAAATTACATATCAGAATCTCAACTGTGATCAGAGTTACCGATGAAATAGTTGTTTAATACAGTAAAATTAAAAAATCAGACTTTCAACAACGCTAACGATGACCGGAGTTACTGATGAAATAGTCGCTTAATACAGTATCATTAAAATTCAGAATCTCAACAAAGTTAATCGGTGGCCGGAGTTACCGATAAAATAGTTGTTTAATACAGCATAATTATAAATCAGAATCTCAACAACTCTAAGCGGTGACCAGAGTTACCGATAAAATAGTCGCTTAATACAATAGAAGTAGAATTCAGGTTATCAACAACGCTAATCGATGACGGGAGTTACTGATGAAATAGTCGCTTAATACAGCAGCATTAAAATTCAGAATCTCAACAAAGATAATCGGTGGCCAGAGTTACCGATAAAATAGTAGCTTAATACAGTAGAATTAGAAATCAGAATCTCAACAACGCTAATATGTGACCAGAGTTTTCAGTGAAATAGTCGCTTAATACAGTAAGATTAGAAATCAGAATCTCAACAACGCTAATATGTGACCAGAGTTTTCAGTGAAATATTCGCTTAATACAGTAAGATTAGAAATCAGAATCTCAACAACGCTAATGTGTGACCAGAGTTTCCAACCAAATAGTCGCTTATTACAGTAAGATTAGAAATCAAAATCTCAACAATCGCCGACCAAAATTACCAATGAAGTAGTCGCTTAATATAGAAGAATTAGAATTCAAAATTTGAACATCGTTATTAAGTGACCAGAGTTACCGATGATTTCAGTAATACAATCGTTCAATACAGTAGAATTAGAAATCAGAATCTCAACAACGCTAATATGTGACCAGAGTTTTCAGTGAAATAGTCGCTTAATACAGTAAGATTAGAAATCAGAATCTCAACAATCGCCGACCAAAATTACCAATGAAGTTGTCGCTTAATACAGAAGAATTAGAATTCAAAATTTGAACATCGTTATTAAGTGACCAGAGTTACCGATGATTTCAGTAATACAATCGTTCAATACAGTAGAATTGGAAATCAGAATCTCAACAACGCTAATATGTGACCAGAGTTTTCAGTGAAATAGTCGCTTAATACAGTAAGATTAGAAATCAGAATCTCAACAACGCTAATATGTGACCAAAGTTTTCAGTGAAATATTCGCTTAATACAGTAAGATTAGAAATCAGAATCTCAACAACGCTAATGTGTGACCAGAGTTTCCAACGAAATAGTCGCTTATTACAGTAAGATTAGAAATCAAAATCTCAACAATCGCCGACCAAAATTACCAATGAAGTAGTCGCTTAATATAGAAGAATTAGAATTCAAAATTTGAACATCGTTATTAAGTGACCAGAGTTACCGATGATTTCAGTAATACAATCGTTCAATACAGTAGAATTAGAAATCAGAATCTCAACAACGCTAATATGTGACCAGAGTTTTCAGTGAAATAGTCGCTTAATACAGTAAGATTAGAAATCAGAATCTCAACAACGCTAATATTTGACCAGAGTTTTCAGTGAAAAATTCGCTTAATACAGTAAGATTAGAAATCAGAATCTCAACAACGCTAATGTGTGACCAGAGTTTCCAACGAAATAGTCGCTTATTACAGTAAGATTAGAAATCAGAATCTCAACAATCGCCGACCAAAATTACCAATGATGTAGTCGCTTAATATAGAAGAATTAGAATTCAAAATTTGAAAATCGTTATTAAGTGACCAGAGTTACCGATGATTTCAGTAATACAATCGTTCAATACAGTAGAATTAGAAATCAGAATCTCAACAACGCTAATGTGTGACCAGAGTTTCCAACAAAATAGTCGCTTAATACAGTAAGATTAGAAATCAGAATCTCAACAATCGCCGACCGAAATTACCAATGAAGTAGACGCTTAATACAGAAGAATTAGAATTCAAAATTTGAACATCGCTATTAAGTGGCCAGAGTTACCGATGATTTCAGTAATACAATCGTTCAATACAGTAGAATTAGAAATCAGAATCTCAACAACGCTAATATGTGACCAGAGTTTTCAGTGAAATAGTCGCTTAATACAGTAAGATTAGAAATCAGAATCTCAACAACGCTAATATTTGACCAGAGTTTTCAGTGAAATATTCGCTTAATACAGTAAGATTAGAAATCAGAATCTCAACAACGCTAATGTGTGACCAGAGTTTCCAACGAAATAGTCGCTTATTACAGTAAGATTAGAAATCAGAATCTCAACAATCGCCGACCAAAATTACCAATGATGTAGTCGCTTAATATAGAAGAATTAGAATTCAAAATTTGAAAATCGTTATTAAGTGACCAGAGTTACCGATGATTTCAGTAATACAATCGTTCAATACAGTAGAATTAGAAATCAGAATCTCAACAACGCTAATGTGTGACCAGAGTTTCCAACAAAATAGTCGCTTATTACAGTAAGATTAGAAATCAGAATCTCAACAATCGCCGACCGAAATTACCAATGAAGTAGTCGCTTAATACAGAAAAATTAGAATTCAAAATTTGAACATCGTTATTAAGTGACCAGAGTTACCGATGATTTCAGTAATACAATCGTTCAATACAGTATAATTAGAAATCAGAATCTCAACAACGCTAATATGTGACCAGAGTTTTCAGTGAAATAGTCGCTTAATACAGTAAGATTAGAAATCAGAATCTCAACAACGCTAATATGTGACCCAGAGTTTTCAGTGAAATAGTCGCTTAATACAGTAAGATTAGAAATCAGAATCTCAACAACGCTAATATGTGACCCAGAGTTTTCAGTGAAATAGTCGCTTAATACAGTAAGATTAGAAATCAGAATCTCAACAACTCTTCGGTGGTCAGCGGTACTTACGAAATTTGAGAAATTTTAAATGCTAATTTATTCATATGTTAGCGTCGATTGAGACAGTTAAATCAAATTCTTAATAAAATTTCAGAGAAAAATTTCAAGTTATTTTATAATTTTGAATATACGTAATTTGTAACTTTCAGCAGAATTTTGCCGGGTATAGAATTCATTCAAGCTATTAGTAAAATACATTTTTGAACAAAGTTTAACTGCAAAACTAAAGTTTCAATACGCAAACGAAATTAATTTTTACGAAATGTCAATAAGTTTTTGAATCTGTATAAAATATTATAAAATGTTCAATATGTATAAAATAATATATACTAAAAATTCGGTATTTGTTTTTATTTATTTGTAATCATTATCACCAGTATAAATGCTTACAGATAAAACCGGAAAACAGTACAGGAATATAATGCTTGCGTTACTATGGTAACCAGATATTACAAATAGATCAGCTGTCACATACAATAATCTGTAGCTATATCGCAGCCTTGATGAATAAATCTTTGTTACGTTTTCATGAAGTAAACTTAAATAAGTAAATAGTTGTAAGAGGAAAGTAGATTTTCATGACGTTATTGTTACCATGGCAACGGTTGTTTCCAAGTGCCAGTTGTTGCGCTTGTATCAACACAAGTGATTGCATTTGTTACAGAAATATCAGAAGCACACACACACACACACACACACACACACACACACACACACACACACACACACACACACACACACACACACACACACACACACACACACACACACACACACACACACACACACACACACACACACACACACACACACACACACACACACACACACACACACACACACACACACACACACACACACACACACACACACACACACACACACTATACTCGTATTATCACATTTGCAATTTTGGTCCGTTCATTTAAACTAGGTAAGAAAAAGTTTCAAAATGGCGGCAATCATACCGAATCACAAATAAGCCACAAAATATTTCTTTTTCATTCACCACCTTGATCTGCTAAAAGACAAGCATACTTTCTCATTTTGAATTTGTTACATTGAATATAACCTAACCGTGATCAGGTAACACTTTTATAATTCCAATGTAAAAAAATATTGTAAGATGTATTTGAACATTTTAAACGCAAAGTTATGCAGGTTTTAATGTTGATTACGATAGCGAAATGAAAAGATATTTTCAAAATAGTAAGGTTAAAGATATTATTGTTGAAAATTCGTTATCACTTCAGCGAGACAGACTGACAATAAATAAGAACATTTCTTATTAAAACATTGCAAATTGTAACCTACTTTGTAATACTCGACTGAGTTCAAGTGTATTTACTTACTTTATTTAATCATGGCTCCCACTCGACGATTCTAAATGAAATTATTATAAGAAATAATCGGCTTTGGTTGATCGTTTTAAACTGTGAGTGGTTGTTGAAGGAAGTAGGAGAGGTCAGGGGAAGCTTATTGTATACATAACCCTGCAATCATTAACAATTATATAATCCGTTTGTTTCTTTATTGTTTAACTTATTCAACCTGTAAATTACTTTTACTTGTTATTACTTTCTCTTTATAAGAAGTGTAAAGAAAATTAGGTGATTGTAAAAATAACGAGATTTTAATGAATCAACGTTTCCAGTCTCCCTGATTAGAAAAGAGTGGTTTTTACTTTTATATACATGCGTGAGGACTAATACTTCAATAGGTACATCGAAATCATTTTTTTTAATATGGAAAAGTTTTTGAATTCCTTGGTACCTTTTTTAAAATATATTTTTAAAAATTGCTTTGCTGTATTTATCAAATAATAATAATAACAATAAAATAATAATAACAATATAACAATAACAATAACAATACCAACAGCAACAGCAACATAACACCAACACCAACACCAACAGAGTAACAGTAACAGCAACAGTAACAGTAACAACAACAACAACAACAACAACAACAACAACAACAACAACAACAACAATAACAATAACAACAACAGCAACAGTAATAACAATAACAATAACAATGGTAATAATAGTAATAGTAATAGTAATAGTAATAGTAATAGTAATAGTAATAGTAATAGTAATAGTAATAGTAATAGTAATAGTAATAGTAATAGTAATAGTAATAGTAATAGTAATAGTAATAGTAATAGTAATAGTAATAGTAATAGTAATAGTAATAGTAATAGTAATAGTAATAGTAATAGTAATAGTAATAAGTAATAGTAATAGTAATAATAATAGTAATAGTAATAGTAATAGTAATAGTAATAGTAATAGTAATAGTAATAATAATAGTAATAACAATAACGATAACAACGACAACGACAACGACAAACGACAACGACAATGACAACGACAACGACAACGATGACGACGACAACGAGCGACAACGACAGCGACAACGACAACGATAACGACAACGACAACGACAGCGACAACGACAACGAGCGACAACGATAACGGCGACGACACGCGACAACGACGACGACAGCGACAAGCGACAGCAACGACAACGACTGGACAACGACAAAGCGGCAGCGACACGGCGACAGCGACAACGACAACGACAACGACAGCGACAGCGACAAGCGGCGGCGACAACGACGACGAGCG
>CM040183.1:78278677-78291177 GCA_022606455.1 Callitettix versicolor
ATACAAGGGACTTTAATAATTAATCAGTTTATAACCCTACTTTTGACAGTTATACTAAGTATAATAAATATAATATTTGTGATTGTAGCATTAAAAAATTGGTACAGGTTATATACATTAAATAATTTAACTACACAAATTTAGAAAATACACATTTTAAAAATTAACAAGAACAATAAACATAACCTCAACTGAAATGATATTGAAGCTATTGTGCGAAATCGCCTGTTTAGAAATAGTCACTTTCAGTCAAGATATACAAGAACAATATATACTGTGAGGTATGCATTACGGATTCAAGCGTGACGCGAAAGCAAATGTTTATATTCGTGTTTTGTTAACGGCGACCTTACAAGTTTTCACTTCAAAAATACATCTTATTAATCATTAAACAAACCACGTTACTAGAGTGAGCGTGTGGATGTGTTACAGTGTTCCGTGACGGCAAACATACACTCATACTCCACGATAAGAAGTAGTCACTCCAATAATGTTAGTCATAAAAACTTTAAATTGTTTCAAAAATAATACTGTAAGTAAGCCTACAGCGTTCCGTGACGGCAAACATACACTCATACTCCGCGATAAGAAGTAGTCACTCCAATAATGTTAGTCATAAAAACTTTAAATTGTTTCAAAAATAATACTGCAAGTAGGCCTACAGCGTTCCGTGACGGCAAACATACACTCATACTCCGCGATAAGAAGTAGTCACTCCAATAATGTTAGTCATAAAAACTTTAAATTGTTTCAAAAATAATACTGTAAGTAGGCCTACATCTTTCCGTGACGGCAAACATACACTCATACTCCGCGATAAGAAGTAGTCACTCTAATAATGTTAGTCATAAAAACTTTAAATTGTTTCAAAAATAATACTGTAAGTAAGCCTACAGCGTTCCGTGACGGCAAACATACACTCATACTCAGCGATAAGAAGTAGTCACTCCAATAATGTTAGTCATAAAAACTTTAAATTGTTTCAAAAATAATACTGTAAGTAAGCCTACAGCGTTCCGTGACGGCAAACATACACTCATACTCCGCGATAAGAAGTAGTCACTCTAATAATGTTAGTCATAAAAACTTTAAATTGTTTCAAAAATAATACTCTAAGTAGGCCTACAGCGTTCCGTGACGGCAAACATACACTCATACTCCGCGATAAGAAGTAGTCACTCCAATAATGTTAGTCATAAAAACTTTAAATTGTTTCAAAAATAATACTCTAAGTAGGCCTACAGCGTTCCGTGACGGAAAACATACACTCATACTCCGCGATAAGAAGTAGTCACTCCAATAATGTTAGTCATAAAAACTTTAAATTGTTTCAAAAATAATACTGCAAGTAGGCCTACAGCGTTCCGTGACGGCAAACATACACTCATACTCCGCGATAAGAAGTAGTCACTCCAATAATGTTAGTCATAAAAACTTTAAATTGTTTCAAAAATAATACTGTAAGTAGGCCTACATCTTTCCGTGACGGCAAACATACACTCATACTCCGCGATAAGAAAACTCTAATAATACATAAAACTTTAAATTGTTTCAAAAATAATACTGTAAGTAGGCCTACAGCGTTCCGTGACGGCAAACATACACTCATACTCCGCGATAAGAAGTAGTCACTCTAATAATGTTAGTCATAAAAACTTTAAATTGTTTCAAAAATAATACTGTAAGTAAGCCTACAGCGTTCCGTGACGGCAAACATACACTCATACTCAGCGATAAGAAGTAGTCACTCCAATAATGTTAGTCATAAAACTTTAAATTGTTTCAAAAAATAATACTGTAAGTAAGCCTACAGCGTTCCGTGACGGCAAACATACACTCATACTCCGCGATAAGAAGTAGTCACTCTAATAATGTTAGTCATAAAAACTTTAAATTGTTTCAAAAATAATACTCTAAGTAGGCCTACAGCGTTCCGTGACGGCAAACATACACTCATACTCCGCGATAAGAAGTAGTCACTCCAATAATGTTAGTCATAAAAACTTTAAATTGTTTCAAAAATAATACTCTAAGTAGGCCTACAGCGTTCCGTGACGGAAAACATACACTCATACTCCGCGATAAGAAGTAGTCACTCCAATAATGTTAGTCATAAAAACTTTAAATTGTTTCAAAAATAATACTGTATGTAGGACTATAATATTTATTATTAAATAGAAGATATATTTTGTTTTAATTAGTAGCACATTCATAGTTTTAATAAATAAAAATAGTTTAAAATACTATAGGTATACTAGTATAAGGTATATTTATTTACTGAAAGATGACCTTTAAAAGATAGTACAGTCGTTACGTTTTATTTATTTATCAGGTGATTCTTATAATAATAATAGCAGTATAAAGTACGATAGTAAGTTTTGTTAAATTAATAAATGATGGCCATTTAATAAAATTTTGTAGTACAATAAAATATTTACTTAAAAATAATTTTGAAGGTGAGAAATTTTTTTTTCACGTGGGCCTTGCAAGTTTTTTGTATGAGAAAAAAATAACGCAAAAAACCACCACTCTTCCATAATTGCTAGTATTCGTGAAGTGCTATAAGTCTACCAGTGAGCTTATTGCTTTATTTACATTCGTTGCTCAGCGTTATGATTTGTGCTTATTAAACTAAGAGATAACTTCAAAACCCAATGATAACTTTATTTTGTTTATATTCACGAAATTATGTATGAATTCAATAATTAATATTTCAATTATAACTAACGCCATTTTAACCTAATATATACCCGACCCATCAAACACAAAATTAATTGGAGCGTTTACAGTTGAATATATTATGAACATTGTTATATGTAAATATGTTCAATAATACATATTTAAATTATTACCAAACGCCGTTATACTACATTCCCAGATCAGCCATGACAATTATTATAGTATTAACAGTTGGATATATTATACGAGACTCTATGTAATGTAGATGAGAGTCTATTTTCTCCTGTAGTTGTGTATCTTTCACTTTAACAATAAAATCAGAAATAAATATACTTGATAACAACCAGCAGTGTATTGATTATTTCAGTTTTTAAGTTTTTCTTTCTGTCGGCCAGTCTTCAAGCACCACATTTTCTCTCTTCAATTAAAAGTACAAGAATAATGTTAATAAAAAAATGAAATTTATAATAAATACTGTCATATAATATATTAATATAAGTGTAATGTTTATTCAATTAAAAAAGGTGTTTTTTTTTAAATAAAAGTATCAAAATAGTGTTAATTAACTAAAATATCATTTGAAATATTTGTATACGTTTAACGGAAGTTTTGTTAATAAATGACAATATTTTCAAAAAAATATTACATATAAGAATAAGTTATTATTTAATGAAACTTTTCATTATATTTACAATTTGTAGTTTAAAAGGTAATCTTTAAAAATATTAGCACAAACTTTGCGTTATTTGACGAATAAAACAAGTTCAAAGTCTACTAAATAAAAAAAAATATTGACAATGTTGTGTTCAAAATTTAATTAAAATCGGTCAATCCGTTTCACTATTCAGCTTCGTGTATATGCGCACTCAGGTAAATTTATGAAAGACAATAAATAAAATTCACACATAAATAATATACGCAGCAACAGCTGTAGTGATGACGTCACGATAAAAGACATCACGTTGCAACAGCTGACAGAGTGTTGGGAACAACACTTTCAAAACTAATTAAATCAGCAAACCGAACGACTCCAAACGTAATTATCAGCCTCCTGTACACGCCGAGGGGAATTGAATTATTTTTCAAGAGCTTTTTGAAACTGCAGTAATTCGATTACATAAAGATAAAGACTTACAAAGGTTGCGTTGGTTGTGCTTGTTTTATCCACCATTCGTTTAGCTTCCGTTTAGATTATAATGTGTAAAATATTGTGTTACAATCATTTCAAAAGTTCTGTTTGAACGGTAGTTCTGATTTGTTCTTTAGATTGTCTGTCAATAACTTACTTCTAACAGTAAGTTAGTTTTAAATTGGAAGATAAAATGCAGATTTTAACGCTGTTCGCCACGGTGGAATCAAAGTTTCAAAGCTGCCTCGGTGGTCTAGTGGATAGCGTGCTAAGCTTTCACCCCGAGGATCCGGGTTCGATTCCCGGCGAGGGCTTGGCATTTTCATACGCTCTAAATCATCCCACCGTCTGCATTAGCCCAAGTGTGCACAATAGTCGAACGTTAAAAAAAAAAAAAATCAAAGTTTCAAAAAGTGGATAAGAAAAATAACTTTGGGAAATTCGCTTACATCACGTCAGCTGCGTGCCGCGAATATTTTAAGAGACATTATTTTAAAATTATCGATGTTTTTAGCGAAATTAAGCTAGAAAATCCGCCATTATGGTTAGGATTAGTTTTAGTACGATAAATAACAACTGGGATTTTTAGTGTGCAATAACATTACAATAACTTCAGAACTTTTACAGTACATTTCCAATAATTTATATTGAAAATTAAAACAGTATTAGGTGAGAAGATCGTGATTAACTAGAATATATTTTTGTAACTTTTTTTGTATTTTTTTAAAAAAGAAAATTTTATGATACCTTAAGAAATTTTTTGGTTCGAGGGCAACAATTTGTTTTATTTTGAACAAAACAATTATTATCACTCGACTACTCAAATAATACACAAGTTAAACTTTAATCCTAATACACTGGGAATAAAAATTTTTGAATATATTTTTGTTTCGGCTTATAATTGACGTTAAGTCGCTAAAAAGCTTGAAAAGCTCCGATATCACGACTATTTACTCTATACAGCGTGTGATAAAGCAGCATTAAGTAATATACGAGGTGTGTGTGCAGAAAGTAACGAGAATTTTTAAATTTCGCGGGCTTGGAAAGTCCGATTGTCAAACATTTTTTTTATTATGTTGGTATACATGCCCTTGAAGTATGATTAAACTTTCAGCTGTTTTCATTGTTGACTTTGTCTGTGACAGCCACTAAGCTTAGACGTGTTTTTATGAGCTCGGCGATTTTCGTTTGTTAAAAGAAATGGATCAAAAAATTTGTATCAAATTTTGCATAAAAAATGGAATAAAGTTTAACAAAGTGTGTGAGATGTTAACAATGGCCTATGGTGAGTCTGCTATGAGTAAAGCAAGAGCTTACGAGTGGTATAAGCTTTTCCAAGAAGGCCGTGAAGACGTTGAAGATGACGAACGCCCTGGATGCCCCAGCACATCAACAACCGATGAAAACGTGGAAAAAGTGAAAGAAATGGTTACGAACAATCGCCGAATCACAATTAGAGAGGTCGCTGATAATATTGGCATATCGATTGGATCATGTCATGACATTGTTTCCAATGTTTTGTGTATGAAACGCGTGGCAGCAAAATTCGTTCAAAAATTGTTGAATTTTGAACAAAAACAGCGACGAATGGAAGTTGCTCAGGAGTCACTAAATGAAGTCAACGACGATGTAGAATTACTGAAACGTATTATAATATGTGAGGAAACATGGGTTTACGGATATGACGTCGAAACTAAGGCTCAATCATCCCAGTGGAGACATTCTGGCTCGCCAAGACCAAAAAAGGCTCGACACGTACGGTCGAACGTGGAGGTTATATACTCACTGTGTTCTTCGATATTAATGGCATAGTGCACCATGATTTCCTGCCACTAGGTGAAACGGTCAATAAGGAGTACTACCTACAAGTTCAAAGCCGTTGCCGTGAAGCAATCCGAAAAAAAAGCCCGGATCTGTGGAAAAACAATTCGTGGCTTTTGCATCACGATAATGCACCAGCTCACACTTCATTGCTTGTTCGTGAATTTTTGGCCCAAAACAGTACTGTAACGATGCCCCAGCCTCCATATTCGCTAACCATGGCTCCGTGTGACTTTTTCCTATTTCCAAAAATAAAAAGAACCTTAAAGGGTCGTTTTACAGCCGTAGATGACATTAAAAAGGCATCGCTGAAAGAACTAAAGGCTATCTCAAAGATCGAGTTTAATAAGTGTTTCGAGGATTGGAAGAAATGCTGGCACAAGTTTATAATCTCCAATGGGGACTACTTTGAAGATGACAACATCAATGTAGAAGAATAAATATTTTGTTCAAAAAATTAAAATTCTCGTTACTTTCTGAACGCACCTCGTACAGGCGGAAACCATTCTTTAAGTTTCTTTAATCTTAGATAAACATAGATAATATCCAAGATTAACATTTAAATGCAGCTAGGTCGGTTTTAAGGACCTAACTATATTGACCGCCTGTTTCAATTTTCAACTCGCTGCGCTAGCGACCACAGTGTCCGCGTGTAGTTGAAGTTCGCATTGTTCGACGCGATATTGCGTCTTATTTTCTCTCTACATCTGAACTAAATCCGACAACCAGTTCGGTACAGATTAAAACACTTTTACTTTTTACCAGTCCATTCTAAGAGTTTCCATCAATCAAAGTCTGTAGTTTAGTACAGTGACTGTCCTGACCGCAGCGATTGATCACCGGCGATTGTACAGACCGCAGAACATCCCAGACATCTTGCCAAGTAGGTCAGCTAGTCTATAGCATTTTGACTGATCAAAATTAATATCTGTACTACCAGATTGGTACTACATGAAGGTGTAGCCTAAGTGGTAAAGTTAGTTTTCAGAACTGCTTTTATTGCTTGGATTAACTTCTTTGCACAACACATACTAATTTTGAAATTAAATGTTTGGCCACCCTGTACTTTTCACAAAGTTTGTATGACTTAATCTGTGCTTGAACAAGGTAAAGCTGTTTACGTAAAGAGGTAATGTATTATTAATTACAGGCTTCATAACAGCATTAGAAATTTATAGTGTTCGTACGCCCATAACTGAAAAAAATTAAAACATTTTGGTTAATTTTGTTCTAACAAAATTTCCTTCTTTTAGAAAAATTTCAAAAAAATATCAAACATTTAAGCATCATTGATTCAAATTTTGGATCATCCTAAAGATAGTTCTGATCAAAAGATTTTCAACGATTTGTAGGTCCTTCTATGTGAATTAGAATCCGGGACCGAGAAAAAATTATATACCAGAATTTTTATTCACCCTGTATAGTAACCACTATTATTATACTCTTTGTAGCCGAGGACAAATTTTTTTTTTTTTTTTTTTTTGGCGTTTAACGCCCGACTATTGTGCACACTTGGGCTAATGCAGACGATGGGATGATTTATAGCGTATGAAAATGCTAAGCCCTGGCCGGGAATCAAACCCGGGTCCTCGGGGTGAAACCCCAGTACGCTATCAACTAGACTACCGAGGACAAAGAGCGGTCTATATTACTTTTACTATCGAAAATTCTAAATTCGCTAAAATGTTTCGAAATGAAATTTCATTTGTACACACGCGTTCAGGATTGATCTGTCTGTGTGCAAGCGCGATAACGACAAACACGATAAATCGATTGACCGTTAAACTAAAACTGCTTGAAATAAAACCTTATTGTTTTTCAGCATTGTGGCACAAACATGACAGGGGCTAGAGGACGTTACGAGGGTGAAAAGTTTTAAAGGAAGGTTTTGTATTGGTTATTTCGAGTAGGGTATAAAATTTCAAGGAAATTTTATGCTCTTAAATTTAAATTTTGAATTTTTTTGGCTTGAATCTGAATACAAATATTTTATTCTGAATCTGAATATGACTTGAGTTGTACATTTTTAACTTTTAATGAGACGAAACTCGTTAAACGTCTTTGTTTCCGGTTCCGTTCCATTTTTTTTTATTATCAGTTAATTTTGGAATTTACAATTTAGACTTTACATGTTCTTATGTCTTATGAAGTGTTTTTGTAGTTTGAAGAGTATATACTCCTGTAAAAATATTTCATTTTTTTTTCTTATATGCCGCATTGTGAGTAATAAGCACGGAAATACAAGTGTACCAACGTTGTAAAACGTTTATTTAAACATCCTTACATACTCAAAAAAACTGTATAGAAAATCATAAAACGTTCTGTGTTTTGACTGTATTACGCCCAAGTAGCACAAGAGATAACAAATGACCAATATGATCAGACCTAAAATGAATAAAAACCATTTAGAGTCTAAAACTTCCAAAACACGATAATAAAATTTCTTGTTTGCCGTTTCTGAACGTTCTGTTTCTTCGGGTGCAATTTCCATTTTGAAAAAATTAGTTACTTTTCATTTTGTAATTAAGGTCATTTGCTAAATTAGTTGCCCTAGAAACGCATTTTTAAAATATTCAAATTAACAATTTGCATTGGAAAATGTAATATTTTAGTTCTTGTTATATTCTTCTTCTTTTCTGCTAGGATTATTATCACTGTGTTCAGTATAATGATCTGACTTCCCTAGCTTCGTCAATTCTACTTTCGTTGACGCGTTTCGGAGAACCTCCATATTCAGAAACTGAGTATGGATATAGTTTTTGAAGATGGAGGTTCTCCGAAACGCGTCAACGAAAGTAGAATTGCGAAGCTAGGGAGGGCAGATCATTATACTGAACACAGTAATATTTTAGTGGTTATCTATCACCGGGGAATTTTGAAATGAGTCCATATATATATAATATTACATTTTCCAATGCAATTTGTTAATTTGAATATTTTTAAAATGCGTTTCTAGGGCAACAAATTTAGAAATTTGGATATATATATATAGCCTATATATATTGTTGTGGCCTAGTTGATAGCGTACTGGGCTTTCACCCTGAGGACTCTGGTTCGATTCCCGGCCAGGGCTTGGCATTTTCATTGGCTATAAATCCCCATCGTCTGCATTAGCCCAAGTGTGCACAAAGTCGGACGTTACACACTAATATATATATGTGTGTGTGTGTGTGTGTATATATATATATATATATATATATATATATATATATATATATAATCCTCAGGACTGAAGCGAATCACTAATGAACAAAGAATTACCAAGATCTAGAAGGCCTACTGGCTAACGTGGGCTCACTACAACAAGAAACGCATTTCGACAAACGCAAAATTAAGGCACTATAATATAGTGATTCTTTCAGATTCTTCCAGAATCAATCTACGCAGCCGAAACAATAGTAACCTACGGTCATTCCAAAATTAGGAAAACAGAAAAGCAGGAACAAACCTTTCAAGAAGATTTACTGGACAATCAGTAAAACCGGCGTTTGGATGAAGAGACCTCAGAACGAACTCTATCAAAAGACTACCACAATGACAGAAGAAACCAGAAAACTCCGAGCAAAATTTTACAAAAGCATTTACAGGATGGAAAATTCCAGAACGGCGAAAAAACTACTCGACGTCATAACAAAGAGTAAATGCGGCACAGAATGGCTGAAAGACGTCCAAAGAGACCTATAGCAAATGAACATAGAAAATCTGGAAGGCCGAACCGAGCTGGAATCAAGAATGTAGGGTTAGGTTAGGTAGGTTATGGTTAGGTTAGGTTAAGTTATTTAAGGTTATGTAAGGTGACAACCGGGAAAGCAAATGAACAGGTGAACAGAAGAAAGAGAATTCCGAGAGGATGAAGAGATTTTGGGAAGGAAGGAAGGAAAGCAGCCGAATATGAAATCGTGGTGTCAAGTTCAAACGCTCAACTAGAGGTGAACAAACGTTATATATATATATATATATATATATATATATATATATATATATATTAGAATTTTTTTAGAATTTTTAAATTATAGTATTTTAGAATTTTTGGTTCGAATATGAATAGTCATGTAGGGGGAGGTACAGAATAAATAGTAAGTTTCCTGCTGAATCCGAATACGCCACTAAAATTGTGTCTTTTTAAATTTTGATAATGTTGAAGGGTTAACAATTCTTTTACGAAGAGTGTAATATGAAGTGTAAATACATTTCTTGTTATACATGAACAATAATTGTATTACACTTTATATTTATTAATTAACTATCTGGTTAAGCTAAAGGAGGATGATACAACCCCAGGCACTACGATGGAAGGACTATTTTACAACTAAGCCTCTTGGTTTCTAGTTGACTGGTGTCCTTAATAAGTTTTAGTAGTCTACTGACTGAGCTCACTCTGTTGGAAGTTGAGGGTCCTGAAAACCAGGAACCCATAGCGTCCTCCTGGCAAGAATCTCATCATTGTAGATTATGAGGCCTGCTGTATCCTCTTATTTCCTGCATAACCTGCAATCACTTTCTCCTTGGTACATTCCTATCCCTGAGGGTTTATGAGCACCCTCAGGACACAACGCCTTGTTTTTCCTATGGCATCTGTGCTACCTTCCTACTGCCTCTTCAGGTCCTCTGCATATTAATTCAGAATATACAGCAAGATACATTGTTCTTTGAACTACTAATTAATTAACTAATTAACTAACTACTAATTAGCTAATTAATTAACTAGTAATTAATGTGGTCTAACGCTCGTTCCTATTAAAAGTCAGGGAGTTTACAAAAGGAGGAGATCCATTCTATACGCGTGTCAGTTGGTAGCAGAGCTTAGTTCCGATTCACGGAACTCTGGGTATGGACCTGGAAGCTTCCACTACGTTGCCAATTCCAGTGTTGCCAATTTTCTTTCAGTTTTATATTAAAAAATAATCTCGCGTGAAACTCTTTAGATGACTTGACGAATTTTTTTATATTATTTTTCATCTCATAATCATTTGATTTTACCATACTGCATTAATTAGCCTTTTATACTTTCAAAATGTTTTTAAAATACGCAAATAAACGATATTTGTCACCAAATTAGTTTTCATTAATGTTAACTGATTATGAAAATATTTTAAATTCTAATTCATGCAAATTTTTGGCGGTGATTGCATGTTGACATCGTATTTTCAAAAATGTGTAATATAAAAAGTTATGATTCTTTTAAAAATCTTAAGTGGCTGAAATTTTGAAACTGTTGAACGAAGTTTGTTAGGTAAATAATGTGTTCAAACTATTAATAAAACTGATTGTTTTTCGACGTTGGAATCAAAACAGTCCAAAGTGGCAAACGGTCTGTCGGTGCTTATTTCAAGACCCAGGATTTGGGATGTACCTTAATGGCTCATTTTCTAATTGATATTCGCTAATAAAATAAAATAAATTAAGAATTTATAAATTTTTTACTTTATATCTGGGTACTTTATTATCAGCTGATCTTAAATACTTTTCCAGTAAATCACATTTCCAAAGCTTCTGACAGATATCTCAGATACGGATTGCAGTCGAATGTAAAATGTCGGATATCATTTAGTTTGGCTCGTTGCACTGTGATTCCGTTTGTAAATCTTTTTTGCGCAACAATGCATCAAATCATAGTTCAAAAAGGAAAGGAAATGATGGCTGTTTATCGAACACCCTGTATATTGTATCAAAGCCAGTGTTAAAGGGAATGAAAAGTACAGGGTGAGCGAAATATTTTAACGTTGAAAAGTTATAACTTTTGTAAGAATATAGATTATTTAACGGAAGACCCCGCAGGGAGTGCAGACTAGCTGCACCTATTGAGAGGATTTAGACGTCCCTCGCGGTACCCGAGTCTAACACACACACTTACAACAATGCACTTACGACTTTAACACTTTACACTCACACTTACATTTAGGGAGGCGATAAGAGCCTTAATGTGCTTTTTGCCTTAAAATAACAACAACAAAAATTTAACGGAAGAATGATCGACCATTTTAAAGATAGAATAGACTAACGTATCGTTTTTTGTTTTTTTTTTTTTATTTTAAGGCGAAAAGCACATTCAGACTATTATTGCCTCCCTAAATGTAAGTGTGAGCAAAGTGTTAAAGTCGTAAGTGTAGTGTTGTAAGTGTAAGTGTTTGTTAGACTCGGGTACCGCGAGGGACGTCTAAATCCTCTCAATAGGTGCAGCTAGTCTGCACCCACTGCGGGGACAAGCGTATTGTTTATTTTGTTTTATTTTTATTTTAAGGCGAAAAGCACATTGAAGCTATTATCGCCTTCCTAAATGTAAGTGTGAGCAAAGTGTTAAAGTCGTAAGTGTAAGTGTGTGTTAGACTCGGGTACCGCTAGGGACGTCTAAATCCTCTCAATAGGTGCAGCTAGTCTGCACCCCCCTGCGGGAACTAGTGTATTATATCATTATGGAAAGAAAATTGACAACACTGTTCACCTTTTATTTGACAACATTAAACGTAAACAATGCAATAAAAAGAACGTATAGGAAAAATACTAGTGCAATTTATCGGAACACCTGTAATATATTGTATTGAAACCAGTGTTGTAGCAAGTAATATACGGTAATTTAAGAAAACATATATGTGGCAACACTGTTTCACGATAACCTTTGTAAGACGGTGCATTATTTAACGGATTCATAATCTATCTCTTCAAAGGTAAAGGGAACGTAACTTTAATATTAAATGAGCATTGATAATTTAATAAGAAAGAAATATGGCAACGGTGTGCTTCTGTACTTAATGCTATTATTACACAACATTGCACATAAGCTTTGCTTTAGAAGATCACGGCTATTTATCAGATCCTGTAAGAGTATATTGTGTCAAAACCAGTGTTGCGGGAAGTAAAACAATATATCTGG
>CM040183.1:78296177-78308677 GCA_022606455.1 Callitettix versicolor
TATATATATATATATATATATATATATATATGTATATATGTGTGTGTGTGTGTGTGTGTGTGTGAGTTCTTAACGTCCATACTTTATGCCAGTTAGACTAATGAGGCCTAATAAGGATCAGTGTTCCAGTAAGGGAAAAGCAACTGGAGCAACTGCGGCTCGAACTTTCCGAAGAAACTTTAGGTGCGCAATTGAGTGATGCAGTAAACTGATCGATGATCGATATATATAGAGAGAGATAAATTTTTATTGAATTAATGATAGTTTCGATAGTGAAAACAAATTTGTTTACATGTAAATATTGTCCATAAATATCGTTTATTTAAAATTTGTGTGTACTATTTTTAGTTTTATGTATGACCAAAATTTTATCAAGATAGTCGAACGATTTTGAGACATCAGGGCGTTCCACTTGAAATATACGCTTAATTTCACTCACATGGGAATCTCAAATTTTGAATTTCCTAACGATAGCATAAATTGTAATTTTATTTTCAGATCCATGGACGACCTGCGAAGTTTGATTGTGTATATTGTCCTGTTAATAATTGCTATCTACACAATCGGAACAACAGAAGGAAAATGGACGATGTCTTTGGTCCCTTGTCCAGAAAGCATGATCCGTGATCCTACAGGACGTTGCAGATGTCCTTTGGGTAGTTTCTGTTGAATAATTAAATGTAATTAAAATAATGTAAATGTATGTTGGTTTTTGTAAATAAAAATTACGAAATTCTAATTTATTATTGGTAGCGAATTTTCAAAAGAAATTTATGCGTGAAGCGCCTGTCACGTAAGAACATTACCATGAAATGTGCACCGATCATGAACTCTAAAGCACGTTAAAATATTGTTTAGCGTTTGTAGTTTAGACATCCTTGATTTAAGCTTGATTAAATTCTGGTGTGTTACAAAGCTTTATACAAGTGATAAAAAAAATTATAATTTTATAAAATAAGTAGTTACAGTTATTTAAAAAAATATATAAAAAAATAAAATTTACGGTTCGAGAGTACATTAAAAAAATTTAATTTAAACACTATAGCCTAGAGGTTGATTGGTTTTTGTTAATTAACACTCGAACTTTAAATGTCTTATATGTAAAATTTTATAGACTGGATCTTAATACGTGATAAATATTTTAGCAAAAACTGTCATTATTTTCAAAATCCGTTGATTTTGGTAAATTAATCACATTGACGGTAGTTTCACGACTGATGTTTTTAGATGAAAGTTTAAATGTCTTGCAACTTTTATTTTCCTAGCTTAAAATAAGTATTATATAAAGAAATAGATAAATGAAATTAGAATTTAAGCCAATGCTTTCCTTCCTTCCCTGACAATCATTTTACACAGAAGCAACATCTACTATAAGCAGGATTAGTTTCACACCCTGTATATGTTATTTTCCGTTACAATTCCCGCTAATACTATCGCACTTGCGTTTGACCCGTAGATCTTATCATTCAATGAAATGCCGATCAGAGGTCAACGTGACTAGACGGATATACAAGACAAAAACAATTAATCAACGAATTTTCATTGAAAAATAAATACAGCAGCCATCATTATAAGACTCACAAGTGGCCATGAGATGTGCACAGATCAAACCTCGAGAACACGCACTCAATATTAAACCTTGTTAAACTTGTACGAATCATAAAATAAATAAGATTTTTAAAATCTTAAATAATCTTAAATAAGATTATTTAAACTTGTTCAATTGATTTAATATCGGACCTTGATTATACTTTTATGCAGTATCCAGTATACTATTTTTTTCCTATTTCTTTCAAATTTGACCAATTGATTCAATAGTAAACCCAGTTAGTTACAGCATACAACAAGTAATTAATTAATTTTATTTACTAATTTATATTTATATTAATTAATTAATTAACTAATTTATATTAAATATTTATTAATTATTTAATTAGTAGTAGTTAATTTTGTTCCTATTTTATTCATACTTGCCCAATTGATTCAATAATAAACCTTATTATACCTGTATGCAGCAAACAACAAGTAAGATAATTTTATTCTTATTACATTAAAACTTGCCCAATTAATTCAATAATAAACCTAATTATACCTGTATGCAGCATACAACAAGTAAGATAATTTTATTCTTATTACAATCAAACTATTGATTCAATAATAAAACTAGTTACTTGTATGCAGTGTACAACAAGTAAGCTAATTTTGTTTCTATTCCATTCATACTTGCCCAATTGATTCAATAATAAACCTTATTATACCTGTATGCAGCATACAACTAGTAAGATAATTTTATTCTTATTACATTCAAACTTGGCCAATTGATTCAATAGCAAAACAAGTTACTTGTATGCAGTGTACAACAAGTAAGCTAATTTTATTTATATTCCATTCATACTTGCCCAATTGATTCAACAATAAACCTAATTATACCTGTATGGAGCTTACAACAAGTAAGATAATTTTATTCTTATTACATTCAAACTTGGCTAATTGAGTCAATAGTAAAACTAGTTACTTTTATGCAGTGTACAACAAGTAAGCTAATTTTGTTTCTATTCCATTCATACTTGGATAATTGATTAGATATTAAACTTGATTATACAGTATTTGTATGCAGCACACGGTAATGTAATTAAATCCAAATGAAACTGCCTACATTTTTAAATTTCCGACGTTTATTCCCGTCAATTCTATCACGTCACCGAGAACGCCATTAATAAACACTTTAAGAGGAAAATAAACATTTGTGGCAATTATTCGTGGACATGTAATGTACACAGTTTTGATGTGGAACACTGGTTGAGTGATCAATCTGAACATTTATTCTGTTTAAGTTCTAAAATTTCGGTTAAAATTAACGCATTAATTTTCGTTGTAACTCTGACTTTTATAATTATTCTGATATTAATGACAGGTTTTAAAGTTTTAAATCAAAGCGTAAAAATAGTTTCAAAATGGCGCCGTTTAAAATCATAAATCGTATTTTTTGTGTTTGTTTCTTATTGCAACTTCGGATTATAGTTAGTCTTCTGGCGTCCCAGTATAACTTACACAAGTATTTTCTTAATAGCAGGCCTAATAACCATTAAAACCTGCCTAAGGTCTGATGGCCACCAAATGCGGAGCGCAAATGCTCTGAGCTGAGATGAGCAGAGAAGAATGAAGATGGGCGGCAACCAGAAACGGAGTTCAATCAGTTTACAGAACTTGTTTGTAACGTTTAAATTTATATATTTAAGCCGATTGTAACGGATTCTAAATACTACTATGTTTAAAAACCGTAACCTAGGTGACGAGAAATAATAAATTTGGAGGCGTGGTCAGCGTGGTGGGGGAAGGGAAGTCAACGTCAAAACCGAACCTGGACTGAGTCGAAGTTACGCGTAGCCCAGCGAGGTCGCTTGACTCCGCTCAGCTCCGTTATACTGAGCTATCAGTTTTGGTAGTAATTACGGTAAGTCATTACCCATGACCATGAAATGTGTTCCGTTTTCACATATAACGCGGGTAAAGTTAATAAAAAGTTTTCGTAAAAAGAAAAAACTTTTAAATGTTGTAATTTTGTTTGCAAATTTAGTAGTTTCTAAACAACCCAGATTCTAAATAGATAGAATCCGTTGGCGATGGATTCCTGGAAAAGATGGCGTTTGAAAATTAACAACAATACACATTAAAATAAAAAAAGGTTGTAAAATGTTTAGTTAAAACAAAATAACTATAAAGCGTAGTGTTTATGTGTGTGTGTGTGCGCGCGCGCGTGCGCGTGCGCGTGCGCGTGCGCGCACGCGTGCATGTGGCATGCATAAAAAGTGAAAATTAGTTCTAAATAAAAAGTGGCATACAGAACAAAGTTTTTTTTCACCTATTTAATAACATACAAAGTTCGATTAAAAAAAAATCGATACGGCATCAGTTTTTGAGAAGGGTCAAAAACACTTTTGCAAAGAAAATATATACCGTTGGTCACGTTAATCTACACTCTTACAAGTATCTCCATTTTATACTAAAAAAACGATGTTTTAATCAATTAATGAAGGCCACACCGAAGTTGATGTTGCCTTAATTTGGTTATTAATACAGTTAAGGTAAATGATATTTTCCTGGAGGCGAGATGAAGCAACATGGCGGTCACGTGACCAAGTAATCACGCCACTTAGTGAGCACGCCTTCAAGGCAGGTAATTACACGCCCCACTGGCTGCTAACTGCCGTAAGGTGTCCGCCATTACTTGCCTAACCTTACCTACCATAACGCTAAAAGAGAAAACATTCGATATGGTTTTTAAGGGAATTTCCATTGAAACATTAGATAATGGAGCTGCCATTAGCAAGACAAAGAACCGCGACACACACACACACACAAACACACACACACATATATATATATATATATTAATATACAAACATGTTATACCGGCTTTGTTTTATATATATATATTTATATATTATATACACATATATTATATATATTTTAATATATATATAATATATATATAGCCGCCTCGGTGGTCTAGTGGATAGCGTACTAGGCTTTCACCCCGAGGATCCGGGTTCGATTCCCGGCGAGGGCTTGGCATTTTCATACGCTATAAATCATCCCACCGTCTGCATTAGCCCAAGAGTGTGCACAATAGTCGGACGTTAAAAAAAAAAAAAAAAAAAAAAAAAAAAAAAAAAAAAAAAAAAAAAATATATATATATATATATATATATATATATATAGAGAGAGAGAGAGAGAGAGAGGGGAGAGAAAGAGAGCGAACTTTCGTTTCTCGTATCATGCGAGTTGGGGGCCGCTTTAAATTTAAAGGTGGCAATATAACATACACAGTATGTATTATGTTTTATACATTAAGTGCCGCCATGGTGGCCTAGTTGATAGCGTACTGGGCTTTCACCCCGAGGACCCGGGTTCGATTCCCGACCAGGGCTTGGCATTTTCATACGCTATAAATCATCCCATCGTCTGCATTAGCCCAAGTGTGCACAATTTGGACGTTAAACACCAAAAAAAAAAAAAAAAAAAAAAAAAAAAATTATACATTAAGTAGTCTATATAAGTATACCCTATATAATTATTACCGACAAATTGTTGTATATTTTTACATCATGAACATGTTAGTATATAACTATGTCCATTAATAAAATCTAGATAAATCAAGCCGGTATAACATGTTTGTATATAACAATTTATCTATCTGTATAAATTGTTATATTGTTATAAATTGTTAAATTATATCTATCTGGATAGATAGATATAGATAACAGTTTATCTATAATAACTGTATGTAATATTTTAACTTTTAATTTCGTTATGATCTGGGGTCGTACTGTATACAACTCAAATCGTCACTATCACTACCTGAACCACCAATAAAAAGTTTTATTTCATGTCAACGTGTTGAAAATAAGTTCTGAATTATGTTGTACTTTTTAGTTTTTTTAACCATAATTAGTTTGAAGATATGTTTACAACTTGTTTTGTTTAAATAAATAAATGAACCTAGCTAATATATTATTTACTGTAGTTATAGTAAAAGATCAGCTGTTTTATATTAATTCGTAACGATCAGCTGGTTTTATTGAGCAGCTGATATGCTATAATACTTTTCATGGTATATTGCTGCATATCCGTCTGTAGCTTTGGCTCTACTATCTTGATCTTTAATCCTCAGCCTCTTTATGACCACTGCGGCGAACCCTGCAATGGCCCTCCAGTTGGCCTCTGAAGTCATCATTGTCGCAACCAGATTTTCCGGTGTAATGCTGCCTCGCAGATATGTTTGCAGTTTCATCCTGTCCTCGTCGAATCTCTGATAGCGGAAATATACGAGCTCCGCATTTTCCTCCTCTCTCTCTCTCTCTCTCTCTCTCTCTCTCTCTCTCTCTCTCTCTCTCTGTGTGTGTGTGTGTGTGTGTGTGTGTGTGTGTGTGTGTGTGCTCGCGCGCGCTCAGACTTTCTACCCGAACTGATTCAAACTTGAAACAAAAATAGCATTCTAGAATGGCTTAAACCAACTTTTCACCAAGTAAAATTTGTGAAACTGTCTCAAAATGGCTTCCATTGCAACAAATCATTACTTTGTTATAGTTAATTTTTTTTAACATGATTTTACAATCATAAACAGTGTGAAATGAGAAAAAACAAAACCGCCGTTGATTTTTTATCGATTTATTTTAAAACCGAAAATTTGTTATATTTCAAATTTGGTTCACTGACGTATCGACAAGATCCTAGCAAAGTGTAATGAAATATCGCATTTTTTTCAAAAAAGCCAAAAAGCCTTAATCTTATTTTTTTTACGTTTTGATGTTTCTATAGTTAATTCTAAATTATATGAATAAACAAAAATGTTACTATACTAACATAAGAAAAATAATATACTCGTATTTTTTTTTAATTTGGAGGAACTCCTGTTAGTTTAAAACCCTGTAGTTAAAGGCGGTAGAAAACGTTTGTTCTATGTTTTTTGTCATTACTGAACGTAGAAATATTATTTCGATCAGATATTTCTTGAACACCCTGTACAGGCAATCAACATAATCATCACTGATTGTGCGTCGATAACACAATTGCGAAAGAGTAGGCCAGCATCGTTCAGTGTTTGTTGAAGCGTTCAAGTCATGGGTGTTATGTTTAATGTAATACAAATATTTGTTTGTTTTTCAGTGTGGCAAGATTTCAAAGTGAGTAGTGCGCAAAATAACAGCGTTGCAGCGCGCATCTGTTTCGCTCATGTGATTAGTGCCGAAAATATATTTTTTGTATTGCAATTTTTTTGAAAACCTGATTTCACTATCACATTAAAAAAACTTGTGATTTTTATCAGATTTCCACTGAAAAAGTGAACTTTTTAAGCGGTCAACTTGGTAAAACCCAGTCCCAAGGGTGCTTAAAATGAGCACCGATCCTGAGCTCTATATAACTGTTTGAAGGGTCGATAAAATTTATATATATATATATATATATATATATATATATATATTGTGTGTGTGTGTGTGTATGAGTGGGTGGGTGGGTGGGTGTGTTTATGTATATGTATATGTATATGTATGTGAATGTGTATGTGTATTGTGTGTGTGTGTATGTGAGTGTGTGTGTGTATGTACGTGTATTGTGTGTGTATGTATGTGTGTATTGTGTGTATGGTGTGTGTGTGTGTGTGTGTGTGTGTGTGTGTGTGTGTGTGTGTGTGTGTGTGTGTGTGTGTGTGTGTATGTATGTGTGTGTGTGTGTGTGTATGTGTATGTATATGTATGTGTGTGTGTATGTACGTGTATTGTGTGTGTGTGTATGTGTGTGTATGTATATGTATGTGTATGTGTGTATTGTGTGTGTATGTGCGTGTGTGTATGTGTGTGTGTGTATGTGTGTGTGTGTGTGTGTGTGTGTGTGTGTGTGTGTGTATTTTTGTGTTTAACTTCCGACTATTGTGCACACTTGGGCTAATGCAGACGATGGGATGATTTAAAGCGTATGAAAATGCCAAGCCCTCGCCGGGAATCGAACCCGGGTCCTCGGGGTGAAAGTCTAGTACGCTATCCACTAGGCCACCGAGGCGGCTCTTGTGTGTGTGTGTGTGTGTGTGTGTGTGTGTGTGTGTGTGTGTGTGTGTGTGTGTGTGTGTGTGTGTGTGTGTGTGTGTGTGTGTGTGTGTGTGTGTGTGTGTGTGTGTGTGTGTGTGTGTGTGTGTGTGTGTGTGTGTGTGTGTGTGTGTGTGTGTTTTAGCACGCTCACGTTTGCAATGTTGGTCCTATTTAAATCAACCTTTCACTTATGATAATGGTCTGAACAAGTTCGTTATCCAATAAAATTAATTTTAACTTGTTTTGAAACAAATCTTCACCATCGTAATTAGCGTTAAAAACTGCATAAATTAGCATTTTGAACTTTAAAATCCGTTGAAATTTAAAAATTTTTTAACGGCGCACAGAGTTTATTTTCGTATTTTCAATGTAATTTGAAAGTTTAAAGTGTTAGTATAAACAAATTTGATGCTGGCTATGATGGTGGAATCAGAATTTCTAAAGGTAAGATAAAGAAATTTTTTTGAGGATTCGATTGTACCACATCAGCGAGACAGCTGCGTGCCGAGATAATTTTTTAAATATAAAATGGCTGCGATTTAGAAAAAAGGTTTTCTGTGTATTAATATTGTCCTAGTTATTACAAAAAAAACAGTTTTTTCGTCACTGGTTTCGTTACAGCTGGAGGAAATGTTCACATAAACAGCTGATTTTACAATAACTACTCCTTCGATTCTAGTGTACTATTTCAATTGTGTTATGTTTGTTATCATTATTTACAACTTATAAAAAAAAATAATAATAATAAGTGGTGCGTAGAAACTAAGTGGTGCGTAGAAATTAATGACACTGTTTGCACTGGAATTTGGGATCGACATCAAATGAGGTTGATGACTTGTATTTACCTCTCGTTTTTGTCAATTTTTCGCTATGTTACATTCGCTAAGTACTCTTAATACTATTTCACTGCACCACAAAAGCGCTTATAACCCCTGAATGGAACTCAGAAAGTTAAATTGCTTTGTGATTTTAATGAAAAAACTTGTCAAGTTGTTTCGGCTGCCATTTTGTTTCTAAATAAATTTACGCCACAGTCCTAGATTACGATATCTTTCATTGCCGCCATGATAGACCTCAACGGGATGGAACTCAGTTTGTTTTTTGATGTTTCGACGCAAAAGCACCAAAGTTCCGGTTTGTAAAATTCAAAATGGCGGATCCAATATGGCGGACGAGATGTTCAAAAATTAACCTATTCACGACAAATTTGGTATGTAAGGGTTTCTGAGGTTGTTGATTCATAATCTGAAGTCATTTTTGCAAACATTCAAAATGAAGGATTCATTACGGGACGAATTTTTGAAAACTCAACCGATTCTGCTGAAATTTTGTACATTGGGGTTTTTGAAGTATCTGATCACCTAAACCTTAAATCTTCATTACGTTATATGTATAATATTCATTACTTAATAAATATAACCTAATAATCTTCACGTACAAAATTTGACGTAAATTGGTTCAATTTGTAAAATCTAGTCCGCCATCTTGAATTTGACAAATGTGACTTCGGATTCGTGATCAACGGCATAAAAACCCCGCATACCTGCATAGACTTCAATAAGACTCAAAACGTTTTCGTTTAGTTCTTTGACGCAAAAACACGAAAGTCACGTAGCCTTGGCCGCCATATTGGATTTTACATGAAGCTAACAATTTTTGAAACAAGGCTTTGAAAGTAGAGTTCAAGACTTTTCATTTGAGTCTTTTTAGACCTTGATCGGATTCATGCAAGTGGTTTTATAATCATTTAAGTAATAAGTGTAATGAAGGTTACGTGATTCTAGCGGTCATATTGGATCTGCTATAGTGATTTAGTACTAGGGCCAATCAGATTTTTTTTTTTAACGTCCGAATATTGTGCACACTTGGGCTAATGCAGACGATGGGATGATTTATAGCGTATAAAAAAGCCAAGCCCTCGCCGGGAATCGAACCCGGGTCCTCGGGGTGAAAGCCTAGTACGCTACCCACTAGGCCACCGAGGCGGCTTCCAATCAGATTTAGAAAATAAAGGTAAAGTAAATAGTTTCATTTGAGCCCTTGTAGACCCCAAGGGTCTTATGTTTTCCTTTTTACGGTGTCGGATCTGGGTCTTACCATAATGGCCACCTAATAGTTTTTGCTAAATGGAAATTTGCAATTTTGCTGCACGCAACTGTTTCGCCGATGTAAAATAATTCCCAAACAATAACGTAACAAAAAAACGAACATTTCGTTGCACGAGTATATTGACAAATAAACCCTAAACGCTGCGTGGTTAATTACCAGCCCAATGAAAGTTTAAAAATGCTAATTTATTCCGATTTTAATGCTGGTTACCTCAAATGTTTAAGGAAGTGTTTAAAAAGTTATTATCGAGGTTTTTGAAATGGATAACTGATTTGCGTAACGTAATACGAAACTTAGTTTTTGTACTAATTTTTAACCTAAAATACAATAAAGTTTTATAGATAGAATGCTAAAACACACACACACACACACACACACACACACACACACATATATATATATATATATATATATATATATATATATATATATATATTATTTTGATTTTCTAATACCTTGATTAACGCTCATTTCAAGGTTTTGGGTCTACTATGTTTCAGGTTACAAGCGCTAAGGTTAAGAAAGATAAACAGATAATCGATTTCAGAGAAATAATAAACACAACTAACTTCATAGATAAATCACTTCTTATAGAAGAACTATTTACAAAACGTAACGGTTGTGTCGTGAACGCACCATCTGGTTTTGGAAAATCTACAAATTTGGATATGGTGAGGCGATTTCTAGAAATCATGGTGGACGAAAATGGCGACCAGTTGGACGTAAACGCGTCGGAAAACTACGAGATATTTAAAAATCTGAACGTTTTCAAGAGGAAAACATTTTTCAAAAAACATTTCGGTAAATATCCGGTCGTGTTTGTAGATTACAGTGGTATAGTAGGCGTTAAAACGATAGTCCCGTTTCTTCAGAAATTTCAGAAAATTCTAGTGAAGACGTACAAACCCTATTTGTACCTTTTGAACAGTACGAATTTCGTGACCAAAAAGGAAGCGAAATATTTGTACAAACAATACAACGATACGGACAAATACAAAAGGCTACCATTGAGCGCGCTGTGGGACGGCTTTAAAAAGCTGACAAAGTTCATGCACGACCACTGGCAGAAAAAGGTTTTCGTTCTGGTCGACAATTACAACACGTTCCTCGATCAACTTTGCAAAACGAAAAATTCGGACAAAAACCGTATAATTTCCTTCGTTGAAAACGTAAACCGGTGTTTGTTTAGGAAAAACGAATTTCTGGAAAACGCGCTGGTGATGGGAGAACCTTTGGAAAAGTGGGAAAACGGTTTGAAAACTAAGTACTTGGAAAAATTCGATTTCTTGGGGAACCACGGACTCAGGAACTACTTTGGTTTGACGGAATCCGACGTGGACACTTTGTTGAAGAAAAGAGTGAGCGCGGAAGAGCGAAGGACAATAAAAACAGAACTGGACAAAGAGAGGGAAATGTTGCAGCAAACTTTGTTTCAGGAAAAACACATAACAGAAATGTCGAATAACACAATGTACAGTTTTTTATCGTTTTTCAATATTACCAGTCAGTATACAAAGTGATTTTGGTTATAAATTTTTCAGTAAAATGTATTTTTTAAACTACGTTTGTTTCTGTAACTTTTAGTAATCGAAAAGCATTCTGTGTTGGAACAATTCTGTACAAATACAAAACTGAACCATGATCACCATCAAATTAATATCTTTTTTTATTATATTTTTATGAAAATTTTATTTCGCGTAATGAAAACTATATCTTTAATAACCACATACAAAATGACTTATACCGGTTTGTTCAGAAGTACAGAAAAATGTTTCACAAACGAGTGATGTTATTTTTTTTTAATAAAACAATGAAATATCGTTAATGAAAATAAAAAGTAATGAAGTTTGTGCTTGAAACTTTTGTCCGTTTTGGAATCCGCCATTTTGAATACAACTTATTTTTAATACAACGGCGGTTTGAGACACATCATTTTCATGTAAAATTTTGCGAAAAATCTATTGGTGAAATTAATTTTTAAAAACGTTTTTCGGTTTTTAAGTTACAGCCTGCCAAATTCTGCCTAACAGAAAATTTCCTAACAAGTACCATAAAGTGAATAACTACGAGATATAATATCGTCTTATGTCTGCTAGTAAGTTATTATAATAAGAAACATTTTAATTATTTAAAATATGTTTGTTACCAAACCAAAAATATAAATCATGTATTATGTTTTTCTTAATTCTTCATTTTTGTCATTAATTAGCTGATTAATTGTAACATTTTCATCGTTGATTTCACTATATTTTTTTAATCGTCGTAGTTTTTCTCGTTCATTTATCTTAATATTTGTTCTTCATTTAAAACATATTTTTTTTAAATAATTGTATATCATTTTATTTAGTAATTGCATTTTTAACATAACCTCAATTGAGATGATATTAAAACTTTTGTGCGAAATCAGCTGTTTAGAAATAATCAAAACTATATTTTGATATATAGGCCTACAATATCACGCAAAGCGCTAAATATAGGCCCTACGCTAAATATAGTCATATGCAGCATGACTACGCATTAAGCAAAATCCAAACCAATATCACAAACTACCTTACTACATGATAAGTGTTAAAAATCATTTGAAAATTTGTAAAAGCTGATTTTCACAGGTTCATGTAAAAAACTTCAGTCAGCTGCGAAAAGTAAGAGCATAAAAAACGTAATTTAGTCAGCATAGAAAACAAGAGAAAATGGCCGCCCAGTGTTCAAACCTTACCTAAGGTTAGCACAATACAAGCGTTAAAAAGCAAAGGCCGATAAAGATTTGCATTTTGCATTGGTTTGTTCAAATTAAACTAAAATTAA
>CM040183.1:78313677-78676177 GCA_022606455.1 Callitettix versicolor
TTAAGCTACCTTCGCGGCGCGGCGGGAGAGTTTTTCCACTCAGACATACAAAAGATGGCTCACCGTATGCAAAAATGCATCGATCTCAACGGCGATTATGTCAAAAAATAGAAAAAAGTATAAGCTTTTATTCAAGCAAATAAACATGTTTTTCATTGTAAAAAATTATTGGGAACCTTATTTTACGGACAACTCTAGTATATATATATATATATATATATATATATATATATATATATATATATATATATATATATATATATATACATGTGTGTGAGAGAGAAAGAGAGAGAGAGAGAGAGAGATCAGAGGTCACTTCAAGTTCCCGGGTCTGGATCTTACCATGATAGTCTCTAATAGCTGATTTGTTAATAGAAATTCACTAATATTTGTACAGAAATGTTTGAAACGGAACCAGTAAAACATTTTGTTTGACTCGAAACAGTTTCGCATGGCGCAAACATTAAACCACGAAATAAGTTCGATTTTAATAAAATCTGTACATCGCTTCATGAAATTATAACTGTGGACCCTCGGGACAGATAGCGGCTACAGTGTAATTATATTAAGTTTAAACTTGCTCTGTAACCAACTTTGTACTTGCCAATAGTAGTTCGAAACTTAACCTAATTAAGCAAAGTTTTAAGTTAGGCAACAAGCTTCACATCAAAATACACCGGGTGTCCTCCTTGATATTGGATGGGTCGAGCGTGTTCCTTTCGTCGTCTTTTGAAATAAACTTTCGCCGACAAACTTCGCAGACAGTTCGTCGTGCGCCTTTTAAAAGACATTTCTAATTGTTTTAAATAAATTACGTAACTTAGAATTTAAATTATTATTTTTTTTTGAACTCTGTAACTCTTGTAGTTTGTTTTTAACAATTTCAATTCGAAAATGAGCTATTAGAGCAATCATGATGAGAGCTAGGCTCATATTTGATTTCTATAACACGTTTTGAACGGTCAATAATAGCTTGAAAAAATTTGTTACCCAACAAAACCCGTCCGAAATTTTTAAAACAACCGTTTCAAAATTGTAAATGCTTTTTTATCTCACGTTCTTTAAAACGTATTTTCACAACAGTGATTGGCGTTGAAATTTGCATAAATTAGCATTTTTAATTTTCAAAATCCTTTGAAATTATGAAAATTAAATTTTACGGCGTTCACGGTTCATTTTCGCATTTTTAGTGTAATTTGAAAATTTGACATTCTTATTTACGCCGATTTCAATGACGTTTATGATGGTGAAATTACGTCAGCGAGACAGTTGCGTGCCGCCATATTTAGACTAAATGGATCAATCGAAATATCAAGATCACAAAGTTATTATTTTTAAAGTTTAGCTGCCGTAGTTTCTATAATATTTCCACTAGGCTAATTGTTTAGCCGCTAGGGGATAAACACTGCTTGAAGAACGATAATTATACCTTGCTAGTGATGACGTCATCTACCCTGGGTCTCGTTTACGGTACATTACAATAGCCCTATACTGTATTACATTCCCTATATCTCTAAGGACCTGTTTTACTCAATTTGGCATGTGGGTATATTTTACACACATTGTTCAGTAAAGTATCTCACATTATTTTAATAACTTTTAAATCTTCTTCCGCCAACTGCTCCGACCAATTGGATCAAATCGGTGAAGGTCACGCACATCCTATCGCCAAAAAAATGGAGCCAGTTCCAACAAAACTTATAAAAACTGACGCTAACCAGCACCATCGAAGGACACATGCTCAAGCCAGCCTACCTACTCGTCCTTCAAACGTAGTCCTCTTTTTTAACGTCCATACTTTATGCCAGTTAGTATGTAGTAACGAAAACAAGGGATCAGCGTTAACGGTAAGGGAAAAGCAACATGCGTGGCTACGGCTAGAACTAAGAACCTTTAGCTGCGCAGTTCAGAGACGCAGTAGACTAAACCGGTGCTTTAGTCACATCGACAACCGAGTCCCTTCGATCCTGTTGACAGTCCGCGCTCCGCAACGGTCGTGTATTTGACTTCTAAATTATAAAGTCATATTTCTACCCTAATTTGCTCTATAACAGTGAAACAATAAGAGGCTGCAACATCTACAATACTCGTTTAACAGATGTGATCCCAGCAAAACGTTTGTGCGATATCGATCCTGCTAACAGTGTACGTACCTTCTTACCATCTGAAACACATTGCACTGGAAAAGAGCGCGTTAAGACAAAAATTGATGGAGTGTAATATTAAACTAAGGAAAATGAACTGGCTGGTTATTAGGAGATCTGCTCTGGACCTCCACAATAAACTTCTGACATACAAGCAAATATTAAAGCCAATTTGAACTTATGGGGCTGCACTAAGACATCAAATGCAAAAAGTGTTCAAATTTTTCAAAATAAGGTTCTGCGAAGGGTTGGTACGTTTTGTCTTTCATCGTGATCTCAGGATGAGTACAGTTGCAGAAGAAATTAAGAGATATGCAATCATGCACAAGAATAGACTGAAAAATCGTGTAAATCCTGAAGTGATTTGCTTAGTAAATAACACAGAGGACGTGCGGCGCCTGAAAAGAACAAAACCCTTAGATATTAGTGAACGATAGTGTATTATATAAGTGTATCCACACGATTATTGTGTGTAATACGAGAGCTATCCAGAAAGTCGGTTACGTTTTGTTTGTAACCTAACTTTTGTGTAACAGTTTCATGCAACAAATTTCTTGAAAATTGTGGAAAACTAAGCGATAGCTCTGTTATTTTGAACGGTCTTCTTTAATTTTCTCATCGACTTTAGAGACAATTTCATCGGTCACAATGTCTACAGAGCAAAACGTAACCGACTTTCTGGATAGCCCTCGTATATAAGACTCCATCACTGGATTGTGTTCCAAACAAAGTGATGTAATAATAAATGTAAATCACTTGATAAGTGAATACTTAGTTGTAATTATTAAAAAAAGACTACGTGCCAAGATAGCCTTGTCTACTCCGAAATCATCGCATCTTTTTCTGTCATAACTTGCTCTCCACAATGAAACGTTAGGTGACCGCAATATCAGAAATCTATTGTTTCAGATTTGTGCGTGGTAACCCATTTCCTTGTTCGAGTCACGCGCTCCACCCCCCCCGTGAACAGTGTTCGATATTCCCGGTGTACTAACTGAATATCTGTTCTAATCTGCTTATCATACCTAAGCGAGGCGACAAAAACACTAAACTTCTTCATCTCTGCCAGAGAGACAATTATAGGTGCTTCTAATCGGTCTAATCTAGACCCGCAAACTTCACGATTATATTCAAAAACAAACTAAATCACGCATTTTTGACATACAGCGGTTTATAAATGAATCAGTGTTATACTGTATAAACAATGAAAATCTAAATAAGTAAATATTGTCTATATACCTTCCCTAGCTTCGTCAATTCTACTTTCGTTGACGCGTTTCGGAGAACCTCCATCTTCAAAAATTATAGATATAGTTTTTTCAGTTATTCAATATATAATAATATTGAAGACGGATGTTCTCCGAAACGCATCAAAGAAAGTAGAATTGACGAAACTAGGGAAGGCAGATTATTATACTGAACATAGTGACAATAATCCTAGCAGAAAAGAAGAATAATGTAAAAAGAATTGTCTATATACTCAGTGAACATAAACTTTGTTTAATTATACGTGTTACATTATTTGTACAGCTGAAACAAATCAGGTGCGACAACTATCTACGACATTTACATGGATTCTGGTATAGAAAGGTATTTAATAATATTTTAATTAATAATGAACACGAATAAATAAAAGTACTTTAAATCACGTAGTGGTTACCATAAGGGGGGGGTAGTACAAGTGCTATAAAGTACTTTATTTCGTATTACGTAACCGTGCGTCCAAACAAACCAAGCACAATTAACTGAATCTTTAAAATTAACATGTTAATGGTATTTTTTCATTATCGTCAGAGGTTTATTAAGAAATCCTATAGATTAATAAAATGGTAGGCTACGACAAAACATGCCAACTGCATAACCATTTGTATTTGCATAGGTATTTAATGTCTCACTGTGTTTATCTCAGTTGTCAAGGAATGAAAAATACAGTGATGCAACAACAATATTTTAACTGTTTTTCCTGCTTATCCTGCTAAGAGCATTAAGTTAGCAGTCTAGAAAATTAGCAGTTGTATCTGTTATTTTTAACTGCTGATTCTAATTAGCATTAACAGATAGCAACTGCTAAGCAAAATTAGCGCTTTTGCCCATCACTAAATAACCGGGACTGGTGCTGTTACTAGAAAACAGTGAGCGTTCCGCGGCAGGATAGAACATGTCTGTGCCTGTTGATGCTTCTCCCACCCTGAACTCATTGGGCGCGGTTGTACGTCTCTCAGGGGACTCGGTAGTGGATGTGGCTAAAGCACCGGTCAGTATACTGCATCTCTTAACTGCGTAGTTCTAACCGCAGTTATTCCCGTTTTCCCTTACCGGTAACGCTGATCCCTCGTGTCCTCATTAGTTTAACTGGCATAAAGTATAGATGTTAAGCACACAAAAAAACAGTTCGAACTAGTTCAAAATCCAGTTCACTGGACGAACTAGTTCCATTTTTTCAATTTAATTTATTATTGATTGTTAAATTTAATATTTAATATTACATCCTGTTATATTATAAGTCTAATGTAGGCATAATTATTAAATTTAAACTTTAGTATTGAACTGAATGATTTACAAACAATGATTGGAGGAAAATCAATAAGTTTCCGGCGGCGGTAAAAATATTGTTGATGTAGGTCATTTCAATCGTTCGCAGACTATTGTAGAGGTGAACTAGTGAACTAAATGAACTACTGAACTAATCGAACTAAACACTATTAGAATTTAAACTAAGTCTTTTGTTCGCGAACTATTATAGAATGAAACTAGTGAACGAAATGAACTACTGAACTAATCGAACTAAGCACTAGTAGAATAAACTGAGTCATTTGTTCGTGAACTATTGTAGAGGTGAACTAGTGAACTAAATTATCTACTGAACTAATCGAACTAAACACTATTAGAATTTAAACTGAGTCATTTGTTCGTGAACTATTATAGAATTGAACTAGTGAACGAAATGATCTACTGAACTAATCGAACTGAACACTATTAGAATTTAAACTGAGTCATTTGTTCGTGAACTATTATAGCATTGAACTAGTGAACGAAATGATCTACTGAACTAATCGAACCAAACACTAATAGAATAAACTGAGTCATTTATTCACAAACTATTATAGACTTGAGATAGTGATGAAATAAACTACTGAACTAATCGAACTGAACACTCGTAGAATTTAAACTGAGTAATTTGTTCGTGAACTATTACAGAATTGAACTAGTGAACAAAATGATCTACTGAACTAATCGAACTAAGCACTAGTACAATAAATTGAGAACATCTATTCGCGAACTATTGTAGAATTAAACTAGTGAACGAAATGAACTACTAAACTAATCGAACTAAGCACTAGTACAATAAACTGAGAACATCTATTCGTGAACTATTATAGAATTAAACTAGTGAACGAAATGAACTATTAACTAATCGAACTAAGCACTAGTACAATAAACTGAGTCATTCGTTCGCGAACTATTATAGAATTGAACTAGTGAACGAAATGAACTACTGAACTAATCGAAATAAGCACTTGTAGAATAAACTGAGTCATTCGTTCGCGAACTATTATAGAATTGAACTAGTGAACTAAATGAACTACTGAACTAATCGAACTAAACATTGATAGAATAAACTGAGTCATTTGTTCGCGAACTATTATAGAATTGAACTAGTGAACGAAATGAACTACTGAACTAATCGAACTAAACATTGATAGAATAAACTGAGTCATTTTTTCGCGAACTATTATAGAATTGAACTAGTGAACGAAATGAACTACTGAACTAATCGAAATAAGCACTTGTAGAATAAACTGAGTCATTCGTTCGCGAACTATTATAGAATTGAACTAGTGAACGAAATGAACTACTGAACTAATCGAACTAAGCACTCGTAGAATAAACTGAGTAATGTACTCGAATTCACCATGTATGCCTAAATAACATTATTATTTGGATAACGTACGGTAATAGTTGTTTTTGCTTATTCTCCTAGCAGGGAGGGTGCAGATTAGCTATTTAGAGGATTTAGACGTCCCTCACAGTACCCGAGTCAAACACACAGTTACACTTACAACACTACACTTACGACTTTAACACTTTACTCTCACACTTACATTTAGTAGGCGATAATAACCTCAATGTGATTTTCCCCTTAAAATAAAAAAAATTCTTATTCTGTATATTTTTGCAGTTTATGTACTGTAGTTTCATAAGAAGCCGTTAGGAGCGCTGATTTTGAGAGCGAAATACACACCAGGAACTAATTTGCGGAGTAGTTCAGTTAAGAGATTAGTTCGTTTTGACTCGTTCGTTTGCGAACGACTCGCCTCTATTTCGCTGTAGCAACTGCCCGTTCAAGTCTTTGCGTCAGCGTCTCGTCGAAAAAATGCGAAGTGTTCAGACGAAGCAAAGAGTTAACCTCGTAGTTTGGCCAAAACGCTGGACAATACCTTATTTTTTCCCAAAAAAACATATATAACTTTAAACTTAAAAAACAGAGTTTTTCAAATCAGCGTTTTAATGAAGTATTACTCAAACGTGATCATAAATACTCAATCGAAACGTATCCACCTATAGTTAATACTAAAAAAATCCATTTTGATAGCCTACTCGATCAAATTTTGCTCAAAGTTTATTCATATATACATATGTGTAATGGTGCTTAAAAATTAATATCAACATTAACGATTTTGATCATATTTTGCTCATATATAAGTTTTATCTAAACAAGGATTGATGAAGGAGACGGCGTGTCCGAGGCGGTTAGCACCGTTCAGTTTTCTGCATTTTCGAACTAGCGCACCTCATAATCACATTTTCGAGACTGTGGTTATTACCGTAAGCTTTTTCATTGCCGTTAAAGTCGATATCTCGATCTCAATTAGTCTATGGATGTTAAACGGGAAAAATAGCTTACGTTTTGATTTATTAGTAGATAGTTTTTCAGCAAAATCCGTTCGACCGTTTTAAAATGGCAGACAATTTTCATATCTGAAAAGATTAAAACTTCTTCCAAGGATTTTTCGAAAATTTGATTTCACTGTTGTAAAAAAACGTTTAATTTAACGGTGTCTGTTGATCTGTTTTCTTATTTTCAGTGGTTTTTTTTGTAATTTTAAGGTGAAAAACACATTGATGCTATTATCGCCTCCCTAAATGTAAGTGTTTTTCTTTGTGTTGTTTAAAGTCTGACTCTTGTGCACACTTGATGGGATGATTTATAGCGTATGAAAATGCCAAACCCTGGCCGGGAATCGAACCCGGGTCCTCGGGGTAAAAGCCCAGTACGCTATCAACTAGGCCACCGAGGCAGTGTAAGTGTCAGTGTAAAGTGTTAAAGTCGTAAGTGTAGTGTTATAAGTGTAAGTGTGTGTTCGACTCCGGTACCGCGAGGGACGTCTAAATCCTCTCAATAGGTGCAGCTAGTCTGCAATCCCTGCGGGGGACATTTTCAGTGTAATTTGGAAGTATAAAGTACTGATAAGTACACGTTTTAATGCCTATTATGATGGTGAAAACAGCTTTTCTTATGATTTTAAGATAAACAGATAACGTTATAAATTAGCTTCCGTCACGTCATTGAAATACGTGCGTTCGTGATTATTTATAATTGCATTTGTCAAATTCAGTTAAACAGCTGGTAGTTCACTAGAATTCGGACATACAAACAGGTTCGTGTTTAGTTATTAATGTAGTTGGTTTTATCCGTAGATTAATGTCGATACCACACCTTAATTAGCCTGACCGACACAAATTTTCATTTTGAGGTGGAACAATTAATTAAAAACGATATGTCCTAAGTTGTCCACAAGCCTAAGTATATTCAACATAAAAATGGGCTACATTGTGAGCAAATTTTCTGACATTAATTTATATTATATAGAACAATTATAAATGCAACACTGAAACACTAGGTCCTACACTATTATTTATCAAAAAATAATTAAAATTTAATATATATTTTTCTAAAGCAGTTCATTAAATTTTATCGTCAGCAAAGACTACTAAATTTTTTAAAAAACACAGAAATTTGAGCTGAAGAGCAAGTTAAGAAAAGCGACGGGTTTGTAAAACTAATAAACCGATTTTAAGATAACTTTCAGGTAGGATTTTTTTATTTGGGTACTTAAAATTTGTAAATTTAACGGCGGGCAGATTTTAATACAAAAATATCTACAGTGAATAATTCGTTTTTTTTCATTGTAACTCTTAGAAATTCTCTTTCAAAAAACTTTGATTGGGGCGAAGCCCCCTCTATCCCCGACTTAATGCATTCCATTAAATGCTACGCCTCCCACAGTTTTAAGCCGATCTCAATGAAATTTGAAATATATATTCTTCTAGGTCTCAGGGGTGCATACTTTGAATTTTGTCAAAAAATTTTGAAAAACAACCGAGTTATTGATGAAAAAGCCTCCCATTTGTTTTGTGTGTGTAAGACAGAGACAGTAACATGTCATTTGAAGTATATATTCTTCTAGGTCTCAGGGGTGCATACTTCGACTTTTGTAAAAAAATTTTGAAAAAACGAGTTATTGATGAAAAAGCCTCCCATTTGTTTTGTGTGTGTAAGACAGAGACAGTAACATGTCATTTGAAATATATATTCTTCTAGGTCTCAGGGGTGCATACTTCGAATTTTGTCAAAAAAATTTGAAAAACAACCGAGTTATTGATGAAAAAGCCTCCCATTTGTTTTGTGTGTGTAAGACAGAGACAGTAACTGTTTGCTAGACGAAGATAACGTCCATCGCCGCTGCATTATACGTCACTACTTACGTACGCGAGCAAACTCATCAAAATTACCTGAAACAATGAGTCAGGTAGGAGGGGTTCGGGCTCAGGTTTGGGTTTGGCGAACTGATAAGTCAGTAGTTTTCCGGTTGCGGGTCGTGAACATGCCACGTTCAAGAGGCAGAGGTAGAACTTCAATCGGTCGCTTGACGATAGATCAGCGAAACTATCGAAATCGATTCGCAAATATAAACAATGATGATAATCAACCTGGGAGTGTTAATTTTCAAAATAACACGCAGGTCAGACATTTGCAAATTGATTTCGAGAATGCTTTGCAAAACCTACAGTTATTTGAGTGCAATAATTGTTCTAGAGTTTTGATTAAAAATAAAGTATTTGTGTGCTCACAGTGTAAAAAAAAATCGAAGCAAATACACATCGGCCAATAATATGAATCCTGGAGTTATTCCAAGTGAACTCGAAAATTTAACTTTTATTGAGCAGTTACTTATTGCGAGAGTGCAGCCTGTGATGCGCGTATACAGAGTCAAAACGCGCGGAATGCTGGGACAGTTTGCATTTAAAGGCAATATAATTAATATTGGTCAAAATATCGATGAAGTAGTACGATTATTGCCCCGAACTGCATCGAATTTGGTTGTGCTTATTGTAAGAAGAGATGGTGTGGATCAACATAGGGATTTTCGCGTCAGGCGACAGAAAATAATTGATGCACATTACCGAATGTTTAATTATTCATTTGTGTAAAAAAATTATTCTTATACTTTTTATTATTCATAATCATAATAAATCATTGCTTCGCCCCATTTGTCCGGGTGGATTCCTAGTTATTTTATATGTTATACGAGTATTTCAAAATGCATTGTCGTATTGCCTGTCGTATTGTTTTAAAGTTTAATTTTAGGTTATGTGTAGAATAAAATTAAATTAGCCTATTATAGCATGAAACTAAAGAGAATTTCAGTCGGTATTTGTAAGGATAATCGACTACAGTGTTAAACGATGGGAGAAAGTTTGTGCCTAATTTGTAGGCTACTTTCAAAGCTTCCAGATAGACGGTACAGTAGCTTATTATATTACGTGGATAAACGGCACTTGGTATAACAAATGTTCTGGAGCAGACATCAAAGCAAGTCACCTGTTGCTAGGCAACCACGCCCCTCTCCGCATGCCCCTTCCCCTCGTCTATTTGCAGGTACATTAGCTGATAACCTGGATGGTGGCGTATGAGAGAAAAAACAGAAAAAAACGTATTGCATTTTTAAAATGAAAATTTTCGACGTAAGCCATACTGAGTACTCTTGTTTCACTACCGAAGCATCTCTGTTGCCTAAACGGTAAGTCGGTAAATTATTAACTTTAACTAATGTAGTGGTTTCAGATAAATTTTACTTCTTCAATACACAAATTATGAAGAAAATTTGATGATCGTGGAAAAAATTAATTAAAATATTTTGATGTATTTTACATTTTAAGGCAAAGAAGTTGTTTTTACTTGGGCGTTTCTCAGTCTGTATGTTTATGCACATTACTAGAGACTAAACTAATCAACCGATTTTGATAAAATTAGGCCTGCATGTGTGGTTTACCAATATCTCGTGACTATTTTTAAAATTTGCAAACAAAAATTTTTAAAAACAACTTTTTGGCCAAAAAAACTATTTTTTTCTAAATCAGTTTTAACCATTTATAATCCTTAAATAAAACTTAGGGTCGAAACTTCCTCATAACATTCAGTTATCGTAAGAGACTGAAAAAATTTGATTTCTTAAAAAACAGTTTATCACACTTTGTTTAAATTTTGGTCCTGCGAAGATTCCTGCGAAAAGGCTACTGCGGTTTCGAAACCTTAATGTTTCATCTTCAGGCCGTAAAACAAAATGTCAAATCCCTCTATAGAGGCCGTCACAAAGTCAAAGCATTGAAAACACGTGTTCGGAATGTAACGCCATACAAGCTGCACGTATCGTTTGTCCAAACGAAATTTTATCTGTATTTTAATCGTGTAATTGTGTTTGTGTCTTTTCAATGTTTTGTTTGACTTTGTGACGACCTCGACAGAGGTATTTGCCATTTTGTATTACGGCCTGAAGATGAAACAGTAAGGTTTCGAGGTGAATAAATAGACCACTAGACGGAAAAATAGGTCATAATCCTAATTATTTAAATATGTGGTCCGGTGGCTATGTCGCCATAATGAAGATTCTTTGGCAAATTTTAAATAAAATAAACACAATTATAACTTATGGTTTAGAGTCAATCGAGATAAAAACTGAAAAACAATTTGTTTTTGTTCACACACACACACACACACACACACACACACACACACACACACACACACACACACACACACACACACACACACACACACACACACACACACACACACACACACACACACACACACACACACACACACACACACACACACACACACACACACACACACACACACACACACACACACACACACACACACACACACACACACACACACACACACACACACACACACACACACACACACACACACACACACACACACACACACACACACACACACACACACACACACACACACAACACACACACACACATTAATATATATATATATATTATATTAAATTTATATATATTATATAAATTATTTAATGGACATGAACAATTTATAATTAATTAAATATCACCCACTAATTACTGAAGATATTTAGAAATTATGTTTATGTATATATCTTAATAATATATTGTTATATTATATATATCTTAATATATATTAAGATATTTGTTATATATCTTAATAATATAGCATATGGAATATAGATTACACATTTTAATGAAAACCCAGCTATTTTTTTAATTGTTTCACTTATACAACTTTTAGGTTAGAATGACAACAATACAGATCTCATTATATATATATATATATATATATATATATATATATATATATATATATATATATATACATAATTTAATATAATAATCAAAAGTTTTAGCAAAATCTAATAAACTTATTTGATATTTTCCCTGACGTTTTGGGGGAAATAATTGAATGTGGGAAAATGTTTTTGCGTCATTCATTTACTTACAAAATGAAAAGATATAAGATTTTTTTTTTTTTGTTTTTTTTTAACGTCCGACTATTGTGCACACATGGGTTAATGCAGACGATGGGATGATTTATAGCGTATGAAAATGTCAAGCCCTGGCCGGGAATCGAACCTGGGTCCTCGGAGTAAAAGCCCAGTACGCTATCAACTAGGCCACCGAGAGTAAAAATAAAGAGTGGTAAAAATGAAGCTCGTCACAAATAACCTGAATGTAGCGTAACGATGATTGTTAAGACTATTGGCTCATTATTTTCCGTTAAAACACTCTAAATTTGACAGTTATTATCTGTCTATACAATAACAGTCGCGCTATATTCTCCAGCCAACCGGAGAGTTGCTTAACATCACGCCACACAAGGGAATCGAACCTAGCTAACGATTCCATTTAAGTTCGACGCTTCGAGTCAAGGCGCAACTATCACTCAGAACGCTCGAGTTATCGTTTGACTGAATTCCATGAACCCGTCAAAAACGGAAATCATACAAGAACCACGCTCGACGGCGGTTACCCTAAAGGCATCAGTGATATCAAGACAGTTGCGTTCTCTGACCCCTGCTCAGAGCGTCACTTCTTTTGCAACCACACATGAGAGTAAAGTGCGTTAAGTCATTTAATATAAACATGCTACGAAAGCTGCGAGCTCTCGCTGCTAGTGGCATCTTGCGGCAAAGTGTTCAACTACAGTTAAATAGATAATAGTACTGTATATTTTCTCAAACGTCTCCACTCTTGTTTTTGCAGCGTTCGTAGCGGCAGATAGTCAAATTACTTGGACTTTAGCCACTAATATAAAACACACTTTTTAAAAAGATAACTGTGCTTTTAGTATGTTTATATTCAATAGTTCAGTTTATATTCGATTAAGTCCATAAGCGCTATTTCCAGTCGTGTGTTTTCAATCCGTTAATTGCATCGGATTTTAACGCTACTAATATTTCTCCACGAGAATTTAGTAGATAAAAAGAATCGTTTTCTCTGATTGTGCGTTACAACTTATAGATCGCTTAGAAAATGGCCTATTAAGAACACCAGTATTACAGAAAGAAAAAAATGTGCGAGTGAGAGGTCCAGTCTCTACTCTCTCAGCATAGCTCCTTCCTTTTCCTTCACTATTGCTGTATAGTAACAGTTTGTAGACTCAGATTGGCAGACTGTGTGTCATGGACTGTTGGAGGGAGTTGGAGGGGATTCTCCTACATGCGCGACAAATTCTCGCGCAGGCCGTTTACTAAGTGCAATATAGTCGTCTTAGTGCAAAGCCGTCTTAGTGCAATATAGTCACGCTGTTCCTAAGCACTGTTCCATTTAAGATTACAATTTTGTTTGTATATTTAATGAATCGACTTTTAATATATATCATGTTTTAGGGCTGGTTTTGATGTTGGATTTTTCGTAACGCGTGATGTGAGTGCATGAATTTTTATTGATAACAGTATTTTTGCACGTCGCGTTTCAAATTAATTAAAATTATAATTAAAAATATAATTAAAACTTCTGTATTTACGCCGGGATCGAACCGGGGACGTTGCGCGGGTGAGGCACACTTGATAACCACTACACTACAAAAACTACGAAGAAATTTGACCGAATTAAGAATATGAAATGAATTGTTAATTTAATTTTGGTAATTATTAAAAGATCAGCTGAATTAATTCGTAACGATCAGCTGATTTCATTGAACAGCTGATAGGCTGAAAGTTTCAGGTTATGTTGTTAAAAACTAGCTATATTAATTTGTCGTGTTTTCGAACGAATTATCATAATTAAAATGAAAAAGGAACAGAAAACATGATTTTTATTTTTAGTTCAATAACAGAAATGTTTTTCAGATAATGAGCCTCCGGTAGAAATATAATTAAATTGCAATTAAAACGAAAAATCTTCAATTATTTAGTTACTCGTCTTTAAAACTGCTAAATATATTAAATCTCCTGCTAAGAAAAGATTGAAACTTTTACATTTGATATTCGTCACTATATTAACAATAACAATTTCAATTCTTTAAACACAACAAATTTTTAGTCCGTTGGTCCACACGGACTGGTTTTTCAAACAACTATTTATACTGAACAAAAATATTTTTACAAAGTAGCATATAGCCTATGCAATCTTTGTGATAATTGATATTCCTGTTTTTTAATACTATTTCAGTACGACATCTCACAGGTTACTCCAGAATAAGTTCAATATGTGTACTTCAAATACAGTAAGTGTTTTGTTAAGCATCAGTTAAGTAAAATACAGTATTGGAATATAGTTTTTCAATGTTTCACTGAGATAAATACATTACCTGCCATCTAGCGATAATTGAAACAACTATTTGGAGTTTAAATAATAATACAGTTTCATTTATCGACTTACAGTAATATGTATTATAACCTACACAAATTAACAACTTCTAATAAGTTTGTTAATAAAATAAATAAATATTGTATTAACATGGCAATATTAATCTACACTGAACTTTGTATTTGACCCATTATAAAACTTTTTCTCTAGATTGTATTACAGTGTATTGCAGATACATAATAAGAAAATTAAAAGGTGGGCTTTCATTGAAACATGTAATCCATATTCCTTAAGCTATATTATTAAAATATAACAAATCTGGTATATATATATATATATATATATATATATATATATATGTGTGTGTGTGTGTGTGTGTGTGTATAATTTCTGTATAACTACAGAAGGTAATTAATGAGTGATATTTAATTAATTGTAAAGTATCTTAGATTATTTTTTAGGCTACATCCTAACCAAGGTAACCTATAATATTTTATAACCAAAAAATATCTCTGCAACTGAATTATTGTCTAGAGTGTAGAATGTTATAGATTGTTGGTTCTGTCAAATTTGACTTAAACCCACTTTTTTTTATTTCTAGTCTAATCTAATACTGTACCTAACAAAACATGGAAATATTGTTCAGCTTTATAAAAGTTTTATTTTTATAATAATAAAATTAACTATTTAAATTCTATATTCAGTGAAACATCATGACTTATGTTTTGAAATTTTAATTTTTTTCAACCCCCTTTGGAAATTTATTTAATGGACATGAACAATTTATAATTAATTAAATATCACCCACTAATTACTGAAGATATTTAGAAATTATGTTAATGTATATATCTTAATAATATCTTGTTATATCTTAATAATATAGCATATGGAATATAGATTACACATTTTAATGAAAACCCAGCTATTTTTTTAATTGTTTCACTTATACAACTTTTAGGTTAGAATGACGACAATACAGATCAAGACAAAAAAGGTATAATGAGGAAATCTGTTTAGGTACTTGTACTAAATTTAATGAAAACTTAAAAATTTACTTGCATGCATTGTGTACATTTTTTGTTTAGTGTTCCCAGAGTGAGGTAAATGTTATGTGGGTGAATAATTTTGATGTAAGTTACCAAATTAAGAGCTCTGTGAAGAATTTGAACATTGGTTTCTTACCCCAATCCCTCCACATTCCTTTAAAGGGTGGGTGACTTGTTCAGATTCAAACATGGACTTACATACATCCACAGGGTGCAGGGTGGAAACAGATTTATGCTGGCCTGTGTAAAGGATCTTTATCAATACAGCTAAAACGTAACACACACACACACACACACACATCCCAAGCCAAGGCGGGACAGCATATGCCAAGGGTTACATGGTTAAGAGGGAGTTTTGTACATGAACTCTGAATACTACATGATCTCTAGTTTTAATATAATCTTACCTAAACATGCGGAGCTTTATAAGGATAATCTTCCTTTCCTCAGCTACTCATGGAACCTTAATGGGTATACTAAACAAAATATAACACTTAAGACTAACAAGGGTGAGGTTATTACTGTGAGGATGCTGAACAGTCCCATTTCATCTGCAACTGATGAGAGTATTAATAGTTCTCAGGGACTTGTAAAAGTTGTCCCAAGATTTTTAGAAGGACAGAAACTAAAATAACAAAAAAACTCTTTATATTTTGTTTGTGTGTAATAATTATACTTCATCAGAACAAAAGGTGTAAAAGTGAGTTAGAATTTTTTTAAATTACTTTCAATACACCCTTTTATCTTTTCTTTTGATAAAGTATAATTATTATACATAAAATATGAAGTTTTTATTTCATTTTATTTTTCAAACTCATTCATCCTAGCTAGATGCATGTCGTAGTTCCAGTAGGGCAAACCCAGCACGGCTGCATTGCCCATCACCCTGATCACTCTATTTCAAAAATATCTGTTTTGTGTAACTTTACAGCTGACAGTGAAGCTGTTTTTCTGGAATTATTAGAATATATTCTTGAGATATGTTCAGTTCCCCATTTTCTTCTTTTTTATTGCAAACAAGAGAACACTTAAAAAGTTTTAAATCGTCCCCCAATGTTTGATTTCGACCAAATACTACTAAAATTAGTATTACAAAGTATTCTAATCATTAAAAATTATGTAAATTTCACAAGAAGAAAAATAAATACATATTTAGAAGGATATTTCCATATTCATTCTTGAAAACATTCATTCTAAATACATTAATTTGTTCAAATTCTAACAAAACCATTTCTCTATTTTCCTCTGACGGAATTTTGGAATTAGCTAAATAACTTAAAATTTAACGTTAACTGCCACAAAAGAAAATAAGAACACATTTTCTTAAAAGTGGTTTTAATAGTTTCAGTCTAAATTTGGGTGGAAAATAATAAACATTACATTTCAAAAACAGGCTTCATTATTTTGCTTCTACATACCATAAAGAATCACAAATCAAATACTAGACTTACTTGTAAAAAAATGAACTAAACAAAATAAACCCAGGAGGTAATCAAGAGTTTGTTTTTATTGATATACTGTATTCTCAACCCAAAATTTTATTTCTAATTTAGTACACTTTACTTCGAGTTATAAGTATATATAATTTATATAGATTAATAGATTAACAGTGTATAGATTAATAGTTATTAATCTGATTTTTAGAAATTGAGCTCTTTTTTTTGATAACTACAGAATGGGATTTTAGAAGTAGAAAACTAAATTGTTCAAGTGTTTTTAAATAACATTTAATAAAAAAAAAAATACAATTTTTGTTAACTTCTAAAGTTTGTCTAAAAAAAGAATTGAAAAAAAATTTTATTAAAATCTTTCAGTTTGTTTAGTCTCCTACAATGAGCACGCGTGTGCACACACACACACACACACACACACACACACACACACACACACACACACACACACACACGGACACACACACACAAACTTTAGTAAAAACCACTTTTTAGGACTCGGGTCCTCAAAAGAAATATAGATATCTATTTGTTAAAATCTCAATGTTTTCACAATCAGAATACTCTATTTTACTTACGAAAAATGAATGTTTGGATTCACAGGTACTATAAATTAAAGTTAAGTATTGCACAGTACAATACTAAAAGGTAAATAGATTTTTTAGCAATTTTAAAATCATAAATTTGTAACTTGTAATTAAAAAATTAGGCTATATTATAAATATTTCTTTATTTGTCGTGGTGAACACACTAAGAATGAAGAAAAATCAAGTTCAACAGTAATTTTAAAGAAATATATGATTTGAAATATGAAACACAACACATAAATGAGAATAATTCAAAAAGAATAATATAATAGTTTAGTTTTTGTACAATCATTTTTAAATAATCATTTATTTACATAACAAATAATAGACAATACTTTTTATGCTAGAAATAAAATCAAAAACATACATTTATATAATCTATGAACAAGATTTATATTTAAGTTTTTGAAACAAGAAAAATTAACTTTGGTTTTTACAAGAGTAAACAAATGTTGACAATAACAATTAAAACAATATCCCATTATAAAGCATGTCTTGTTTACAATTTTATACATTTTCTAAAATAAATTTTGAGTATGCTCTAACGCTATTTATGATTATCTTACTGACCTATTTTACAAAACCTAAGGAGTGCTCATAAGTCAGTAAGAAAGCAAATAGTTTGCAAGAACTCAAACCTATGTACAGGTTCGAATCTAGTTACTATCGTTGGCTTTTTCGTGTGACGTGCCAGACTAGTGAAGAAAGGGGATCAACGTAACAAAAGGAATAAACCAACTTGTCTCATTGGTTCAAAGGTAGTAACTACTTGAACGTGTGTGCAAGTCCAAGTGTTAGTGTATACCTGTTACCCTACTGGTTATGCTATAGTTTAATGTATTGTAGACGTTGCCAATGTGATGTGGCGTTGGCCGTACTGTATACTCCCAATAAATCAACAGTGATGCGCTCACTTACAAGTCAACAGTTGACTTTGTCGAGTAATACCAATAAAAATTTTAAATAAATCACACAAAACTGAAAACTTAATTGTAAACATAATAACTGCAGCATGCACGTCTTTCCTGTGATAAAAGTAAATTTCTATTTCCATAAAGTAACAATATTTTAAAATTTGTAACATAAAGTAACACATAAACATTTTAAAATTTGAATATGTTTGCATTTTACATAAAAAATACCCCAGGTATTTTGCTTTTGCTTTCTTTAAAATCTGATTTCACAATTGTTATCAGCGATCAAATCTACGACGGAATTTGCAAAATTTAAAATGTTATTTAATGCAGGTTTTAATTATGGTTGATGATGAAATCAGATTTTTAAAAAGTAAGATAAAATACTTATAATTTTTTTACAATTTTGAATTTTAAAGTGGTGGAACAGATTTTTTATATAATAAACTTGTCCAAGCTACTACCAAAACCCTTTTGTGCAGTTTGAATAAAATCGGACTAAAATTGCAACCTAATTAGAGTAAATTCTGTGTACAGGTCAGAGATCTAACAATTATATTCTACTTACTACCAATGGCTTTTTGTGAATAGTTTCAATGGTAAGTGAACTTCCTATTATCCCAATGACTATCCTTCTCTATCAGTCTACATAGCGTTTCCAAAAACAATCACCTCTCATAATGCTTGCGACTTCATCGCCTTCCATATTATACATATCCATGACTACTGCTCAGCTGTACACTGCCTACTGTAGTGTTTTATACAAAAATGCAAACCTAAGAGACTGATTATTTTTGAAAAGCTTAAACTGTTCCTTAAAAAGTCTGAAAACATTTTTGATTTTTTACAGTACAACTATGTATTTTATTTTGATTTTTTTTTTTTACTTTGCTATGAAAACTTCACAAATAGTTAACAATATTGTTACAGTGTTATTAATTTGTCCATACTGTAATTTACTAAAAACATTAAATAAAGTTTGTATTTATAATTGAGTTTATTGTTTAATTCACTTTTTTAATATATTTTCAGACTGTACCAGAATTCTGATATCTGTGCACTGTATCAGCGATAATCATAAGTCTACCCACACACAGGTCTGACAAACAGTGACAGGTGGTGGAGGAGAAAGGGTTAACAAATAACTAATTAGGATTGAAAAATATTAATGATGAAAGATTAAGATATTTCATTATAGTTAGAAACATATTTTTTTAACTGAATTGAAAATCCAGAAAATTCTAAATTATTTTTTTTTACTTTTCTGTTGAAAACCAAAACTTTAATATTAACCTAGGATTAAAATTGTACTTTTCTGTGACTTAATTTTTTTTCAATTAACAATATCCTTACTGTATTTTACAGACTATAAGACACTTTTTTCTTCGAAAAGTTACCTCTAAAATTCAGGTGATTCTTATACTTGAAATAATATAAAACGTCCAGTGTTTAATTTAAAATTCCTGCTAGTCTTAAAAATGGCCACTTATTCGATGCTGCAGGTAACCTACCTCTATCTGGTAACATTGGATTCAATCGGCAGCAGTAGTGTACCAATATGACGAATATGAAAAGCGGGGATTCACAAGCTTGCTAACACCGTCTCCCTTCCGCCCGGTTATCACAAACCCAGAACACTGTCTAGCCTATGTTGCATCACTGCAATCTACGGTGCCAGTGAACTTGAATTGAAAGTGATTTGTGTTATCGGTAACAGTACAATATTTTTGTTAGCAGCTAGTTCTGTAATGAAAAAAATAAAAAGAAACTAAGAATTTTTTTTAATTTCTTTTCAAGGTGTGTCTTATAGTCTGTAAAATATGGTAGTGAACCTTTACCTTACTTCCTTCAATTCTTTAACTTCTACTACATTTAGTTATACTTTCTTACTATTAAATATGAAACGATGTTAGCTTTTTTTATTACAATGTACCAAATTTTCGTAGCCAAACATTTCTTGAAATGATTTTGACTTAATATGTAACAATAATTAATTTTTTAGAAATAACACTACTAAACTTTTGTAAAATGACAAGATGTTCACAATTAATTTTAAAAAAATGATTTTAGTAATGTAACCTTAACATCTCGTCTAACAATAAAACAATTTGCACCATAATTAATTTTATTATATCACATGATTTTTTTCTTCTGATGTTTGTGTACAGAAAACAATAAAATTACTTTACATGCTTACCAGTGTTAAAAAAGTGTACAAATATATACAGTCCATTACATCAGATAAGTTTTGATTTGGATTTTTTCCTAATATTGTAGCACTTCTTGGAAAATGTTTTCCCATATTTTTACACAGTCTCAAATATGGTAACTTTAAACACAAATGGTCATCGAAGGTAATAGAGTGAGTTTTCCTCTTTCGAATCGCTCTTTTTTAACCTGACAATAGTAGGTTAATCACATGATACTATGATATGCCGACCAAACACGCAGAACTTCGAATAAACTGTAACTCTACAAATTACCTCAGCATGTGCGCAAAGTCTCAAGCAACATAACAAAACAGACACTAGGGAAAAACTTAACATGATAAATCTTGTTTTTCATTGATAAAAATATTTCAATACAAACAAGATGGAAAAAACAGAAAAAATTCTAAAATACCAACAAAATTAAAATAAAAAGTTAACAATCATATTTTAATTAAAAAAAAATTATTCATATCTTTGTGATGTATTTAAAGTAGTATAATTGTTAATTATTAAATTAATAAAACAGAGTGGAACAAAATTAACTCTACACTATTAAGTTTCAATAAACAATTTATAAATTAACTGGTTTCTAATACAGTTTCACCAAGCAATTCTTGGAGTTTTTGTACTTGTTAGAATAACTAATAATAAAACTTATTACCAATTATCGCACATAATAAATGATAAACAACATAACATATTACTCATATTATAATATCTATTTTCTAACAATTTGTTTTCGATCCAGTGTACTGTGCAGGTCATGAAATTAATCTTCATTTCTGTTAAGTAATGTAACTATTTTGTTGAATATATTCACTTGCCGTTACTAGTTTTGTCAATTTTTCATTTGTAGTCACATTTCAGATTACCTCCATCATTAAATTTTATTGCTGTACTCTCAATAGAACCATTGTTTATGGAATACATAATGCATGAAATCCAACTATTTATACTAGATTTACAGTGATTGCTAAAAATAAATTTCTTAAATTTTGTCAAGTATAATGTTGGTTTTGCTCCATCCTCACAGCAAAATAAATTTATTACCCTTATAGCAGTTACTCTTGCTAGTAATATTTCTTGCCGCTTCGGTGGCCTAGTTGATAGCGTACTAGGCTTTCACCCCGAGGACCCGGGTTCGATTCCCGGCCAGGGCTTGGCATTTTCATACACAATAAATCATCTCATCATCTGTATTAGCCTAAGTGTGCATAATAGTCGGACATTAAACACCCAAAAAAAAAAAGATATATTTCTTGATAATGGCCTTTAGATTAACAACAATTTTTCGGGCATTATTCAATGAGAATTTCTGAATATAAAAACTAGTCCTTTAACGCAATGGTACTTAAAAAATACCCGAAGAAAAATAAAGCTTATTGTTTCACTTATATTACAGAAACCAAAGAGGAATAATCGGTATATAATTTGAAAAAAAATCAGTGTTGTATAAGATCTGTTAGAACAACCATTTTATTAAAATATTGTTGTAGCTTTCAGGATATTAAAGGCCGAAAGATATTTATTACAGATGTTATAAATCTATACGGTATTTTAAACTAAACATGTCTTACACATTTTTAATGTCCAATGAACCATTTAAAGTAATTCACAATAAAAATTCAGCACCATTCATATACAATCTATGGCATATAACAATTCTCTACCATATTAGTGACTGTTGTTCCCTTGCTACTTCGAAAATAGTATATTTAAATTAAAGCATAATTATTTTTTCATGACTGGTTGATTGCATTTATTTATAAGCTTCTTTATTGGTCCGTTTCACATGAAACAAAACATCCTAAAATCAAATGAATTTTATGTACTCTGGCCTTCTTGGGGATGTGTAATAGCTTAGAGATTTATTAACTTAGAGATTCATTTTTCCTTCGAAGGTACAATGTTATAAGTTAGAGATCGACCTGTGTAATATAAACATATACACACGATGCAGTACACTTGACGGAACTTTAGTCTCTATGTTAATACACAGGACACAACCTCTATCTTATTACACACGTAGATCTCTAACTTATAACATGGTACATTTGAAGGAAAAACTAATCTCTAAGTTAATAAATCTCTAAGCTATTACACCTTTTCGCCTTCTATGCAATGTTTGTTTTACTTATTACAAAATAAGTTGTTTTATTTTAATACAGTTTCAATTACACATTGTATATTCTGCCATGGAACTCATATTTTGTAAACGTTGTGCATCCAACACTAGTTTTTAACTGCGTCTCTTAAACTTTGCATATTGTCTTCGGCATTCAAAAAAATATAATGGGATTTACATACATAAAATATTTTTCTGTCATTGTATCTCTATATTTTTCCTAAAATGCAAAAGTTTTACTTTGACAGGAAAAATTTTTAAACTGTGTTAAAATCAATTGACAGTATTATCTGAACTTTTGCAAACGCAAGGTCTAACTCTATGCAAATGGTGCGGCGCAGTTGTCTAAGGCACTTTATTTAAGGCACTCTTTATTTACACACTGATCGATTTATTTATTGTCTGAGGAATGAACTATACTATAGTAGAACAGTGTTATATTTAAAAAATCGTTATAGTGTGAAGTTTGTTAATGGTTCATCAAACTTAAAAAATATATAAAATTAAAAGATTCATATCATATAGCTTTATAACAACTAAAATTAATCTGACTCATAGAAAAAACAAGGCAGTCCCAATTAAAAACAATCTTTTTAAACTTTGATTTTCAATTTCTGGTAACATTTGCACAACACTGATACAGGATTCTCATGTTGTTCAAAATAAATTTAAAAAATAACGCTTTTTTTCCAAACATTATGACCACAATATCGCGTTGGTCAAATTTAATAATTTGTGTAATTGACATTATTTCATAACGCAAAAAACAGTTTAAAAGTTCAAGAAGGACAGACAAAACAATCATAAAATATTGCTCCAAGACTAAAAACATTTGCACGTTAAAAGGCGATAGCCGCTAGTCAATACCACAAATGTCATAACAGAACACCATATTATTTTTTCCTACTTAAACTTATAATCTACATGGCAGTTGAAGTTTTTGGCACGTAAGGTAAGGAGCAAAATTGATATTACAGTCATGATATACCACACACAAAATTCATAAAAAAATCTCATGAAAGCTGCAATGTTGTACGCTACAGGTTCTATTACGCAATGGACAACAGACTAGAAATACAAATTGGCAGCCCACTATGTCCAGTTGAAAAAAAATCGATAGAGGACTTACAAATTGAAGATATCGACTTAATATGTAGCATCCTAGGATTGCCAGGTACAATATGACCTATGAGTTAGAACGTTTAGTCAGTAATATAATTTAGTAAAACACAGTGCTTTTAATTGTGAATAACTGAGACAGTATAATGTATTTAAAGAAACAAAACTGAAATAATATAGATGAACTTAACATATGTTTTCAAATGTATGTATTAATGTCTTCACACCTATTTTAACATTATTGTATCATCTGTGAAATAATGATCTGTGACCAGTAGAGTGAAACTTAGAATAATTTTGTTTTGAAGTGTTGGCACGAAATCAAGCAACATTTTAAGAAAAATATTAATGAGTTCAACGAGCATAATGTTTTGACCAATCACACGGAAAAAAATTGAGGGAATCAAGAAAAGAAAAAGGAAAGGCAGTCTTCTACAAAAATTCCATCTTGGCGCACAATAGTCATTACAAGGAATAAAAGAAAAAGTTTTGTCAAATGTGTACAATTAAATTTTCTAAACATTGAATACCACTAAAAGTATAAACTTATACATCAAACTGAATATCTGAATATACGAGGTGCTACCCTCGTTTGGGGAATTTGAATTTGAATTCCGTGTTGGAATCATGGTGTACCTACTGCTGGTAGAGTAGGCAAACAGAATTTGTTGTAAATTAGTGTAGCAACAACTGTGACGGTAAGAGGCCATGTTCTTGAGTTTCGTGTTTTTGTGTACTTTGTGTTTTTGTGTTGCAGCAATTTTTAAAACTTTTGTAAATGGCAGATTTTAAATAGCAAAGAACTTGCATCAAATTTTGCTTCAAGCTTAAAAAAGTCGCTGCATAAACCCACCGCATGTATGTGGAAGCATTTGGTGACAATGCTGTATGATTCAACCTACAAGCTTTTTTCTTATACAAATGCTAGACGAACATCTGCCGACGATGATGAGTATTCAAAACGACCATCAACAAGCACAAAACTTGGCGAAGTATTTGAACATTTTTACCCGACATATTTTTGATTTAGAAATTTGATTTGAAACTAACCCACATTCATTAAAAAGTTACAAGAGATACATTTTTATTCAAATTTTAAAGTTGAAATAACTATCTTTTTATCTATTTGTTGTTAATTTTTTGATGCATACAAGCATTATTTTTCACAGAAATTTACTTGACTTTTGATACGTAAAACTTCCTTCGGGCATTTGACAATACAAGCCTTGTTATTTGTCTAAAAATCTAGTTAAAATTTGTTTTGAATTACGTGTAAACAGAATTAACAAGCTTGAGGAACAGAACTTTCATACCAAAAATAAAAAAAAAAATTTCTTTAAACATTTGCCAAAAATCATTTTACAACTGCTATCTGATGTGTATTTCACGGTGTTTGAACTGAAAATATATTTACATCTCTCTCAAGTATTGATCGAACGATCACAAAAGTAGCACCACTGTTTGAAATGCCAGATACATCGATATGGGAAATATTAAACAATTGGGTCACATTATTTTTGAATGCAGAGAACAGAACAAAGTACAAAAGACAAAATACTGACAATGACAATGCAGAACTGATTGTGAAATCCTCTCCATTTTCATTATTACATCTTGCTTGTCTGTTTCAATTCAATGTGACAAATTATGAAATTAGGCACACTTCCAACTCATATATTCGGTTAGTAATGATTTGGTGGGTTAAAAATATCAGTTTCAAATAATTTCTTTAAATGGTAGTTTCATTTGACGATTCCATTACACAAACTGAACAGAAATCTCTAAACAAGAATGTAGAATATTAATTACACAACTAGCTTCAACAAGCTCGATAGCAGCAAGAACATACTAGCAGAGTTCTCACCAGGAGGCTACTATTGTAACCAAAGGTTAAACCTAAATCTAGACGGACAAGCGATGGCAGCTGGGTACCATGATGACAAACCAGAGAACCTGGCAAATGCCTACTATATTTGTGTTAGTTTCAATTTTGGAAATGAAGTATGTATAGTAAATTTATGAAAACTATTTATAATCCGTGTAAATTATTCACAATTCCATTTATACTTTTTCCAATCTACACATAAACTAATTATCTTATATTAGGAGATCAATTAGTTACCAAAACTCTAAACAGCCTGAGAATAAAACCAAGTATTAACAGTCTGTTTGTCTACTACTCTCTAAGAGTTCATTGCTTATGTCACTAATATTACTAGTTTCTTCCCTTATAACTAACTCTACCTTTGGTTCCTTTTCAAATAAATTTGGTTCTGTTTCGTTCTCAATTTTAATTGATTCTATTTCTGCACCTTCTTTCTTTGGTTTATTTTCTTTCTCATCAACTTCTGTGAAGTTTTCTACATACTCGCTTTCATTTTCTTTCACTACCATTTCTATTTCATCTTCTTCAATACAATCTTCTTCCAACATTTTCTCTTCTTCCATTTCTTCCTTTTCGATTTTTATATAAGGGATGTTCATTACCGTCTCTTGTACAAAAACTACATGTCCGTTTTCAGGTCTTAAACTTTTAGTTTTTAAACAAACACAACCGCACACTTTACAACTATTGTCCACAAGTTTAACTTGCCTCGATTTTCGACTTTGAATCACTAACTTTCGACGTTTTGGTTTAGCGCACGTACATCCACACGCGTTACAATTCCTTAAAGTTTTGTCATTGTGAAGCAACATGTGATCGTTAAAACTTTCTGCATCGGTCGAAGTAAACTCACAAAAATCACAATTCAACTGGCCTTCTTTTCCATGCGTTCTTAAATGCCGTTTCAGGAACCCATATTTTGCACCTTTAAAATCACACAAGTTGCAGATATACGGCTTTTCACCCATATGGGTTGACATATGTAAATTTAAATGCCCGGACTGCTTGCAGGTATAGCCACAAATAGAGCACTTATATGGCTTCTCGCCCGTATGGGTTCGCATGTGTGCTTTTAAATGTCCAGACTGAGTAGCATTATAACCGCAAATAAAGCAATTATAAGGTTTTTCACCGGAATGAATAAGCACATGTGTTTTTAAATGAGCTGCCTTTTTCGTAGTATAACCACACGTTTTACAAATAAATGGTTTTTCTTGTGGATGGATATTCATATGTGTTTTTAAATCAAACCTGTTTAAAAATACCATACTGCAAACCTTGCATGATGTTGTTCTGCGCTCCCTTTTATGGCTACACACGTGTTCCCTAAACGTTTTTGGTTTTGAACAAGCGTACCCGCATTCTTCGCAGTGAAATGGTTTTTCACCTGTGTGCATACGCATATGATCTTTGAGATGCACGAACTGAGTGTGGCCTTTATTGCACACAGTACAAACAAAAGGTTTTTCACCTGTATGGATTCTCATGTGTTTTTTTAAATTACCGGATTCTGAAAATCTTTTAGCACATACTGTACATGGAAATGGCTTTTCCCCAGTGTGTGTTCGATTATGCTGCTTGAGATTTCGTGCATATGCTGAAGTAAAATTACAAATATTACAGCGATACTCTTTCACGCCGGGTTCTTTTTTGGTCTTTTTTTCTGGATTCTCTCTCTTTCTACGTCTTTCACATCAAGGTAATCTTCAGGGACCCAATCTTTTCCTGCTGCTTCTTCTTCTTTTTCACGTCTACTTTTCCTCCCTCGCTCTGTCAACAAAATAAAACAATAGTAAATAAGTATATCAATTATAATTATATAAAGTAATCAGTTAGTAATCTAATACTCGCAGAATGCAATTGTCTCACTGACATCATAGAAATGTACATAAAAAACTGGCAAAAAATAATAATTATTATATAAAAATGAATAACAATATATTTATTTTGCACACAAACTGAAATCATGTGATGCAAAGAAATTTTTAAAACTCTTATCTTGCTTTAGAAAACAAAAGTTGTACACTCCAAGAAATTACAGTTTTACAGATTTAATCTATTTAGAGCCAGAAAGACAAAAAAAAATTAAGATTAATACAATAATACAAATTTACTGTTGCAGAACAGTAGCCAAAGAGGTTCTAAGAATCTAAGAGGATTCTTTCTCTAATTAGGAAGGCTAATGATTGAAAGGTTTGTATGGACACTGGCAATAAACACTACTAATTTCTACCAGATCTGTCAGTTACCACTTTGTGCCCGGACATCGTGGCTTTCTCAAATTAACTGAAACTAGCAGCCAATATTTGTACAAAGCCAGTAAGTATGAACCCTACGTTCATCTATTCGATGGAAAAACTACATTTGTCACTTCATGCTGTGAAGTGGGGTTAGTCACTTAACTTTTTCTTGAAGGAATTGGGACTGACAAGGAACAAGCTAAATGACTTTATGAGGAGTATCTCTAAGGCATCTCTTGAGAAGTCATATCAGTTATGGCTTACAAGAGTCTACCCTTGGGAAAACAGCGGTGAGGGGAGAGTTATGACCACATGAAAGTATTTTAACCCTCCATGCAAGGTCTCCAGTTCTGGACTACCCCAAGAGGCCATGTGGTCTTCAGAGTGGATCCTTCATCAGTGACGGTAATACTATGCCTTGTACTGTACTATGCCTTTTTGAAAATATTGTATGATTGTGCTTGATTGATTCTTTTTTCTGATTTAAATCTACCATTTGTTTGGATATTTATCAGCTGCTGTATATCCTTCTTTGTATTTGTGAATTGTGGTTTTGATAAGTTAACCACTCATGACATCAACCAGGTTTTACTTCTGTATTTTGGTTTTACTAACATAAGCCTAGGACATCTAAGCTTTACGTTTTAGGTTTAATGGGCCTGGGATATCTAAGCTTTATGTTTAAAGTTTAATGCTTAATGCTTGAAAACAGGAGTTGATTTACATTTTTTTAACATCGTGTATTGTTTTTTGTGCACAAATTATGGCAAATGTTGAAATAACTTTTTACTTACTTTTTGTTATTGCACTGCAATCATCAATTCTTGTTTTTCTTGTACATGTATCATCCTAAAATAAAAATAAACAAAAATATTTAAATGGTAACATACTATAATTTTCAAAAAATCACTATATTTTTAATTTATATTCATCAAATTATAGTCCATTAAATTATTATCCATTAAATTTTTAGTTTATTATTCCTTTGACCGCTAGCACTTGGTGCAATTTTTCATCTAAAACTGACTGACCAGATGATCTGACCTTATGGCAGGTTATATTCAATAATTTTTTTTTAATTTATAAAGATAATTTACTGCTTTTTTATTGCTTTTTAAACAATTTCAAAAGCTTTTCATTTACTATGTAAAAAGTTAAACACTGTACTAAAAATAAACTGCAATTAATTAAGACTTTTTTTATACAAGTCCTTTATATCAAGAAGCACTTACTTTAAAAACAAATCAAATCTTTTTAATATCAAGTTATTTAGTAAGACAAATATTTTTTCAAGGTGGTAGAAAATAAATAACAGACTACATTTGAAGGTAATATAAATGTACATGTATTAGTTTGTTATTATTATTAAGACTGTGATGTTAATTTTAAAATATAACTAAGAACATTTTTTTATGAACAATTAATCAATGTATATTATGTAATATATTTCAAACTACAAAGCAAAACTTGATCAAAAATAACAATTACTATATTAGTAAATATTTTATCTTACATTATTTTGAAAATCTGAAGTCACCATCATAACATAAACAGAAAAATGTTAATGCTAATTTTTGCATATTTTAATGTTGATTATGATAATAAAATAATATCTAAAAAAAATAATAAAACAGTTATGATTCTTTTGATTCAGACTGGCCACCATTTTAATGTTTCAAGAAATATTAATGGGTAATGAACATGTCCAAGCAATTAACAAAACCAATTTGTATGTTGTTTGAATTATAACAGACCAAAATTTTGAACAATACAGTGCTAACACAAATGTACACGTTTAGAGATCAAAATCAGTGGTAACTTCAAGGTCACAAGTTTAAAATCTACCTTGTTTGAAACACCTAAAACTAACATTTATGTGTGATGGCCACTCCAATAGCTCACATTCCGATAGAAATCCATTAAAAAAATATACACATAATTCTTAATCTGTCAGCACTCTAACACGGACATTTTGCCACTACGTAAATTAAACAACACTAGTTACAATGTTGCTCACCTGTTCTTGAGAATCAAAAATACTATGCAAGCCTGCTGACTTGTCAAGGTCAATCAATCCACGAGCATTCAATGATTGCTAAACACAGATAAAACTTACTTATACACTAAAGTGATCGTACAACATAAATAACAAGATACTGTAACATATTTCATCACTTCACAATTTTATAAAAATATTATAATTTAAATTTTATACTATTAATAAAAAAACAAAATATTTTTTGTAATAATAAAAATGTGCAGATGAAGAAAGAAATAAAAAAAAGAAAGACAAAAAAAATCTCTGACGAAGAAAGAAAAGCAAGATCACAACGAATGAAGCAATACTGGGCTACGAGGAAGGCACAGAAAATTAAAAAGTGATTGATTTAGTGTACCCCAAAGTTGGATGAAACAAAGAGAGAAAAATGTGCAGAGCTCTACATGAAACGGCTGTAAAGCAAATGCTGTCAATTTGTCCGAATTGAAGTACTGATCTCTTTCAGACTGAACTGGACATCATAAGTCAGGTTGAATGACCATTTTATGGTTTGTAAACCTGTGACTACGTTACAGATTTTTGGACAATTATTCAGCAACCAAGTTTTAAAAAACCACAACACTCAATTGTACCTGTCATATAATTATCAGAAAGTTAGTAGCTTTCATAAAAAAAAATTATATCTACTATTGAGAAAATTTGAATAAATATGCACTTAAAATTTGTTGATACCATTATCCACTGAGAAAACTAAATTATTGTACAATAACAATGCATTCCATTGTGAAGGTATAATAATTTCATTAGATATTATAAAATACAATTAATTACTTTAAAACAACTTTATTGTAAATCTATGCTAATTGTGCATTAGGTTTGCTTGGTTTTAAAATAATAAACGTGGTACGAAGTTTTCCAGCTTTTTCGATGTAACTTTTTATAAAAGAACCTAAATTATCACACCACAAAAATTTGTTTACCTGTTCATCAGATGTTGAAGTGTCATCAAGGTTGTTGCCTGACAATGCTATATCCTCAGGGTTAATCCTACGCACCAAAACAATGAGGTTACATACAGAATATATTACTACGGTCAGTCACAATTAAACCAAATTTTTGTTATCAAAACTAGTGTAGAGCAAAGTCGGTAACTGTGCAGGGGGGATTCACACAATTTTATCCGTGTGACGCCATCTCTGAGCAAGAGATAAAAACTGGCGATTGCACAACACATAATTAATTCCTAACAAACAGATGTGTTAGGTACGGCAAAAATTCTCAATAGACTAACCGCTCAATTTGGGGCCACAACTTAATCACATACTTAAGTGTATAAGTAGGCAAAAAGGTTCAAGAACTGGTATGAAACTGTATTCATGAGTGACGAAAAGCATCCAAAATTAAGTTTGATTGGCAATATTCAAGCAGTTCGTGACTTCAACAGTTTTTGAAGGTGTGACTTCAACCAGTTCTTACACGATTGATGAACACACTTGAGAAGTACAAATTAGTTATGATAGTGTGTATTCTATTATCAGAGCACATCCGGATTTTCACAAAGTTCGAACAAGATCGGTTCCACGGCTTTTGATAAATGATCTAAAGAAAGCGCAAAAAGACATTTTCCCCCTACTTATTTCCTGCTTTTTAAGACAAAAACCACTTCTTTTATAGAATAGTGGCATGTTATGAAACATGAACCTATCACTGTAGGCTCAAATAAAAAATGTAGACAAAAGAATATAGACAAATTTTCTACATAAATGTTGGACTGTGAATGTTGCACATTACTGCCAGCTGCTATTTAGCATAAAAGTCAAAAAGGAATTAAAAAACGCAATAAGAAATATGACTTTGTTGCTTTAAACAGTCACCTTGGCGTAAGAACTCTTTCGGCCACATAAACTTTAGAACATCCTTCCCATAGTTAAGATTTATCCTAATTTGACTTTTATCTGTTGCAACCACTAAAAAAAAATCACTAGGTGAACATTGTATTAAGAGTGATGAAATAGTCTTTCATGTGCAATTGAATGAATACAAGGCCACAATTTTTTTAATTAATACAGGATCAAAGTGTTCAATATGTCTAGAAAAAATTGTAAAAGTTGACACAGACAATGTAGAAAAGTGTAAAAGTGTCAAATAAATCATAAAAATAAAGTCGGTTTATCTCTGTTTTACTCATGTATTACTAATCAATATTTTGCAAAAAAACTAGTTTTTAATACAACAACAAAACTTGTACCATAATGATTTAATTCCAAGTGACCAATGTCTGAAGGTCAAATCATATTTGTCTTCTAACTACAAATTTTTGATCAATGTTTACTTGTTTGAACTAGAATATTAAATCAAATACACCTAAATTGTTTCCATGCATTAACAATATAAACAAATTTAAAAACAAAACAAATTTATTAATCATTTTGTAAATGCTTTATATTTCAAGTATACAGAGTCTCATTAAAAAGGGCCGTTGGAATAAGTGATAACATCAGACAATAATGAAATATAAACAAACATTTTTTTTTCACTGCACAAAAATATATTTCACTATATATATATATATATATATATATATATATATATATATATATACAGTCGACCTCGGATATAACGTGCTTGAAGGGACAAAACGTATATGAACGTTGTAAACAAGATAGCGTTGTAACCAAGTTTATAGTAAACAAGTTACGGCAAAAATACTGTACGTAGTGAAAGAAAAGCATACTTTGTACTGTATACATAATTAATGGTTATTTTATTACAATTTATTAAACATATTATATAATATAAAATATATTTTAGTTAAACCTAATAGAAAATAAGTACTGCACTGTCTAATATGTATACATGAAACGCAGTGCGTACACTGTTGTGAGGGTTTGTGAGATTGAAGTTTTCCCTCCACTAAGGCGTACAGAGAGTGTGTGTGTGTGTGTGAAAGAGACAGAGAGAACACTTTTGCGGAACGACATAATTTACATTGTTTAGCCTGCAACAAAATTCTAAGAAAGGGACCGGTTCTATTCTCAACCTTTATTCTAAAAATAGAACACAAATTGTATTTCAAGTGAGAGTGACTATAGGTCAGCAGCTTAGAAAATTGGTAAGAGCACCAGTGGGACAGAGAGAAAAAATGTGCGAGTGAGAGGTCATGTCCCCACTTTGTCACCATAACTCTTCCCTTTTCCTTCCCTATCACTGAGTAGTAACAGTTTGTAGACTCATATTGGCAGTCTCTGAGTCTCTTGAACTGTTGGAGGGGAATTCTCCTACATGCATGAGAAATTCTCGTGCAGGCCATTTACAAAGTGATTGGATTATATCAGCAGCTTGACAGATTTGTATCCGAGTTCACAAAGCATTATAACTGAGCCTAAAATACACTTACCCTTAATATAGAATATTGGGGACATTATGAAAACAGCATTATAACTGAGTTAGCATTCTAATCAAGGGTGTTATAACCAAGGTCGACTGTGTGTGTGTGTGTGTGCGTGCGCGTGCACATATATTGTATTTACTATGTTCTATTACAGTATCTTCAACATTTTAGAAAAGTAAGTTACAATTTTGAATAAAAATCTTTATTATTCATTAGTTTTCTAAAAGATTGTTTTTTACCACTATTTCATGACATTTCATCTCAGTAGCGTTGATTGAAGTTATAAATCAATAAGAAGTAAATGTTAGAATTATGTTAAATTCAGAATTATGAGTCAAAGACAACACAACTAAGGTACAATATAAAATGAGCTACGAAGCAATCGATCTTGATACTAGAACAATGAACATCAATGTCTGGCTTCCTTTTCCACTTGTCTGTCAATGACCTGCATGCAATAAAGTGACCTGCATGAAAATTAACCATAAAAGGCAATCAGCACAGTCACAGGCTAGTCATTTCAAGAAAGCAGAACATTATTAAGCTCAAAGCCCAATCACAATCATAATATTATTTTCCAAAAGAAATCAGATTTTTTCCAAATGTAAATCAATTTAAAAAAATGTTGAATTATCAGATAATGAATTTCTGCTATAATTAATATGAAGTCCACTTTAATTTCAAAAATATGTTCTACTTTCGGATAGAAAAACTGTTAACTTTCCGAATTTTTTCCTGAATATGAATTAAAAGTTTAATTAATTTTTACACTTACCATTCTGCAATATTTTCAGTACTTGCAACTACTCCAATAACATTTTCACCATCCTCATCAACAATTTCACATTTTACTAGAATTGATTCAACATTATGATCATCCATATTATCTGTAATTTTAACAAACAAATAAAAGTGATAGGTCTAAATTAATACATTTATACCTAAGCAGTAAATACAGCCAATTCTCTATAATTAAAACCCAAAGGGGGGTAATTAAAAATTTTAATATTTGAAATATACTAATTATTAGAAACATCTTTCTCTCTCTCTCTCTCTCTCTCTCTCTCTCTCTCTATATATATATATATATATATATATATATATATATATATATATATATATATTTATTTATTTATTTATTTATTTATTATTTATTTATTTATTTATATATATATATATATATATATATATATATATATATATATATATTTTAGGATGTTTTAAATGGAACTATATTATGAAGTAGTTGCTGTTTGTCACATGATAGTGTTCATATACTTTTTTATAAAATCATGGTGGGTCATTCATGATATTCATATTATTTTCTGACAAAACCATATAAGTTAAGTTCTTAAGTATTTTTAAAAAAAAAATATTTTTTCATGATTAATAACATACATTCAATTGTTTCCATGATGAAAAAACATTACCTTCTTTCACATGGTAGTGAGTTCTGAGGTTATGAAGATGACTTATTTTAAATGTTGTTTAACTTCTTGTTTCCGCACATTGATATTTTGTATTATTACTAATATATAATGTGTAATGTGTATTTTGTATTATTATTATAATAAAGTATTCTGGCAAAAAAAATTATGAATATTGACAAAACTGGTTTAATGTCACATTTACTTTTAATGTCAAAATACTTTCCTATACAGTTAGCTTATTCTTTACAACATAAAGTTCTAGATACCTTTTTTGGTCAGTTTATGTCCTATACAAAAATAACAGTATTATTACATTAAGTAACGCTAACGTTTCTAATAACATCTTAGAGTGATTATTATTTTTAATTATTTTAAAGTAGTTAAAAAGTCATATCTTTAAACTCAAGAGGTGTAAGTTCCCTATACTACCTCATCTGTCCCTAAAATATTATGATTAAGAAATGTTCAATTTCTCAAACCACAATACAAACTTAGGACCTATGTACTAGTATTCAACTTATGACACACTGAATCAATTAATTGATATTTCATAATATATATATATATATATATATATATATATATATATATATATATATATATATATATTACCTTTTCATAACCTAGTTAATATCGAATTTTTCCTAGTTATAGATAACCCATATTCTATCCACTAGACATAAGAGTTATAAACAATTTATTGATAAATAATTGCAAACCAAAATGAATTCAGCATGAAGGCTGTTTCATAATGTCAACATAATTCCTTATCTTTAATGTCTTAATCATTCTAAATGTTACATAAACTATAATACTCTTTCAATAAATTACCTGTTATGTCAACATCTTTTTTTCAGTAAAAATTTAACTTTGCACTATAACAGTACCTTAAAATTTGAATAATATACAACATAAAAGTTATTGATATTAGAGGTTATAACTTCAACCTATAATGTCGTGTTGTCTTATCTTTTCCCTGAAACTGATAAAGGACATTTGAACTGTAAAAAAATATCCGTTCATTATTTTTAATGGAAATGTTTAACTGCTTGGTTTCTTTTTAAATCTATTTACGAAACAATTATAATTACTGACTATATGACAATGGTTTCAACATTTTAATTTATAAATGAATGCTTCTATACATAATAATTAATAAATTACATACAAGCAATTGAGATTAGAATAGTACACCTACAATAAATTACCATACCATAACATTACTGAATTGTAGTCCCCATCCCATTAGTATTTTGCTTGGAGGATAGAAGATGAGTCACGTATCTGTGTATTTACTTGATATAATCATTATTTTTTTTTGCAGAATCGAAATAAAATAAGCACATAATATGTTTGCATATTATTAAGATAATTTAAATGTAGCATTGTGCTAACCGTGTCCTCATTAAGTTTATTATACGATGATTGTTAGAAGCAACTGTATAACTTATTAATATTACGAACCTACTAAAAATACATAATACTGTACTGTATAGAGGTGGGTGAGAAAACACCAAACTGCTAAAAAAAACTGCTTTTCTATATACGACAAACAAACTGCTTTTCCAAACAGAAACAAGCAGTTTGATTTGGACTGGTTCGTGATTGGTTAAACTAGGAACAGCTATTGGGACTTCCCCACCACCCACGTTTTATTCGAACGTTGCCGCAAGCGCTAAAACTTTTTTCCTGCTGTTTCCTGCTAACTGTTTCCCTGCTGCTTTTCTTCAACCTGCTTTTATGCTTTTTCCCTTTATTTCAAAGATTCTTGTTGCTTGTAGTGAAGTAAGAACCGCTTGGGCGTTGTCAACTCTAATTTTGTTGCGAGTTGTTTGAAAGTTTTAAATGTAAAATTTGTTGTTCAAACATTTTTTAAACTGTAAAATCAGCCATAATTGTGTCTTATATTAGTTTTTCTCCATAGTTTACTTTGTGTTTAGAAATTTAAAAATATTTAGTGGACAATTTTGAAAGTTTTCTTTTATTTTTTTAATGTTTTTAGAATTAAGTGCATAGTTTTTAATTATTTATTGGATGTGTGGACTTTTTAAAATTCACAATATCTACTCTTGTATAAATCTTGATTAATTTTAGGTTATTTTAGTACTTTTTCTAAAATTTTGCGAAATATAGGCTACATCTGAACATAATTAAATCTTTTAGTGTCATATGTTTTAAAATTATGGCTAACCGTCAAAGAAGTATAATTTGGAACTATTTTTCTAAGGCTGAGAATGAAAAGGCTTTTTGCAAAATATGTAAACAATCCTTATCTCATAAATCCAGTGTGACTAATTTGAAAGGACATTCATAATAACCTATAGGTTATTATAAACTAATGTTAATAACCTATACTTTTGTAACTATATAGAACTAATTTTATTTAAACACATAATTTATTTATTTGGCCTATGTTCTTATTACTATATTGTACTTATTAAGGTTACTTTTTTCAGTGTTGAAAAGTGAAAACCTACTTTTTCCCAAATAAAAATATGACAGTAACATCTCACATTTTGTAAATACATAACCTAATTTTATTTAAACATATTTTTTATATTTATTATCAATATTTTTAATCAACTAGAAATATTCTAAATTGTTAGTATTTCAGTAAATATGCAAAGGACTGTTTAATTTTTAAGTAAAAAAAAAGAATGCTTCTATTAGAAATTCATTGCATTTTATAAATATAAAATGGCATACATATATATTACTTTTTGAGAATGTAATTTAATTATTACTACACTTATAAGGATTATTTTTTTCTAAATGCTTTACACCCAAAAACAGTTAAGGACATGGTGGTAATGGGAATGAAAAAGTAGTCTTAGAAAACTGAACGTTTATGCTTTATGTTTTAGCTGCTAATACAACTTCGAGTTTCGTTTTCTAATTTTTTTTTTCCAACTGTTTTAACAAACAGTTCGTTGATATTTTGTAAAAATAGCAGAAACGCCTACCTCTAGACTACAGTACAGCTAAAAAAAATATTGTACTTTGTATTCCAAGACTGTATAATTAATTTTGTTTATATTTAATCTGTGTTTCAAATGTTTGGTTTATCTATGGCTACAGATGATTGCCAAGTTAACATAGAAAATGAAATCAAACGGGCAGCCGACAAGACGAGCAAGTTTTTCTGCTAATCCCAAATCAATAAGCACTTAGCAGCAAGAGAATCAAGGGTTAGCAAATTATAGTGAGAAGGTAGTAGGCATGAAATTGAAATGTAGGCCAGACATGTTATTGTTTTAAAAAAAACAAAATGAAGAATATAAATTAAGATTATATTGTGGCAATATCTTAGGTGTATAATTTATGTGAAACATCTGCGTTCAGCTTACTGAATTTGAGTGATTTTGTAAGAAGTGTCAAAATCGTGTAGTAAGCAATGTATTTTGTAGACATGCAAAATTTTTCTTCCTCTAAAAAGAAACATAGTTTAAGATTTTATATTGTTTTCGACGAAATAGAGTTGTAATACATTTAGGATATGCACTTGCACTTTGAAAAAAATACAAACACAAAATGTGATTGTACAATTTTGTCTTTATCATGGATGGGAAAAGTTCCTGATGAGTTGCCTGAGGTAATTATATTACTATTATTATTGTTTATTCACTTAAAAAAATATTTCCTAAATTCTGTAGGTAGTAAATTAGTTTTAAATTGTGCAAACCTTAAGAGCCTAAATACTATATACATTAACATTTTTTTTCAAGTAATGTTAAAACTTATTGCTTACTAGTTTAGTTAACTATCAGAAGCCCTTTTTTTCTTTACACTTATCTCTAAGTATTTTTTAAAATTGCCTTACAAAGTATGGAAGAATTAATCTATTAGACCCTTACTTAACTTAAAAGTTGTTAATTTTAGGCCCATTAAAATGTTCTTTTTTAGTTGGAACAGATTGTAAAGGATTTAATCTTAGTAACTTAATCTTTTGTTATTTTCGTTGAGAAACAGCGATAACATAATATTTATAAAAAATCTGGTCCTAATAATTTTGTAGTGTTAAATAGAAATACAAACTTAAATAATAAGTTATTAGCCTCAAATAGTATTACTATTCTAGAAAAGTGTGACAGTCGATATCCAAGAATTTTTTTCTTGAAAATATGGTAAATATGCAGTGTAGGTTGCTTTGATTTTTGGTAATTTTTTTACTAATACGTTTCATTACATTCCCAAAAGTTATTATCGAAAATATATAAAGAGTAGGAAATATAAAAAAATTTAAAATTGATATAATCCACATAACCTCAAAATTGCTAACTTACCATAATATATATAGATTATAATATATAATCTAATCTAAGTTACCATGTGAAAGTAGGTAATGTATTTTATGAACTGACATGGTTGTTGGGTGAAGAACCTAACTGATGTGATTTTTTGGCAAAAAACCTACTTAATTAAAGGGATACCATCTTAACATCTTCACTGCTATGAACGAAGTAATATGTATTTAGAAATGCCTATTACATTGTGATAATGTGCATAAGCAATAAGTTTATATATATATATATATATATATATATATATATATATATATATATATAAGTTTAATTGATATATTAATTGATAAGCAGTAAGTCAGTGTAGGAAATATAGTATGTTTCATGCAATGTAAACAGCAATGACATCACAATATAGTTCCATTAAAAACAGCCTAAAATCTTAAGTAATCTTTATAAAAATTATTTTCTGCGGATGAGTGTGTATTAATTGGATAATAAGATTTGTAATAGAAGAAAAAATGTTCAAAAATCATTATTTGAAAAAAACAACCAACCCTGCATAAATACCGAAAATATGTTTTTAAAATTAATGTTATGATTAAATATTGTTTTCTGGTTTTCTTAAAAACTGATGAGAGTAATAATGCGCAACAATAAACAGTTGGACATGTCTGTCATAAATGGCAAACATAAAGCTTCCTACTTTACTGATAAGGAAGTTAATAAAACATTCATAGTTATGTTTTACAAGAGTAAAGTGTGTTTTGAATGTATCTTAATGTAAAGTATTTACTTTTAATAAATGTGGTTGTTATTCTTAACCTTTATGGTGAAATAAAGCAGTTATACTTTATACCACTTATATAGGCTTGATGGCATATTTAATAATGAACAAATATTATATATTAGTAAATAGTCTGGTTCTACATTTTGGTGCCAATGTGGTTTCAGACATTGGTTCCAACGTTGGCTCATGTTTATAGGGCAGCATGTGAAGCACTAGGGCAGCAATGTTGCTCATTGAAGCAAACATTCAGTTGAATTTCTATAAGGCCAGTGTTAACAGCATGTCTCAAAAAAATTTGTGTAGTGAGTTTGATATTTTAAGTATAAGTAGTATCGTCTGCATTAGCCCAAGTGTGCACAATAGTCGGACGTTAAAAATAAAAAAAAGTATAAGTAGTTATATTTTAGGATTGCAAAAAAAAGACAGTCACGTGTAAGAAATTGGTAGTTATAAATATTAGGTGGTATATGCCTATACCAACATTGGCCCCAACCACTTTTATGATTTTTGAAAAGCCGTCACATGACTGATTAATTCCAATATTGGGGCTTTTATTGGTTTTAATGCTATTTTGTCGATCAACATATTAAATAAACACTGTTGGCTCCCATGTGTAGACCCAGCTTTTTGTTCATCTAACTAGCATAAAGACATTAAACGACAAAAAAACATATGGTACTTTTTTAATTATACTATAAGCATTTTTAACATAGGTTATCAGAAAATTTTGATAACCTATGGCATTTTTAGTTGTTACATTTTTTTTATAGAATCAGATAGAAATTCCCTAAAGGAAATATTATATTATGAGTGTTAAGGCTTAATTTACTCGAGGCCAGTGAATTTTTACTTATTTATTTTTCCAAAATGAATACCATAATGTAAGGTTACTGTTACTACCATAGTACCTTGTAAAACCTCAACTGGACATCAGAAAATCAAACAATTATACTTTTATAAGGGCATAGTTTGTATTAAAAAATCCCGGAATATGGTTTCGGCCATATTTTCTATATGCTTATAAACTTAAATATGTAATATAAAATGTTTAGGACGAAGGGTGGAAGTTAAACAGGACAAACTATTACCAAGAAGGCTGGCTTGCAACTGGCAATGTGCGAGGTATTGTGGGCGTTACATTCACCACATCACACTGTAACAAGACTCTGGATTGTCCTCCTCGTACCAACTACAACCTACGAGGACATAGATCTGAGGTAGGCCTTCTTTCAATAGGAAATTAACGCAATAGGCTGCTTTTAACATAATGTCAAAATATTGTCTCCTTTAATTTTACTCTGCTTACATGTACAGGCTAGGTTTCTATTTAAGAAATAGGCGTAACTTGTCTTATTGAAATTTATTTAGTGACAAGAAGTGTCACAAATATGAAATTAATCATGTATATAATCTTTTTTTCATATATAAATATCACAGTAAATTCCTATGACAGTTAAAAAAAGAATGCTGTTTGCAGTTTTAAGCCTATTTGTTAGGTTTTAACCACCTTGGTTGTCCTTCTTATTTTTCCGAAACTATCAACACACACACACTTTTGCTATGGAACATTATTATAGTTAAACAGAAACCCAAATCTTTTCACATTGTAGTAATAGTCAAGCAGTATGTAACGTAGAGAGATTTAGTAAGTAAGTACAAAGTATGTTTTCTATTTTTAACCACTCCCTGTTCCCTGTTCTGCATGACTATACTCTGTGATCTACTAACACATTATTTGTACGAGGAGCATTTCTGTTAGATTATTTTACTTTATATGTCTACTAATGATGTTTGATGACACTTTTCATCTGTATAAACCGTTCTCTTGTTCCAGGTAATATTGGTCAAGTGGAATGAACCTTATCAAAAGTTAGCATCCTGCGATAGTTCAGGAGTGATTTTTGTGTGGATAAAATATGAAGGTAGATGGAGTATTGAACTTATCAATGACCGCAATACAAGAGTCACATATTTCAGCTGGTCCCATGATGGGCGAATGGCTCTTATTTGCTACCAAGTAAGTTCATTCTTTTTATTTTCTGTTTATTTTCGTCTTTGGTTGATAGAATCATTTTCCCCCTTTTTTCAGAAATATGTTTTCTTTGAAAGCTTAAGGGTTTTATTTGTCATTTGAAAATTTAATTGAATGTGAGAAAGTATTCAATTAAAGTGATAGTAGAATGTTTTTTGCACCATTCATTGTTACTGGAATGTGTAAAAATTAAATTTATAATGAATGTAACAAAGTATTAATCAATGTATAAAAATTAAGTTTGTAATGCATTAAAATATAAACTATCCATAGGAGTAGGAGTCAGCTGTATAAGAAATCCATTATTTTAATAAATCTTGTTCATAATTGTTTTTAAATTGTAACGAATTAATATATTTTATGGCAAGTAGAAAAGGGGTATAATATTTAGTTTATTTTACTCAACGAAAAAAATTAATATTAAATATTGCCTATATCAATTTTTTAGGATGGGTTTGTATTGGTGGGATCGGTGGCAGGGCAGCGTTATTGGTCGTCAATGCTGAACCTGGAATGTACTATTACATGTGGAATCTGGACACCTGATGACCAACAAGTAAGTTTTTTTGTATTTGACGTGACTCACAATGTACAGCAAATAATTCTTGCGTCTTACGAAGACAAACAGATAAAACCAAATTTTTCTGAACCAGTAAAATGCTTTACAGTAATGCTGCAATAATTCTTATAAAAAATTAAACTATGAAAGTGTATTGAGTAGAATATGTTTAAAAATGTCTGTGACACTATGTTTAACATAGCAACTTTATTAATACCGCTTTAAGCTTATCATGTGATATGATTTAATTAAAATATAAGGAAGCTCAGGCTATTATATATATATATATATATATATATATATATATATATATATATATATATATATATATATATTCTTTCTTGGATAGAAAAATATGAATCACATTGGAAATCTGTGTACATATGTTCAACACTAGTTATGCACAACTTATCTCCTTCAGAGCAACTGCGATCAGTGTATTGCCACCGCAGAAATTTAAATGGAACTTACTTAATGGATGCACCTCATATTTATAGACTGTACAAAACAGTCAGAATCAATTATTACATCAGCAGTTACATAAATTTGTATGTAGTGACATTTTTCATAATTCCAGTCAAGCAGCTATTAAAGATTTTTAATATAAAGAAAAACTGGTTTTAATAACACTAAATGTTGTACCACTCGATTTTAGTGTTAGAAATATATTATGTACGTATTACTTAAAGTATCATAGGCTTTTTCTTCATCTGTATGTTGTATTTTTGTGGGACACCTAAGTTTCCTTATGGCTGACACAATTTTTTCTTTGGTTATTGTGTTGGCTAGCTATCAGTAACAATAATTTATGCAATAGAATGTAAGGTAACGAAACAGACAGCAGATACGTGCTGTCAAAATTACTGTTGCTTCTAAAGGCAAGACTAAGTTGTCAATATTTAATTTTTCATTCCGCTGAAATACATAGTTCTTCAAGACTGAGCTGTATGCTTACTCTGTCTCACTAGATTCAGGCCCAGAGCCTGTGGTTGGGGTTGTGCAGTATTACCTTTTTTTACTGTATTTTATGATATCTTCATATTCTTCTACACATTTTTTATACACAAATATGTTTATGTTTTTTAAACACATAAATATAGTAATAAAAATTAGTATCAACGTAAAAATAATCTTGTTTTTACTTCTTATTCCTTACTAACCTTAAAATTGGTATATATATATATATACAAAACATTACTTAAATATAAGGCCAGTTAAAATTCTACTGTATAACTTTAACGACTTCTCAGTATAGAGATTGGGGCTCATTCAATAGTTCAAGTTTAGGGTCTTGCGATGGTGGCGTAATTGTTTGAGCAAATCAATTTCTCAGTTTCAACTCAACTATTTGGCATTTGGTTTATGTGTGTGTTCGTTTATTATGCAATTTTAGCTAAATGCATTGACTGTTTATTTTGAAATTTAATACAAATTTATGAAGCCCAAACAACATACGTGTTACTTATATTTCATGATGATGGCCTCTGATTTAATGACAAGTATATACAGTTTTGGCTAAATTTATGAACTGATAAGGCCTAAATGACATACAGTATATGATTTTTTCCCCAATAATGTCTGTTTCAAGATGGCGGCCTCTGATTTATTGATGATGAGTGTAGTTGCTGGCTGTTTCCTGTAATACTGAATGACAAGACCTATCATTGTTTTAATCGCTTTGTGGATAAGAGCATCAAATTTCCTATAAAGTTGGTCCAGTAAAAATGTTTCCTTTATATTATGTTTACTGGTTAAATTTATGGACAAGGTTATAAGCACATCAGTGCAATGTCATGGAGCGAATGCCAAGATAATTAAGAATAAACAGTAAGGTGTACTGTTCTTTGAACTACGCAGTTAATTTTCAAATTAAAAATCTTTAATAATCGAATAATTGTTTTATGTTTACACTATGAATAAATTTTTTTAAATCTAAAGTTGACATATTTTTGGATTTTTTTTTCTTCGCAGGTATATTTCGGCACAAGCAATGGGCAGCTGGTGGTCATGGATGTCCATGGCGCTATGGTCGCCCAGGTTGACCTATCTAGCCCTATATCGATCACTACAATGGCATGGTCTTGCGAGAAATTCAAAATGGAAGAAGGGGATGATTCAAATGGTAAAAATCTCGCATCTTTTTACTAAATTTATTGTTGAATTGTTTTTATAACGCAAAGGCGGTTGAGTTATTTTCCCAGTAGCATGTACAGCCTCCATATGTCTGTCACTTTGGCATAACTGACCATTTGCTATATGACTCATAAATTATAAAAAGCACATGCTTACAGAATGTCATAAAAAGTAGCTTACAGAATATGAATTTGTTAAATAAGCTAAGTCAAAATGTTCACATGATTGTTATATTATCTCTGGTCATGATAAAGCAGTCTTCTGATAGTCATTGTCTAATGTGTTGAAGCATTTATGATGCCGATAAAGTACACACATTAGACAGTTTGTTTTGTTTCACCTCTTGAACTTTATAAACAGAGTATACTATAATATGAAAATATCAACAAACAAATAAATTATGATCACATGTCCTTTAAGTGGATTACTGTGTAATATCTATATTCAATATATATATATATATATATATATATATATATATATATATATATATATATATATATATATATATATAAGCAGTTTATTGTTTATGTTTTCTTGTAATTTTGCTGTTTTTAGGTGTTAGAATTAGGTACTAGCAAGATTACTGTAGCCTAACTGTACTGCATTTTTAAAAATAGACCATTTTATTTTAAAATAATTATATTGACAAATACTGGATATTACTGTGTTTTTGTTTGTTTCATGGATTTAAATATGGCATATTACTGAATTTTTTTAATATAAACTTTTATTATTATTATCTGACTTTTTGTGCGTTCCAACCTTTACCCAGTCCCTAGTATGATGAATAATTGTGGTTCTACTGAATAATAACATATTTATTCTGTCAACAGTTGAAACATATTATTTTAATATTGCCTCTAAAAAAAAATGTTAATATTGTCTCTGTTGGTTCTCAGATTCTCTGGTAAAAGATTTGTAATAAAATGTACTGTATATTAGGCTTGATACTGCTTGTTCCAGATACAACTCGCTATGTACTAGCTGTGAGCGTAGAGAATGGTTGTATATTCTTGCTGAAACATCACGACGATGTGTCACCCATACAGATACACACCGGTCTGTGTCCTGTGTGCTTGGAGTGGTCTAACTCTAGAGAGCTCCTCTGTGTAGCAGGGACAGTGCCCCATACAGAATTTGTAAACATGGTGAAGGTGTACACACATACTGGTGTCCTACTCTATACTGCTGTTATTCCTTATACACAGGTAGGCTTTTAACAAAATTTCAAAAAACTTGCAATAAAATTGTGCGAAACAATTTCACTCAATAAAATAATTTAAAAGAAAGTCATTGTTTACTGATCACTTGTCACCAGCAAGCATTTCCATTATGAAAAGATGTTATTCATTTTTGCTTTTAAACATAAGATTAACATGTTAGGACAACTAGACAGGGAGACAAAAAAAGATAAGAATGTCTTATCTCTGGGCCAAAGTGTAGATTAGAGTTGCCCGATTACAGACAGTAACGCTAACAAATTTTGTGCAACAAAATTTAACGTAGTTTCTTACGCTAACTGAATTTATCATTCCCTCTGAAAATGAACAAGTTTTACAAAATTTCTTATATGATCACAGTGTTTATGAAAAAAAAATGTCCATAATGCCAAGATAATATAGTGATATATGATAAAACAAGTATTTTCCGCTGTTAGAACCAAATTACTGTCTTGAATAGTCACTGTAAAATTTTGAAATCACTGTAATAAAGCAGTATCTTAAAATAAGAATAACACTTTTTTCTGTCAGGACAATCTAATGAAACAAAAAATTTATAGATTTGTTTCTTTTTGGATTTGTTTTACATCACCAACACAACACCCTTTCCAGAATAAAATTAACATTTTTTCATGTACATGTTATTTATGTATACGTATTTATGTATTTACATATTTATGTAGTTACAGGAAGTTTGTATTTTTGAGGTAAAATGCACTTGGTGGTATTTTACAGTTTTTGAAAAACATTGACTTGTTGTGGTGTGAAGTGCCCAGCACAGCACTCTGATACTGGGTCTTCATCCCTTTTTGGTTTTTTCCAATTCTGTAAAACATGCAACATATTATTAATAACAAAAATAAATAACTTGTCTCAAAATAGAAATAGTTCCTGGTAAGAAGTGAATAGTTGTTGTTTGTTGTTGTTTTCCAATGGCTTCCGCTGGCTCACGCCATCTTTGATCTTGCTTCCCAGTAGAGGCCAGGGAGGTCTCCTCTTCTCTGTTTCTCTTCATCTAATTTTCTGCATACCAGGAGATGGTCCTTGTTCACGATGGTGTCTGGGCATTCACACAATGTGCAGTTGTCATAGTTTAGTATCTTAATTTTCTTCAGGTGTTCATTGAGACAGTCATGTCCAGTTGTCAGCCGAAAGACCGCGACAGATGTCCTCCTCTGGAGGTCCTTGACCTTCCCATACAAGTCGAATACATTCTCATAAGGCTTGTTCTTTATGTCTTCTTTGGGAAACATTTGGCATCATTGTTGATCATTTAGTACTACCCACAGAACACGTACAGCTTAAAGTATGCTGCGGACGCAATCAAATTTGTCCCCCAGAAGTGAATAGTACGAAGGTCGTTCAATAAATCATTTGTAAAAGATTAAAAAAACAATTTGTTCTACAAAATTTATCAAAAACAAGTTTTTTTAGATTTTGTTTAGCTACGTCAGTACTGAGCAATATGATGCATGATTGTTAAAGCCAATTTTAAGAAATTTGTAAATTTTTTTATAAAAATGCTTAAAAACTTTTGAAAAAATAAAAAATAGTCTTAAGGTGCTTAATAATATGCAGCTCTATATTTATTTAGTCAATTTATTAGTCTCCAGTAGTGTGTTAGCGTATATTGAAGTGCAAACTCAGGAAATCAGATATATCATAGATCAGTATCATGTAATCATACTTCCTTTTTTAGTTTTTTTTTTTTTGTGTGTTTAACGTCCGAAAAAATAGCGTCCAACGTAATACAATAATAGTGGCAAAAGGTTAAAAAACTGTATTTTTTTGTTTTAATTTCATTATGTTAATTTTACACAACTCGCTTTGTAAAGCAGTTGCTTAAAAAAAATTAGAAATACACATCAAGTCTGCAAGACAGCTGTGTACCATGGTTATATACATTTCATTGGGTATTAGTGTAGAACAGTGTGACCATCAGTAATACGTTTCATTAATTTTTCTTAAGGGTACGTATTTTTCTGAGTAAAATGGTGATTAAAATTTCTTGTTACTCTCAAAAACTAACAGAGGACGTGGGATTGATGGTGAATTTCAGAAGAAAACAGGCATCACAGAGGATTGACATATCGTATTTGAATATATCTCGAGTGTTGTATGTTGTATGGTTGTAAAAAGTTTAGGTAAAAGAAAATATATGGAGTATATAAAAGTGCAATTTGGATACTAAAGTTCAGGTTTGTTAAAAAAAAACAATCATACAGAACAGTTTTTTTATGTCTGTGCTTGATAAGTTCGATTAGGAAGTTTGATTTTGGAAAAAATAGCGATAGCTTCAATTTTTGAGAGAACCAAGAAAATAATTGTTTTATTTTTATATTCATAAAAACATATGTTTTCCATTAAAAAACTAATATTCTCCATTGTATCATGGTGATTGCTCACAGCTCAGTTTTATAATATAGTAGACAGTTTGTTGGAACCTGTAGCAAGTTGGAACATAGTTTCTCTCATGTGTTACATCAATCCTTCCATCTTCATTAATCTAACTGGCATAAAATGAAGGTGTTGAATTATACCAAAAATTTCCATTGATCACTTTAATACAAACCACATTCTAGAGAATTAATTTCTTCGGTTGTAAATTTAAGTATTTAAATTAACTTTTCCAGTTGCCAGTGACTGCTCTGACGTGGGGACATAATGACAAGCGTCTGTTCATCGCTACAGGTTGTGTAGTGCACATGGCATGGGTGTCTATGCGTATAGCCTCACTACAGCTAATGTGCAGCTTGCAGGTGTACAACAGGCTGCAGGGAGGACTAAAGCAGGTGTCCACTCTTCCGTTGCCGCACAGGATCCAGCAACTTGTAGCCAAACTCTTTTGTCATAGTATCAGAGTAAGTACCAGGTCTTTGGTTTAACGTAACTATTTAGTCCAAATCAAATACAGTGATACTTCGGCTTATGGTCGACCTGGACAACGTCTAATGATCAGAAAAAAACAGTTTAGGTTTCAGATAAAGGGCTAAACATATTATAAGAGTGTTTTCGTTTTGTTAAGTTATTACTAAGCAAATGTGTAACTCTAGAGATAACATTGTTCTGAGTTTAACGCAAACAAGCCTTTGATTGATGGGTGTTTGCTTTTTTTTAAAGCAGTAACTTATACCATATTTCTTAGTTCTCAGAATGCCCATTCCTATTCCCTTTTTTTGACATCATACTTAATTTTACTTAATGTGTCATCAACTCTTTTACTGTGTGTTTAATTTGTTAGCCAATTAAAAAATGTAAACAGTTATAATATTATCGTGTTACATACTTTTGTTTTTTAAATTTAACAAAACATTATGTATCTTTGTGTGCTAGTTTCAAATTGTTGTTTAAATCATGTTTTCAATTTTTATTTATTTATTTTTTTTTTTTAATAATAATTAATTGGGTCCTGAAAGAAGTGCTTGTGGTAATGCAAGTTAAAGACAAACTTTGACTATTGAACTAAAAGAAGCTACAATATGAACTAATAAAATATACAGTATTGATTTGTCTTATGTATATATATATATATATATATATATATATATATATATATATATGATATAATTACATTACATTTGTATGAATTTAGTTAAAATAAAGTGTGACTTCTGTTCTGTGAATTTTCTTCATTCTTCATTTCTGATATTTTGACCTATTAATGTTGAGACCTTAATTATTTTTTCTATGTAACAAATTAAAATATTTTCCGTAAAACTCTGTTGTAAACTCTGACTCACACTGCAGTCTGCTCAGATAACAGTGTTAGTTGGAACAAATTAAGACTGCTAACTGGGGTACCACTGTAGTCTGTTTCTTAACTACATAATTCGCTCACTTTTTAGTAACTGACTCCCTTCTAAGTTTTGTTTGCTTCTTTAAAACATGTTAAGGCACTTGTGTTTTTTTAAAATGATTTTTTTCAGTACATATGGTTAGGAATGGCAAACAAACGTCGCTATTTACTTTAAAAATATTGTTGTTTTAACATGAATTGTTGCATTCTAACATTTTTGTATGGATATGTTCATTAACTTTCATTTCAGCTGGTGGAGAAATGTAGTGAATGTTGGGTTTTATTAAAGAGGAATTTTTGAGTGATATTTACGTTTTGTTTAAATCAGATCTTCATTGAAGTATAACATCAAAAGTTATGAATTTTAAGTGTTTTGAATATGGCCATTTCGAAATGGATGAATGAACTTGTATAAGCTTTTACTAAAGTCAGTTTTTGTACAGAGTTTTATATTCACATATTGAAAATAAAAAAACATGTGATTTTATTCGACAGTATTAGTTTTTACAAATTCATTTCATCATTTCAGTGAAACAGCTTTGTACTATGATAATAAAAATGTAAATGACTAAGGACCAAATAAACTCAAATAACAATGTTATAGGTATGAAATAGCTGCAGCAAATGATTTCAGTATATGTTCTTACTGTTTGCAGTGCAGCGTACCGGAAGGTTCTGGAGTGAGAGATTTTGTCAGTCGAGCGCCCAAGGTGCGTTTACATTGCACCATGCTCCGCCATGATGAAGACATTGCTGCCAACTGCTACACTCTATATCTTGAATATTTAGGAGGCTTAGTTCCGCTTTTGAAAGGAAAACGCACGAGTAAATTAAAACCTGAATTTGTCATTTTCGATCCCCAGGTTGATGGTGAGTATTAAAAATTTTAATTATTATGAAATTGAAGAAATGTGTTACATGCCTTAAAATCTTAAGTGATTTCTCAAAATCAGTGCAAGAAATATTGTCCAAACTTTGATACATAATATACAGATGTTAATTTAAGTTTTAGGTCTATATAGAGCCTATCCTCCATAAGGAAAAGTCTGTGTTTTTTTTGCAATAAAACCATTTTCAAGATATAATGGTACCAAAGTACAAATATAGGCTATTCATACTTTTTTTTTAACGTTTGACTATTGTGCACACTTGGACTAATGTAGACGATGGGATGATTTATAGCGTATGAAAATGCCAAGCCCTGGCCGGGAATCGAACCCTGGTCCTTGGGGTGAATACTTTTTTTTTATTTGATTTATTACTTTTTTTTAATTGATAGTTTTCATAATAGATAATATATTTCACACATTTGTTTATTTAGTATGATATAATGCCTAACTTCATAAAGAAACACTTTTAAACAGATAAATTGTACAGCTTGTGATTCTTATGGGTATAAAGGAACAAATAAAGTGGATAACAGGTGTTTTCGATGTTCTTTCACTAATTACTATTAGATATAAAGTGATGCATTTCTACCTTGACAAGGTTCAGTTCTGGATGTTTTTTTTACAATGTTTTTATTTTCCATATCTCACACATTTGCTTGAAATAATTATTACTTCATCGAGAAACATAACAACGGGCTTCCGGCTTCAGGTATAGCCGGTGGCCCGGTGTCCATGGTAGGCAAGGAAAGCAAGAGTCCAGAACTTCGTCCCCTTTAAAATCTCTTCCACTCCTGTCACCTTCGTTCTAAGAATGTCTCTATGCAGGACTGGATACCGGCAGCTATGAAGAATGTGCTGCAGGTCTTCCTCACCATTCTCACACAGCCGGCACTCCGGAGAATCTGCAAGGTTGAATCTACACAGGTAGCTCTGCGTAACCAGGTGACCCGTACGTGCTCTAGCACCAAAGGTGGCGATTCTCCTTGGGATGTTCCTGTAAATGTCATACTCAGCCGGAGCCGGCTGGATCCTCTGAAGACTGCGACCGGTGTTTCCGCTTTTCCATTTATCGATCCAAAACTCTTTAAATTTTCTGTCACTTGCACTCCTACAATGCAGCAGGGATGTGATCTTCCTGTTCACCGGGCTCAAAACAGATGACTCTCGCTATTTTATCTGCCTCTTCATTACCTTTAATTCCGCAGTGTGCGGGAACCCATTGAAAGGTCACATCCTTTCCCATTTTATGCAGTATAGTGAGCATTTTTCTTACTTCTGCAATTCTGTATGTGTAGGAGCTTGTCTCTGTTTTGGAAAGGACTTGAAGAGCCGATTTTGAGTTTGTGAAGATACATATTTTAGTATCCGAAATTGACATACAACTGGCCAGTGCGGCGTTTATTGCTAGAAGCTCCGCATCCATGCTTGAACAGGAATTGGCTGGAATATAATATCGGTCTCCACTAGTCTGATTGTAGTATCCCGCACCCGAAACACCCTTCCTCAAATCCACCGAGCCATCAGTAAATATTTTGGTATACTTGTCATAACTAAACATAACTAAACTTGGTTTAAACAAATTACGCCTGGGTTTAAATTAAATGTTTATTTTTTCAGTTAACAATTGCTTAGCTGCCAAAATAATGGTGAACGGCAATCTTAGTGAGAAAGAAGACTCTGAAAATGAAGAAAGCTGCGGTAGTCCGAGGTTATCAAGACGGCAGCGAGTAAAGTGCCAACAGCAGCAGCAACAGGCGATGTATGCAGACACTTTACCTGAGGTAGGCTAATTATTAACTTTATTAAGTACCTAAAGTATTTGTTTCAGTTATATAATTAAGTATATTAACCAATAACACCCCATTAACAAAGTATATTAAAAGTTGATGTTAGCATAGCTAAAAATATCTGACAAAGTTTGTTTTCTTAAAAGTACATGTTTTGTAAAAGTAATAGTGACAGACAGTGATCTCAAAATGATGCCTTATTGATTTTTCGAAAATCAACAAAAAACTTTATGTACAAACGTTTTCATTCAAAAAGCTTATAATAACCAAAGCTTTTTACACCACCCTCCATTTTTGTTATTCATTATTTTTGTTTAACTAACATTTTACAGGTATATTACAGGTTTTCATTTTGAGGTATATTTTGTTTCTTTGCTTTGACCCTTTTTGTCTTTGATAACAGAATACAAAAAATAATTTAATTGTTTTATTAATCAATGATATATATTTTCTAAAGCTAACTAGAAGCTTATTGGGACTGTATATAATAAAAAAAGTATATATTTTGTTTAACAAAAAGTAGAAACATTGGTACTTGTCTCTAATACGATATTTATAGTTTCAAAAATTGGTAGTAAATTGATAAATCATTATCATTAAATAAACATTATTATAAAGGAAGGTGTAAAAATGCAAAAAAATTACAGTTTTTTTATTTAAACTTGCATACTTGTAAAATCTCATTAAAGTTAATATTGTATCAATTACGTAAAGTCTGAATATAATGTGTTAAAAAATAATACCGACCTGACTTTAAAAATTAACAGCAGTTTCAAGTAGAATATCTTAAAGCACAAATTTTATGTAAATATATTTTAAAATGTTTTTATATACTGTAAAAAAGTGTAAATGCTATTTGATAATTATATTCCAGGGTTCTCGATTAGCAGAAGTAACATCAAACATTTGGGGTACAAAATTCAGAATCCACGGTGTTTCCCAAAACCTAGCGACAAATCTCGGGCAAGTAACTTACAAGACCTCACTACTTCACTTACAGCCTAGACAAATGACACTCCAGATGGCCGGAGAAGGTCCTCCAGATCATGTCGTCCCTCAGGGCGTTTTCTCTGAAGACGAAGAAGAAGGAGGTGAAGCTCGAGGGGCTCCCGTGGCACCTCTGACCAGAACTCGGTGCCATAGGAACAAAAGTCCACGTAACGAGTGTTTTATGACAAGAAGCTCGTTTAGGGATTGTGAGTGCGGAGAAGGGGCGGACGAAAGCCCGAGTGGGGGGGACAAGTCAAGACGTGGAGTTGTGCGTAGTTGTAGTGTTGGGTATTTGGATCTAGTAGAATCGGGTGCTAGCAATAATAGGTGAGTCAGATGTAAATAGTTTTATCAGGGCCTGTAGATAACCTATATAATTGTTTCTGAGTATAAACCGTGTTTTTGCATGAACAAGTTTTTTTTTAATTATTACTAACATTCAGTTTCTGCCCATTAATTTGAAATTGTTATTAACAATCAATTTTTTCTAGTACTGTGCATATGCAAGTCCCACAATTCAGGTAAAGGTATGGTTAAACAGTAACAAACTTAAGAAGTCTTGTATACATCCTTCAAACATATTAATTTGGTAGGGTATATACCCTTTAGATTACATCTTTTATTTAATGAGAATAACTTATTTATAAATTTTAAGTGAATGATACAAATTGTTTGATTTAGGTTAGTTTTGGTTCGTCAAGCGCGGCCTCCAAGATTAACTCACTGTGGCAAGAGTCGTAGTTTGGATTCATCAGATATGCGATTAGGACTAGCAGAGATTGCAAAGCCTCTTGTACTGAGTTCCCCTCACCCTCGTAGTCAACCTTCGAGTCCTGCACCTAGTAAAAAAAAACGTAACCTCTCTGCATCGCCTATCAGGTAAATGTAAAAATGGATTAGTCTGCCAGTAGTCCCAAGTAAATATTTATAATAATCCTTTTTTCAAGTAAAACTAAGTACTAAAGTAACCAATATAATCATTGAGTTTTATGAACTGTTTTTAATAAAACTTAATTGATAAAAACAAAACTTGGAAACAGCTGATCTATAATCCTACATTGCAAGATATATTAAAATTTTATCCTTTATAAAAACTCAGTGCTTTACAAATTGTATAAATTTTGAAGCAAAACATATTCACAAAAACAATATACAACTTACAACAATATACAACCTTACACTCAAGAATCTTAACTTGAATGCTGAATGTGAACATTTGGCAGGAAACAGAGCTACCATAATTATAGATCTAAATTTCCCTCTGTAGTAAGCATTCAATATGACTTAAACTAGTGTTAGTTGACAGGCAGTCTTACTTCTAAAGTAAAAAACTTCATGTTGCCAATGGAAGCAGTAATAATTGTGTACCACGATTTTTTTTGCATAAATTGCTCTAGAGCCAAAACAGTTTATTTTCTCAATACGGTACTTTTTAATTTTTCTACATAATGTTCACTTGTCCTATCTCTGAATCTGTTTATTTGTATATGCTGCAAAGAAATATAACAGCTTTGCTTATATATAGCCTAACACAGTAGATTACTGACAGAATAAACAAATGGCATAAGGAATAGTTTACTTTAAATAAATGTATTTGAAAATGTGCAGTTCCCGTTTATAAGAAAATCTGATACACAATACACATGATTATACATGCAACATGTATATGTGCAGAACAGTAACAAATGAAAGCAATTAAATAACTTCTTACCAAAGGTAGAGCAAATGAAATGGAATGAGCACAGCATTCTGTTTCTGAGCTGGTAAAAATAGGCCAGTGTATACACTAAGACGGAGAGGTTAAAGTATTACATAGTGTTGTAACTAAAAAAAAACTTTCTAGTTACACGCGTTTATGCTGCCATTACTTCTTTATTTATTATTAATTTTTAGCAATCTTTCCATCATCTGTTTTATTTAAGATAAATCACTCCACAGCTGATTTTATCTTAATTATTTGATGATCCTTTGATTTAACTCTTTTTAATTTTTGTATTTTAGGAAACGCTTGCTCAACTCACCACTCCTAAATAGAAAGTTTAGAACCCGAAGACCTGACGCTGATTACCAGGACTTAGAAAGTTTCCAAAAAGCTCAATTAAGGAATAAAGTAAGTGGAATTAATAACGAGAAAACTGAAGTATATACTTTTTTTTGAAGTGTGTTTCTTTTATTTTCATTCGGTTAACTGGTTTTCACTTTTACAAAATTTTCTTCAGCTTCATTAAATACTTACGCCAATAACAATCACAACCAAACTTGGATAATAAAACAATTTTTATAACATTTTAAACTTAAAAAACCTTTTTTTTTTTAAAAATGTACATATAATAAATGTACATTTCATTCATCTGTGAATGAAATATTTGTAAGGTTTTAATACTTGACTCATTATAAAATATATTATAATTAAAAATTTTGAATATATATATATATATATATATATATATGTTTCTTTAAATTTAACATAATAATATTAGTATTATTTTATTTTAAAATATTATTAGCAGTGAAACTTTTAACATATTCAGCCTTACACAGATTCGGAAACTGTCGAATCAAAAAAAGCACTGGAGTCTAATCAGTCTAGACGTCATTATTTAGTCAGTATAATGAAAGGCAGAAGGAGATAAGCACTAGCAGCACTGACTGGCATATCATGAACATCAGGACATCAATGTCATTTAATTTTTGGGATGTCTGACCCAAAATCAGGAAGATATTATACAAACAGCTATTGTCCAAATCTGCTGCTTGTTTTACCGCTGCCCTTAACTGTAGAGTTGCTTAAAAACATGAAAATATTGAGATAATTATTTTATGTCTGAGTAGATAAATATACAGTGACAATTTGTAATACATTATTTTTGATAAATTGTAGATAGAAATTTCATCAAAACGGAGAGAATTTGTAATGCACAATAAAGCCCCGATGTGGAACGAGAACAGTCAGGTGTACCAGTTAGACTTTGGAGGTCGAGTGACGCAAGAATCTGCCAAGAACTTTCAAGTGGAGTTCCGAGGGAAACAGGTAAGATGACAAATTTATTAACATTAGAACATTTAGGTGCATAATAAAAATTAACATTTAATTTGTAATGCACAATAAAACTCAATGTGGAACTAGAACAGTCAGGCGTACCAACTAGACTTTGGAGGTCGAATAACGCCAGAATCTGCCAAGTGGAGTTCCAAGGCAAGTGGGTAAGGTGACAAGTTGAATAACATTAGAACAGTTAGGTGGACCAACTAGACTTTGGAAATTGAGTGGCCCAAGAAATTGCTAAGAACTTTCAAATGGAGATCCAAGGCAAATAGTATATGCCTTGGTAACTGTTGATGACAACTTCATTAACGTTAAAACAGTCAGGTGTTCCAGCTAGACTTAGGAGATTGAGTGATGCATGAACTGCAATTATTATTATAGATAATTTACTGTACTAAGGACCAATGTATGTAAAATTTCTGTAATATATAATTAGAGTTAAATAGAAAATTAAAATAGTTTTACTTCATTTTACAAAATAATAACAATAACACATTCTGGATGCAATATTTCTGGTCTCCGTCCATTCTGTCATCCGTCACCCTAACTATCTTGAGAATGACGGTTAATCGAAACTCTACTGTACTTATTTTAATATAGGTTTTCTAAGTGTTGCTAAGTTTGTTTAAGATCTATATTGCCGCAGGTGATGCAGTTTGGTCGTATAGATGGTAATGCTTATACGTTGGATTTCCAGTACCCGTTCTCAGCAGTACAAGCATTTGCAGTAGCTTTAGCCAACGTAACACAACGGCTCAAATAGATCGTCCTTTCGCTCACATGCTCGAGGAGTTTAGAATAGACCATACATTTAATAAGTTGACTAATACTCAGTATTATTTTTATTACAGTGAACTATAATGGAATTATTCTTATAAATTATTTACGTTTTTGAAAATTTAAAAACATGCTCGTTTAAAAAAAAATTGAACAATATTACTATAAAACATATGTTTTTAATTCGGCAATTTAAAGTCTGTCAAACTGAAATCAAACATTTTTATCCTCAAATCGCTTATTTCTTCAACCTGATATAAATCAGTTTTTAACAATTGTTCTCTTACCTATATTATTTTGTTGGTATTCTCAGTAGTTTATTTAGTATGCAAATATACTCATTGATATTTATCTTTCGAGTGTATACATTTCTAAAACAAATAAATCTGTTGTTTTCTGTTGACTCTATAATTTGCTACCATCATATTTAAGTAGCTTGTATTTAATTCCAGTAAATTTAATTTTACAGTTTTAATGTGTTGATTTGACTTTCGATTGTAATATTACTCAATTTTTCTGAGAGAATATTTTTTACAGACGTTATGCCTGTTTTATATTCATCTATTTATTAACAATATTTGTTTACTTTGTTATTTTTGTTTAATAGCATTGTGATGGAATTATGACGTCCAGTTATACGTAAACTGTGTACTTTGTTGCCAAACAAAATTTCTACTGCTATATTCTCTTACAGTTTAAAAAAAAAACATTTTAATTATTTAGATGGTAAAGTAAGAACATAAAAGGTGTAAGGCTGTAAAAATTAAACTTATAATGGATCCAAATACTGAGTATAAAGTTAGTTTTTTAATAAAATGAGCAGATTTTTTTTTTTAATAATCTCCAGATATAATATGCCAGTTTTAATCAGAAGCATAGTCAAATTTAGTTAGAGTATTCAAAAAAACTTTCTTTGTGCATTGAATGGATGGACTAATAAAAATAATAATAATAATAACTTAACCTATATCTAAAGTTAGCAAAATATTACCTACAAAATATTTTTATTGGATTAGTTTGAGTTTGTTTTTATATTCCCGAAACTTTCTAAACCACTACAATGCTCTCTAGATAAATTTATGTTAAAACCGACCGTTTGGCAACACTGCACAATTGATCTCACTACTATTCCATCACAAATATACGTCCATAATATAAGAATAATATTAACAGCTTATTTTGGATTTATGTTTTTGTTGTTTAGTCTGTACTATTGTCAATGTTCCTAGTTTGTTTATGCTTTCGTCTAATATGTTTAATATATTCTTGTTATTAATGTTTTCTGGTAAAAAAAAAATTTAAGTGAAAATCTTAGCAAATTTTAATTATGCTGATATTGAAATGAATTGGTTTTCGCACAACCTTCAAGAAAAGAATGGAATAGTTTGGTTTTGTTTTTCATTATATAGAAACCTGTAATGATGTTATTTAAAGCAAATACCAGAAAACATAAATGTTATCTACTGAATTGAACTTTAACGTAGCGATTCGACCATGTGTTATTAGTACTTTATTTGTAAATGTTTGTATTTAATTTATTGTACTTATAAATTAATAATATAACATTTTCAAAACTATTATTTAAATACAAATAAGTAATTTAAATTGAAGACATATCAGTACATTTTTTCATAACAGATCGTATTTATGATATTTTCTATTAAATTTTGTCATTAAAATAATTAAGTTTTATTCGTGCAGGGCACAACATGACATGAGTACTTATGTTTCTTAGAGCGAAAGCAAAGTTAGTGTGCTGCGGATTTGCTGTGTTGTATTTTTGGTATCTATTACTGCTTTGACCAACTTTCATTCATTAATCTTACAGCTTCTTGATGAGTTTAATTTGCTTTTTACTCCTCGAATGATATATAATCCCCGAATACATTAGCTATAATCTAAACTTATTAAAGCTTTTGATGATGACATAATCCTCAGTGCTGAGAATACTTAAAATACAGCAAAAATAAAATTCACTGTAACCATTATTAAACAAACAATATAAACATGCAGTTAACACTGTGGAAATTAAAACAAATTAATTTGACTTAAAAGGAAAATACCATACTAATGAAATTACTTTAGTCAAAGAATTCAAATACCTTGGGGAATGGATCAGCTGGAACGCCCTAGAGAAAAAAAGCTATGGAATCTAGGAGAAATAAATTTGAATTAGCCTTCCAACTTACCATAGACACATACAACAAGAAGGCCCTCTCCTGGAATACAAAGATAAGGCATTATCATACAGTAATTAAACCAGAAACTTTATATGCAGCTAAAACATTATCTCTCACAACCCAGGGCCCACTTGAAAGGCTGGAGATCAAAGAAAGAAAGATATTACGAAAAATCTTAGGCCCCAAATTCCATAACAACTAGGTACTCCACATCAGGAATGAAACTCTTTACCAAAAAACTGAAACACTATCAGACACAATAAGAAAAAGGAGAATTGATTTTTATGGGCACATCCTCCGAATGGACAAAAATAGACTAACCAAAAAAATATTTGACTACTTTCGCAATAAAAAAGCCAAACCACTTTGGTTTAGAGAAACAGAGAAAGACATAACAGAACTACAAATCACTGACACTATGCTCATGGACAGAACAGCCAAAACAATAACCAAGGACAAGAAACAACGGTTCCAAGGCAAAGTCAAATCCAAGCGAACGATCCAAATCTCTGACGAAGAAAGAAAAGCAAGATAACGAATGAAGCAATACTGGGCTACGAGGAAAGCGCAGAACATTAAAAAGTGATTGATTTGGTGTACCCCAAAGTTGGGTAAAACAAATAAAGAGAGAATTTACTTTAACTTGATGTAAATTTCTGTATCACAGTTATAACATTCAGAAGTGTACTAAACAGAATACTAAAATACAAACTACGGTCGAATATATGGCATAGCCTCGACCACTAGACAGGTCTCTACGTTGGTAGACAAATGTTTACCACAGATAATGTACATTGAGACATAAACTTCTGTCCTAACATGAATTAAAAGTAATTTCAATAACTCATAAATTATTGTGAAAAATGTTTTAGTTTAAGAAGAAATAATAATTCAGAATGGTAAATTGAATATCAGCATTCAGTAACTAGGTATTAGCAGTTTTAGCTGTGTAAATGCTTTTAAAACTGCCCAGCAACTGGTCAGAGACCACTTCTTTCCTCACTCTGACATTATTAAATTCTAAATTATGACCAGTTTAGAGTATTGATCTGCTACACAAGATTTCCCTGGCCATCAAACTTAATATGTGGCAAATTTTCTTTAAATCTAGTCATAATGTACCTCCTGTTTGATAATATTGATCATTATTGTAACATAACCACCGGACCACATATTCAAATGATTAGGATTATATACCTATTCTTCCCGTCAGTGATCTATCAACTCACCTCATAAAGGCTACCGCGGTTTCGAAACTATAGTTTCATCTTCAGGCTATACAAAATGTTAAATCCCTCTGTCGAGGTCGTCACAAAGTCAAATAAAACATTAAAACATACATCACAAACACTAAGCACAATTACACATTTAAAATATTCATCATGAAATTTGGCTTGGCCAAGCTACACACGCGACTCGTACGTCGTTACATTCCGGACTGAACAAGTACATTTTTATATTTTCAGAACAAGTAATTAGTTGTCAACATTATTAAAGAAGCCAGTTGCAAATAAAAGTGGAGATAACTTTGAAAAAACTGGCATATACAAAATGAAATGTAGTGATTGCCTAAGCTTCTATATCGGTCAGACATCTCGCTCTTTTAAGAAAAGATTTAAAGAGCACATACCCAGAAGTGCATTATCAACAAACTCGGCTTTTGCAGAACATCTTATGGATAAAAACCATAAGTTTGAAGACATCCATACCAACATGGAAATATTACATTTATGTCATAAAAGTAGTTATATGGATGCAGTTGAAGAGTCTGAGATTTACAAGAGCAAAAAATCAGACCCCCAGAACATCCTCAATGAAAAACTTTCATTTAAATCAAATTTAATATATGACATGGCTCTAAGGACAAGTGATTTAAGTAACAAAAACCAACAGATGCACCGTAACTGATAACAACGACGGGTGTGTTACTAATGATGGAGACTTCGCGGTCCGGAATGTAACGACGTACGAGTCGCGTGTGTAGCTTGGCCAAGAAGAATTTCATGATGAATATTTTAAATGTCTAAATGTGCTTAGTGTTTGTGATGTATGTTTTAATGTTTTGTTTGACTTTGTGACGACCTCGACAGAAGGATTTAACATGTTGTATGGCCTGAAGATGAAACTATAGTTTCGAAACCACGGTAGCCTTTAAGAGGTGAGTTGATAGACCATTGATGGGAAGAATAGGTATATAATCCTAATCATTTTAATATTGATCACATGTATTGCATATAATTTTAAAAAGTCTAGACTCTTCTAGCACCAGAATTTTGTCCTTAGGGCTGCCTAGTGCCTAATAATTGTCCCAAAAGCTGTTACTGTTATAGGTCATCATAAAATCAAAATTTCTGAAAAGTACACTAATCCTTCTGCAAGGAGGCTTCATAATAAAAACTAAATATTTAACTTTTTGTAGTTGAATTGTTGTAAATTTTTTTCCTGACAATCATTTTTTGTTTTTAATTATACTACCTTGGGATCAACAAAACTATTAGAATGAGCAATACATTGCTGATATCTTTGTTAACAGAAAGGTTATGTGTGTAGGTTCCGTAGGGTTTTTTAATAATTAAATCCTCAAGAAGAAATGTTAAAGTAACCGTTAGTGTGTTATAAATAAATATCAGAAATATGATGCAGTAAATAAACTATTGTCTTGTTCAGTAACGTTATAAAGGCATCATATGTAATGTAATAAAATACATGATAAGTATAAAGATTTAGAGGTACTTAACTATTTTAGTACTATTGAGTAAAAGGCCTATTAGTATTGTAGTAAGAATAAGGTAGCTTTTTTGTAAATTAATGGCTTTGAATTGAAAGAATTGTGATTAGATAGCCGATGATAACTGTATGAATATCAACGAAACGTTTCAAGTGTTGTCATCTTCAGCAGGATAAAATTTCAGACCAGTTTTGAATTTTATTGAGTACTTTTATATCATATGTTTCAAACTAAAAACTATAAAGAGATGTTTTTATTTAAAAAGTAAGATTAGGTTGTAAGAGAATAAGATCGCATTAAACCAAATTACCTAACCTCTAACCGATCTTTAATGTTACTTTTATTTGTTAGAAAGTTTGATCGCATATTTTATTCAACACTTGTTACAATGAATGAACAAATAGTCTGATTTTAAACTAGTCAAGTGCAACCATTGCAAAATCCTAACCTATTTAATTTATTAATAGTTTATCTTTGTTATATTAATTTTATGTATTTGTGTTTGTACATTTTATATTCGTTTGTGCTATTTTACTGTCTATTATCTTCTAGTCATTTTACAAGATACGTTTTACTGTTAGTATTTAAATATTTTTATTGTAATTAACCATTTAATTATTGGTGATCGTGATTTTATAGTAATAACTGTGTTGTTTTATTTATTCTATTCCAATACGTTGTTGATATTTCACGGAAAAATTGTCTTACATTGTATGAAATTAACTTGCTATTTCTTAAGAAATAAGGTTAACCATCAAAATAATCATAGTACCTGTCGATGAAAAAGTATCAGTTGCTGTTAATGAGTTAAAAATAATTATTTAATGTCGAAGTGTTAGTCTCACCCTTTACTGAACTAAGTTTAAGATTTTGTAAGTTCCAGTTCACAAAATAAGAAAAAAGTGGGATGGTTAATGTTTAAAAGGATTTATATTTTAATGATTTAGAAAAATTATGAAATTAATATTAATCCTAGGACAAGTATCTTAATAGTGCCATCATGTTGCCAATCCTAGCGTTGTATTTTAACCCATTATTTTTAGTGTGTTTTGGAGTAAACTCCATTATTAAAAACTATCAATATTTGTTAATTTTGAGTACGGTGTCACTTTTTGAAAATGGATCTTTTTTTAAACAAATATGTTCAGTGTCAACAAATTATATTGTTGCTGTAAAATAATACTATTTACTACTTGTATACTGTACATATTTCAAGTTTTAGCTGTTCAAAACATGTTAACGCAGTAAATTAATTAGGTTTTATTGTACATCTTTAGTAATACTATTACATAAAATATTAAAAACTAAAATATTAAACTTTAAAAAGCAATAAATTAAAAAGACATTACAATATGTTCACAATTTTTTACCAAATATTTACAGTATATTAATTGATCGACCAGATAATGAAAGATTGTTATTTTAAATTATTGACTGTTCACCTTTCTAAATTTAAGTGAATGGAATTTTTTCAGGTTACAAGACAAAATGGACAAGATAGAAATTTCATTATGTAAATAATTACTACAAGTAATACAATTATACCAGGCAAGTTCTATTTTTTCCTCATCCAAATTTCCCTTCATTTCTTTAGATATCATATCCAAACTTCACAAGTCATCACTGGGTAATCAGTACTTTTAACAAAGTTATTCTGCAGCCACCTTAATTCACTATATTAGAATTTTTATAATTTTTTTTCCAAAAGCAAATAATAGCAAAGGCATGTTTTCTAACAATTTTTTAATACTGAACACAATCCATTTTCAAAAATTGATTTTCACAGTATTTGTAAAGTAATCGTAGCAAGCAGCTGTTTTACTGATGTGATGTTACATGTTTTTTTGAAAATTGATTTCACCATCTTCATGAGTATTAAAATGTGCACTATAAATTATATTAAAAATACAAAAATGAACCTTGACCGACTTCTGATTCTGAAATTTTTGTGTATTCTGTAGAATTTAAATAGTCAAATCAGGTTTTCAAAAAGTTTGTATGATAACAGTTTAGATTGGTGACAAATCATGAGACATGGAGAAACGACTCAAAAATGTTAGACAAACCGAACAGCAACCTAACCCATATTTCCTAAACTCTAGAAAGGGTTTCTAAGAAAGTCTTGGAAAATTTACTTATCCCTAAAAAAATATGGTTTGGGAGCTTCAAAAAACTTTTAAATTGCTACAATAATTTAAGTCAGAATTGTGCTAATTAGATTTTACAAAAATTTTGGTTATAGGCCTATGTAAAGATTCAAAATTAAATTCAAATGTATCCAGTTTGAATTTAAAGAGATTAACAGAGAATAAATGAGAAAAACTAAATCCTGATGATGGCTAGAGTTCTTTTTTTTATATCTTCCAAAACAGATTTATTGAGGAAATACTTGAGTGTAAAAAGCTGTTCTTTCTTCTCAGTTTATGCTGTGGTTACTGCACTTTAAGTTGTGAACGTTTGGCATGATTTGTAATGAACACAATAATATACATTTCAAGACAAACTATTGCTGTTTGTCAGTTTTTATAACATTGACAGCAAAATCAACTGAAATAATCATATCACGTAGCAATCTCACTGACATGATCATAGTTAATTTCCAACTTTAACAATATTAAATATTGTAAACAGATCATAAATCATGTATTTTAATACCAGAAGATCACATTTGGCACAAGAATTAATTTTGATGTTATTACCCAGCAACATTCATCCCAAGATATATAAATCTTTTTTTAAGCAAATTTCCATTGGAAAATAAGCTCTTTGAGCAGCCATCATAGTAAGACCCAGACCTGAGACTAAAAATAAGCACCGATCTGACCTATATAATTTTTTGAGGACTTGTTCATGTTTTTATTATGTGTGATATGACAATCAAAATTCATTTAACAGGTTCAAAATGGCACATTTCAAAGAAAATTTGTAACTTTTCCCTATTTTTTTTGTAATTTTACCATCGTAAATGGTGTTCAAAACTGCAACTATTAGCATTTTGAATTTCAAAATCCATTTAAGTTAAGAAATTTCATTTGACAGTGTCAGGGTTCATTTTCAATATAATTTAAAATGCTAACATATGCAAATTATGATGGTGAAATCAGAATTTCAAAAAAGCGTGAGATAAGGGAAAATAATTTTGAAAATTTGCTTTAATCACATCAGTGGACAGCTGTGTGACGTGACTATTTTTAATTTGACTTATGATAATTATATGATAATAATTATTACACTGTAATGAAAACCAGAGTGAAAATATGCGTAAATTTACATTTATAATTTTTAAGTTTTGCTTGAAGGAATGAACTCTGATATCCATCTGGTTAGATTTTAACTTTTAATATGAATTAATAATGTTAAATTATACAGATTTTATCACTGATTATATTGAAATCAGACAAAAAGTGGTTAAGGTATAAGTGTTGTTTTTTAAGATTTTTCGAGAAAATTTTACTGGATAAAAGTCTTGTCTATGCTATTACTTTAGTACTGTATTACCAATATTACTTTTTGTATGAAGTTTGATTTGTTTTTATTAAAATGTTTTTTAACATAATATGTTTATTTTCGGAAATTCTTTTCCAAATTGCATCTGACACGCTTTGAGCAGCAAATTTTTAACAGTTCTTTTCACTATGTCATAACTTAGCATATTTTTTGAAGATAAAGAGCAGTTTAAAAAAAACTTTCTGAAAAATACTTCTAATATTTTCAGAAGAATAAATGTTTTATTTTTTTTTAATTAATTTTTCACCTTTTCTGTAGCTTTTAGGGAAATATTTATTTTCACCAAAGTTTGAAACAATAATAGCTAATAAATTATATTTTTCAATAGTTTTTTCACAAATATGCTCAGACTGGAAAAGAAAACAAACATAGGCATTAGAAACAATACCCATTTCATATCACTAGGCCTACAAAAATTCTGTCACATTAGAAAATGTAATATTGACATAGTATTATGTATTGTCATTTATAGATTAGTGTAATGTGCCATTTTAGATATCTTACTTGTTTTGTGTATATTTTTATATCTTTAATATTTGAAAATAAGAAAGTTTTTTGTCATTTTGTAACAATATATTGAGTTACATCAAACATTATATAAAGGAATATTATATTTGTGGAATAAATAGTTTATAATGTACGATAACTATAAATAATTAAAAAAAATAATAGTAATAAATAATTTTAAAAAATTCTGTAGTTTCAAAGGATGACAATTTGGGAGGAAATAGTGGAAAACAAATATTTTCTAAGTGCTGTATATTTATTTGTAAATGAAAAATCACCATACTGGTTTGATTATTAATAGCAGCAAAGAAAAAGTTGAACATTCAATGAAGTATATATACATAGTGTTTAAAAAAACTGTTTCAACAATTCAGAAACTTCTTGATAAGGTATCATCATGCGTTTTTTCTATTAATAATAATTTACAAAAAAAATATAAAAATACAGTTACTACCTTAAAAAAAATTCATGATGAAATTTTTTATTTGTTTGGAGAAATCAGACAGGAAAATAAAAAACCTTGCACATTACTCAAAGACAATGTGATCACTATATGTGGTAAAACTTTTAGGTCATTATCTTTCTAAATTAAAAAAAAAACTACACAAAATTGAATAACTTTGAAACAGCTGACTCGATTGAAGTTTGTACTCGATTATTGATTTGTGCATTGTTTTTACATATTGTAACGTATATTAAATGAACTGTTCTTCCTCAGCTGATCGATATTAAAAAATAACAAATAATTTTTCCATTTTTATAATTTTTTTCCTTACTGTCTGGTACAATTGGACAGCATTTCTCCCACATTTTGAAACGTCTGGTCTAGCCAGACATTGGCATTTCTTGCATTTTTTTAAAACATCCTATAAAACAGAACATTGTTATTAAAAGCAAATTCTGTAATACAATTTTTTTTAATAATTTTTATTTTGTAGTATTAGATATATATTAAAGATATAATTATGTTAATAGAAGCAAAAATTTTAATAAAATACAAATCATATAAATCACATTATTGCATAAAATTTTAATGAGATGGTTGTGGTTGATGTCCTTCAATTATCGTACTTACATCTGTGGAAATATTTGTTAATATTAATCGTAAATCACACATTCTGATGTCTTAAGGAGTTAAAAATGGAATTTATTTTATCAAACCAAAATTCAATCGACGCCTTTTAAACTTCAATATACCCACGGGGTCCACCTGGACCTCGTTGAGAACCCCTGGTATATATAAATAAACTTTTTCGTTGGTGTATAATGAGGAATACGCTTCCACATTAGTAAAACTTTTTTTAAACACCTTGTGTACAAACTTTTATATGTTCTTAATTTTTTCTGGTGCAAATTGTTTCAATTACTTCAACATTCTGAAAAGTAAATTAACATCATGATAAATAACTGGTAGATTAGGCGCCAAATTATAGTCCCTAACGTAAATCATCAGAAAATTATTGTTTTTTTTCTATTGTCGATTTTACAAATGTGTCATGATCGTTGTGCTACTCTCGTTATGATTGTCTCAACAAATTTCCTATTTTGTCATTCTGTGAATACTGTATTAAAAGACAAAATAACTAAGTGTGGCCTTTGTTGTAAAGACAAACTGAATATGTTTTTTGCAAATATGAATTAAAAAGACAGTGAGTGTCCGCTTAGAGTTGTGCTTATGTTTCGCTACTTTTGTAAAGTGATGAGCTTGTTACGCTTGTATTTGTTATGTTGTTGTGTTTCCTTCTAATTAGTTGGTTAGTTCAAGTTAATATGCGATATTTGACATTTTTAGGCAAATTATATCTTCATGTTTATGTAATAAACTTTTTTTTTAAACAACCATTGTTTTGTTTCTCCTGTAGACCTATATATAACAATAATTAATTGTTATTTACAACTGTATCCAGATTAAAAGAAACAGAACTTCACTATAATGCAAATTTACTATGAATCAAGCATGAAAAAAGATCTTTAAAAAACAAAACAGGTACTGGTGTATCATAGATGTTTAAAGCAAAAAATCAGACTGTTGCGTCTTCGAACTTGTGCAACTCATGGTCATTGGTTTAAGACTGGATGGAATTACTACTATAAGCTTTTTCTTTATTGTGAATGCCAGTCTTTTGTCAACATCAGTCTAATTGGCACAAACTATGGACATTAAGCAGAAACAAAACACTAAAGTAATTCTTGTAATAACAAATATGTTAATACACAACACGTTATTAGGCCCGTTTATATGGAGTCTTTAACCTGTTTTGGGACATGTCACAAAAAGAAGTTAACATTTCAAGCTCACATGTTGGATTGTATGTCTGGAATGTTCAGGTGTCTGCATAAATGTAAATTCACAAGGATTTGAAATTTCTACCATGTCTAAAATTTTACATAACAAGCAACACACCAGCCTACATTTCAATAAAAAATTACTGGCAAGAACTGATGCACCAATATCAATACATTGAGCTGTCTGTGTAAATGAAATGCACAGTCCTCAGCCATATCAACATTTCACCTTTTAAGGTTGAGCATTTAGACAGAATTCGGCATGTCCTCTTGAAATCACTTCTTCAAATATGTTAAAAAAACTGTTTGTGTAAACAGGTTTGTTTGATAATCTTGCTATGTGAGATGAGCAGTATTGAATAACATGACAAAGTAAGTGTTTTTCAACATTTCATATTTATCTTATGTATTCTGCTCCATATGCGCATTAATAAATGAAAAATAATGTAAATATAAATTGAAAAATATTAAAATGCACTATGAATGTTGTTAGGTTTGTTTTTGTATTTTTAATGTAATTTAAAAAGTACTTACACAGATTTAAAGCTGCTAAATTAGTACTTTTAAAAATGTTATGGGATGTGACCATTTTGGAAGAGGTTTTGCTTGGGTGTATAATCCTTTTTGTTTCAAAATGGTGTATTTTTGTTCACTTAAAAAAATATTAGCACTAAAAGAAGTTGCAATAAACTTGTCTGGGCCACTGCCAAAATAATGAATAGTTTTGGTCAGATGAAGCATGGTTTCATCTTCTTGGATAAGTAAATTGGCAGAATTATCATGAACTACAAACAATCCACATCAGCTACTTGCTTGTTCTTGCACTCACAAAAATTAGATGTTTAGTGTACAATGACAAAAAGTCAAATCTTTACATTTTTTCATAAATTAAAACATTTTTTTAAATGAAAAAATAAACATTGACATTCAGATTGAACAACCGTTTGTGAATACCATCCTTGTTCAGCACACCTAGTTTCAGCAAGGCAATTATGTCTCATCCAATCAACACCATGACTTTTTTGGAACAATATTTTCACAGACAAGTGATTTCAAACACATTGTAGTCTTCTTGGCCTCTGATTTATCGCCACCTGACTTTTCTTTGAGAGCATATCTTAAAGATACTGCTTACAAAACTCATCCTCACACCATTTTCACATTGCAAGGCGAAATTAAACGATTTGTTGCTGCAATTTCTCGACAAACGTTGCTAAATGATCTTAAGAACATGTAACGTAATCAGTTGTGTGAATCGAGTAATGTAGACATTTTCAACAGTTTTTATAACTAACTCATAGAATAAAGAAATTTTTAATTTCTCTATAAGGTTGCATCACTTTCTAAACACTCTGTATATATCATTTGAATCAAATCATAGCTTCTGTTAGTATCAAAACAATGGAGCATTTGAAATTCAGTCAGTAGGCTAATGAGCAGTCTGAATCCACAAACTGTATATTGTCTATTTTATTAGCTGGAAACTGATATTGCCAGCAATAGTGTAAGACAGAAGGAGTGAGCTGTTGTGAGAGAAGAGGACTTGACCTTTCATTCACACATTTTTTTTCTCGCTGTTCCACCGGTATTCTTAGTAGTCTGTTTTCTAAGCGGCTGACCTATATTTACTACCGTTTACTTTTTCCAAGCGTTACGTCGATCCCTCGTCTTCATTATTATAACTAGTGTAAAGGCGTTAAAACAATATATTACTCATCAGCATTAGTACAATGATTAGCAGGAGAACGGGTTAAAATATCAGCGTATGCAACAGAAAAATATAATATTATAATTACAACTGTTTGGATGTCGTAATGTAAGCAAATTTTCAAAAGTAATTTATTGTCTTATTATGTTGTAATTATTTTTTTATTTTATTTGTAGTCACCATTATAATCACAATTTAAAATCTGCATAATACATAATAACACACTGTTTAATGTCTATAGTTCAATCTACTCTTGTTAAAATAGGTCCTAACCTAGTCCAGTCAATCTTATAATATTGTATCAATAGGTGTCTGTAGCATTATAATAATCTGTGGGTACTATATCTGAGGTGTACAACCATCTATCGTATTGAATAGCTTCATGACTTGTGATTTGTGATTACAGTAAATAATCACATAACTATTGTACCTTACTTTGGTTTTGGCGTTTTGGCATTTATATCGGCAATTGGTTAATTGGATCGTTTTGTTAGGCAGTTTTAAGTTATAAGTGATAAGCTAATTGAAGTGAATTTGAAATTAATTTAATATTTTGTTATCAGTTATTTTCTGCCAGGTCTGAGTGGCAATGCTAATGGGCGATTAAGTAGTTAAACTGTAAGTGCTTTGTAGTACGGTGTTGTAAAGCAAACTCATAAATATAATTTTATTATACAATACAGTATTTGTTATTAGGTTATAAGTCTTGAAAGTAGCCTACAACCTTGTAAAATTGTACAGCCATAGTCATAGATGTTTTCCACCAAAGAGGTTAGAAATTTTGTCATTAAAATTCTTTTAATGTATATGATATTAAGAGCTCAGTATTAAAAATGTACAGTGGCACCCCCATTAACGGTCTTAATTCCTTCTAGAATTAAGAATTCTGAACAGACTGCAGTGCGAGTCAGCGTTTACAATAGAGACTTTTGGAAAACATTTTAATTTGTTCAAAAATTCAAAACAGGATTTAAACAACAATTTGAAACACACACAGACTAAACATTTTGTTAAATTTAAAAATAAAAAGTATGTAACACAATAATATCATAACTGTTTAAATATTTTAACATGCTAACAAATTAAACACACAGTAAGGGAGCTGACACATGAAGTAAAATTAGGTACAATGACAGAAAACAGAATAGGAGTGGGCATTCTGAGAAGAGGTAACCAAGAAATATCATGGATAGGTTGTTTTTCGAATAGTCATTTTTGATTATTTTTTTATACCTTATGTAATTAACAGTTATTTGTCCAGAAAAATAATTTTTTAGGTTGTTTTTACGGAACTATATTGTAGCATTGTTTGCTGTTTACATTGCATTAAACATATTAAGTTTCATACACTGATTTACTGGTCATGTGCATTATTATTAATCACATGTGTACTTGCTGCTCATGTGTGTTACACATTCTAACAGCCATTACTAAATGTTAAGTAATTCCTTTTCCTTGGTTTGTTCTCGTAATGAAAACATTATTAAAATGGCATCTGTTATTTATCAACTTCACAGTTTGCCTTTTTTGTGTTAGTTTCACTACCTAACAACAGTGTCAGTTGGGTCATTGAGTATATTTAAAAAAAAATAATAAAAGGTTTTTCTATTGTTTTAACGATCAAAAACATATTACCTACTGTTACGCGGTAGCAATTGTGAGGTTAATCAGGTCACTTTTATTTTCGATATTTATCATATTTTTTATGCTTTCCATGCTTTTATATTTTGGATTATTGCTTTTGGGAATGTAATAAAGCGTTTTAATAAAAAAAATACAGAAAAATCGAAAACTACCTACACTGCATATTTTCTGTTCAGCCCTTTATCCGAAACTAAACTGTTATGCGGCTCATTTTTTATTCCGTAAATTAGACTGTTATCTGATATGACCGTTGTCCAGATCGACCATTAGCCGGGGTATCATCATAATAGGACTACTTTATACATTAATTATAGCTTATAATGTACTTTCAGAACAATAAAATGGAATTTTATGTTGGCTGTGTAGCCTGTTCACATAAAAAAACTTTGTATATAGTTTTAAACTAAATATTTTATGAACCTTACTGATGTAAACTGCTTTTTTGTAAAGTAGGCTATAATAATTATACCAGGGTCTTACACATCGTAGTGAAATATATAATCACATGTATCAAAGAAGGACATTATTTAATGGTGTTTTCCAAACTTTTCAAAAAAAAAAAAAAAAATTGAATGTTCTAGGCTAGGCTATGTACAAATTTTACAAAGAAAAATAAGTAGGCTACTCTCAGTAGCCTACATAATTTTATGAAAAGAGAAATTAAGTCCTTTGGTCTTGCTCTTTGAAATAGTTTCAGTTGAATATTATTAATAAAGAACTTGGACATGGTGACTTAAAAATCAGATAAACATCATCTAATTTATATATGTATTATGTACCTTAATGTAAGATAGTATATAATGGCAAGGCCCCATGTTCTATATAGGCTAACAGTAAATTAATGAGTCATTTTACATATTTTATGATAGTAAATTATATCATTATTTAGAATTTATAAATATTTTGTACCTAAACTTTATGCTAATCACACTTATTTATTGTAAGTTCTTTTCTTTTAACACAGCTTGACACTTACATGTTTCAGAGGTTTTAATTCTGATTAATCAGAACAAGAAATGAACAGTAAACCTGTTCCAGGTTTTGGAACTGGAAAGTCGGTATATAATTCTGGATTTAGAAAAATGGAAGGACAATCATTTGAACAATTTGATTTATCAGGCAAGCTTATAATTAAGGTTGGTATTTTAACTTTAACCATATTTTATATATTTATACAAGAAGTAATCAAATATAAACTAGAAATATATATATATATATATATATATATATATATATATATATATATATATATGTATATATGAATAGATGTACAGAAATGGAAGTAAATAAACTTTTTCTCCCATCATTTTGTCAAGTTAGTTCTTTATTTTTTTTTTCATAGAAAGAAGAGGCGCTAGGTCATGAACAAGCATCTTGATTAAATGGATATCGTCATAACACTCTCCTCCAGTAGTACCTCTTTCAGGGGTCCAAGGAGGTGATATTTACAGTATAAAAGTATGAAGTAGAAACTGATAAGCAAGTTTTGCTTTTCTTCCAAAACCTGATAGTAATAGACAATGTATAAGTAAGGAAGTCAGTGTACAAAATTCTTTAAAATTCCAAAAAAACTTATTAGGACCTTGTCAACAGAAAGAAAATTTTTTTTTATGAAAAAATAATTCAGTCACAATGTCTCAAAACCTGTGGGAAAATTTTGGTAAAATTTGGCTCAAATAATAGTTAGTAAAGTAATCAGATAGATGTAGCGTATGGGTTTCTGTGTCCTAGAAAATCAAGTTCATGAACTTTTGAAAAATTAGCCTATTTTTCACAATTTCTGCAATAGTTTTTTCTCAAATGTTGGTCATACACGAATATCACAACACAAGATGTTGTAGCAAAATTGAAATAAATGAAATTTACTGTTTTGAACTGTAAATTTATTTTATTTTATATATGTTACACCGATCTGAGTTATGATTTTTCATATATGATCGAAATTTGATTAATCAATATTCAAAATCTGGCCAGTCTTGTGTCTGTAACTTTCAACCTGGTTTTTATTGAACATTATTATTGAACATGTAAAAGTTTGTATGTTTTTGCACCTTAATTTTATTAAACACAGAGTTTTACAAATAAGCCTACATTCAAATTGTTTATAGGTTCAACTTGGAGATGATGTAAGGAGGATTCCAATACACAATGAAGCCATTACTTATGACGAGCTTGTGCTGATGATGCAACGTGTCTTTAGAGGCAAACTGAACAGTACAGATGATATTATTATTAAATATAAAGACGAAGGTAAATGTAGTTTTATACAAATTTTTAGACTTATACATAATTCCATCTACAGAATTTTCTTATCTAAATTTATATTACAAATTTTACTAAACTCTTTAAGACTACTGTTCTTGAAGTTTTATAGCAAAATTTTATTTCATTATAGGTCCACTCCTTGTCCCAGTTACATGTAATAACCCAACAGTGTTTAACTCGGTAATCTTGTTTTTGTTTGTTATTATTTAGTCCTACTGTAAAATAACTTTTTTTTTCTGATATCTATAGCCATACAAAATTTATTTGATTATTTAAACATAAATAAACTACAAATATTTAATATCAGTGAACAAAATCAGACTTGAAATTTTGTGAAATTAATACCAATTTTTGTTTGGATATACCAACATATGCTTTTTTTGTGAACTAAATTTAGTCAGTTTTGGAAAAGTAATGTTTTGTTAATTTTTCAGACGATGACTTAATAACTATTTTTGACAGCTCCGATTTGTCTTACGCAGTACAGTACAGTCGTGTTTTGAAGTTGACGCTGTTTGTTAACAACGCTGACAACAGTAGCAGGTTCTACCAGCCAGCGCAGATAACACAGATACGCAAGGAATTGCGAAACATACGCGATCAAGTAAATCATTTATTAGATTTGATCGAACCAAAAGTTCCCGGTGAAGTTTCCAGCTCGACTATTGAAAGTGAGTTAATTTAAATAACGTACAGGTGTACTTATCCAGAAAATCAGTTTATTTTTTATTAAATGTTGCTTAGATAATTAATTATTTTTTTAAGATTGACCAGCTGTTATTTTGTAACAGGTGTTGTAATAGGCTTAAACTTTTATATACGATTTTCATAACAAATTTAATATTAAATGAACTTTGAAACTTTATTTCTGTTCGTATTGAGAAGAGTATTGGAATGCAGAAGATTTCAGTTGTTGTTGGTTAATGGTTTTCATTGATACAGCTCGTAGTAAGGTGTTTAAGTTATGATTTTTTTTACCACAGAGATGAGTCTTATTAGTTTTTTTAATTAGAATGTTAAGTATTTTGTTGAAAGGCCTTTGTGTTGGTGTTATTGATACTGTCTGGCAAATAAGACAAAGTGAGTTAATTTGGCATCTTTCAAATCTTTCTTGTTTGTATTAGATGCTGTGATTAGTGCTTAATTTCCATATGTTATCACAGGCTTGTTATAAATATTATATTATTATATTTAGTATTGACTTAAGTATGTCCTGGTTACTCCCAGCACTTGTTACATCAGTCTTGCTAAAAAAATAATCCGTCAACTGTTTCAATGTGTTTATTCCAGTTCAGTTTAGATATAATGCTAAATGTTTTTGTTAAAATATCTTTACTCATCTGCCTTCATACCTTTGCCTGCGACTCCCAGTCAAAGTAACCATTGTTGAATTGTATTCTGCTATCTCATGTTAGGCACCTCTTGTATTTTGTGTTAATGGTTCAGTGAGTGAAGCCATTTAGTTTTATGTAAAACAGTAGAACTTGGATAATCCGACCTAACGTGGTGAAGACTGGGTTAGATTACAGAAAATCAGAACTTCTGAAAGAGTTCTTAAAAAAGCATAATCAGCATTATAGTAGCCGAATATATAAGTACCTACTCATTTTTATTGTATTGCTGAGAGTTTATTTTTAGACTCTTCATTCCAGTTGTGTTCAGTTTCTTCTTTTCGTTTCACCCTCTTTGGGGTACGCTGAATCAATCATTTCTTGTGCGCTGTACTTTTCTTTGTTCCCAGTAGCTCTTCATTCTTTCCGATCTTCTTTTCTTCTCATCTTCCGAAATGACAGGTTTAGGTCTTATTTTGGTTTTATCTTGGAATCTTATTCTTTCATCCTTGGTACTTATCTTAGCAGTTTGGTCAAGCAGTGAATTTTCTGTAATTTTTAATTCTATTAGGTCTTTTTCAATTTCTTTAAACCAGTTCGGTTTTGTTTTACGATTATGGAAAAAATCAAACACCTGTTTCGTCAATCTATTGGAGTTCATTCTAAGAAGATGGCCGTAAAATTTAATTCTCCTTTTTCTCATAGTATCTGACAGTTTTTCAATTTTCTTATAGAGAGCTTCATTTCTTATATATACTACCTTATTATCCTGAAATTTTGTTCCTATAATTTTTCTTAAGATTTTCCTTTCCGTTATTTCAAGCTTTTCTATCTGGCCTATGCGATTCATGGTTAATGTTTCTGCTGCGTACAGTGCTTCCGGCTTGATCACTGTTTTATAATGTTTAATTTTGGACCCCCATGAAAGGGATTTCTTATTGTATGTTTCTTTCGTCAATTGGAAGGCCAATTCAAGTTTGTTTTTCCTGGATTCCATTGCCTTGCCTTCATCTGCATTCCAACTAATCCATTCACCAAGATATTTGAACTCTTTTACAATTTCTATTTTCTGTTCTTGGATTTTAAGGTATTTATTTGGGTATTTGTTGTTTGTCATGATTTTGGTCTTTTCAAAAGATATGTTTAGACCTATTTTAGCTGCTTGTTTCTTCAATTCAAGAATCTGTTCCCTTGCTTCCTCCATTGTTTTGTGTTCAGTTTATAATATAAACAAATATTTGTTTATAACTTAAAAAAGTAATATCTTTATTACTTAACACTTTGAAGAATATTGCTCCTTCCCCTCTTCCGTTTTAGTTTAGTCACCAAAACAAGCAGTTTTGTATATTTAAAGTTAGCACTGCCCTTGGTGTTCATGAACATTGGAAGTTTATAAACAAATTTTATAGATAAGCTAGGATAAAAGGTGTCAACAGCACACTCATTCTCTATATTTGTCAATACTTTAGAATAATATTTCATGATTTGTTTTACGAGAACTAGGCTACAGACTGATAGACATATGTGAGTAAAGGGAACGGTAGAAGTGACTTGTTATTCCTTTGATTTATGTGTATCGCAAGTGCTTTTAAAAAACCTGTTCGTCAACAAATATTATATTGTGCTGGGTTATTCTGTTTACTGAAAGGAGATAAACAGTAAAGACAGTTTGTATGTCTGCTTACTCATTAACAGTATTTTAAAAATGTTGAATATTTATCTGTATACACTATATAAAATAGATATGTAACAAAATTATTTCACTCATTTGTTTAACCGTCTGACCAAAGCTGGGAACAACAGATAGAGAATATGGGTTAGGAGGTTCTACTGTATATGTATTAATATTTATTTATTATATAGTAAATAAGTACACTTGTGATCGATTGAAAATAGTTTCTTTGTAAAATTATAATTAAATATTTTTTATAAACCTTAAAGCAAATTTTTCTTCAGAAAGGAAAAAACTAAAAATTACTTAAAATTTTCATTTTGAATACTGAACACAAACCTGAATAGGTAATGTCCTTTTGTCTCTCGTTAAACAATAAAGATTAGATTTGTTAATAATTAAATGAAGTAAATGACAAAAGTATTAATTTTTGTTCCCAGAGAGACAGAGGGACAGGGAGAGGGAAGAACGAGATAGAGGCCATTATTACAACAAGAAACATAGATGGGGGGCAGCGCCTTGGCGTAGGGACAAAGGTTAGTGGTATTCACACAATTAAAACCTGAAGTTTTGAACATTTTTGAAATTAGATGAAAATATAGTACGTAAAGTAGTCTCTCCTGATGTTTAAATTTAAGAGCTAAACTGAAAGTTTTATAAAAGTTATAATTATTTTATTTTTGTTCAGATAAATGAACAAATAACCAAGTAATAATTATAAGTATATAGTAGAACCTCATTAATTCATTTTTTTTAACTAGGATCTTCAGATAGCTTAGACTTTTTTAGGAACTAATATCAATAATAAAAATGAAAACCCTAAAAGACTTGGGCGATAATTATTAAGAGCTAAAACTTGAAATAAAGATTTTAAAAATTAAAACACCAAAAGAGTTATTGCTGTAATTGGAGCAGACAATCATAGTGTAGGCCTAAAGTGTGAGTGGGTCTACTAATATCACTAACATGCTTACATGAAACTGTCTAATGTAGTATGCACACGCCTTTAACTTCCTGCAAGGTTGCATGATTGTGCCATTCACAAGGAGTAATTTCATTCGATACAGATTAATGTTACACTTTTTTTGCGTAAAATCCGAGAGTTTCAGATAAAAATCTGCTAATGCACTATTTCTTATTAATACTTTATAGTAATATTACAGATATCTAACAATAAAGCTTGTTTATTTAGGTGTAATTTAATTTTAAAAGTTTATATTTTCTAGATGACAAAGTAAGAGACAAAGAAGGGCGCAGTACTAATTCTCGTGAATTCGATCCGCTTCAAGGCAGCGGTGGCTCAGATAAGGAGAAGAATGGAGATGATAAAAGTAAGAAATTATAAAAATGATATACGGTCTGTATGCCAGACATTTTTGATATTGTCTTGAATATTGTGACTGGTTAGTAATTTTTGTAAGAGTATGGAGAGGGTACAATGACAGAGACATGGTAGCTATATTAAGACAATTGTTTAAGAAAAATGGTGGAATTTATAACTTTTCTTGAAATGGTATCCACCAAAAATATATTAATTTTGATTTTATGAAATTCAAAGTTTTGTAATTTGTGAAAAAAATTAATCTTGAAATTCTAAAAATTGGTTTTTATATAAATGTCTGTCTGTCAGTCCCCTGTATACATACTAGCAACAGCAGCAACTGAAAACGAAAAGATTAGTCTGATTTCAATTATGTTATGTAGGTTTAGTTTGTATATATCTTAGGCAATTTTAATTTTTCAAAAATTTGTTTTCAAAACCCTTTTACGACTTTTAAAAGTTTTTTTTTTTTTTTTTTTTTTTTTTTTTTTTTTTTTTTTTTTTTTTGTCTTTTTATTCACTACAATCTGTCACATATTGGGGGACATTAAGTAGTAGGTAGGTCGGGACTTATCATGACATGCTCGGAATGCGACTAGGGTCACATCCTACTTTACTTTATTATTTAAGTATGTCTTGGGGCATTTTCCGTTTAAGTCGACGAGTTGCGCGAGTTTCCTCCATCAAGACTTTCGCTAGGCGATTTGGGTGGTTTATGATCCTTTCTTTGTAGGTTTTCGTATGGACGCAGAATTTCTTGTTTGACTGTATATACTTGAAGGTCGTGATGCAGCTGTTCGTTTGTCGCGTACCATGGAGCGTCGGTTACCATTCGTAGCATTTTATTCTGGAATCTCTGCAAGATTTCAATGTTGGAATGAGAGGCGGTCCCCACAATTGGATACCATAGGTCCAGATTGGTTTAAGCATAACATTGTAAAGAAGAAGTTTGTTGCCCATTGACAGTTGCGACGGCGACCAATTAACCAATAGTACTTCCGTATTTGCAGTCCCAGCTGTTTGCGTTTGGTAAAGATGTGCTTCTGCCATGTAAGTCGCTTGTCCAGGTGTAAACCTAAGTATCTGACATGATCTGCTCGTGGAATTTCGGCGTTATTAAGCGTTACTGGTGGGCATATACCCTTTTAAGGTGAAGGTGACATTTATTGACTTCGTTTCATTAGCCTTGATTCGCCACTTCTTGAGCCATGTTGAAATCTCGTTTATTCCTTTTTGTAGGATTTTTGGCGCCTCTGTTGGATCCTCGTGAGAGGACAAAATTGCGGTGTCGTCGGCAAAGGTTCAGTTGTTACACAGTCTGGCGTTGGTAGGTCAGGCGTGTAAATCAGATAAATAGCGGTCCCAGGACGCTACCTTGGGGAACTCCAGCGTTAATATTGCAAAGACCGAGAAAGCCTCTCCGTGATTCACCAAGAAATATCTATTCTCTAAGAAGGATTTGAGGATCTTATAAGTGTTGCTGGGGAAGAACGATTTTATTTTAAATAATAATCCTTCATGCCATACTCTGTCGAAGGCCTGCGATATATCAAGAAAGACACTCGCGCAATACCTTTTAGATTCAAAAGACTTGTCTATTTCGCCTATTAACCTGTGCACTTGGTCAACAGTCGCGTGTTTTTGATGAAATCCAAACTGGTGGTCGGGTATCAGTCCATGCTGTTCCACTAATGGCATAATACGTTGTAGTATTAATGTTTTGAGTATCTTTGATGGTATAGGTAACAGGCTTATTGGTCGATATGATTTTGGATCTTCAGGCTTTTTATCTGGTTTTAATAACATAATTATTTGTGCAGTTTTCCACTGTGGTGGAATAAATTGGAGTCTAACTATAGCGTTATAAATAGCTGTAATCATTGTTATTCCAGAGTCAGGTAGCTCTTGCAAAATTTTATTTGTAATGAGGTCATATCCTGGAGATTTCTTTGATTTTGCCTTTTGTATTACTCTTCTGACCTCTTTTCGTTGTGAATTTCATTGACGTAATGTCCTCCGTTTCTATTTCTTTCAGGTATTCGGTTACTCTCCTCTCGTGGTCTGCTGGGCCTTCATAGGGATGAGGCTGGAAAACATTTGATAGATGCTCAGCAAAGCGTGTAAGCTTTCTCTTGGTCACTCGTGCCCAACAATTGTCCGCTTTTCTCAATGGCGGGAAATTGTTGTAGGTCGTTTGATGTTTCTTGTTGCTTTCCATAAGGAGTAGTCAGTAGCTGAAGTGGCATCAAGATCCTTGAGATATGTCTGAAAACTAGCGTTCGATCTTGATCAAGGATTTGCTTAAGTTTTTTTATTTTATGGTTCAATAATTTTTTTGTATCAGGGCACCTGTTTTGCTGCCACAGTTTACGAAGATCCTTTTGCACCAATCTCATTCAGGATACTTGGAGGAATACTTTGCCCAGCCGGTCTATGTTGTTGGACTATTGGAGTTGAATCCCAAGCCGCACTCTGGATACTTGTGGTGAAAAATTCAACAGCATTCATAATGTCATTTTCCGTTTCAAGTGCGATTTCTGCGCTAAAAGCCTCGTCTACCAGAATACTGAAACATATCCCATTTGGTTTTATTACTGTGCAGTGTACACTTTTTAGTTGTCTCTCTAACTTTCACCCCAATTTCCACCAGAATAGGAGAGTGATCCGATGATAGCTCCCAGCAACCACAGCAAGATATGCTGTCCCCTGGTACACCTTTGGTGATGCAAAAGTCAATAATGTCTGGTATCTTTGCTGGGTCAGACGGCCAGTATGTAGGTTGTCCTGTTGAAATTACGTTCATCGCTCCTGCCTGTACGCTCTTAAAAGTTCACGGCCTCTAGGAAGAGTAAGCCTGGAGCCCCAAAATGTATGTTTGGCATTATAATCACCTCCGCAATGAAACGATTGCCAAGATATTTGAAGTAGTCATCGAACTGTGCCTTCTTTACAGTGTGTCTTGGTGGACAGTAAAGTGGCGATATTGTAATCTTGCTTATCCAGTCATACACAACAACACTCGTGGCTTGGATGCAGTCCTTTTGGTATGGTTGTGCCTGATGATGTTTTATGTTAGATCTAATAAGAATGGCCGATCCACCGTGTGCTCTACCATCAGGATGCATCGTATGGTATAATGTGTAGTTGGGTACTCTGAAGAAGCTCTTAGTCGTAAAGTGAGTTTCAGAAATCAGCATAATGTCTACTTTGTTTATTTGTAAGAAAATCTTTAACTCATTAGAGTGGTTTGACAGGCCATTGGCATTCCACACGCATAGTTTTATGGATGCGAATTGGACAACTTTGACATGAGTTCAGCTAACATCTGAGTCATTGTTAGCATTTGGTTCATGAGAGCTTGTATCGAACTGTTGAAGGTGCATAAAATTTCCACCATGTGTTGTTCAGCAGTGTTACCTTTAATTGTTTCTAGGTTTTGACCATTTTTTGCAGCTGCTACATATGACTTGCCTGAATTATTTTCAACGTTGCTTTGGCTTATTTTGGTTACATTTTCTAGGTTTTTAGGCTTTCGGTTATTGGTTATCGATCTCGGATATTTTATTTTTTGCAGCTCTTTATAGACAGTGCAGCCCTTATAATTTGCAGGATGGTTACCTTCACAGAGAATACATTTTACCCTGTCTGAAGCGTTCTTTTCTCGGGCAGTTTGCCGTATGGTGGGGTCCAGCACATTTCACACAACTGGGTTGTCTGTGGCAGTATTTCTGCGTATGACCATATTGTTGGCAGTTGGAACATTGAGGAATTGAACGTTTTGGTCTTGGAGGTTCAATTTCTATTTGGCAGTTAAGGAGTGACCTGATGCTATAAATGTCCTTATTGTTCGGACTTGGCTGCAAGTCTATGAAAAACATAGGAAGAGGTTTTTTTGTTCTGCTGTTTTTAACATTCCAAATATTGTTTGGTTTATGGTGTAACTCCTCTAAGGCTTGTTTTATTTCTTCAGTGTCGGTTGAGGGATGCATGCGTTTTAGTACTACTCTAAAGTTTTTCTCCCTTTTAGGTTGGTATGTGTAGAATTCAGTGTTTCTAATTTTGAGTTCTTTATATATAGTCGAATCGACTCGGAGGTCTTAGCCTGAATTTTGACTTTTTCCCCTTGTAAAATTTTGATTTAAGTAGTCGTCTGGTGCCACTTCTTCCAGCATTTTTGATAGGGGCTGGATATTACTGACCTTATCAACAAAGAAAGGTGGAGGTTTTACTACTTGACGCGTTACTTGGTCGGTAGTTTTGGCTCTTCTTCAGTAGTTTCCAGATCCATAAACATATTTGATGTTGGTACCGGTGCTGCCAGCCAATAACTTAGTTTGGTTTGTTTCTGGGATCGTGTCGTCATATTAGGACTACTTCTCAGTCTCTTACGACTGTTTACTTCTTGCCAGTTTTGTGTGTCGTTTTAAGTGCGTTTTTATGATCATACTCCTTATCGAGAGTTTCTAGGGATTGCGCGTTAGTTATAGATATTTGCGACGGAATACCACTGTAGGAGTTAGATCTAGTTCTATTTGTGAAGAGTCCTTTATGGAAGACCTGCTGCGTGAGATTAGGTTTTGAGTTATTCGTTTTCAGAATTAAATTTTTAGAGCGAAATGTGCCCCCCAGAATCCGAGGGGCAGCCTGAACTCGGCTCAGACGGGCCGGGCTCAGGGAGGGATTCTCCACGATTCGTGGTACCCTCCTGGGGTAGATATGTTTTAAATTCCGCCATTTCATATATTGTCGCTGATCCACAGCTTTGTCTTTTCTGTCGGGGTGAGTTCCCTTAGGCCACATCTTGAAGACTAAGGCATGGCCATGCCTGCTGGTTTTGGTTCGCGCTAGGTATTTGATTTCCCTAGTACCTCCCATAACTGGGGGGCATTCCCCTATCCACCACCTGGGGACGCGGTCGATGGAAGTCCAGCAACTCCACACGACAACTTTTAAAAGTTAACAAAAATTGTATTTTCTCAAGGTTGATTTTGATCAAATTTTGCTCCATTGCACTCCTTAAGTTTTGAAACAAAATGTATAGGTTGTTTTATCCAAAAAAAAACTTTGTTTAAGAGCTATTATCAAAAATTGGAAGATTGGTTGAATTTGGCCGATAAGATCAAAAAGTTAATTTAGCAGTCGATTAAAACTAAATTCCTCAAATTTTGGTTTTATATAAAAGTTATTATTTTGTTAATATTGTACGAAATTTGAAATAGAAGTTTATTGCCGAGAAAATTTTGAACTAAGAAGAAAAACAAAAATAAATTGTAACTGCCATTGTATTGGGTTTTTCTGTTTGACTTTCAAACCATAAATTCCTTTTATTTCAAATTTGGTATATCGATTTGTGTGGTGAATGATCATTTATGATCAAAACAAGAGTGAAAATGGTGAGACAAAACCTTATTTTTTCATAACTTTTGAACTAATTTTTTGTTTGTGCACAGCTGCCAGTGTACATGTAGCCTACTTCCATCTATCCGTACACAGTAGCGATGTTGATATTACGATGAAAAAAATAATTGAAATGGTAGGAATCAAATTTTAAACTCGATTATGAACATATATATCGGAAATGAATTGTTTTGCAGAGAAACAAAATATTTCTGAATTAATTATTTGGTCAAATCAAATTATTAAAAAAAAATCTGCTCCATTTGTTTAATCACTTTTCTTTTACAACATAATTTTGGTTATGTTTAAACTAAAGAAAACAGTACTGCATTACTCACTAATACAGAGTGCTTGGTGGTATTGTTGCTTGGTCTACCGTTGTACTACTTTGTGTTATGACTCTGCACTTTGTTGTCGCACTTATCAGTTTATGTTTATGGGTGAAGCATAGTGTGCTTATTCTACTAACGTAAACAAAAATGAGATTTATTTATAATTCTCTAATGCCTATGATGAAATTGAGATTTTAACATTAAAGTCATCTCCGTCACATGTTCAGTATTTAGGAGGAAGTATGAACCTTATTTTGATATAATATAGTCCATCATATTGAAAGTCTATTATAGCGATGATTGACTGAATGCCTTCTACATTTAAAGACCCCGAAGCCACGACTGACTAAGATTGATATTGATTTTTTTTTAAAATATTCGGTTTTTAAACTTGTTTTCAGGTACTGCGAACAAGGCTGACCAAGAGACCACCAAGACTGAAACCCCTAAAGTAGATCCTCAGCAGGCTCAAGTGTTGCAAGCACAAACTGAGGCTCAGAGAGCGATGTTACTGCAACAGCAAGCGGTGGCCGCTGCACAACAAGCAGCACAACAGCAACAGCACGTAATGTCTGCAGCTGCTCAACAGATGGCTGCGATGCAGGCGGCGCAAATTGGGCTTCAACAACAGCAGCAGGGGCAGCGTAAGTCAAATTCTCGTAATTTTTTTTTATGACAGTATATTTTGTCTGATTTTTTCAGGCATAATGATTTTTTAACCTTTTAAATACAGAAATATTTTTTTTCGATTTTCCAGTAGATGTGTGTAATAGTATAGGTCTACTACCATTTTAAAAATACAACCCTATAATAGGGATTTGAATGAGGTCAGTAAAATCTATGTCCTTTATTGTGTTAAAATGTTTGTAAGTTTAAAGTACTAATTTTCAAGGATTTTTTGTAAATTATTAAGCCTTTAATTAACACTCAGTAGGGTTGTGTGTCATTAGGCACAAAGTAAGGTAAACATGGCTGGTAAGGAAAATCTTAGCACTCATTCTCACTATCGTCACATTACTTTTCTTACTGTAGTTTAAAGATTTGAGAAAAACTGATTTTTAACAATTTTTTTACAAAAAAGTTTTGAAGCTCTTTTTAAAATTATTAAAAGTGATACTGAAATATGTACAAACCATACCTACATGTCATTTTTGCACACGCACTCCAGTACCATTGCAATTGTGTTCAAGAAAAGCATACTATTTATCCTCTAGAAATAGAGGCGATATATTGATCGTGTTTTTTCATAACAACAAATATCTTAAATAGAAGCCGCCTCCTTGGCCTAGTTGATAGCGTACTGGGCTTTCACCTCGAGGACCTGGGTTCGATTCCCGGCCAGGGCTTGGTATTTTCATACGATATAAATCATCCCACCATCTGCGTTAACCCAAGTGTATATAATAGTCGGACATAAAATACAAAAAAAAAAAAAAAAAAATATCTTAAATAGAAACTATGTTTTACAGTTCTCTATGTTAGTCAGATTTAACAAATATTTTGAATTACAAAATACTTTAATTGAACTCCAGTCAGTATTTCGGTCTAAACAACTTTTATTGTTTCAGCTCCGCCCTCTGCGTATGTTGCGCAGCAGCAGTATGGTATACCTCAGCCAGCGATGATACAGCCTGGAGGAGTTTATTACCCACAATTCACTGCAGGGTAAGTTGCAGGTTTTAATTCTTTTTAGTTATAGTGTGGTCTTGAGATATTTTGTGCTGTAAATTTTAATTTTCCTATATAGCTTCCCTATAACCTACAATTTTCCTAACCCTGTAAACATTGAATAATAAGCTCAGAAATGGAGTGTTATTTTATTTTTCCCTAACAGCTAATTTTCACTGTTGGTAAGCTTGCCAGGATTGTTACACAACTTGTGTTCTCTTGTGTGGTTTAGAAGATATTAACCTATGTGCTTGGTATATAGGTATACAATTTAAACATTTATATAACGTCAGAAAGTTTTAACCCTTTGTGATCTGATGTCGGATACAGTAGTAGCCAATTATTTTCATCATATCAGGGATTGCATGTTTTGAACATAATAAGCAAAAGATTGGAAAACATGATGCTTGTTGGGGTCCTTGACATAGGCGAATGTCTTGTATCATAACTCTGATCTGCAAAACAAATATACCTTTATTTATAAAATACGTTACACATGTTTTAAACTATTTTTATAAAATAAGTAAATTTGATTACATACTGTATAAACAGTACAAATTAAACAGTTCAATTATTTAAATTTAAATCACCGAACATTTTCAAAAAGTAAAAAAATTTTCTGCTTAACTTTTAATGTGACTACATAACTACAATGTGTACATGTCCTATATTCACTTGAAAAGAACCATACAATCAGTATAATCACTGCATATGCTACAGTGTAAACTACACTATATAAATATTAAAAAACAATGTAAAATGTATTGCACTATGTGAATCTGTGAATTGGCTGTTCAGAGAACTGATGTTTTGTCGACTGGCAATGTGAAAAGAAAGAAATAATAATGTTACAAAGCAAAAAAGTATCACCTTACTGTATTTATTAAGTAACAGACAGTCGCAGGCATTCTCAGATAAAATGTATAAAATTATTTGTCAGCAATAAAATTGATCACACATTTTATTACACACTCATACAACTTGATAGTCCGACACGTTCTATAATTCAACAACGCCTAGACAGCAATATCTTGTGAGTGTGAGAGAAGCACGACCAATTCATGGTTGGGAGGGACAGGAAATCAGTTGTTTGTTTACAGTTATTGAAAGCAGTGTTATACGGTTCATTCTGTCTTGTACGTTTAATTCTAATTTTGTTTATGCAGTAATTTTATGTAGTATACTGATTGTGTGAATTTCCGCTGGTGTGAGTATTCTTGTGTTAAAAAGCATTCAAGAGAACGCGATTTTGAAAAGTTTGAAGATGAAAAAACAGCAATTGTTTAATACTTAAGGACTTCCTTTATATCAAACAGATTTTCATTAATTTACATAACTGTCTTTTGTTACAATACACACTGTCATTTCCTATTACAGTATTTTTCTTTTTCTATCATGACTAAAAAATAACAGTTTCAAGATGTAAATTGTGTTTCTATGTTAATTTAACAAGTAAACGTGTGTATTAAAGTGGTTTTTTCGTCTGCATTAGCCCAAGTGTGCACAATAGTCGGACGTTTATTTAGCATATAATGACACCTCCAGTAATCCATAATCTTCTATAATCCGACAGGGTTCTGGTCCCGTATGTGTCGGATTATCAAGCGTCTACTATATTTAACTTGGGGTCCACAACTAAAACTCTCGGATAGTTTAGTATAATGTATAGTCAAAATTAGACAAATTAATTACAATTCACGATGTTTAGAACACAACTGTGTGCCACGAGGAACGAATGTGATTTACACAGACTTGGGTGTTACAATAGAATATCATTATTTATTCAGTGTTACAGACTTTATGAATACAATACAGTTACAAACCAAACTGGACATAATCAGGGTACACATTCAAGCTGTCTCACTGACATGAAGGAAGCAAATTTCCAAAAAAATAAAATATAATAACATTTTTATCTTACACTTTTGATAACTTGTAAATACTGTTGAAATTGGTTTTAACGCCCTCAGTTAGAACGCAAACTCGGTTATAGCGCTATTTTCATAATGTCCCCAATATTCTACATTAAGTGTATGTGAATTTTAGGCTCGGTTACAATGCTCTATGTACTCGGATACAATGCTGCTGTTATAGAACAGCCACTTAGTAAACGGCCTGAACGAGAATTTCTCGCACATGTAGAATTCCCCTCCAGCTGCCTCCAACAGTTCAGGGACACAGAGTCTGCCAATCTGAGTCTAAAAACTGTTACTACTCAGCAATTGTGAAGGAAAAGGGAGGAGCTATGGTGACAGAGTGGGGACATGACTTTTCACTTGCACATTTTTTCTCTCTGTCCCACTGGTGCCCTTAGTAGTTTTCTAAACTGCTAACCTATAATTACTCTCACTTGAAATACAATTTGTGTTCTATTTTTAGAATAAAGGTTGAGAATAAAAACGGATCATTTCTTAAAATTTTGTTGCTGGCTAAGCAAACAATGTAAATTGTGTCGTCCCCGTAAAAGCGTTCTCTTCTCTCTCTCTCTCTCTCACACACACACACACACACACACACACACACTATGCTTTAATGCACGGGAAAACTTCAATCTCACGAATACTCACAACAGTGTATGCACTGTGTTGCATGTATACATACTAAACTGTACAGTATTTATTTTCTATTAGTTTTAACTAAAATATATTTGAAAATTATGTAATATATGAAATAAATTGTAATGAAATAACCATTAGTTTACAAACTCGTGTACTGTAAACTCGGTTACAACGCTATCTCGTTTTCAGCGCTCATATATGTTCCGTCCCTTCAACCACATAATATCCTAGGTTGTCTGTACTGTTACAATTAGCTTTTTAAATCTGTACAAATTAGCATTTTTAAATTACAATTAAAATACCAAAATTATGTCTGTATGCTTTTAGATTCTTTTTTGCATTTTCATTGGAATAAAAAAAATTTTTAAGGTAATTATGCAGATTTTAATACTAATTAATTATGATGGTGAAAATCTGACTTCAAAAAAGTATAAGATAAAAAAGGTTATGAATTTCTTAAGATTTTTAGTGATTGCCATTTTTAAACTGTTGAACAGATTTTGCTGGGTTGTGTGAACTTGTCGAAGCTATTACTATAATCAGTTTTTATGGCAAGTTCAAATCATATTTTATAATTTTCAACAATCCCTTTCAAAACTGATTAGCGATCAGGATCAACACTCATTTCAAGGTTTTAAAGGAGAGGTTTTCCCTTGATGGCACTCCAATAGCTTATGGATATTTACTTATATATGAAGTCATTTTTAATTTTTTTTTTGTTTCTATCCTATTTTTTTTTCTAAATTCAGGTATTATTTGTTTAACAATCAATTGTTCAGATGTACTGTTGCATTATGAAAATTTTGTGTTCACAATATGTCAGTCAGATGGGTTGAATTATTGCAACGGTCACTACAAAAGAGCTGTCAATGTCCAGTAATGCGAGACCTGCGAACTTTGATAAAATTGTTTAGGTCGCAAAGGGTTAAAGATTGTTTACAAGTGTTTAAAATTTATAACCCTAATTATATAGGCAGCAGGCCTACTGTTATTTTAAAGTTAAAAATACATTTTAAAAATATTATTTTTATGATTTTCATTATTTACTTACTATAATTCAGTAAGAAAATTAAAATATTTAAACAGTTTTTGTAAGATAATATATATAATCAAGTCATAATATTTTCAGTATCATTAAAATATAATTGTTAAGTGCTAATATAACTATTTTTTTACATTCTGAAGCCAGCAATATTGCTTTTGTAAAAATGGCAGCGGCAAATCTAAAATTGTGCAACTGGTAATTTTTCAACTTTTGGAAAATATCTAAACATAAAATAATGACTAAACAACTGATTGTCAATCAAAATGAATCCGTCAAAATTGGCATTAAAATCTACATAAACTAGCATTTTAAATTTCTGTTTATTTGCTGTTATAATTATTGTTTATTTGGACATTTACTATCTTTTAAATATATGGTAAAAATGTACAATGTTTTAAGTGTCAACTTTCATTCTCAAGTGCCTAACTTAAAACATGAACTTAGCAACTAGAACTGTGACATTTTGGCCTGGATATTGTTTCCCAAACCATACTAAATGTACAGTCACTTTATTTTTGCAGCAAAAACGATAGTCAAAAGTATAGTCCATATCAGCCATATCTTTATACAAGAGGAACCAGCTTTGACAAGCACATTAAACTGTGGAAACTAAAATTAGCACACTAAATTTAGTAAACAACTAGGTTGCCTTATCGCCATTGACTCCAGTTCAACCACGGCTGGCCCAAGACGATTAGGCCAAACTTAGCAACAAGTTAAAGATTTTGTAATGTTGCGTTTCCTTTTCACCGACACCATGACGGTTGTTTTGTGTAATGTTTACAATTTTCTTTGTGCATTTAAAATGTGTAAAGCACTTAATGAGGACCGACTGTGAGGTTCATTTTGACTTTTGGGTTTTTAATGAAAGGAACGTTAAACCAGCTGAAATTCATTGTCAGATACAAGATGTTTATAGTGAAAATGCAATGACTAATGGAATGTTGAGAAAGTGGGTTAGAAATTGTAATACAGGGCAAACCATTGTCCACCATGAGATTGAGTAGGTGGCCTTCCGTTATCAATCATAATTTGGTAAGGAAACTTGACTAAAAATCTGTGAAAACAAACCGTTCACAATGACTTTGTGATGAATTTCCGTAAGTTTCACAATCTCTTTCGCAGGTTCCACACCTGTGTTTATCTTTTATATACAGTATCTTATTAAAATGTACAAATGCCTTTACTTTTGTGATTTTTTTTCTATCTTAGCAAGATAGCCGCGCGCAAAAATTATTTAATGTGTGATTACAGTGGAACTCTTGTTATCTGTTACGCTTTGGACCAGGAAATGTCGGATAATAAGCAGAGCCAAGAAATGTTATTAAAACAAACAAAAATACAGTACTATGCCAAATTTATGTGCATCATAATTATTTTAAAATACATACAACTTTATTAAGTAGGAAGAAAGTAAAATACAATACAGTACAGTACAGTATAAATCGAAGAAGCAATAACATTGTGAAGAAACAAACTGCTTATCTATATGTACTGTACAGTGAACCTCGATTAACCATTAACCATCACATTATTAAAAGTTATAGATATAATATTCTAACCACCATATAATAATATAACCACACTTTTTAAGGTGGTTAAAGAGATTAATAACAATGTTTTAAAAAAGTACCTCAGTTGCATAATTTTAGAAATAACTAAGCCGAAGCCGTACTTTTATCCGGTGATTTTAGGGTTAGTAATTATTACTAACAACATTCTAATTATGTATTATTCTGTACAGGCATTTGTAGAGGCATCCTTATACGCTATACCGCTTCACTTGCATAATGTAAAATCATATAACCACATTGTATACTTATTTGTTTGAATTAAATAGTTATTCGTAAAAATTTCAAAACAGTTGTTTTATTTAAAAAATCTTTTACCTGGATTCTTTTATTTTGACCACAAGTTTAGTATGGAAATAAAACGTTTGTAGGAATAAAAAAAATTTACCTTTGTGGGGCAGTAAACAGAAATGAAAATGAACTAAATGGCTGAGCTGGCATGTAGTATAATTACATCCATTAATAAATTAATTTTTATTAATAAACTTATTTATATACAATGGGAAAGGTGTATTTGCAAACACTATATTGTAAACAAACACTCTAAACAGTTTTAGACAGAATATTGTAAACACTCCAAACAATTCTGTGTTAGATGGATTGGGTGTAAAGTATAGTGGTGTAATTAAAATATTTTTATTATTCAACTTATATAAATTAAACAAATAAATAGTAAATACATTATGCAAGATATATTTAACTGTAAACAATTTTAAGTAATTAATTTTGAACGCTTGTTTTTTAGTTTCATAAAGCAAAAGTCAGTGACAGTGAGCCAGCATTAAAATTTTTATTTGGTCAGAGTTCAGAGCTGATCGGAGTCAAGCGACGATGCAAGACTCTGCTTCATTTTCAGTGGCTGCATTTACATTAAAAACGATAATGGCCACCAACTATTGGGTGGCCACCCTATCTTTACCTACATTGCTTGTAAACAGAATCGTTTCTCAACGTTTCATTTAGATGCGCCAAAGATAAAAGTTGTTATCCTAAACACTGTTCTATTTCTAAATGGTTGCCAATCAAAAATTTTTTATTACACTTTTTTGTAAACATTTTCAGTTAGATCATGAGTAATATGGTATTTGCTCATTGCATGGAAATTGCTAGTAAGCGCAGTTTGTGACAAATTCAAATGAATAAGAGTCAACATAAGATAGTTTTCAGTATTTAAAAACACATTTTCTCAAACCATTCTAACATCAACATTACCAAAACTATTTGTTAATCGGATGATCAGTTTTAATTTTTTAAAATTATTATTTCAGTAAACAGCTGTTCCAGTTTTTTTATCAGTTTCTGCCTGCTTCATATTTCCAGTAATTTTATTATTTTATTTTGGAAATTTATTTTCTTACAAGTTATATCATTTTTTTTAACATTTGATTTATAGTTAACAGCTGTCAGAATCACATTTCTTAATTTGTAAACATACAAAATACTATAAAACAAGTTTAAAACTAAAACATACATTAACACATAATCCCAATGTTTCCTATAGTATTTGCATTGAGCTGTAAGCATTATATCAGACAATCTGTGTGGTTGTGTTCTATCAGCATCTGCCTGTTTGGTTAATGGATTGATCTAATTGTACTGAACAATAAATAAATATAACCATATGCCTTCATTCCTGTGTCTATATGCAGGTCTGAATCCTGCATTAATTGAATTTTATATAGTTAATTTAAAACTGATTTACCTACTCAACATTTTTTAAAGTATGTAGTACAATATATTTGTTTCATAAAGGATTATTTATGGTCCTATTGAAGAAGATTGTGGATGTCAGTTAAGTTAAAAGTATTGTGTTTATGAAGTTTTTCCATGAGTGGAATTATTACAATCTACCCTTCACCCATTCGGTGTTTTGTCTGTTCGCTCGGCAAAAATGGTGAGTCACTCGCAAGTTTTCAAAACTTCATTAACCCCAACCTGCATTCAGTTATGTTGTTTTGTCACCAGCACCAAGCATGTACTGTGTGAATTGATGTAACTTTTGAATTAGTTCTTGAATATAATCTGATAAATATTTGTTTATAGTTTTATTCTCCTGCATTCATTTATTTTTTCATGTTTTGTAAGTTTATTGTTAAAAAATACATAAGAACGCCCCAGTTCTGGAACATACTAAATTACAGTATGTTGTTTGACAAGGCCTGGATGGAAAAAACTCTCTCACTGTGCCATATTATTTAGTGAATTCTTCCTCAACTAATAAATCAACTTTGACCAAGTCTGTAAAAATAAACAGCTCTTTATAAATTATTTCATCTTTTGTGTTTTTGACAGTATATTAGTCTAGGTGAGATCCTGCTACAGTAAGAGCCAAAAATTTTCTGCGCATCAAAATTTCTTCAATCTTGGTAATCGCTGTAGTTTTGGGTATCCCAGGCTGTTAAATAGGTATGCCTCAGAGACTCCTCATCTTCGCTGCATATTAAACAATTTGGTGAGCCTACCAAGTTGAAGCGATTTAAATTACTGTTGAGTGACAAAATGGAAGATTTTCTTTCTTGAAAGACCCCAGACTCTCGCCAGTTCTCCATCCATCCATTCACTTCAGCTTGAAATGAGTGTGTTAAGTGTTTGCACTCTAGAATTTAGCTGCTGTTTTCGCAGTCTTATTTGTCATCTCATTATTCGAGATAAGACAACTAATGGAATCTACTCGGATGCAATATTTTTATAGTTCTCAGTGAGATTGTTAGGTTTTGAGTTTCAGCAGTGAGGTAAGACTATGCACATGTATCAGATATGGCAGATCTAGAGTCAAGCAGAATGAAGATTTGTTGGAAGTTGAATAGAAACAGAAGACAGAGGTTGTATTTATTGACAGTAGGTTGACTTCTATACTAGATCATGAGTATCAGAAGGGTTATCATAAAACATGACTCTGGTGGTACTAACAGCCCTGCCTCTGTCTAGTGGTACTAGACAGCTAGTACTTTCTACAAGCTAAGTAAATTTTGTCTTTATTTGCATAGCCTCTGTTCTAAGCACTCCTGAAGTTCACTATTTGTTATTTGACGTGCATAATTTCCTATTTGTAAAAAATACTCATATTAATAAAAAAAGTACTCGGTAGAGAAGGTTATTGTTTCGCCTACAATACAGTATTTAGGTTGTCTTGTACCACCTGTGGTAAAATGTTTTTTTTTATTTTTTTTTTTTAATTTTTGGAAAATTATTTCAAGTTTATCAATTTAGAAATAAAAGTAAATTGAATAAGATCACTTTAGGATCTGTTTTAACAGAATACTACCAAATATTTTGTTGTAAAATCATTTTGTTTTGCAGGTATACAGCATCGAGTCCTGGTAAGCCGGGACAGACACAAGCATTATTTGGAGTCGGCAATCCAGCTGCAATACCTCCTGTTGTTGGCCCTTCAAGGTTTACACCTAATCAATCGCCTACCAATATGTACAACAAGACACCTAACGTCTACAGACCTAATTGAAGTGCATACATTTAGTACAGTAAAGTGCCTGTATTGTACAGTAGAGATATTGGCAACTAAAACGTTGATCGATGAAAATTAGCTGTGTTCTGATAGTCTTGATTTTTTTTACAGTATTTGTTTTTAAGTTATTGCTAAAATCCAAAAAAAACCCAGTTTGTAAAATGGTTTCTCAAAATTGGACTTATTTTTTAAAATTTAATTAAATATAGGCTAATAGTAATCATAATTAGGACTCACTATTAACCCTTTGCCGCTCCTATTTTAAAGTAGCACTGCTAGGACAAGATGGCTGCATTTTTTAAAGAGACATGTAGCTATAACAGAAAATATGCTCTCCCTTCGGAAAAAAATCATAATTAAACTATAAGAGGTAGACCTATAATCCTTTTTTTATTTGATTCATAATAGATTTATGCATGGTAAATTACTCACTTAATTTTCAACTTGATTTCGCTGCTGGTATTCCAAAAAACACCCCTCATGGCACAAAGGAAGGTCACATTGGTTACACTTGTATGTTGTCTGTTTACCCCTTCCAGATGGGGCTTTTATCTTTTTTTTCTGTACACATAGCACACACTTTTGCACGGTCTAATGTTTTTTCTAGGGTGTGAAACATTTTAGGGGATGCTGTACCTGTGGGTAAACTTCTCTTCCTGCCGGAACGCTTACGAGATGAAAGTGTCGCCATCAGCTGATTCACTAAGTGTGATTCTTATTTATACAGGTGCAGACATGCATGTTAAGCAATTTGACCATGTCAGAAAACAGTTATCTTCTATTTCCTTGTTAATACGCAATAGATTTACGGAGGCTGCAACACAAGAGTTTAGGCAGGCAGGGGACATTTACATTTCGTGCGCTTTGAAGCATTAGGGCCGGCAAAAGGTTAAACTTTAAAATTAATATTCAAAAAAAAAAAAACAGCTGTCATTATCAACTGAAGAGACAACTAAAGGGTTGTTCTTTCTTTTATAGTTTTTATGATGATTAATGCATGTTTAAATATTCAAAGAAACATAAAAGATTTGAGTTTATCTTTCTTTTTATACATAGTTTAACAGACACTATGTTTGTATACCTAAAACAAAAAATTATACAGTAAGCTCTCTGAATGATGTAAAGCAAATTGGAACATATATAAGTTCTTATATTAAGCATACAAAATCATACACAACACTGCATTACAAATAATGCAGAATTACAAAGAGCATTGTAAAAAAAAAATCATACTTTAAAAAATTATTTACAAAAACTTGTTGATCATCCTCTGATCTGGGATAGCTACACAGAGTGGATGTAGCATTTTTCTTGGTGAGGTCGTGATGTAAAATGGTATTGCGTCACTTCAGCTCGGATTGGTCTCACAAAATTGCTCCTATTACTTTCTGTTAAACTCGACTGTCATACTTCTAGTGGCTTTATGTCCTATTATTTCTTTTTTAATAAGTTCTAGGTAGAGTTAATATACTTGTGAAGTGCTGCATAAGCGTTCTGCATAAGTATACCAGGGTGAATAATTAAGCTAACCAAAAACTTCAGCTGTAGAGATAAACTCATTAACTACAAACATGTAAATTTTGAGCTTCCTTGCTCCTTAAATAGTTGCATTAATTCCATTAATAGACTATAATCTTTCTAGGTTTGATCTATACATCCCCTGTTTATGTATGCATTCTCTGTTTTAAGAATAAAATTATTAGTGTTTGATTAAATACAACAAATATTTCTAAGACTCGAAAATGTTTTAATATTTTAGACTCAAATGTTTTAATATTTTGTTGTAATATTACAGCTATTAATATTTTGTATGTGACAAAATCTATTGAATCAATTATGAGAAAATAGGCTGAATTTTTTATATATTTTTTTAAATAGCTCCCGAACCAACTTAAAACCAGAATGAAAGACGACTGTTATAGAAACTGTAATTGTTTAGCCATGTTGCAATGGCAAGAAAGAGATTTTGTTATAATTTATAGCTATCTACAAATTAAGAGCTGGAGCAATAGTGAAACAAGTTATTAAGTTGAGAATATTTATACGGATTGAACATTGTAACGATTAGTTGGAGCATAGGAACTGTTTGTTATCAGGTACAGTGACATCATCCTCATTCCATGCATGCAATATTTTTTCAAGTAACAAGTTATGTCTGCCTGTCTCTGTACAACTGTTATAACATTATTTATTTAGGCCCAATAAGGCATTATTCATAATGTGCTTCTGTTATATACATGACTCTTTCATATAATTATATATTGTTAACTAATCATGGCTTATCTTAAAGATATGCCTTCACATACAATTAGAAATTTACTACAGGATGAGCAGAACAATAAGCTGATTAAGTAATAATAACTCAAAATTGAAAGTTGAATATTGAAATATTGTTTAATATTAAATATTAATTATAATTGAAATATGTTTATATTTTTAATTTATTGTTTTAACTTACATGCAGTATTCAGTTACACATAATTTTGATATGTAATTCAGAGTTTACTATTTTAAACTATAATTTTAAACTGTTGAAGTTTAATTTGATTATTCTGTTCAGTTGGCATTTATTTTTTTCTCTAATCAGTAATCACTCGTCATAATGATGAAATAACTTAGTTTTTAAGATACCTTTATAATTATATTCTCTGCAGTAAATATTATCTAGTATGAGTAGTCATCAAAGCCACAAACTGTGACTCATACAAGAGCTAAGGGTTAAAGCTTTTTTTGAGGAAAAATTTACATGAATAAATTATAGAAAAATAAGTTTGTTAAATAGGGTGGGATATCTAAACAAATGTCTGTAATCACAATTTTTCAAGGAGTAGGAGGATTTAAATATTACAGTTTTTAGATTTTATATAGAGTGAGAAAGAATAATGTGCAATTCAAAACTTAGCCACAAATTATGAATATAAAATGTTCTTAGTGTACCTTAGCCTGGAATTGTGGTCAGTAAATAATCTGTCTTGTTTTAAAATGTAATTTATGAAAAATATATGTGATTAATTTTTTTACTTTTGAACTTATTTCTTATCTGTTTTTGAAACATCTTCAAGTATCTGTAGGCTAAGTCCAAACGACATGTGATAAGTAAAGTGCAAGATACCTTTGTGTTACTTCAGTATGATTTATTTCTACTGTTAAAACAATTTTTTTTATTTGTGATATGTAGGCCACCACAGCTGGTCAAGTAATTTGTACATCAGGTTGGTGATTGTATCCAACTTGTCCTTACAAGTCAGCTTGTTTTCTGTGCTGGGTGGGCAATCATCTTTACTTTCTCACTTTGAAGTTATTTACTTATTAAAGTTTAAAACATACATTTATTTCTTAGGGCTCAACATGTATGGAAAATTATTAAAAGTATTTAAGAATATTTCTATAAGTTTATAATAGTATTAACTTGTGTATAATATATAGATATTGTACATATAAAATGAAAAAAAAAATTTTAGTTAGTGAACAACACATGAAATAAAAATATAACTATAATAACATTTCAGAATATTTCTACAAATTCAGTACATACAAAACAGGATGGTTTAATATTTATAGCAATAGTGCATCATACAGTAGGTGTCCGGCATTTAAATTTAACATGAATCACATCCAATGCTCTGAAACTGAATTCTAGATTCAGAGGTAATACAGTTTAATTATAATATCGTACATTTTAAATTATATTTGTAGTTACTGATGATTAAAAATACTATGCATAACATCACACATACGAAAAAAAATCAGTATTTTTTCTGGTCAGCAAGTTTGGTTAACAGCAGAATATTTAGGTGAAGAATAAATCCAGAAATTGCAGTACTTAACGAGATAAAATAACAACGAGATTATAATAGCAAGCAATACAATGTTGCCAGTCATGTTAAGCATATTGTTAGTGCGCAGCAAAGTTGGTCTACTGAACTGGAAAATCATAACAAAACATACCTGAGATGGATAGGAAACTCTCTTAGAGGACCTTATCAGCAAAGGGTCCTTTGTATTGGTACCCAACTGCAAAGGGTTAATGCTGAACAAGAATAATAGATTTTAATATTTACTTTTAGTCATGTGATATACCTTTGTTATAACAATATGTACTAAAAAATATGTGTTTGTAAATTATAAAAATAAGACCAAAATAAAATTTATTTCGTGTATGTAAATTGTTAGTTTTATTATTATTTGTCTATCGTTTCCATTTTTTAATTAAAAAACTAGTGAATAAAGCAGAAGATAATATCTAAATATACAATGAGATAAAATAGTGTTTGATTCTTATACCTCTAAAATATTAAATTATAAATAAAATAAAAATAATTATACACTTTTTTCACAATAGTTTATTGTTTTTCAAATGTGTTTTATCTATCACAATGTTATCTTCAATCAGTTTACAAATAAGCCATATAGAGGATATGTAAACTTCTGTATCTGTAAACTCACTAAAGATAGCGATGTGGATGGAAACTATTGTGATATATTGATGAATAAATTAAGTAATTAGTGAGCACTATATTTTTTTCCAGGAAGATAAAAATTATTATTAGCCTTGTTTGTATATAAGTAAAAATGTATTGATATTAGCATAACCAAAATTTGAGAACTTTTATTGAAAGTTTTTTCCTGAAAAAAAATTGTGAAAAAATTACTTGGTAGATATGAAAAATAATATGTAGCACTTTTTTTTAAATTTTTATTTGGTATAAGATACGGCACTTCAAAAGTTTTCTGATTAGTGTGATTTTTTTTTTTAATAAAACAATTTTAGTCACAAATCTACATTAGCAACACATTTGTTTATCCAGTTTTTTCATAAAGTAGTTTAGTAGGCTACTTTTCATAAAGTACAGTTAAAATTAAAACATTTTATGATTAAAATATATACATTTTATTAAAATGAAATATATTATAAATGAGAATAACTTCAAAAATGACCACTTCTTTTTCTTCCTGTAAACTTTGTATCTTCTCGTACAGTTTTTCCTTGCCTTCTTCGCCTTTCTTTTTTTTCAAGAATCCAGTCACGACTTTTTTTTAATGATTTTCCTCTAAGCTTATTAAACCTTTCTCTCTTCCTTGTAAATGCTACTGTCTTTCCTACTTCACTGTCACCTAGTGCTTTTGGCAAAGGAGTAGCAGCACCTGTCATTAAAACCAGAAAAAATTTCTTAGCTTTAGTTGAGTTAGGATAGTCGACAACTATTCCACCACTAAACCCTGCTTTCATAGCCTCAGTAGTTACCATTTCTATTTGGTTGGCATTTTCAGGATAAAACTGGAAAACTGCTCTTGCTGTACGACTTAAACTAGCATACAAAGATGAAAAAAATTTATACAGTCTTCTAGTTGGCTTGTGTGATGTGCGGTCAGCATTACAAAGCCACTGTAAGGCACTTATGCTAATGGCACCATCAAATGTTCCTGCTTTAAATGGCACTCCATCTCCCATATCACCTAATAACAAGTCACCTTCTACTTCACGCTCTTGGGCAACTGTTAACATTGCTGTAGATATATCAATACCTATCCAAAGATGGCCTTGGTCTTCCAATACACTTCCACTAAGTCCAGAACCACAACCAATATCCAGAAGAAGGCTTGGCTGATCTTCTGGTAAGGTTAATAATTCAACAGCACGCTCACTCATTTGCACTTGGATATCAATAATACGTGAATTTTGTGAATACTTTTGTGCCTCGCTTTCATTATAATATATTTCGGGCGGAGCTTGGTGTTCTGGTCTTTTAGACGCCATTTCACAGATTTTGGACTAAACGTAATTAAAAAAACAATTTCGTCATTTTCCTGATTCAGACTTACGTGTATAAATAAGTATACCTAAACACTTCAACATAACCTCAAAACCTAAATTAGATAAAACGTGTTATTGAAACGGAGAAGTCAGTGTAAGCATTGATGAGTACTTCTTCTATGGATTACAGCATAACTCAGTATACTGTATACTTATTTAGATAACTTGCTAAATCGAAGGTGAGGACAATATATATATAGTTTATTTTTATATATTTATATTTATTTATATATATATATATTATATAAAATATTTATATAAATATATATATATATATATATCCACATACATACATAGACATTTTAAAGGTAAATTGGTGTGTGTGTGCGACAAGTAAATTATTGATAGTTTTAAAAAATAATTAGTTATTAATTTGTAAGAAAAATGTAGTTACTTTTTAAATCAATATAACAGTTTAACTAATTTAGTTACCAGCATTATTTTTTTACAAACATGTGCGTTGTAGTATAAATTCAATTTTAGGAATGTTAATATCTATTTATTGTATGTGTCAATTTTCTACCTTTCTGTAACAATTTTAGAATACAGTATTTTCAGAACATACATTTTAATAATTAGTAGTTTATCTATGCTATGAGTAAAAATATAAGTTTTACGTTGTGACTACTTCTCTGTGAGCTTTTTCGATGATGCCCATGTAATTTAATAGGTATAGATTTGGCAAACATGTTGTCATTGTATTTTAGTATAAATATTAGTCATTATTCTTCATTTCATATTGTCCGATCTTTGTAGACATTATAGAGAATAGTGGTTCCAGTAGAAGAAAAACGTTGTTTTGTGTCTTCTGGTGTAATTTTAAGTTAAACTCCTTAGTATATAATTTCAAAATAAGAAGTTCTTATATGAAGGCAGATTTGTTTGAAAAATCGTATTTAAATATTGTCTAGCTTAGTAGCCTAGATTTTTACTCTTGCAACTTATATTGAGGAAGGAAAATTGTAAGTTATATTTATAGTAAGTTCAAATTACATCAAGTGATTTCAAGTTTATTTGGTCAAAATGAGTTTACAGTGGACATTAATAGCATCATTTTTGTATGTGGAAATTGCTGTTGTACTTCTTCTTGTGTTACCTATTGCCTCACCTAAAAGATGGCAAAAATTATTTAAATCAAGATTCTTACAAGTTATAACAAGTCAAGCATCATGGTATTTTGCATTTATTATCTTTGTTCTTGTTCTGTTCCTCTTGGATGCTATTCGTGAGATGAGAAAATATTCCAGTAATGAGTTCACTGATCATTCCCATGCTCACCTTGACGCTGAAATGCAGGGAAACATGAGATTATTTAGAGCTCAAAGAAATTTTTATATATCTGGATTTGCACTTTTCTTGAGCTTAGTAATCCGACGACTTGTAACACTAATTTCTGAACAAGCCACCTTATTGGCACAAAGTGAAGCTGCCTTGAAACAAGCGCAGTCAGCTACTTCTACTGCAAGGTCATTATTGTCTCAAAAAGGTGCTGGTGAAGTTGCACAAAATAGCACTAATGAGGCTCATGATACTGAAATAAATGAACTAAAGGAAAAGTTGAAAGAAGTTGGAAAATTGAAAGATGAACTTAAAGCTGCCGAACAAGAGTTGGTACGTGCAAATAAAGATAAAGAAGCAATGAAAAGTCAAGCAACATCTCTCGAAGCGGAATATGATAGGTTATTGGAAGAACACCGTAAACTTCAGTTAAAAGTAGATACACAGGGTGAAAACAAAAAGGATGAGTAAACTACCTAATAAATATGTAGATGTTGGTTATTTATTCAATGCAACATAATTTACCTTTAGATATTTTCATATATTAGGCCCTAATTAAGGTAATTGTAAAATGTGGATTTCATTAAATTTTATTCTACATAAAGATTATGTCTTAAATTTCATATTTTTCTAGATGGCAAGTTACATCTTAAAGTGCCTTGTAAGGTGTACTTTGCATAATTAAGCCAGTTGAAATTTGACAACTTTTTTTTTTAATATCAATTTGTACAAGAGGGTATTTATGCAGGTTGTTTTTTTCAAATAGTGATTTCTGAATATTTTTTATTGTTATTAACTTACTAAATATTGTTAAATGGATATACCTTACTAATCCATTTAATATATTTAACTGCGGAAAATAATTTTTAAAAATTAATAATTAATTATTTTAAATAAAATTAATAATTTTGTAATAAAATTAATAATTTTTAAAAATTATTTTTTAACCAGATTTTATGCTGTTTTTTTTTTCAAAACTATTTTGTAATACCTTTGCTATTTATATTGCGTGAAACATACTAGGTTTCACCAACTTGCTGCTAATGCGCTCTATCATTTATTATATCAACTTATGCTCATGTGTGTTACCACATTCTAATAGGCATTATTAGTGCATATTACTTTGTTTGTTCTTGTAATCAAAATGTTAAAATAGTGTCCGTTTAATGAAATAGATCTTTTCACCCACAATAATGTTAGTTAGGTCCTTGAGCATTTCTAAAAAAGAGGGTTTTATTGTATTAGCAATCAAAAACATGTTACCTACTTCAGCACTGTAGGAATTTCGTGGTTATACAGGTCACATATGTTCAGTTTTTATCATACTTTATTTGTTTTCATATTTTGGCTTATTGCTTTTGGGTATATAATCATTTAAGCAAAAAAAATTACTGAAAAATTGAAAACAGCCTATACTGCATATTTACTTACAAAAGTAATGTCAAGTAATCACTACTATTTGAACTTGTTGACATCATGAAATTTATTACTGTCAAATTCTGCTCATTAAGCAAATTGTTTCACCTAACACAATCAATAAGTAGGACATCCAGATGAATATACAAATTCAGTTTTCTTTTTTCTGTCTTTTAACAAGTTGCATATTTGAATAGTTAGCATATTAAATAAAATGTTGGCCTAATATTAAGTAATGTTATAATAGGCCTGCACTATGATATTTTTAAAAAAAGGTTTAAACATTGCAACTATAAGACCAGTTATTTGATAAAATTAGTGATATCTAGTAAATTATCAATAACAACTAGTATGCCTACTCATTTACCATATTACTATAATTCTACATAGGCCTAATTATTTTTCTATTTCCAATTTTGACATATTCATTGTTATAGAGTTTTAATTGCTGTCTTAAATTTATACATTCAGATGCCAGCAAGGTTAAAATAAATTGATATTGTTAAAGTTCATGTTTCCAAGGCTTATTTGCAAATGATTGTAATTGTTAACCTTAGATAAGCAAGCTTAAAGTACTTAAATGAATTAAATAAAAGCTGGATTTTTATTGTGCCTATTAATATTACTGTGTGTGTGTTATATAAAAAAATTTAACTGATCCTGTTTTATTTTTGTGCTGTCATGTTTCTGGTTTTGAAAAGTTGCAAATTTTTCACTGTAATTTTGTATGACATAACTTTTATTATTTGTATTTATTAAAAATATATTCTATGTTTGAACAAGATATCTTGTATGCACAGATAGGCTTGTAAAAAAAGTAGGCTATTAAAAATTCATGAATATTTAATTTTAAAACAAGTAAAGTATCATTTTATTAAAAATTTTTGTATCACCTATCACATTTTGTGATTAAGTTAACTATATTTTTTAAGTAATTATTAAAGAATACTGTAATAACAAAAACTTAATGTTTGTCATAAATAAGTTTTTTTACTAAAACTGAGTTAACTTTTGTGAGAATAGAAAATCTAATTGAAATAGTTTTAAAATTCTGAATATCACCACTTGGTCTGCAAAGTTAAAATATTTACATTCATTTTATCATTACAACTCAAACATAGTCTTGTTTATATTCTATTTAGTCTTGTTTATATTCTATTTAGACTTGAGCAAAGTCCTTTTCTGTTAATCATTTAGTGACATTCTTTGTACATTATTACTTGCCACTATATAAGTTTTAAATAAATTACCGTAAGCAAAATTGTAATTGCTTAAAAGCATTAAGTATAAATTTCAAAAACAGAAAAGAAAGACTTTAGATTAATTTCTTTATATTGATAGCATTCTTTGTTAGCGATTTTTTTTTTCTTTGTGTAGCTCAAAAAATTATTGATACTTTTCTTAAATATCTGATTACATGCATACATTTTTATTTGCAATTTAGTAATGTAAGTGTGGGTTTACTGTTAGTTTTTTATTGTTTAATATAAATTTAAAATATTTGTAACAAAAGTGTGCTGTAAAACATTTGTTTGTGCATTTATTTACTATTTTTTATGTTTTTTTAAATTTTCATTAAAATAGTTTATTGTGGTGTTATGATTTTTTTTTTACTGAGTAATTTTATATATCATAAAATTGTGGTTTGAAAACTCTTACAACTTTGATTCATAAAAGTAAAAGACCCCATAATTTGTTATTTTGTAAAATTTCAAAGTTTTAAATAAGCTATGATTAATTACGGTAAGTTGAATATGAATTACTATGTTATTTTAAGTTTACATATAGTTAACTAAATATGTTAACTAAGTTTTATATAGTTAATGTCTTTTTTTTAATAATATGCCATTGTGTGTAATAATAACAGTTTTTGTTGTGAGTGTTAATAAAATATTTGTTTTTCAAATTTATTATTTCTATTTAACCTATATATACTTTTTCAGGATTTATGACAAAATATTTCTACTATCTTATGATAGGCATGGAATATGAAAAATATTTTAAAAAGTTATTATTGAATGTCTGTATATATAAATTGACAAACTAATTTCAATGAAATTATACACACACACACACACACATATATATATATATATATATATATATATATATATATATTATTATTATTATTATTATCTGCACATAGACCCTGTTGGATCACGCAAAGCACTCCGACTCATGTCTTGTTCCTTCTAATCCTCCACACCTACCTCATCCTGTCCCCATGGATCCTCTTCCGCTCCTCCATCCATTTTACCCCTGCTCTCTTTGGGATTTCATTCTCTGGGACCTTCCAACCGAGCATCTTTCTCCTGTATGCGCGCCTGTCTTCAACATCTGTTGAGTCTATTCCTGCGTCATGTAGGTATATATATATATATATATATATATATATATATATATATATATATAGTGTGTGTATAATTGTTTTTTATAATAGTCTGCTGAATGAATAAAGGAATCACAGTTATTTTATAATTATGGATCTAAGGAATGATTTCTCATTGATTATGTTTACCAAATGCAGCAAAAAAGTCTTGTATTTTTAATATATCTACATTACTAAAAAAATTTGAATTTTTTCTATTTATTTAATTCTTAAATTAAATTTTATAATTTTTATAAACAAGTTTGGGCTTACAGATATTTTTAACTGACAATAAAATGAGTGCTTCGAAAAGAGGTCAGTGCCATTAATTAAGGCCTAGGTGTGTAAAACTGCTTAGTCAGTATGACAGTCTTCTAACAACTGGTCACCTTGAATGTAAAGTGGTTAAATGTTTTATTATTGAGCTAACAATCCAATTAAAACTATAAAGTACCATGTGCACCATAGGTAGTGGAGATTTAAAACATGATTGGAATGTGAGGATTCATAAAAGTATCGCTTTTAAATAAAATGTAAGGTTTTTTATAAGTAGGCCTATAATTACATAACTCCTAGACTATTTATTTTATTTATGAGTACATCTTGCTGCCATCATTTTGCATTGCAGCACCCATTCTTATTTTTCAGTAACAATACTTTCAAAAATTATATTCTCTGAAATAGGTTTAAAAATAATTATGAGATTGACAGCAAGATGCAGAATTTACAAAATTTGATACTGAAAATGAAATTCACTTCTATATTAACAAGCAGGGACCCAGTCAGCAAGTTTCAATTGAAACAGCAATTTTGTGAAGCCATCAAGTAAAACATGGATTGCCTGTTTTGAAAAAAAATACCTAATATTAAAAAATTAATTAATGCAGTTTTTTTTGTGTTTAACATCCGACTATTGTGCACACTTGGGCTAATGCAGCCGATGGGATGATTTATGCCAATGAAAATGCCAAGCCCTGGCTGGGAATCGAACTCAGGGTGAAAGCTCAGTAAGTTATCAACTAGGCCACCAAGGCGGCTTAATGCAGATTTTAGTGCTGATTATGATGACAAGTTATAAATGATGTTTAAAAAGAATAATAATTAAAAAAAAATGTTTTCATATTTTGCAAAGGATAGGTTAATGTCCTTAATATATGGCCAAAGTAAATTTTTATGCCACATTTGAATATATATACATATATTTTATTTATTTATTATTATTTTTTTTTTGTTTTGGTGTTTAACGTCCTATTATTGTGCACACTTGGGCTAATACAGACGATGGGATGGTGTATAGCTTATGAAAATGCCAAGCCCTGGCCGAGAATCGAACCCGGGTTCTCGAGGTGAAAGCCCAGTATGCAATCAATTAGGTCACCGAGGCAGTTCTATGTATATATAAGCATATATATATATATTTGTGTGTGTAACTTTGTTTTGTTTTTAGTCCCAATTTGATTCAAATGTGGCACAAAAATTTACTTTTGCTATACCTTGTACAAGTTACCTATTATCAGTTGCAAATACGAAAACAATTCTACTATATATATATATATATATATATATATATATATATATATATATATATACACACACACACACACACACACACTCATACAGGTGAATTTTAAGTGTACACCTACTTTTTATTACATTTTCCCAAATGTTTGACAACCACTATCAATGAAACCAATTATTGACAAAGTTGATATTTTTGGTCTATTAACTTATTCACTCGTAAAATGGCAAGAAAAGGAAACTCAATTCTGTGACCTGAAGCCCAGTTTATAGTTTTAATTAATATTGTTCTTATGAAATATCAATTCTATGGCCTGTAGCTCCAGGTCAATATTTACTATTCCTCTAAGTTTAAATTTGTAATCCCATGGACGTGTTGCGCAATACAACTAACGCGCACTCGTAATTCGTATTGCGACGGACAAGCTGAGTTGTTTTCTGACACACACACACATGACACATCGACATATCCAGTAGAATTCGTTGTATAGTTACAACTGGTTGCGTCAGAATGCACTTATCCTTTACGTATTTGTTGGTGTTTGATTGGTGAAAAGAAAGTCAGGCTAGTCTGAAATTTGAAACCTTCCACGTATGCTTAGAAATCAGAATAACTATTATTTTCCGTTTCGCCTTTCAATCAAAACAATTGTAAACATTACAACACGTACTCTTGAAATCAGAATAATTATTATTTTCAAGTATAGACAATTATAAAAATTACAACAGGTAATTAACAGTGCAATAATTATGAGTAATTTTTCTCAATTCAATACAGTTATTGTAAAAGAAATTCACAATGAGCTTTTTTAGAAGGGCTCGGGGGTCAATGTGCTAAAGCACTGGTCAGTCTGCTGCATTTCTGAACTGCACTCATCAAAGTTCTTAGTTCGGCCGCAATTACTCCTTACCGTTAACGCCGATAACTCGTCCGCAATATTCCAACTGGCAAAGTATGAACGTTCAGCAAAAACAAAAAGCGTTTTTGGTGAGTGAAGGATAAAATATTATCAGTTCTTCCAACGGAAATGCCCCCCACATTCATTGTCCTGTCACTGTCACCGCTAATCGTTGGGATATTTACAGACTATTTTGTTGTTGAATGTATTTAGGTATTTATGCAAGTTAACTAATCAATTGGGGGTCGAGATAAGGCACTAAAAAACATAACAGTAGTAACTAAGACCGAACCTGTGTACTGGCTAAAGTTGTAGTGGGAGATAATATAAGTTGTAGACAACTGTCCACTATCAACACTCTGCGATCATTTGAGGTAGGCCTACGTCTCTGTCAAAAGTTCAAACTTGAATATTATTACAATAATCTGTAACCGGTAGACTACTAGAATATATGAGAAAATAAAAACCTTTTTCCAAAAACTTTGCAAACATATTGGGTAGTTTTCACTTCTTATAACTTTAATTTTATATGTAGCTGCCTTGTATAAAATTATATACAGGAACAACAAAATTGGTAAGTACAATTTATATATATATATATATATATATATATATATATATATATATATATACACTCTCTCTCTCTCTCACACACACACACACACACATATATATATATATATATATATATATATATATATATATATATATATATACACTCTCTCTCTCTCTCTCTCTCACACACACACACACACACACACACACACACACACACACACACACACACACTTTACTAATCATTTTTTGAAAGAAGAAGAAGAAGAAGAAAGTATATATATTCAACAATACATTTTGAAACTATCTACAGTATGTATAAAAAATAGCCTAATAACTGATTTAATTTAATTTTAATGTTTTGGAAGAACAAATTTTTGTTTGTAAGTAGTAAGTGGATATCAAAACTCATAAGATAAAAAGCAAAGAATACAGAAAGCAGAATTAGGTCAAGAAAATAATTATAAAAAGATGTAAGTGTATAATTTAACCTCAACCTTATAGTTTTTTAAAATTTTAATTTTCTATTTGTACTAGTACTAATTTAACTGTTTGTGGTTGTGTTAGGAGCCAACTAAAAATAAACAGTGGATGGTTCAGGTGGAGGCTGACAAGGACATGTGAATTCTTTGTTAGTTGCCTCCCATAGGGAATGTGCAGATTAGCTGCATCTATTAAGAGGGAGTTGGAATCTCTTGTGGTACCCCAGGCAAACAACATATCCACACATTTTTACATTTATACAAATACATCTACATGTTTTGTACATCCCTTTTTCAGGCAGGTCCCCTCTTTTTGGATCTAATTGACTTGGACCTGACTATTGTTTCCGGATGTGACTTCCTTTATAGTAAATGAATAGCCGCCTCGGTGGCCTAGTTGATAGCATACTAGGCTTTCACCCTGAGGACCCGGGTTCGATTCTTGACCAGGGCTTGACATTTTCATACACTATAAATCATCCCATCATCTGCATTAGCCCAAGTGTGCATAATAGTCGGACGTTAAACACCAAAATAAAAAAAAAATTAGTAAATGAAAGGAAGTTACTGGACCAGTATCTACGCATGTCTGGAAGTGGTGATACTACTTGGCTAATTTTTTGGAAAAGATTTATGATGTTTTGTATAAAAAAAGTTAATGTTTTTGAAGGTGAAAAAGTGATATTTTTAACAGAAACCCTGCTTTTAAAATTCCTTAAAAGCTTCATATTTTCAATTTTTTTTCTGTCTATTCACTTGGTATAGACTGTTTAATATACAGTGTGTTGAAGATTTTCCAACTCCATGAATAGTTTTGAAATGAATGAAGGTACACATTTGAAAATTCACAGGTCAATATTCATGTTAAAATTCAACATTTTGAGATGATTGGTTAACATTTGCCCACATGACATGATGACCTATGAATAGTCACCAAAATATCAAAATGGAAGTGTATGTTGTGTTGTCTCTCATTTTAAAAGTCATTACCTTAAGAAGAATGCTACAGTCCAGAGTTCTCTCAAGAATGGCAACTGTTAACATTTCTAATGTAATGAAATTACTGTTAAATTAAAATACAAAGATTGTATTAAACACATACATTAAAGTAGATTCTGAAAATGTCGACTCTTTACAGTTTGACAGTTAGTGAGGCCGTGGTAAAAGACTGAAACTGCTTTTGTGAGAACCTCTTGTAAACACTGCTTTTCTTGCAATATTTTGTACCATAAATCTGCAAGGTTTTGAAATTTTCAAATTTTAATAAAAATTTAAAAATATACTTGACTGTGCAGATTGTAGATTACAGATCTGTGAATTTTGGAATTTAATGGGTAATTTTGAAGGTAAATAAACAAATTAAAAAAGTGTAAAGTGAAGGTAGAATTAGTTTATGTACTATTTGGACTACCACAATTTTGAAACATATTTTTGATTGGTAGCAAACTTGTGTAAGCAATATGTTAACAAATTGTGCACCAGGTTTTGATTATTGCATATTGAAATGATCATTTATGTATTGTTGTTCAATATTTCTTGGAAATTCAAAACAGTTGGCCTAAAACTATGCAGTGATTTTTTTCTTATAATTGATGTAAAAGTTTTTTTGTGAACATAAACTATTAAACTATTTTTTTCAGATGAAGTTGAGAAGCTCAGCGGTAAAAGCTGGAAAAGTTAACCCAGTGGTAAGTTTATTTTTTATTTCTTAATCATAAATAATATTTTTAATACTATTGACAACCCATATATGAACTGTTAAGGAGTCTCTGGTATTGGTAAATATAGTTAATAATTAGAAATAGTTTGTAATACAAATTGAAAATTGTTATGAAATTTGTCTTTTTATAAATTGGTAAATTTTTGTGATCGCATAGTGGCAGATAAAAAAGTATATCTCAATCAAGGGGTACCTATAGATGGCTATGTTTGGTCCATTTGTACAGGCTCAAATACTCTCAACTTAGTATTGTATTACTTGAAATCAAAATATTAGTACTTGTAGAGATAAGCTAAAACTTCAGCGAGGTAGTGTGTTCTTTGTAAAATTATTATTCACAGATATGGTTTTGGAAGACATGATTGAAAAACCAAAATTTCAGTGTAATTTCTTGAAAGTGGTTCATCAGATTTTCAGATTTCGGACTTACATGCCAAATTACATTGAAATTGGTAAATTCCTTTATTTTTCATTAATATTCTCAGATAAAGAGACACCCTTGTAAAAACTACTTTTTTGGATTAAAGAATCTGAAAACAGAGAAGTCCATCAAAATCTCAACAAATTGTTTCATATCTGCTTTACTTTGTATAGTGAGATAGGGAAGTAGCAGCCGCCTCAGTGGCCTAGTTGATAGCATACTAGGCTTTCACCCCGAGGACCCGGGTTTGATTCCCGGCCAGGGCTTGGCATTTTCATATGCTATTAATCATCCCATCGTCTGCATTAGCCCAAGTGTGCACAATAGTTGGACGTTAAACACTTTAAGATATAAAGCTTTAAAAAAAAAAAACTTAACTTTTAAAAAAAAAAAAAAAAAAAAAAAAAATTAACCTTATGAAAGTGATGTGTAGACCACATTGAATTTTCTCGATAAAGGCACCATACTTGTTATATTTATTGACATTTTAGACAAATTAAATTTTAAACATGACCAAGTTTGTTTACTGCTTAGGCAACAGTAGTACTGTTAGAAAATTTTCATTTAATTAGTGAGCTATTAATCCATCATTGTAATACCCACATCCGGTACCTTAAAACAAGCTCTAGATCCTTACCGCGCTCTCATTTTATACCAGAAAAAATATTATAACGAATTACAATGATTACACATCACAAAAAACAGTAATCTGCAGAGGGATACCAATCCCTGTGTGCAGTCTGGTTACCTTATAAACTAAAAAGTTAAACTAAAATAGAACGTAATTAACATTAACCTAGCAACATTACAATAAAAATTCTTTTTTATTTAATTTATTTTTTAACCAATCATTAGGCAACTTATTAAAAGTTGTTATTGTCTTAATGTAACTATCCTTAAGAATTATCAATTTATTCCTTTTGGCAGAACACTTTTATTTCTAACAATACTTGAAGAATTTTTAAATTTATTAGAAATTACATTGTAATGAAATCTTACCAATTCAAGAGCATTCAAGGGAGATTTATTTTTATGTATTATCTTTAATATATGATTTTGCATATATTGCAGTATATTTAAAGTAGTGGGATATGCTCCCTCCAAGCTATAATCCCATAATTAGTGATACTTTGTTAATGATATAAGATCATTAACGTATTAGTTGCTTGTATTTAGCCAAATTTTGAAAAAAAAATAAGATATTTTGTTTTATTTATTAAATATTCTATGTGTTTATTCCATTTATATATATTCCTTATTATGTATTTATATATATATTCATTTATATATAGCCGCCTCGGTGGTCTCGTGGATAGCGTATTAGGCTTTCACCCCGAGGACCCGGCGAGGGCTTGGCATTTTCATACGCTATACATCATCCCATCGTCTTTATTAGCCCAAGTGTGCACAATAGTCGGACGTTAAACACCAAAAAAAAAAAAAAAAAAACAAAAAAAATTCATTTATATATATATATATATATTGTTTATATATATTCATTTATATATAAAGTGTTTTTGTTAACGTCCATACTTTATCAATTAATGAGATCAAGCAATCAGCATTAATTATAAGAGTAACTGTGTCTCAAATTAAAAAACGTTGAGGTGTGCAAATTAGATAGCAGATTGACCAGTGCTCTAGCCACATTGTACATCCTTACATACAGTACAAGTATTTTGATGTTTAGTTTGTAAACACGCAAAGGAAATGTAATTTAAATAATAAATATTGAGAATACTCTGAACTGAACCTTCTTGTATATTTTTTTCTTATAATTGATGTAATAGATTTTTTTTATCGACATAAACTATTAAAACTATTTTTTTCAGATGAAGTTGAGAAGCTCGGTAGTAAAAGCTGGGAAAGTTAACCCAGTGGTAAGTTTATTTTTTATTTCTTAATCATAAACAATATTTTTTTAATACTTTTGTCAACCCATATATGAACTGTTAAGGAGTTTCTGGTATTGGTAAATATAGTTAATAATTAAAAATAATTTGTACAAATTATACAAATTGAAAGTCCTGTTGTTTGTCCTTTGATAAATTGGCAAATTTTTTGCCATCACATAGTGGCAAGTAGAAAGTGTATACCTATAGGTGGTTGTTTGGAAGAATCTGTGTTTGGTCCATCTGTACAGGTTGAAAAACTCGCAACTTAGTAATGATACAATACTATTTGAAATCTAGTATTAGTACTTATAGAAATAATCTAAGACTTCAATGATTCCTAGCAACAGTGGTTGTGTCCTATATAATGTCCTTTGTAAAATTATTTTCATTATTATAACATAGCCACCGGACCACACATTCAAATAATTAGGATTATGACCTATTCTTCCCATCAGTGATCTATCCACTCACCTCATAAAGCCTACTGCGGTTTCGAAACTTTATCGTTTCATCTTCAGGCCGTTACACAATATGTTAAATTCCTCTGTCGAGGTCGTCACAAAGTCAAACAAAACATTAAAACATACATCAAAAACACTGAGCACAATTACCCGTTATAATATTCACCATGAAATTCGGCTTGGCCAAGCTACACATGCGACTTGTACCTCGTTACATTCCGGAAGATTAAACAATAGAGTTTCGAAACCGAGTAGCCTTTATGAGGTGAGTAGATAGACCACTGACGGGAAGAATAGGTAAAATTATTATTCAAAAATTTGGTTTGGAAGACATGAACAAAAAACTAAAAGTTCGGTGTAATTTCTTAAAATTAACAGCTGTCAAGTCTGGTATTTCAAGTAAATTGGTTGAGAAAATCTGTTCTAGACAATTTTTTTTTAGTGGTCCATAAAAAGTTTTGTGTGTGTGTGTGTGTGTGTGTGTGTGTGTGTGTGTGTGTGTGTGTGTGTGTGTGTGTGTGTTAGCACTCTTCTGTTCACAATTTAAGTCCAATTTAATTTATATTTTGCACAAAATCGATTTTGACAATAGCTTAGCCAGACAAGGTCATTACTTATCAAAATATGTTGAACAGTTTACAAATGGCGCTCATTTCAATTGTTTCAAAAAAATCATACTAACTTTTTTATCCTACACTTTTTTGAAAATCTAATTTCACCTTTGTAGTCAGCTATAACATCTGCGTTAACAAGCATTTTTGAATTTTCAAATTCCATTGAAAATAGGAAAGCGAAACTAGCAACAAGTCATAGTTAATTTTTGTATCATTATGAAAGTTCAAAATGCCAATTTATGTAGATCCTAATGCCAATTATTATGGTGAAATCAAATTTTAAAAAAGTATTAAGTAACAAAAATTGTTGTCAGAAATTCACTTTACTCGTATTAGTGAGCAAGCTGCATGCATTTATTATTTTCTGTTGTTCTGCTTGCTCCTAGAATAGAACGTTAAGGGACTGTCCTGATGAGTTAGAAAGTTGAGTAAGTTATTTTGATTTTCACAATAATCTAGACTAATCTGTACTAATATGAAAGTTACATTGTTTCAAACAAGATTTATTCAGATATTAATGTAACCTTGGCAATTTGAATAAACAGTGTTTTTCTAAACGTGCCAACACTGGAATAAGAATACTGAAAACATTAAATAAGAGACTTTATCTACTTTTTACTTTACAATAAAATTAATGGTGTAGGTATTTGAAGTTTTAAAATTTAGTCACCATTAGCCTATATATGTACATAACAATATGGCAGTCAACTTTTAAATTCCTTGTATTGATTGCAAGTTTTTGTACTATTTTCTAAAACATCCTAATTTAGATTATTCTTGCTTCTGGGTGCTTTTTCATTTAACTGTTTGTGTGCAAGATATGATTGCTCAAATTTGAAAAAATATTAAAAATACACAGACAATGTTATGACTTTTATATTAGTTTATAGGGATAATTTTTTTTAAACATTTTATCATTTGACAAACAACAGATACATTGTAAATTGATTTTTTTTCTACAGTGATGTCATAATTTTTATGCTTCAATGAAGGTGAGCTGTAGGAAAATGTAAAATACAGCAGAAGTTTCTTAAACAACATAGAAATAAGCCTAACATGAAAACACAAGAGTTCTGTAAGATATGTTGAAACTTTGTTAAATGAGGATAATTATACTTTTTAGTAAAACGTCTTGTTAATATTTTAAGTTACTTATTAAATATATTCATTCCAGAACACTCGATTGTGGAGCAAGAAATTAAATTCTACGTCCTTAAGGAAACACAATATTCCTGAAAGCAATTACCAATATCGTAAGAGAAATGCAAATAAATATGATTATAATGTCTTAACCAGACAAGAGAAAACCAAAATTAACATGGCGAAGAATAAAGGACGTTTTTCCAGTGCAAGGAAGGCTGGCAGGCCAGCAGTATCATCACGCTTAAAAAATAAGAACGTGACTCTCAATTTGAAAAACTGTGATGGGTCAGTTGTGATTTTATCTAAGAAGAAATATAAGAAGAGAAATGTGAATGTTTGCAAAGACAATTTACCTCTGCTAAATATTCGGTAAGTACAAGGTTATATCTTATCATTTCATATTACTAATGGTAACACAAATCACATTTTTAAAGTATGGATGACTGCCATTTTTTTACTGTTAAATGGATTTTGCTGGGTAACAAAATAGTTCAAGCTATTACTAAAATCAATTTTTGTGCAAAAAATTTGTGTGAAATTGCAAAATATTTTTAAAAACTCTTCCAAAAGTTGTACAGAGTGGTCCATGGGAAATGGATGTTTTTGAATCGCGTTGTACTCGGCAACTGGTGGAGAGGGATACTCGCGGTGGACATAACTCAACTCCCTACTTCATGCCATTTATTCGCCATTATGCCACTGTGGATGAAATATCATTGCTTGTTTGCGTACGATACTTTTGTAAAGAGTGGTGGGTCTGTGGTTGAAACTCAACGATACATCAGGCGTCACTTTCTTATCCTGTGCCATAGTGAAATAGCGAGTTGCAACACAATTTTAAGGTGGGTGAATGCATTTAGATCAAAGGGATCTGTTATGAAAACAAAGCCACCTGGCCCCACATGTAGAGTGAGAGAGGCGATTCAACGCAGTCCCGGCCGTTCTGCTAGGCGTCACGCTATGGAACTTGGACTGAGTATAAGCACAGTAAAGCATATCTAACACAAGGATTTAGGCTCACACCCATATAAAATTATAGTTGTACAGAAGGTAAATACTGCCGATCATCAAGAACACCTCACGTTTGCTGAGAAAATGTTTGAAGATTATGAGTAACTGACAATTTTGATGAGTGATGAAGCTGATTTCCATTTGAATGGGGTTGTTAATAAGCAGAAATATTGTTATGGGGCTTTGGAAAATCCTCGTGTGCTACAGCAGAGACCATTGCACAGTCCAAAAGTGACCGTTTAGTGAGAGGTAGGAAAGTTTGGGATTTTTGGACCGTTTTTCTTTGAAGAGAATGAAATTACTGTGACTGTGACTTCTAATCGATACATGAATATGATAAAAGACTTTTTTAGGCCAGAACTTGAAAGATGCGAAATTAACATGGATCACCTATGGTTCCAGCAAGACAGAGCTGCTGCTCATACAACCCGAGCTTCAATGGCTGCAGTTCAAGCATTGATCCCTGAACGAGTGATCTCACAGTTTGGTGATGTTGCGTAGCCTCCACACTCACCCGATCTATCCATGTGTGATTTCTTCCTGTGGCGTTACCTTAAAGCACATGTTTACAAAGAAAAACCATGTACTCTGGAAGAATTGAAGGCTGCAATAAGAAACCAAACTGAGCTAATCAACAAAGAATTATTGGGCAGAGTGGAAGCAAATATGAAAAAGACTGGAAATGTCTGTTCGTCACAACGGCTGTCATTTGAGTTTTATCTGAAAATAAAAAAATTGATGTAATTTTTTAAAATTGAAGTAATGTAATTTTTCTTTTAAATGACATAACTTTTACCATCACTTTTGCATAAATAAAAATTATCTGTGTTTAGAACTAATGGGGCAGTGATTTTTTCAAAACTTTCCGTTTCCCGTGGATCACCCTGTATAAAGGCAGGATCAGCATTTATTTCAAGGTTTTGGGTCTCACCACTATGATCATTATAACAGCTCATTTTTTGGTGTAAATTCACTAATAATTGTTAAAGTTTAAACTTTATGTAAGTCTTCATTCAATAATCTAAAGATCTTTGTTAATAATTTTTTTTACAATTAAAATATTAAATACAAATACTGTATACAAGGAGCACTGTAATGCATTTAACAAACACTAAAAGGTAAAATCCTTAAACCACAAATTAAACAAAATTAGTTAAATTATTTTGCTTTGATTTGGTTTTCTCTATCCTGCCATTACAGAAACACCATTTAAAATACTCTCGTACATCACCAACCTCAAGTGTGTTCATTTGCAATGGATTACTGGATACTGAAACCTCCTTACAGGGGAAAAAATAAATGTAATTGCAAAAGCCACTCTCAGGATCCACATAAACATTCTAAACTACACTTTAAAGGCTAGTTATAGAAAATTATGTTTCTAAAATTCTGTGGATTGACCAATGGAAAAACAATTCCACTGGAAGTACTCTTTTCAACGTTTAAATGAACCAAACGATTAGTAAACCTATAAAAAAAATTAATGAAAGGAAACAAAATTTTACATTGTACTGAAAAATTGGTCACATCATCACACATGAATAACAACACCATTTCAAAATTTCACATTTGTTAGTGTGTAAGATGTAGGTGTTACATTAAAAATTTGGATCACATTATTCTTGAATGCAGAGAATGGAAGAAAATCTAAGAACAGTTGCTTAATAGACGAGTGACAATGATAATGCAGAGCTTATTGCAAAAGTGTTCCATATACCTTTCCCTGTTAACCCATTGATGCTCAACTGTACAGGACACATTGAGAGACATACAAGATGTGTTTAGAAAATAACGAGAATTTTAATTTTTTTAACAAGATATTTATTCATTCTTCTACATTGATGTTGTCACCTTCAAAATAGTCCCCACTAGAGATTATGCACTTGTGCCAGAGCTTCTTCCAATCCTTGAAACAATTCTCAAACTCGATCTTTGAGATAGCCTTTAGTTCTTTCAGCAATGCACTTTTAATGTCATCTACGGCTGTAAAACGACGCCCCTTTAAGGTTCTCTTTAATTTTGGAAATATGAAAAAGTCACACAGAGCCATGTCTGGCAAAAATGGAGGCTGGGACATCGTTACAGTACTGTTTTTGGCCAAAAATTCACGTTTCAGTAATTCTGTATCGTCGTTGACTTCATTTAGTGACTCCTGAGCAAATTAAATTCGCCGTTGTTTGTTCAAAATTCAACTATTTTGGAACGAATTTTGCTGCCACGCGTTTCATACACAAAACATTGGAAACAATGTCATGACATGATCCAATCGATATGCCAACATCATAGTGACCTCTCTAATTGTGATTTGGCGATTGTTCATAACCATTTCTTTCACTTTATCCACGTTTTCATCGGTTGTTGATGTGCTGGGGCGTCCAGGGCGTTAGTCATCTTCAACGTCTTCACGGCCTTCTTGGAAACGCTTATACCACTCGTAAACTCTTGCTTTACTCATAGCAGACTCACCATACACCTTTGTTAACATTTCACACTTTGTTACACTTTATTTCATTTGTTATGCAAAATTTTATACAAATTCTTTGATCCATTTCTTTTAACAAACGAAAATCGTTGAGCTCATAAAAACACGTCTAACCTTAGTGGCTGTCACAGACAAAGTCAACAACGAAAACAGCTGAAAGTTTTATCATACTTCAAGGGCATGTATACCAACATAATAAAAGAAAATGTTTGACAATCGGACTCTCCAAGCCCGCGAAATTTAAAAATTCTCTTTACTATCTGAACACACCTTGTATACTAAAAAAAAAGTAGGTAAAAACTTTAACCTGATGAACATTTCAGAAACATAACTGCGATATTTAGATAGATACTAGATACTCTATAATACAGTAACACAAGATTCTGAAATAAGTACAATATGAGACATTGCTCAGCCTCTTCTCCTGATTGGTCTTGACCAAACTGTAGGCTGCTACCACCTGACTTACATCCAATGGAGCAGTTCATCTCATGATATTTTATTAGTTATAAAACATCTAGTTCACTATATCATTAATGAACCAGACTCTGACTATCTTGGTTCATTTATTTCATCTTAGATTCATTCATGGGTAGACCAAGTTCTAATTCCTGAGTTCCACACCTGGTTCTTAAACTTAAAAAACTTACTTTTTGTTTATAGCTGCGTGGACCAATTAACAGGCGAAAATCAAATTGGAATCCCTTTTCACAAGCGCTTCCTGCCCTTAATTAAACCCTTGGTTGGAAACTCACATTCACAGGAAACTGATGTTTCAGAAACCTGCGACTTGAACAAGAATTGCCAAGACGAAGAATACTTGAAGGAATTGGCCAAGATGTTGCAGTTAATAAATGATGATGAAAACTTTTCAAATAATCAAAATCTTTTGCCCAATGAAGATAATGACTATTTTTGGATTTAACATTACTATTTTCCCCTATTTTCGCTAATTTATTTGTGTCTGTAATAAATTTTGAATAAAATAAGTTCCTAGTGTAATGAAATTCCTAAATAAAAGTTGTTCGTAAGCATGCCAGGAGACTCAAACCCCTGTAGTCTTTAGCAACCAACCCTCTGGCCACTTTGGGGTCTTAAAATAAGCAATTTCAATTACATTCTAAGTGGTTAAACAACTTTACTAATAACACTTTTTAAATACCTAATTAAACTATCTAAACATGTCAATTAATATACAAATTAACTACAATAATTCATTTCATTCCTTGTATTCTTCATAGACAAATACATTCGTATTTCAATAATAACTGTTAAAATTATAATTAACAATAATTTAATAGTTTTTATTTATATTTGTCATAAACAATGACAATAAATAAGCCTCAGTTTAAATAGAACTATCAAAAGAACAGCTGTGGATCAAAATCATCCTTTCCAACATTTTCATAACGTATTTACTTTCCCATTGCATATTAAGTATTATGTTTTTATATTTTTAGAGTAAAAAAAACATATGTTTAGAAACCATAACTGCTGTGCACAATTAACTTAAATATACAGTTCTACATAAGTTCAACTCCTTCTAAATATTACTTATGCAACTGAGTAAACACTTTTGTAAGGTGGGATGCACACCAACTCAGCAGAAAATCATTGAACAAAAATTTTCATATACATGCAATTTAAATAGTCCTTAAAAAAATGAATCATCTTATTCAAAATTTAGTACACAATTCTGATTGAATGATATAAGCAAAATTTCAAAAATGAAAAAAATAATAAGGGAGTCAATTTTTTACAATTTTAACTATTATTATTCCCACCTCAATCAAATACTCATATAATAACTTCCAAAAACTTGTAACATTGAATAACATTAATTACATAAACAAACATATCAATATATTATTTTCAATAAAAATATGAAATTAACCCCATAAAATTCATAACATTTTGTCATTTTATTTTTTTTATTTTATTGTTATTTTTATTTATTTTTGTAAATTTGACTTAACCATTGTAAACAGAATTAAAATTTGCTGATAATATTTACAATTTGTAAAACCAATTTACAGAGATTTCAATACCAGTTTTAGCAGGGAAATAATATTTTCAAAAAAGTGTTATATAAAAGGAAAGATTTTTATTAGACCAAAATTGGAAATGGTATCTATAGTGCCAAAACAGACACATACAGATACACACACACACACACACACACACACACACACACACACACACACACACATTTTAACAACCTTCTAAACTTACTCTGAAGGTTAGGATCAGATCACACTTCATGGTTATTAGATATGATCTTGCCATGCTGCTTGTTCCAGTACCTACAATAGAAATTTGCTAATAATGAGAAATGTGCAAAGTAATAACAAATTTGGTTGTTAACACTTACCATTATTATGACTTCACTATATTCCTGATGTGGAGTTTTTGAATAAATTAAGAATTGGTGGTTCAAATTTTCTTCAATTGTAACAATAGCCCTTAATCAATAATCTACAATACTGCAGGATGGCTGATAGGAAACGGATTTTTTTTTAATTTTAAGGCCACATGGAACCACTTTGAGTCAATATTTCCGTCTCTTTTTCTTACCCGTGTTAGTACACTGTGATGATTCCAACCTCTTTTTCTTCCAATACTCCTTCATCCTATCCAATCTCCGCCTCCTGACCTCGTCTGACACCTCCACCGTCCCTCCTCATTCCGGATTTCCTATGTCAAACTTGATGTTTTTCAGAATGCTTCTGATTCTCGTTCTGTCTAGTGCATCCTCAATCTCCTGCAGATCCTTCAGAGTCTGTGAGACGTAGTGTCCTTGGGTCTTCCTATTAATATTTCTCATGACCAGCTGTTTCATAATCCTGCTGTTGGGCATCCTAAGGATGTGGAAGAGATGAGCAATTCTTCATTTTTTCATAACACTTGTAATTGGGTCTACCTGTTTATACACTGTCTCGTTGGTAGCGACTCTCTAGAAACCATCTTTCTGGTAACTCTTATTTAAACAGGTCCTAATGATTCTTCTCTCAATCTTAAGTAACTTGTCAGTCTTAGCATTATTCTTGTTCTGGTAAAGGGTCTCGCAGGCGTAGAGTGTTTCCAGGAGAACTACAGAACTGTAGTGTCTTACTTTTGACTTTATCGAGAGACTTTTTTTGTTTTAAGTTGACCACGTTAAAAATTGCGCTTTCTTGAGCTTCACTATTCTATTCAATATTGCAGGTTTTTTGTCCAAGTTATGGCAGATAATTTCTCCTAGATATTTAAATTGTTTTACTAGTTTTATGCTGCTCCCGTTGACATTAAGTTTTTTAAAAGCAGGGGGCTCCGTAGCCATAATTTCCGCCTTCTAATTATGGTATAGCTGGATATTTTATATAAATAAAACATAAAACCAGATGTTTTATAAATGTACAGTACTTATTTATTTTTTTTCACAATAAGTGTTATTATATAAAAAGCTTTGTCATTACCTATTTGCTTTTTTGAAATGAAAATTATTTATCAAAGATAATGTCAGTCAGGAGGTGTCCACCTTCTTGGATTCAGTGTTCAACTCTATGCTCAAAGTCTTTCATTACTCATTCCAGCAATGCACAATCCTGATCAATTGTTGCCTTTTCTGCTTAATTGTGTCTTAAGCTCCATCGATTGTTCGGGGTTTGTGAGTGCACATGCGAGATTTGAGAATGTTCCACAGAAAAAATGGTTGAATCTGAAGATCTTGGGGACCACAGGATGTCATCAAAACATGAATCGAACCTTTCTGGAAACACGTGACGAACCAAAGCAATTGCAAATCAAGATGTGTGTGGAGTGGCACTGTCCTGTTCAAAATAAACATTCATTATTGTGTAAACCTCTTCTTTTCAGCTGTGGTCATAAGAAAGTCTTTAACATGTGGGTGTAGCATTGACCATTTACTGTCAGAGTGGAGGTGCTTTCATTACAGAGAAAATATGGGCTGATGGTCCCAAAATGCCAACCGCATACCACACCGTTGGTGCGATGAGTGTAGAGATTCCGTGTTCAATTCAAGGATTTTCACTGACCCAGTAATGCAAATTTTGTTTGTTTACCACACCATTCAAATGAAAGCGAGACTCATCACTCATTTTGTTCTTCAAGCAGCACTGCATTTGGATAGTAAAGTTCTCTCATTGCTCATAATCTCTTTCTGCAAGGTTCTGAATAACACACATCTTGTATGAAATTTCAAATCTGCAAAATCTGTGTACATCAATTCATACACATGACTTAATCTTAATACATGTGCATATTTTCTTCCTGACTGACTTGGGGCTCTGAATCAGTGCTTGCTTAACCATCTTGATGTTTTGCAGTGTTCTTGCAGTCTTTTTGAGACCAGGTGGCTTCTTCTTTACAACACTTCCTGTTGTCCTCAAGTTATGAACCCACCTGAGAATAGTTTTCTGGTTGGGTGATATTTCTCTGGTATCATGGTGTCCATGGTTAAGGTGAATGTGAAAAAGCCATTGTACTACTCACCACTTTACATACACATCATAATATATTTGCCACTTAGCAAACATATGGTGTTCTACTGTCCACTGCTCCATGGCTACTGAAATGGCAATGTATAGCGAGGTCAGTGTTAATGCTTTCCCATTTTATAACTACCTCGGGACGAATACTATAGATTTCAAAAACATCCGATTTCTGTCAATCACATTATAGGTTCTTTTTGTAAATTATTCGTTTGGTGACAAACAAAGAGTGAACACTATCATATAAGACCCTGAACATTTGCTGAAAATATCCTAATACCGTTTTACCAAAGCTATACCCCAAAGGTACTCAAAAAGGGTAAAGGTCTACACACCCTACTGTTTGTACATCACTCGCCAGTCTGGGGTCAGTTCTCAGCCCTGCCTGGCTGATACTTGTTTGCTGGTGATCCAGTTGCAATCTATTGTTCAATGCTGATGTCCTGGTCTCCCTTCCAGACTATAGACAGACTCTTTGGTGTTTTATTGGAGAACTCTAGACTCTCCACTCCTACATTTTCTCTTTGCTTTTATTCAAAGTGGAATTCTAAATATCACATTGTTTTTAACAAGAGATTGTATTTTAGCAGTTTCGTCATTTTTATAAGTCTTTTTCAATAGTGTTAATCTTTTGGCTTACATTCGTAAAATCAAATTATGGTCTTTGTTCCAAATAACATTTTAAAGTAGAAGTTAGGAGAAAAATGTTATTATCTTTTCTTTGAACTGTTAAGTACTTTAGGAAAGTAAGTTGCTTAGCTAGAGTTTATGGTTATCGTATAGATAATAAAATTTATTTGTGCTAAAGCACAAGAATTTGTATAATAGTCAATAGTTCTAAGAATGGATTATATATGTACTTACTTGTTCTTTCAAACCCTTATATTAAAACTAAATTTGAAATAAAGCATTCACTTGAAAGGAAAACCTACTGAACTACATTAGTTAAGAAAATGCAATGGCTTCATTTTTTTGCAATTACATCCCTAGTAAATGTGAGTAAAATCTGACTTATTACATTTATTATTAATTTAATTTTATGTTTTTAACTTTGAAAAATAATTTGCTTACTGTTTAGAAATTTTTTATTTTTTCTGTTTGATCTTACTGAGCATATTATAGTTAAATCATTTTTCTGGTTTTGTTCCTCTAGTGCCCAAACGAAAAATTCGAAACATAATTAAGAAACAATTAGTATTAATAGTACTTACGCTAAAAAATTGAAAAAATATATCATGTCTGGTGAAAAATCAATATAGCTTCATTTCAAACTCTCTAATTGGAATTTGTTTGCTAAAATTTTGCAACTTTATGAGCTACAGTGTTGCATAAGGTCTACCTGTATACTGAATTTCATTTTCTTAACTTTCATAGTTACTAGATACTTCTGTATACATTTTTTTCAATAGTGTATTTCAGGCCTTCCTATTAAACTAAAATATATGGTTGCTACAAACCACCTGAAATATAATTTTGGTTTTATAACTCATAGTCATTCAGACATCTCTATGTTGAGTTTTTCAAAATAGCATATTTTAGAAACACTAATACAAATTTTGGAACTTAATTTACGTCATAATTGCAGACCAAATTTCAATTTCCTTATACTTATTTTTCTCCAGGTATTTCCATGTTAAATTTTTCTAGCTCATTTTGGAGCCCTCAGTTGAACTTTTAAAAAAGAAATATATTTAAATATATATTTAAAATTATTTCTAGTGGTAGTTTACCTGAGTTTTTGCAGTGGATGCCAATATTAGAGTTGTAGTCTTTTAATAAATGTTTAGTAAGTTTTATTTGTTTTATGAAGAATGTTTTTAATTGTAAACTATTATTTTGAGAACAATTTCAGTTATTTTTGGGTATATCTTTACACATTGCAGGTTATATCTGGGGCAGCTATTGTTAAACAGAATTCCACAAATGGTACTAATATCCTGAGGATAGAAGATTATCGCAGAAAAAGTAAGGCCCTTGACCAGTATTTAAACTAAATTATGAAAACGTTTGTTACAGAATAGGTTTTTTTTATAATTTGTTTTTGAAACTACGAGGTGCGTCCAAAAAGTAAGTACTGTTTTGTTCTACTGCCACTTAGAACGCAGTGCTGCTATCGGTGCTTTGAGTATGTGCGCTAGTCTTCCTGGTTTTTTGCTTCTTCACTGATGCCATTACAGTTGATTTGTATAGTGTTTCCAATTTTCTATGTGCATTCGAAGTATTTAGGACAATTCATGAACCCGCCAACTGTGAGGTTAGTTTTGTCATTCGGTTTTTAAACACAAGGAACATTAAGCCAGCAAAAATTAATCATCAAATGTAAGACATTTATGGTGAAAATGCAATGAGTGATGGAATAGTGAGAAAGTGGGTTAGGAATTTAAATGAAGGATGAACCAGTATCCATGATGGAGCAAGGAGTTGCTGTCAGGATGATGGAGGAGCCTTCTGTTGTCAGGGATGATTTGGTAAGGAAAGTTGATGAGAAAATTCGAGGGAAGAGACAATGTTTCATGGTACACAATAACAATGCTTTCCGATGAATTTCCGCAAGTTTTAAGATCTATTTTTCATGTAGTTATTTCAGACTGCTTAGGTTATCACAAGCTGAGTTCCAAAAATGCTTACTGATGTCCACAAATCTCAGTGACCTTGTAGTTCTTGGGAATTCTTACTCAGTACAGTGATGACAGAGTAGACTTTGTCAACCATAGGTGACAGAACTTGGGTTCGTCATGACACTCTGGAATCGAACAGCATTCAATAGAGAGAAGACATACTCAATCTCAAAAAAAAAAAAAAAATATTAAACAATGTCAGCTTAGAAAATCATATATACCATGTTCTGGGACAGCAAACAGGTTCTATTTGTCAAATTCTTTCCCTGAAGTCAAACCGTCAATGTAGCACGATAATGTGAGGCCTTCAGAGGAATGTTCAGCTAAGGGGACTATTAATGGTAATAGGGTATCTAATGGTAAATGCTTTTAAACTGCTATGGCTGTCATCATTGGTGGGAACGTTCTTTGAGGAAGGACTGGATAAATTGTCGACTGCTGTAACAAGTGTCTGAATATTGGTGGAAAATAAGTAAAAAAGTAGTTTAATATATCCTCTTTCATGAGGAAATAATTTTTTTTAAAATTCTTACAATTTTTTAATGGTACTTACTTTTTGGACATGCCTCATGTTATTTGTAATAAAAAATAAAATAAAATAAAAATTTCATAAAATAGTTATAAAATATGGACAAAATTTTAGTATTCTTACATTACAAAATTTGTTAAAAAGTATTTTTTTTGTTTTCAGTTTAAAATTTAACCATTAAAGTATAATAGTTCCAAACACTGTTATTTATAAGTTTGTAGGCCCATTCTGGTAACTGTTCAATATAATACGAGAATATTTTCTTAATATCAAATTAATGTTAAATTTAAAGCAAAATTTAGTCAAAAATATGTTAAAATCAGGTTCAAACAATACAAAATTATATGTAAACTCAACTTAAAGTCATATTATTTAATTTTTTATACATAAAAAAATGTTTAATTCATGTAAATATAAGATTAAAAAATGTTCACATAAAGATAAATTTTACATATAAATAAAAAAAAATTGGTATTCAAATATCAAATTGATGTTAATTTAACACAAATTATGAAAAACCGAACTAGAAACAGGTTAAAACAGCATAAAATTAACATTAATTTCAAATTGAATTTTATATTAAGAAAATATTTGTTATGTAAAAATAAGATTTAAAAAAAATGTTCAAATGAATAAGCTAAGTTGTCATAAATAAATCAAGTTTGATATTGCAAATATCAAATTAAAGTTAAATGTAAGGTAAAATGTATGCAAAAACATGTTAAAATCTAGTCCAAATGGCACAAAATTAATGTAAAATTAACATTCATTTAAAGTCAAATTTAATTTTACTTTTTTTCAACATCATAACATATTCAAAATAATATTTTTTTTTTTTTTTTTTTTTTTTTTTGGTGTTTAACGTCAGACTATTGTGTACATTTGGGCTAATGCAGACGATAAAATGATGTAAAAATCAAAAAAATTCTTTAAATAATACAAAGTTCCAGTTTTAAAAATAAATGTCAATTTTTGTATGAATTAATTTTTTAAAGAAAAAACCATTTAAACTAGTAAAAATGCCATATTTGAAAATGTTATAGAGTAGTACTAATTTTTGAAAAACAATTATTTGTTTAAAATAAAATTTGCAGATAGACAGAATTTATTTACTTATTGCAAAAAAACGTTTTATTTATTGAGCAATTTATTGATAGTAAAGTGGTGAAAAAATAAATGCATCGGCTAACAGATTTTGATATTTTTTTGTTTATTTTACTATAAATTTTAAAATCTTTTGTAGGTACAGCAACCTAAGCGATAGAATGTAAAGGTGATTTAGAGAAAATCCTTTTCTTATTAATTTTAAGAGGCTTTTGACCGAGTAAGGACACGAAAGTAAAAAGTTTTGAAAAGCAACACCTACAGGCTAAATTTTATTGAAATTTATTAATTAGTTTGTGTCCAGCAATGTGCAAAGATGGTCAGACATCGGAACTTTTTTGAAATCGGGACCTGGAAACGTTAATTCCTCAAAATATTTTGTTTACAATCACAATTCTTCCGCCTAGAGAGAAAGTAAATACAAACAGAAAATCAGTAAACGTAAAGGTAAAAGAAGGGTGATCCTCAAAATCATATTTACAGATGTTGCTGAAACTTTGGTGGAAACATTATATGGGTAAAGTCAGTGTAACAATTTGTATTTCTTAAGTGAAAAACAAATATAAGCTACCATTGCCTGAAAATACTTTGGGTGCCTTGGGGCATTGTACTGAGCAGGACCCTATTGCAATTTTGAAATAAAATAAAGTTACAGTTTTTTTAAATAAATAGGGAAACACCAAAACAACACATTAGTTTGTTACTTTACCTCTCAAATAAGAAAGTAACAACCCAAATGGGTTTACGAGCATTTAAAAGTTAAATGTGAGATACGTTTAATGTTTTACACCATTTATTATTCAGTCAAATAAAAACATTTACTCAACAGTGCTCCACTACTTCGAATCAGAACAGAACATTGCCACAAATATAATGCTGTTCCCATTATTTATTCTTTCACTAGCGCCAATATGATAGGTATAATTTCTACATCATATTATATTAGATTAATTTTTTTGTGGTTATGGGGTTTGGTGGCCCTTATCACTGTTATCTATCATGCAACTAAGATTCTTGGATTCTAGTTCAGTAGATGGTGTCCTAAATGAGTTTTAGCACTCCAGTGAAAAGCGCATTCTGCTGTAGCTCTTCAGGGTTCTGGAAACCAAACATCTTTGCTTCCTGTTGGCAAGAGCCTCACAATCAGAGCTTACTGACCTGTAGATTCCTCTTCCTTTCCGCATGACCTATACGTGGTTTCTCTATGGTACATTCGAATCATGATCATATTCACTCTCAGACCACAGTGCACTGTATCAAGTACCATGATTTTCCTGAGTTGCCCTTTGCCCAGAATGTTAATGTTCAAAGCATTAATTCCTTTTAATGAGTCTAATGGGATCCCTCCAGTTTAAAGTACAATTCCTTAATAGTTGTGTTTTTCACACCCAAGATTTGATTCCTGGGAGGTTTTCTACTTTTAGGTTTAATTAGAAACAGTTTAGCTACTGCCTCTGCTCTTCTAAGTTTGCGCTTTTAATATATGTCTTTACATCTTCAAATGTTTGTCTGATTTGAAATAGGCTGTTATTTTATTAATTCAAAATGTTTAACGCCATCTATCACGTCTTTCACTGCAGATTGGATAGGTTCACCTAGCATCCATATAATTTTGTTGTAATTTGCTGCTTGTGGGACCCTTGAGGTTAGATATAACCCAAGTTTCCTCCCCTTCTATGCTATTTTTACTCTCCAGGTCCACTTTTGCCAGTTCCTCAGGGTTTTCTGGGATTTGAAGTTTTGCTTTCGTCCATTTAAATTGCACAATTAGCTTAAGGAAATTAAATGTCCACCTATACAGCATCCTACAAAGTACGCATAGGTTAAATGTAGGCTAGATTAAATCTAGAGGTTGTCAAGTTTGATTACTTCAGATAAGCTCCGCTTTTGGCACTGTTCCACTTTGGCTTGGGATGAAGGCATCTATCCCAGGAGCAGGTAGATGAAGAAAGGTTATTCAGTTAGGGCACCTCAAGTAATTTAAAACTGTACTTACGATTTTCAGTTTTTGATTTTTATTTTGCCAAAAAATAGTATTGAAAGATACAAACTCTTTCTATTCAGGGAAGGTTAGTAGTAACAATTCATTTACTAGTGATTTGGGATTCCTTCATATGCCTACACTACCTGTTCAAATTACCTAAACAATTTAAAGTTCCACAGTTTCTACAGTCATTATAAGTTTATTATAATACTCTTGCTTAATATCCGACAAATGTTTTTCTCTGTAAATACCAGTAAGATTAAGGCCATAACAGTAATAATATTGAACCAATTTGACAAGAGAGAACTGGACTGACTCATCGTGGCAAAGTTTGCCTGACTGTTCACACTAACAACAAAGACGTAACGTCAAATATTCCTTTGATGTTATGGCAAAAGATGGACTTCACGTTTTAAAACAATGAGGTTGCTATGTGCTTTTACAGGGATTGACTCACTCTGACTAGATTATTTTTTCATTTTAATTCGTCATTGCTACATTATCCTGATACTTTACGTTTCAATGTTATTCTACGAAATGAATTATCTCAGCCTTACATTAAGTGGCAATATAAGTACAAGTAGCCTCTTAATGAATTAGAACAAAACAATAATGCGACAACACTACATAAACTGTGAGTCATCAGCTTAACTTAATAGTTTATTAAGCTCTTAATCTTTTTTAATTTCAAACCAGAAAAGCATGCAAGGAAATTAAATTTTGATTTGTGAAGAATTTATTACTATGTAAACAAAATTTTAAAAACTGAATATTGACATGAATTTAAACGGGAAAACTTAGTGAATTTCCACTGGAAAAATAAGTATTGGAGTGGTCATCATGATAAGATCCAAACCCATGACCTTGTAATGAGGTATCATTTGTCCTCTTTTTGAGGAGTCATTAAAAAAAATTTTTATTTGAGTGCATGGATTGTGAAGTTTTTTAGCATTTTTTTGGAAACACCTTGTATACACTGTAGCATTTGCACATTTATATTTTTATTGTTCAATTTGAGCCGAACTCAAATTTTGAGCGTGAAAATCGATTTTGGTAATAGCTTGGATAATTTTGGTACCATATTTAACAAAATCAATTTAACATTTTAACAGTAGTCATTTCAAATTTGGCTACACACACACACACACACACACACACACACACACACACACACACACACACACACACACACACACACACACAAATATATAAACATTTTTAATGATAAGTTGACTGTTCCTTTAATCAAAATAACTATTATATTAACAAATTATCAAAAACTCATTTATAGGTTAGAATCACTACTTATTTGAAAGTCATAAGTGCTCTAGGTCTCCCTGTAATGAGCACACCAATTGCTCAGTTTCAAACAGAAAAACGCTACAATAACACATACAAAAATGTGAATTTGAACTTTTGTATTCACATCGTTTAGAACACACAACATGGGTGATTAATTTTTAATTAATAGTAAATTAATAAAAAAATTATATTTACCATGATCAATACATTCAATTTTTTAAACTTTATATGTAATTTAAAAAAAAAGAATGTAAGTTATTAAATGGTAATGCCTGTAAACTTACAGGTTTCATCACAAATGGTTGGTATGCTACTCGCGAACAATTCCCTTACATGGTTGCCATACAGAGAGTAGAAGAGGCCACTAACAGTATCTTTCCATGTGGCGGATCTTTGATTTCCCAAAACTATGTGCTGACTGCCGCTCATTGCATCGCTGGGTATGTAGAAGCACTTTTCAATAAAAAGTTGAATTTATATTTAAACTGCATTAAAGTAAAAAAAAATTATATATTTAAAAACATTCTACTAGCACTTCTTTATTAATTGCTTTACACCTTTCTATTAAGTGCCTGGTGACGCCACCCAAATGGTGTATCTTGTATAATATGTATGTCACATTGTATCACAATACACCAGCCTCTGTAGTCTGCTGTCAGTTATTGCAGTTGTAATATCTAGACCTTGATGCAAACTTAGCAGTATTGGGGCAGTGCAGTGAACTGAAGAAGAGTACACTGAAGAAGAATGTACTGCAGTTTCCTCTGCAGAAACAAGTATCATGCACAGTGACGATGGTTCAAGGGCAAAACAAAAAGATACCTTTTCTAATCCATGTTTAAAAGGATTATTTTTTTATGTTGCTGCCACTTAAAAACCACTCGGCCTTTTTTTGATTTTCAATGCTTTTATTTCACTCAAAATGTTCTGAAGTGAAATCACCCTTTCATTGATGTTATTCCTTTCCCAGGTATACAATCACTGTTCAGTTGTAATTGCCTCCAAATTACAGCATGTAAGGCCTTATACTTTAATGAAAGCATTGTAAAGTTATTGGCCTACTTTCAGTACTGTTTACACGTAACAGACAAAATGCTACCAGATGTTCACAGTAGAACTCCCTGATGCCCGTTAATTAATTATTACAATTATTTTATCTAAACCTGTGTTTGATGTTAGTGTTTTTGAAGAACTATGAATTAAGAACTAGAATTCTTTTTGTTTAGTTTTTTCAAAAAAAAAAAAAAATTAAACAGAAGTTACATGCTTTGTCCATAGAAATAAATACTTTTATAATTGAATTATTGAAGGTAAATCCTTTGAATAATAGTACAGTAATTCGGACCGAGACATTAGATAAGGAAAAACTCTGATAATACAGTTTGTTTGTAAATGATGAAAAAATGAGAAAAGTAAGTGTTTTAATGTTAAAAAACAGGTTATACAACAACAACTAAATATAATTTATTAACAAAATCAAAATCTGTAACTTAAAACAAAATTATTTTCTGAAAAAGTCTTTGATGGTTTTCTAGACTAACTTCTTGCATCTCTTGGACATGGCAATATTGTACCAATGCTGTAGAAACAGAAGACTGTGTGGTGAGGATTACTATTGCTGTTAATGTAGGCAAGAGCTGATTCAATTGCTTTTAAGTCATCAGAGTGAGATATTTTGTAAATTAGCTTGTCAACATTGTCCTCTTCGTCATGAGGGTTGTTTACCTACTGCATCGTCAGTAAGGCCAATTTCAATTTCATGATTACACCAATCATGAATGCTTGCATTGTCAGTTGAGAGTTTAACAGGTAATCATTAGCTGGTTCAACTAGTTCACAGACAGGGTTTTTATTGTACTGTTCTGGCATATTTTTTAAAATTTTTCTGATGTCAAACAGTTTCTTCCATGAATTTTGTATGGTCGAACATTTTACGCTAAATTGCCAATTGTGCTAAACAAAGAAAAGGAACCTCTGTTATATTCCAAGAATCCAAGTATTGACCGAAGCGTGAAAAGTACCAGAACAATATTTCGCATAAAATTCTCGCTTAAAGTTGGTGGAACCGCCTGTCACCCTTAATCACTTTCAACCAACCAAATAGAATCACACTTTTTAAAAATAGCACAAGTTTTATTTCCGTTTCTGATTCCGATGTGGTCTAATGTACTGTAGATTTTTTGTTTTTTTAGCAAGACTATCACCTCGGTTAATTTGGAGCCTCAGTTGCCCAGGAGTCGTATAATCATGTGTGTTATATTAATAAAAACTTATTAAGAGAGTTTATTCACTCTATATTCACAATGTATTTATTTGTGAATACAATTCACAAATGTATTTATTTGTTACAGTTTATACACGAGCAAATTGTACTTAAAGATGGGAGCTTATGATTTGTCAAAACTCTCAGAATATGGCAGGTATGAAATTGAAGTGCCCTTACCTAATCTGAAAATTCATGAGGGTTACAATATGGAAACATTTGTTAATGATATTGGCATCATCCTTCTACCAGAGCCAGTGGTTCTTTCAAGTGAGTATTATTTGACAAATGTTGCTTAAACTCATACTACGAGAGTGGTTCAAATATAAACAGGAATTTTTGAATAAACGCGCGAAAAATTTAGTGTTGTAAAAGTGGCTGCACTGGATGTTAGACTGGTCTGTTATGAAGCATAGAGAACAGCCAGGAGCACGTAACCTCGCTTGTTAGTGTAGTTATAGCCATGAGCGAGAAGGATGTACCAGTGTCTGTTGCGCAACGCATCATTATTCGTTTTTTGGTCAAAGATAATATAAAATCCGCAGAAATTTATCGAAAATTACTCAAGCAGTTCAGGGATGAGTGCCTCTCCAAGACTCAAGTGTATGAATGGTGTTCCGCTTTCCGAAAAGGCCGAGAAATGGTGGCAAACTTGCCACATGCGCGGCGTCTCAAAACAAGTATTACCGATGAGAACGTCAGCACTGTAGAAAAACTCATTTTTGAAGACCGTTACAGTACTGTAAGCGATATGACTGAAAAATTGGGCATCAGCGTAGGTAGTATTGAGCAAATAATTAATGAACGGCTTGGTTACCGCAAAATTTCAGCCAGATGGGTGCCAAGACAACACCAGATCGCATACAGCTTGGCTTACGATGGAAACATTGAACAAATTGGGTTGGGAAACACTGGAACACCCTCCTTATAGTCCCAATTTGTCGCCATGCAACTACTATTTATTTGGTCCATTGAAAGAGGCACTTGGCGGACTGCTATTCATAAGCAATGCGGTGGTAGAATCCTTCATGCACGAATGGTTACGTGACAAGCCAAGAGATTTTTATGAAAAAGGCATCCGAAAGCTTCTGGAGAGGTGGAAAAAGCGTGTAGAGTGTGACGGAGACTATCTAGAAAAACTGTAAAAAATGTCAATTCTGTAACTTAATAATAAAATTTTTTATAGCAAAATTCCAGTTTATATTTGAACCACCCTTGTACGTTGACATAAATGTTACATTACCTTACCATATTCATAGGCGTATCCAAGTGGGAGTTGGGGGTTGAAATCTCCCATTAATAAAAAAACTTGAAGATTTTTAACACAATTTATAATATTCCAAATACAGTTAAGTTTTTACGCCATTATTTGTCTTGCAACAAACCCCAAACCCACTAATAAAGCAATTACTGCATTACTGCACTATTATATTATTAAATATTATTTAACGTTTAGATTGTACATGCTTATATAGTGAAATGTACTAGGCTTATTCACTGCAATAATAACAACAGACACAGACAATAATAACACAGATATTTAGTAAAATGGTTTTTTTGAATGCCTAGTTGAATAACCATAACTTTTAAAATTGTTTGAATAACATAAAAGTATTTTAAAAACATCCTCATATCTTACTAAGTACTCAAATTATAAACGTTTTCTATAATACATTGTGCATCAGAGGAAGGAACCTTTTGCTCACTCATCGCTGCACTGAGGACAGGAAACTGCTTGCTGAGAACATAATATTTGAATTACCCTTGCACAAGATACATTAAGCTTGATTACAAACTTGGTTATTGTAAAATTTAACATTGGATAATACAGAATTTTACAATAGAGACCAACATACTCTGGTTAGACTTCCTTATTTGGAAATGTTTGCGAGCCAATATAATTAATTGCAAAATGAATTAGATAAAAATTAATGCTAGAAGTTGATTTGTTATCAGGTTATATACAACTAGTATCTCTTCCGTCATTAACCTCAATTGATTACAGTTATTATGAAGCCAGCGATGGAATTATTTCTGGATGGGGAACGTATTCTGCTGAAACTTGTAAGTAAGACATAACATATGAAGCTTGTTTTAATGTATTAGTTAAATGAAAACTCTTTAGTTTCTTTTCTTGCAAATTACCATGTTAAATAAGTATCAGTAATAGGTAACAGTTAAGAAAGTTTTACAACTCTCTCTCTCTCATATATATATATATATATATATATATATGTGTGTGTGTGTGTGTGTTTTGCGATGCCAAAAAAGGTGGAAAAATTTTTTTATAGACTACCTGGGGTAGGGTACGCACTACCCCAGAGTGTGGGACTCAAATTGAGTTCAAACTCAAGTGAATATATATTGTTACCCACTAAAAAAACCACCAAAAGCATTCCTCTTCTGTAAACCTCCTCACGGAACCGCCATCAGGCATTACTTCATGGGAAGGTGGATTGGCTGAACGCCTAATCTTCTACAGCATTGGCTCTCCTTTCTCGATCCTCTGCCTTCAACGTCTTCATGGCCACTGCAGCGAATCCCGCAATGGCCCTCCAGTTGGCCTCTGAAGCCATCCTAGTAGCAACCAGTCTTTCCAGTGCAATGCTGCCTTGCAGATATGTTTACAGCCTCATCCTTTCCTTGTTGAATCTCCGACACCGGAGAAAAACAGTGAGAAACACTGGTGGAAGACAGAGGGGACAACCCGAGTCCGTTTCCAGACCGAAACGGAACAAGTAAGCTCGGAAGCAACCGTGCCCAGTGAGAATCTGTGTGAGATAGAAATCCACCTCTCCATAATTCCTGTTGCACCAATCCTGGATGTTACCTATGAGTTGGTATGTCCATCGTCCATTTGTTGATTCATCCCACTGTCGCTGCCATATCTCCAGGGTCCGATTTCGCTCCTTTGTAATTGCCATTGTATGACTATACCGCGGCTCAGCATTTCGCCACTTTTCGCCAGTACAGCCTCGCTCTTTCATCAGCCATCAGCTCCATTGGCGGTTCACCTGCCACTACGCATGCAGCATCATAGGAAACTGTTCGGTAACCACTCACGACACGCAGCAACGCACGGCATTAACTGTATGTGTGTGTGTGTGTGTGTGTGTGTGTGTGTGTGTGTGTGTGTGTGTGTGTGTGTGTGTGTGTGCGTGTGTGTGTGTGTGTGTGTGTGTGTGTGTGTATGTATGTGTACTCTTACCTATTACTGACACTAATCAAGGAAAGTAAATTTAATTAATCCCTTAATGCAGAATAAAAATCAAAATTAAACTTAGTTATGTTTATTACTACGGTATTCAGTAGATTAAAATTTTCCTTTCTGAATTAATTGTAAATTTTCCCGAATTTTAATATTTGTATTGCTAGAATGCAATATTTATATTAATGTTAATATTTGTATTGTATTAATATTTTATTGTATATAATAAAAAATAATTAATATTGTGTTTACAATAATATTTTTCGTAGTCCAACAAATAAGCCCAGTTCTGAAGTACACCATCACAGATGTGATAGACTCAGAGACGTGCAATAGTTACTACAATACATATTTCAACTATTTCTTGAATTATGGACAGTTTTGTGCAGTGTCTTTCATTAATGGTGGACATCCATGTGCTGTAAGTATACTGATTAGAAATTGGAATCAAGTAATGTCTCAAAAGTGTAATTTACTGTTAGTCTTATTCTTTGTTATATTTTTTTATGTTTGTTTTTAAATGAAACCTTACTGGTAAGGAGTTACTTATCACTCAAGTTTACTGTCATCATAAATCTATGCGAATGACAATAAACTTTGATGAATGTTTAACAAAAATAAGTAGCTAATTGTAAATTTTCAATTATATTGTATAACTTACTGAACAATGAAACAATCTATTACAAAGAGTCATTTATTTTATTCATCTGGAAATCTTTCTTATATTTTAATAAGACATAGTCTCTTTGCACCTGAAGCAAAGTTAAGATTTAATTTGAAGGAATGTCTAATTTTTGAGGTAATTATTATATAATTAAAATAATAATTCTGAATAACCTAATGAATTTTAATCTGTCACTATAATTACCTAAAATTTAAACTTAATATATTATTTTGTTTGTCACATATTTGTAAAGATAACATGTGTGTTTCATGTTTTATTTTCCATTTTAGGTTGTCACAAATAAGTAATGAAAAAGTTCGTTTCTAGAAATAATAATATTAATATACAAATTACACATGGGTTTGCTTCAGCTTGAATTTATTTTTGATTTAATGCAACAAAAACATTGTTTGGTCTATAACAAAGATGGTTTCATTATATTTATCATATGCCTCCCTTCTTATCTGCTGACCGGCAAACTTCCATTCCACTTGGAATTTTCCTCTTATTCAACTACCAAGACTCAAAGTACTGCGGTGACTCGACTGTAACTCATATAGACATTGTGTAACCATGTCTGTTTATTAACTACATTGCTTTGAATAAGTTATTGTAAAGTTACTGAGAAAGGGAACTGTCTCAGCGATACTTAGTATATAATGTATTTTTGACAGTATAACTAATTAGTGCAAACTTTATTGTCAGTAAAAATGGTCTTTTAAACATTATATCTCATACAACATTAACATTATAATCTCATTAATTTATATATCTTATTATTTTTCAGGGGGACAGTGGAGGGCCACTTATTGACAGGAATTCCTACCCGCCTGTTCAAATTGGTATTGTATCTTTAGGCGGAAAAACATGTAACAATTATGTTCCCACAATATACACAAGAGTTAATGAATATCTGTCTTGGATTGGACAAAATACTGATGTGAGAATATCGTAAAAGTAAATGTATAGTCTCACATGTAGATAACATAACTTATTGTGTCACAATGTCACAATGGGCCAGAGCCAAAGTGATAGTAGTAACCTTATACTCTAAAATACATTACAATTTCTTTGTAAAAACGTCATTAATAAAACCATTTTAAACAATTGTTCTTAAAAATTATTCCTAAATAAATAAAAAGCAGTTCTTAAACAGTTGAAAAACAAATTAACTTTGGGTAAATAAATAAAATTATCCGCTGAATTGGGTGGCAAGGAACCATAGATAAACCACAAAATTACCGGAAAAGAACACAGTTCAGCATAAAAGTGTAAAATAATAAACACATTTTTTTAAGCATATGAAAAGCAAGCTTTCTCAAGTGTGTGTGTCATCTTCCCTGTTTAAGTACTCGTACCATCTTTCGACATGTTGCAGTATCAATTTTTGATTTCTCTTCAAAACAACCTTTTTGTAAACACAGTAAATAAAAATACTGCAATGTATCAACACAAAGCACAACTGCAACACACTAAGAAACAAAAAGCAAAGGACTGAAGAATGCCTTCTGACAACTAGACATGTCAAAACAATGGGATATTTTAACATGCCATAAGATGGAAGGGAATTGAGGATATGCAGATAGGCAATGACCTTTCTTTGCAGGCTGCATGAGGCAGTGGACTTTTTATGTCTGGTCGCATATGGACAAAACAAACAATATCCTACCCTTGTGCATAACTGCACACTACCAAATTGAGTAAGCTTAGGCCTTTAGTTTATCTAAACATCATGTCAAAGTGTGAATTTTGTTATATCAGCTGTTCAAAAATAACTATTTAAATTTGTCTTAAAATAAAAAAAACAGCATTTTATATTTTTGAAAAACTGCATTTCACACTTATTAAAATTATGTATAAACAAAGAAAATTGTTTTCGCACAATTGAAATATTACTGTACATTAAATTGTAATTGTAATTAATTGTAATTTAATGTACAGTAATATTTCAATTGTGCGATCTCTTTTCAGATCTGTAATATTTATTATGTTCCAAAAAGTAATGTTGCTGACAGAAAGAGCAGATGCTCTAAATGAGAACTGCCATTATGAACTAATTGGTTTTTCGTCTGTAAACCAAAAACAGTTTATTTATTTCTTTAAAAATGTGCTTCACAAATGTTGCCGATTGAAATACACAATAATGCAGGTAGAAACCTTTTTTTCATAATTACAATAAAAAAAAATATGAGCAATGATTAAAAAAATGTGAGCAATATGATTTGTGCCTGGATTGTAAGACTTTCAGACATTGCACTCCTTTAAAACATGCTGTAAGGCTGTACAGAACTTTTGCTACGGTTATGAATAGATGCTATTGTATTTTTTTTTCTAATTTAGTTTATAAAAAGTAACTTCAGAAATTATGACAGACTTAAAATGATAACAATAACTGAGATCTGATAACATTAAATGGTATATTTTCTTTCTTTTGTAATAAAAGTGTCTGGACTTTGTAGAAGTGATAACATTATCACCAATTACTCAGTACGTAATTGCAATAAATGACATCTACTGTTTTTATATATAAATATATATATATATATATATATATATATATATATATATATATATATATATATATATATATATCTTGATCTGCTTATAAAAGTAAAAACTAGCTTATAAGAAAGACTGAACTTGTATCCTAGAAAAATGATGTCACCTAAATAACTTTATATTCCATACATAACAATTCTTAAAATGGTAAACTATAATTTACCTTTTTATTACAGTAATAATTTACAAATGTACATTTTCGCACAGCATCATACATAAATTTTATGACAATTTATTGACATTATCTTTAATAGGGGAAATTTTTCCTTAAAAAAAGAAAGTATTCTTCTACATATACTTATATATGTTAAATAATCTCTATTTCAACTGACATTATATTAATTGCTTATTTTAATATAAATAATAACAAATAATTTTTAATTCAATATTTGTATTTTAATTGTTATTACTGAAATAAAGGTTTTGGGGAATACAAAAAATACGATTTTTTTAATAAATCATGTTTTAATTAATAACATTTTTGGTAATTTTAAATACAAAAACTTTTTTATATGAGATTTTCATATTTAGCTATAAAAAAATTATCACAAACCCTGACTATTATCTATTCTATTTTTGTATTTTCAATGAAATTTAAAATGTTAATTTATGCAGATTTTAACACTAAATAAAATCAGATACGTCATGACCAGTCTATTTCCATGGTTCAGGTATCTTATCAGATAGCTGCTTAAGTAGCTTACTTTCATAAGAGTGAGTAAATTAGCATTTAAAACTTCAAAATTTCATTGAAAATTCACATTTTATGCAGACTTTAATATCGACGCAGTACTTACTACGCTCTGATTATAAAATAAAAATAAAAATGAAATTTGTTAAGGATACATTTCCATTAATTTGTATGATGATGATTAGTAAAAAATTAACTCAGGAAACTTGTATTTATATTTCTAAGGTATTTAACCCATTTGAGCGGTAGACAAATTATATAGCAATGAACTTATATTGTTAATTCCATGATTATCATAAACTTAGCGAATTGCAACATATGATTTTGATTTAATCCAAGATAAGTAATACCCAACTCGGGTAAAAACTGAAGGAAATGTTGTTTCACATTTAGTTATGCCTAGCGAAACTACGCCAACCAAAACAGGTCGTCCGTTGAAGGATGGCAGCACCAAAGGACCTCCACTGTCACCCTAAAAAAGTAATATAATACGTATTGATTAATACACAAAAATTTAATTTATTCTCATACAATATTCTCATACTACCTCCTGTTGTTGGTTGTATATAAAATGTTTTGCATGAAGCAATTAATTTTTAATTTAATGTGTAAATTACCAAAATTGTTGCGTATTTCATTCTCCTTAATGAATTACCATTGGAAAATGACCTATTATAGTGATTACTGTGGATCCAGACCCACTCTATCATTTGCATGTTTATATTAATTTAATTCAATCAGAAGAATAATGTTTTTCATAAATTATCATTTTAAATCTCCACATTTCATTAAAAATTTAAAAATGAACTTACACTGTAAAACGAAATTGTTCTTTTCTATTTTAAAAGCAAATAAATACAGACAATAATATTGATTACAAATTATTGTCAATTCAAACTTCTTAAATAGTGGAAAAAAGATATATAAAATATATAAATCTTATATAAAATATATAAATATAAAATATATATAATATATAAATATATAAAATTTTATAAATATATAAAATATATATATATATATTTTAATTAAAATTAAAAAATTTTAATGGTTGCCATTCTGGCGGAGGCAGCTGAAGTGAGCAGCTGATGGGCTTAGCGATCCCACTATATCTCTAGCTCACACTACTCTCGCTCACCTACTCAAAGTATGCACATTCACATAGTCTACCTAGTTTGTCTAACTCTAACTTGTAAAATGACTGATGCTGATGTAATGAATGACAAGCCTAATGATGTATCAGAGCCATGGGGTACCTGGCAAACTCTCAGTGGATATTAGACTTAACCTGTCTGCCTCTAGCCTTGGCATATGGGGCTTCATATTGGTAGACATCACTTTCCTAGCTACTCAAGGGAAAAACACAAGTAAGAATGTTAAACTTCATTAGCATGATCTCACTGCACAACAAAAAGCTGGTCAAATGAAGCACAACCTCCTTGATAAGAATAAATAGATAATATTAGCAGTGCAAGCATATTAATAACAAACTGTTAAGTCTACAGTCAAAAGTGTGAGAGTTAACAACATTGAATTATCTCAAAATCCTGTGCTTTATGAAAAGAATAGGCCTGATGAAGGCACCATAACTGAGCATCTCAGGAATATAGAAATGGGCACTGTAAACTTACAAAAGTTGTAGTGTAATAGTAACCCTAGAAATTCATTCATTCAAATGGTTGCCATTTTGAAAGAGATCTTACTTGTTAACAAACATGTTTAAGCTATATAGTAGGACTTTCACTAAAGTCAAATGTTGTTTCAAGTTTTAATTTTTGCATATTAAAGTATTTTTACATTGTGCTGTTACGATACAAAATAAAAACATAAGTTGTATACATTTTGAACTTTAATATAACTTGTTTACATATAATTATAAGTGCTGGGCAGTAGATGAAGAATCATTATTCATATCAGAAGAGAATTTATTTGAAATAAAAGAAACTTATAGATCATTGGTAAAAAAAAACTGATTTATTTATTTTTTTCAGTTTCTCTGTGACTGTGAACTTCTTTGATTTCAAATTTGCTACACTGATAAGTTATGTAACACTTCAACAAAATTTGATTTCTAATTTTGAAAAATTAGGGCGATTTTTTACTATTTCAGGCTTTAGGCCTTTAGGTTTTGTTCAGTTCTTACGGAACTACATATGAGAAAACATTTATCACAATTAAGTTTTTTTTACCGGAATATTATACGGTGTCAAAAACGTTTTTTTTTAACAAAACCTCTAGATATTTTTTGATTCCATAACATCAAATCGGACATAATAAAATCAGACCTGAGCAAAATGATCAAAATCAGTCATTAATTTAGTTTCCAGCAATATGCACATGTTACACTGCAGACAGAAATCCAACTAAAAACCACTTTTTTCAATTTCAGTAAACCTGAAAAGCAGAAATCCACATCTCAAGGTTACGTTTTTCACTTTTAACATGATAAACGTTTGAATAGTATACACACACAACACATAACACACATATTATTATTATTATTGTAAGCCTATACTTACATTACAAATATTGACTAGAGAACTTGTAATTTCAGCACATTGTTGTCCGTCAGTCACCGTATAATGTGCACCTTGCTTATATTTTTGTACACATGTTGACTGCTGTGACATAATCATGTATCCATACTGCAGGTACGGAGTTGTGTACGCTAGAATATCATACTAATAAAATCAATAAATTTCCAATTTTTATCAATATAACTACAGCACAACACAAATTACATTGCAAATGAGGGAAGTTTGTGTCACTGTTTAAGAGAGCAAGGGTGAGAAAGAGGACATTCATTCTTTGTACAGATATCTGCTCTCTCCGTTGAATATGACTGTACAGGGAAGTGCAATTTTAGTATGTGCCTAAATGTACATACTACTATTAAACTATAATAATAAATAATAGATTACTTAATATGATTTCTTATGATTAAATATGATATCAAACTAAAATTGTGTATGTATATATATATATATATATATATATATATATATATATATATATATATATATATATATATATATATATATAAATGACGACAAATATCCAAATAAAAATAATAACATATGTTTTTATGTGCTTAAATGTTTGATTTGAATATATTTTAAATAAGTTTATTTTATTGAAAAGTATCTTTGCAGGTAGTTCGCTGTTTAGGTACTAGGTGAACCTTAACTATATATATAATTTAATGACCCCTCAAGTGTTTTAGAGGCCAGGATCAGTGCTCATTTGAAGGTTCTGTTTGTGGGATTTATGGTTTAATAATATAAAATATAACAACAAAACAGTCTTGTCCAAAATGTCCTACATGTCATTACAAAATTTATTAACCTCTTTAAAGCTTTTCAATATGGACTGACTCAAGAGACAGTCCAAGCCTACATCTAGAAATACTTTACTAATAGAGTGATTTATTTTCTTAACTGTTTGGTGCTTCTTTACAAATTTTTCAAGCCTACGTCTAGAAATATTTTACTAATAGAGTGATTTGTTTTCTTAACTGTTTGGTGCTTCTTTTCAAACTTTTTCAAGCCTACATCTAGAAATATTTTACTAATACAGTGATTTATTTTTTAACTGGTGTTTCTTTTCAGACTTTTCCACGCCTACATCTAGAAACACTTTTCTAATAGAGTGATTTATTTTCTTAACTGTTTGGTGCTTCTTTTCAAACTTTTTCAAGCTTACATCTAGAAATATTTTACTAATACAGTGATTTATTTTCTTTACTGGTGTTTCTTCTCAGACTTTTCCATGCCTACATCTAGAAATACTTTTCTAATAGAGTGATTTATTTTCTTAACTGCATTTTCAGACTTTTACAAAAATATGTCCATAAGGGTTGTACTGAACGGCATCTAGCAGTTATTCAATTCTACCTCATCATCTGATATGAGTTTTGAGAAATTATTTTAAATAGTTTCTTACCCCCAAAGAACATCAAAGATCTTACCTACATCTTTCTGAAAATATAGGTCAGCGAAATTAGTCTTGTTCCTCAATTAATTGCAGAACCATAAACATTTGCAACATTTACAGGTAACCAATACAACTCCATAAAGCATGATTTCATATAACTATAATCTTGGGATACGGATTATCCTTCCGAAGACTAGCTTTGTAGATACAGTTTCAAATTAAGTGTACCTCTTAAATTTTCACATTACTATAAGCAGCAAACTAGTTTTATTTATTTAAAACAAATACTATAATGAAATATAAATGAACACTTACGAGAACTGTCTTTTGTGCGCCCCCAACCACTGATAACAGCAGTACTTCCTTCGAAAGTGCTCTGACTTTGTGCTTCTGCACTAGTGGGAAGTTCAATCACATTGATATATGCTACAAAATAAATTTCTTTTGTGAGTAAATCCAGTACCTGTACATCAAACTGTTTTAATACACAATGATTCAAAAGTATTGCACAAACAAATGTATAAATTTCTATCCCGCCACCAAATGGACAAACAGACTACCCTTTCAAAATTGATTTATCAAATTTAGATCTTTTAAAGTATGAAGATTCATAATTTTAGACCAACAGTTCCTAAACTATGGGTTACAACACACTGCTGGGTTGCAGGAAGGTGGCTAGCTTAAAACATTTGAAGTGTTCTCTCAACTGCGAAAAAATTGAAAATTGAATTATCTCAAGAAATACATTCTAAAATGCTGAAAAAACTGCTTCACTGGTAACTGTAAAGTTACATACAAAACAGATATTTTCCAATTAAAATGAGCAGGGCAATAAGACAATGCAGTTGTAAAGTTTATTTTTGTGATAGCAAAGTGGCCACGCCATGTTGTGTGTCTGTCATCTGTCTGGCCATCGGAGTTTTTGGGAATGTAAAGGATTGGTACAGGCGACAGCAAAACATTTGCTCCTGAAAAATGAATCTTTGGAGCAAGAATGAAACAGAATCTTTAGGAAAATTATCAAAGGACTGATCATTCCACAAGAGGATTTCATTAGCAACATCCTGGAACTTGTGAAAATCTTGTACCTCGAGAGTGACTTCTAAGGCCAGTACATCATCATCAGGAGCACAATAAGCCCATGTGGCTGATGTGCAATTGGACTCAGATTACCTGATGTGAAGAAGAAGAAGAAGAATAGGCAGAACTCGGTAGAAGAAGAACTGGGCTCGCACTACTACTGGAACTACGATATGAACCTAGTTTGATATGATAAATGAGTTTGAATATGATGACATTCATATGTATATGAGATGACATATGTAATATATGATAATCATCAGAAGAAAAAGATGACAGGGTGTATAAATGATTTTTTTAACTCCTTTATACACCATTTTCTCTTTTCTTTTGATGACATGTAATTTATTAGATACAACAAAAATATATAGAAAGTTTTCATTTTATTTTTTGTGATCCTGTTTTTTGCATCCCACCACAACACCTACAAACACACACACACACACACACACACACACCAATGATATTCATATTTATCTGTAATTCTATCTCAGTATTTTTAAAAATGTGTAACAAAATGGAACAAAATATAAAATGTATAATTCTTGCCTGATGTTTGAACAGTTCTTCGCAGTTTAATTAAAGCGATGTCATTTATAAAAGTTAAAGGATTGTAGTTTTCATGAATCTGTACATCAGCTATTGTAAAAACCAGAACTACTCTTCCTGGTTCGGTACTCTTTGACAGATCTGTGCCTCCAATAACAGCTAGGTAAGTGGTAGAAGAATTGGCTCTGTATAGAAAACAATATTATTACAGATTTTGAATTAATATATGTTATATAAAATTTATTATAGATTTATAATAGATTTTTGGTTATATAAAACTTTGGTATAAAAATTACGGAATAAAATAAATGGTGCACAAAATTTCTCACATAAGATATGGAAAAATGAATTATTTTTAAAAAATCAGTTTATCAGGTTTAGCTCATATAAAGATTCATAACTGAAGTAAGTATACTGAATTTAAAATACTTTCTTTAATAGGAGTTGAGATATAACCAAATTATTGACTAAAAATTAGACTCGTTTTTGTTTTTGAACAAGTAATTCACATGTACAGATATATAAAAATTGTTGTTTTTTTTTTGTTATTTAGGAGTTACGAATTATTAAGATACGACTTCTTACCCATACAAACAATGTGCAGCAGTTAATACATAATTAGTAGATATAAGTGATCCACCACATTGTAAATACCCATAATTCTTATTTGGCACCATTTTAATTAAACCAACTTGATAAGGAAATTGGCCACCAGTAGCTGATTTTCCATTGACTATAAACAACGATCCATCGTCTGAAACAAAGTAAAATTTACCCTTTGCTTATTTTTCTTTAAATTAAATAAAATTAATTACCTGTAAGTCATTTATATTATTATAATCTACCCTGGTATTAAACTAAGCTAGTGAAGGCTCCACTATTATTAAGCTAAATAGACGGCTAATTTGATATTTTGTTGGTATTTCGTAGTAAATTTTTGAGTTTCCATACTTTTGACTACATATGTTTATAAGTGTTATCACTCTAGACTTCACAATTTTTGTTGAATTTGATTTAAACTTGGCAGGGAAATTGAGTTCATACAAGCATGGACGAATTTGTTACTCAGCTAAATCTGTTTCACCGTTTTAAAATTTTAACATGCAAATTCTTAAAAAACATTTTATAAATTCATTTCATCATAATCGGCGTTAAAATCTCCATAAATGAATATTTTAAATTTTCGGTGAAACTGTTTAGTAGATTATAACACTCCTTACAATGGTTAGATCAGATTTTCAAAAAATTTAAGGTAAAAAGTTAAACATTTTACAGCAACCAAGCTTCGTTTTTGAATTTATTTTGTAATATTGAATATTGATTTAGCTTGTTAAGTTTTGAGAAATTCATTTTGTGAGACAGCTTCACTACAGTTATTAGTGCATTATTGTCTATACACTTACAAACGTCAAGGTCATATTTTCAAAACTTTTCCATTACTGTAATTGCTGCTTTGTCAGTCTAGTTAGTCTAAATGTCATAAAGTGTAAGCTTAAAGTAACAACAAAGAACAAAAACTATTGAAAATAAGTTATAACCAGATCCTTAGAATGAGCGCTTATCTTATACTATAGAACACTTTTTGAGGAGGTTTAGGGGCTAGAGAAAAGTTTGTTATTTTGTTTATCATTAAAAATTTAATTTTTTTGCAAAGTGTAGGTTTCCAAGATATCTGACTTTAAAAATTTTAAATGGTCAACAAATAGCATAAACAATATATATTTTTAATTTAAACTCATAATCTTACTATAATTTTTCAGTTTATCACCAATTTAAAAAAAAAGAAAATGACCAACAGACTGAAAAGAAAATGTTTCTGGACTTTTTTCATGTGAACATTTTTGTTTATTTTTAGGTATCCCTTCGCCTCTCAAAGTTTTGCCAGTCATTTATGAATTACCCTGTGAAATATATAAGGCTAAGATTTGGTAAGCCAAATCTTAAAAAAACTGATCTTTTTTATCTTATATTTTTTTTAAAAATCTGATTTCACCATCATAATCAGCATTAAATCTGCACAAATTAGCACTTTATCAATTCCAATAGATATTTCAAAATCAAATTTAAACCATCAAAAAAATATACTATTTAAAACTTTATTGATAATCTCAACATCTACTTATTTATTTAACAGGTCATTTAAACATTAACATATGTAATCTGAATTTAAATTTATATTGTATTATTAGCCCTACTTACCATCCTCTGACTTTGGTTTCAATATGTCAAAAGTATTTTCATTTCCAGTTTGGAAAAGTGGATTGCTGAACTCACTACTGGAATCATCTTCAATACCAAATGATGTGAGGTCTATCAGCAAACCATTGCTATCAGCACCGTGTAGAGGCAAAGAAAAGGAAACCTATATAACAATAGGAGATGTAGTGAGAGCTAGGTATAGGCTATTTGCATGTTCGATATTATTACGATATAACTTCATTTCATATTAAATGTGTTTGTCTGTATTATCGGAAGTTAAAGAAATTATCCAATTTAAATCCAAAATGAAATTTTAGTATTTAGGCATAATTTGGCATTATCTTGAAACTGTTAATTAATTTTACATATATATATATATATATATATATATATATATATATATATATATATATGTATATATATACATACATATAGTCTTATTTTAAACTTGTTTAATAACCCATAAAGTTTAAAATACAATTTTCAGACATTAATAAGAAATCATACTCAGTATATAAATCAGTTTGTCATAAATAAGTTTGACTCAAAATGAAAATTTTGAGTCCATCTTCAATTAAATATTTATTGATATTACAACACTGACATTAAGTATTTTATGAAATAAAATTTATTTAAAATTCAAAAAGTAATAAAATATTAATTTACCTTAACTGTAAATAATAAAAATAATATTTCCGTAATTATTGTCATCTTGATTAACCTGTACAGTAACATTTTGAATAACAATGTGTTACTAATTTACTGAGAACTTCGTTTCAAAATATATACTGTATTTTAAACAAAGATTTTTTAACAGGTTTTATTTTAAGAGTGTATAAACCAAATTGGCTCATTTGCATTAAATGCTACTTGAAAACGATAAGATAAATTACAGTTATTGACTCAGCATTTGTTAAAGAAATGTTACAAAACAATTGCAACTTCAGCTAATAAAAATATATTTGTGATCGTAATTAATTAAGATATTATCAGCAATTCACATGGATTTGCTTGTGCAAAAGAGTGGCTGGTAATAAAAAAAAAAATCACCTGATTTCAAAGATCCATATTTACTGCAGAAAATGTTCTACACAAATAAGACATAAAATACATACTTATTAAGTTTTTGAAAAATTATTACAAATGTTCTATATACATGCTTCACCAGCTAGGCTATATGGATGACATTTAGACAATAGTTGAATTAATCCCAAACTGTAGGTAGGCAACATATTTTTTCTAACTAAAGCTACTATAAGCTGATGTCTTTTTTTGGATTTATAATGAGTCTAGTTCTCTACTAGACCACAACTGGGGGAATTTGATTCCATTAGCACAGAAAAATCATCGAACAATGCAGGATTATAATCCACTCATGTCTAACATTATACCTGTCACGCTTTTTTTTATCAAGACTATGAGACTGATGGTGTAAACCCTCCAGAAAACATCATTAGGCCTAAGGAATGGGTCAGTCGACCATTTTCCCACATAATGAGATAAGTTTTCCATGAAATAAGCATGTCAACATTGTCATCAATAGCCCAGCTGAATCTACCTGCCACCTCTTTGAAACCACAGTCCTAAATTACAGGCTCCAATCCTAAATTACAGAGTTGAGGCCTCAAGAAATTTTCAAGCATGTCAATGTAACTCTGATGTTTACCGTATCTGTTAAATCTTTAATAAATAATTATTACCAGTAATAAATTCCTATAAATTTCATGACAAACTTACTTATTAGAGTCCAAAATGTCTTTAGTCAGACTCGTGGGTAATTATTTTAACAAGAATTGAAATTGTGTAAGTTTATACAACTGTTTAAATTAAAATATGTTTCATCATTTTACAAAAGAATACTTCACTCTTCACATCACTGTTGATGTCACATTACTTTCAGTTGAACAACCATTACTTTATACGGGTGAAAGGGCAGGTCTTACACTCTTTAAGAAAAGCCCAACGGCTGCATCATACTTCTTCGATTACTTTTTGAGGAATCCAAAACAGACTCTCATATTCTTAAGTATATATACTCAGATTAAGTATATATACTCAGAGTATATATATTTTCATATAGTCAGATGTATGAGTACTTTTAGGTTGGTCAAGTGATTTTTTTCAACATCTTGGTACCTGTTGCTTGGAAGGTCTCTAACCCGCAAGGGGGTGCAGACTAGCTGCACCTATTGAGAGGATTTAGACGTCCCTCGTCTACACACACTTACAGCTTTAACACTTTACACTCACACTTACATTTAGAGAGGCGATAATAGCCTCAATGTGCTTTTCGCCTTAAGATAAAAAAAAAAAATGGAAGGTCTCTACTCACTGCAAACTCAACTACTTACTGGATTTCCCATCCCTATCACCTATGAAAACTACAGAAAAAACCTCAAATGTCTGCTTATAATCCTCTTTCTTCATGGTTTTTTGTGTGAAACCACTCCTCCCACTCACCCTTTGATTCATCCACTTTTCATTGTCTTTCCTGTTATGTTTCTAATCCCCAACAGTTACTTCACCAACTCCTAAATTAGCAGCCACTTTTTAATATGATTCACCATTGTCTAACTGTTTTATTAGACAATTTTGTTTCAAGAGAAACCACAACCCATTTTCATGGTCCACTCAGCTCATTTACTACAGATGAATACACTGGTAAAAATACAAATTACAGTACACATTAACAAAGGAATAAAATGAAAAGAAAATGTCATTCCAAAAGAAAATGCAGAACGCATTTAGTTAGCCACAAAGGGAGAGGGACAATTATACAATACAGTATAAGCAAGACAGTATAAGTAAGACCGGATGGCCACCAAATGCGCAGCGGAGCGGAATGCACATTTAAAACCAAACCTATTGTTTTAATGTAAGTGCAGTCACTCTGCTCAACAACTCTGCTTGACTTCTGTCAGCTCTGTTTTGCTTTCAGTAGCCATATTTATATTTAAAACAATATATTAGGTTTTGAATGTGTAGTCGCATCCGCTCACACAAATCCATTCTACATTTGGTGGCCACCTGGCTTTAAACTGAGATGGTAATGACATTACATACAATAAAATGAGAAACATTGATAATTAACGAGTAAACCCAACAATAAATTACCAAATATATGAAACAAACAAAAGAAGCCTTGTTCCGATATTTCTAGGATGTATGAAAGTGCCAGAACTTTATTTCACATCGAATTCTTATCACTATCAATTACTTCTCCCCTGATCACACTCCAACCAATTAGAATCACATACTCTAAAAATAGTGGAAGCTTTGTATCTGCCCTCTAATTTTAAGTTAATGTATTGTACACTTAGTTCGTTTTTTTTTTTTAATAACACTGCCTTACTTGACTGAGATTCAAGTAATCTTGGAATTGTACTTGGAACGTAAAAGTGTAAGAGGTAACCCCTGCACGGCAATGGTAGAACTGTTGTTTCTGAAAAATATTTTGACTGCATTGTGACAAAATCCAGATCAAGCCATGGTAATTGAAAACAACAGGACAATAGTGAAGAGGATCCTTCATTCTTCTCGCCCTTGTACTGATAAACGATAGTGAAATATTCTAGGTTTTGCCGTGAATCTACAAAAATTATCAGTAATAATAACATAAATATGCCATTATTAAGAAAAAAAAATTTTTAACAGAATATAATCTTTATTTATCTGTGTCTTTGTAAGCACACATAAGTGCATTTATTGTATATAACTCCTTGCAGTACATGTATTAAATAAAAAACAGTCTGAACACTACAACTGACAATGTTATTTAAGGAAAACATGTACAAGTGTGGTATCAAGTTTTATTAAAAAAAGTTATCTAAATCATTGATTGATAACCAGTAATTAACACTTTTCTAATTACACAATAAACTCTTAAAGATTATTACTTATATAAAAAAATCCTTGTGTTCAAGTTGGGAAAAACTTTTCATGGTTTTGTATGTCTGTATCCTTCACTAGGTATGACTGTGGGTAATTATGTAGATAAGAGTAATAACATTATTTTAGATTAAAACTGTCTGTTTTGAAATGAAATGAGTTGCCTTAATTGGAGTATAAAGTTTCTCCAGTGAGCAATTACGTCTCAGGCTATTGCTTGAAGACTGGTTCAGTGAACACCTAAGAAATTGCTTAAGTAGGGTATTATTTCAAAAGTGATAATTATTTAGTACCATCACTTTATTGAACTATTTAATATTTTGTTTTTATTTATTTATTTATTTTTTTTTTAAAGTCCAACTATTGTGCACACTTGGGCTAATGCAGGCAATGGAATCATTTATAGCGGAAAATGCCAAGCCCTGGCCGGGAATCGAACCCGGGTCCTCGGGGTGAAAGCCCAGTATGCTATCAACTAGGCCACCGAGGCGGCTACTATTTAATATTAAAACTAAATGTTCAGTTATCACAATGCGATTTTTAATTGCAATTAACCCAAGTGGTTATACTAGGCAGCATAGTATACAACACACACACACACACACACACACACACACACACACACACACACACTAGAGTGGTGTTATCTGCCACACACTGACATGATACAATAGCCTTGTTGAGGAATAAATTTTTGATCAGAGGCCTTCCTTACATGCAACGATGATCAGAACTGGCCAGCAAGATCATGTGACCTAACACACTGTGACTTCTTTCTTAGGACACATAAAATCACAAGTTTGTCAAAATAATACCAAAACAATACCACAACGTTAGCTGTTGGAAAAGACTCGCAGTGCATTGCTTAAATTGAGGAGAGCATCTGCCTGAAGATTATAACAAATTTCACTGATCAAGTTACAATATGCAGAACAAGCCACGGAGGAATATATGTCAGGTGTACCTTTTTGTAATTAATATTTTCTTATGTAATGACAACAGGTAAATATTTCATAAATATTAATATTAACTATTAAATATTAATATTTAATAATAGTCTGCACCCCCCTGCGGGGCATTGTAGTAAGTAATATATGCTAGTCTGCACCTATTGAGAGTATTTAGATGTCCCTCGCAGTACCCGAGTCTGACACACACACTTACAACACTACACTTACGACTTTAACACTTTATACTCACACTTACATTTAGGGAGGCGATAATAGCCTCAATGTGCTTTTTGCCTTAAAATAATAATAAACAAAAAAAATATTACTACAATGTCACTAAAAAGAAGAAATTTTGAGTTACGTTATAAAAAATTGTTTATAAAAAAATAATTTTAAAGATCGGTAAGGAGTAAGTAAAATAGATTATATTTTATAATACATGTTATATTGTTTTATTACTGTATTTATGTGTTTAAAAATAAAATACTAGTATTTAGAGTTGCAGGATTTGTGTTTGAAGGATACAGCACATACTTTAAAATACACTATCAATAGAAGAAGATATATTTTTGAAATTTTTCTAAAAATAAATCCATCATAATTTTAAAACATTCTTTTATTAATACAATTAAATAGTATTTTTATCTTGTAATACAATGAAGCTAGCTCTGCCAATTATAGTTCCACACTATGGTGATGAGTCTCAGTGTACAGAAATAAAGTATTTCCAACAAACTGACAATACTGAAGCCAAAACAAAGACTCATGACTCCACCGAAGTTGGCTAGAACATTAGTTGAAAATTATAAATCACATTGGGAAAAATAATAACTAAGACAATAAGACCATGCAAATCTGATACCTAACCAAGGTCATTATATCAAAGGACTGGTGAGGTGGGCACATGTGGCTGCACAACAATTCTGAGCTAACTTTGGAGCTACTGTGTATCACAAACATTGATCCATCAGTATATCCTAGTGCTGGTTGACATTTTCGAGAAGTAAGTAAGCTATATATATATATAATTTTTTTTTTTTTTAACGTCTGACTATTGTGCACACTTGGGCTAATGCAGACAATGGGATGATTTATAGCATATGAAAATGCCAAGCTCTGGCCGAGAATCGAACCCGGGTCCTCGGGGTGAAAGCCTAGTACGCTATCAACTAGGCCATCGAGGCGGCTAAGTAAGCTATATATTTTTTTTATAGTGAAAAAGTAAAAAGGGTAATTTTTGTGGATTCATTTTTAGCAAATTTTCATTGGAAAAATCAGCTATTGGAGCTGATACCACAGTAAGACCCAGTCCCAGGACAGTGTTTAATTTTGAGAAGGGTAAGTCTGAAGTAGGTGTGGTTTGACAGACAGCACTAATCCAGTTGGCAATATTCACAGAATGTCTTGCTTTCAATATTTGCATGGAAATTCCACTTAGGTTACGGCTGATTAGGCACATCTTTGTTGAAAAAATATAAAGGGACTATAAAACTGCCCTTATCAGTACAAAGTAGTGCCAAGCAAGACCCACTATGTGTAACATCATGACATGCGACCAACACAGATATCCTGATAGAGAAAAGGGAAATTACAAAAAAGATGTTTTTATGTTCAAACACACAAGGTAAAAAACCGCAAACAGATATTACTTTTGAATGTTGCAAATGTAAAGCCTGACTGAATATAACCTTGATTTGGGAGTATGTTATCATTAAAAAAATGATTTTGATTTGTTTGAGTAAATTTTATTTGTCTAATGTCGTTTCTATGAATAATAAACTTAAACTATTAATTTTGGAACATTTTGAAATTATTTTTACTACTTTTAGTCATATAATACTTAACACAGCACATTCAGACCTTTCAGAATGGCTATACTCCAAATGCAACAAAGAGGCTTAGTGCAAAATTGTCTGCACTGTATATACACAGGGAGTTTCTTCTACCAGTGAAAATGGAAAAAAAAGTTTATATAAACATGGCTCTGGAAACACTTTGTTGGCTATTTACAGCTAGCGAAGTATTTCACCATGATTCCTGGAAAAAGAGGATGAAAATGATTCCTGGAAATTTTAGGAAGCTAAATTAATAAGGTAATCTTTTCTTATGGTTTTTGACCTGAAAAATTAAATAAAACTAGTTCCAGAGCTGTAAATCAAGTAATTTTTTATAACACCAGTGTAAAATGCAAAAATTGGAGCCAAAACAACATATTTCTTTAAATTTGGAATACTCTCTTATTTTTCCAGTAAACAAATAACATTTTTAAATAAAACTTGTACAAAATTTAATTCTGAAGAAAGTTATGTAAATAAAGTAAAAAAACATAGAAAAAAACAATTTTTATTAACATTAAAATATTCACAACATAGCCGAAAAAAGACATTATTTTCAAACAGTAAGAATAATACCTTTTACTACTGGAGATAAGTAATTTTTTATAACACCAGTGTAAAATGCAAAAATTGGAGCCAAAACAACATATTTCTTTAAATTTGGAATACAATAACTCTCTTATTTTTCCAGTAAACAAATAACATTTTTAAATAAAACTTGTACAAAATTTAATTCTGAAGAAAGTTATGTAAATAAAGTCAAAAAAAAATAGAAAAAACAATTTTTATTAACATTAAAATATTCACAACATAGCCGAAAAAAGACATTATTTTCAAACAGTAAGAATAATACCTTTTACGTTTGAGAATACATACATACATATATATATATATATAGTGTGTGTGTGTGTGTGTGTGTGTGTGTGTGTGTGTATGTGTGTTTTAGCACTCTCACATTTGCAATTTAGTCCGATTTGATTCAAACCTGTCATAAAAATTGATTGTTGAAGTAGTCTGGACAAGTTTATTATCCAGCAAGTTCATCTGTTCAAAATGGCAGCTAATTTAAATCTTTAAAATTTCATAACATAAGTACATTGTCTTAAATTTTGTTGAAAATACAATTTCATCATCGTAATCAGTATGAAAAACGGCACAAAATAGCATTTTGAATAATTTTCATATTTTAAATGTAATTTTAAAGATTAAAATATGCAAATTGTAATGCCAATTATGATGGTGATATCAGAATTTCAAAAACTGTAAGATAAAGAAAAATACTTTTGGAAATTCTCTTCTATCTTATCAGCAAGTCAGCTTCATTCTGTGATTATTTAATATTATGGCTGTCAAATAAAGTTATTTTTCAATATACAATGAAGTACATTATATATATATATATATATATATATATATATATATATATATATATATATATATATATTTTAAGGCGAAAAGCACATTAAGGCTATTATCGCCTCCTTAAATGTAAGTATGAGTGTAAAGTGTTAAAGTCGTAAGTACAGTATTGTAAGTGTAAGTGTGTGCTAGACTGGGATACCGCGAGGGACGTCTAAATCATCTCAATAGGTGCAGCTAGCCTTCACCCCCTGCGGGGTGAAGTATATTATAAGAATAACACTAAAGTATATTCTACTTTAGTAAAGTACTAAAGTATATAAGTACATATAGTTGGTGGCCTAGTTGATAGCATACTGGGCTTTCACCCCGAGGACCCAGGTTCGATTCCTGGCCAGGGCTTGGCATTTTCATACGCTATAAATCATCCCATCGTCTGCATTAGCCCAAGTGTGCACAATAATCAAACGTTAAAAAAAAAAAAAAAAAAAAAAAAATCAAATAAATAAAATTTCACAATCCCTACTATATTATCTGTTGGTAAAAAAATTCTGTATTCACAATATAAATATAAATAACTTAAAACATAAATTGATTTATTATTCTCATACTGCTTTGGGGTATTTCCTCTGTACTATAAATTTAGCTTTATTAATTACTCTTTGTAAATAATATATGCATCTAATTTACTCACCAAGAACTTCTGAAATACCAAAAAACGTTGTCTTGATATACGCAGACACTTGCCTTTTCAAAAACTTAATCTCAAGTTTACTTGGAGAAAACCTTAACAAGATTATATTGTTTTTAGAGCTAGTAAATTGTATTTAAAGTATAATATTGTAAATAGTATTACAAAAATATAGAATTTTGTTTTTAAGATCCCCGATATAGGCCTTTAATAATTAATTTGCTTTAAATATGTTCAATTGTTACTGTAACTTGACTTGTAATTGACACACACACACACACACACACACACACACACACACACACACACACACACACACACACACACACACACACACACACACACACACACACACACACACACACACACACACACACACACACACACACACACACACACACACACACACACACACACACACACAGACACAGACACACATTTGGTGTTAAACAAGTAAATCATATTTGTTAACATGGGCAGTAGGAAATGAGTGGAGATTTTGAAAAAATATGGTGTGTAAAGACACAAAACTCTAGTTTTCAATTCAGAAAAAACAAATAATTACAATATTAAAGAAGTTATCGAAATCACACAGCATTTCAGAGTTATGTGTATTGTATTTATTTTGATTTTTTCTAATTTTTTTTTTTTTTTGCAACTGGTCTCTGTAGCTTTATATTAGTTATGGTCGGTTTTACTACAGTAGCAAAAAATTAAAGCATCTTATAAGATATTTTTTCATTACCTGGAGCCATTTTCTTTTGACTGAATTTGAGGTTCAAAGGAAGTGAAATGGTAGTTAATTGTTGAACAGCTTGGTAAGCAATTGCATCCAATTTCCGATGTGCTGTTTGTTGATAAACCTTCCACTGGAAAATTAAGTGAATATCACAAATATCACAATATCAGTATATCACAATATCACAAATATAGTAATTTATTTAAAAATTAATAGTTTTTTTGGAATTGGAACATGAAAGTAAAATGATTAGAATATTTCATCCTCTGTGTATTTCAGTTACTATTAATAAATTACAGAATGTTTTACCCTTCATATTTTATACTTCTAAAATTTAAAGTCCTAAAATTTGCACTGATTGTTAATTTAAAAAAAAGTAAAAAATCTCTTAACAGCAACAATTTTTTAATTGGGAGTTAAGTTTTCTAGACTGAAAATACTAACGACAATGAAGCCTTTGATTAACTGCCAGTTTCCATAATTATTAAAAGTTAATTTACAATAACTTTTAATATTGTCATTCCAAGCCTCTTATTAAAAGTTATTCTTTTCTAAGAAAAGTAATAAGTTTTCTGAAGAAAAGAAATTACTAGACTTACTCACGAACAGAATACAGCAGAGTGGTGCAGTTTGTTTTGATTGGATTTTTAAACAAAATGTCAATTTAGATCTTTTTGCATATGATCTAGAGTTGGCCAAATGACAACTACTGTTCAAAGATTCCCTAACCTACAGATTAACTTATCTTGAGATAACATACATATGTCACTGGTTTTTTTTGTATTTATTGAATGTTAGTGTTTGGCAGCCCCTAACTGTGATCAAAGACCTATTATACAACTAAGGCTCATTGGTACTAGTTCAGTAGACTGATGCCCTCAAAAGTGCCCTGTAATGAGTCTCTGATTTTCCTCCGTTTTCTTTTACTCAGGATCTTAATGTTTCTGGATGACTGCCTTCTAGTCTTAACATACAGTTCTGTCGGTTTTGATTTGAGATAGGCTCTCGCCTTACTGATAAGAGATATTTAACCCTACCTCTCACGTCTTCCATTGCAGATTCAGTAGGTCCACCTATCATCCCTACTGTCTGCTACAATTCATTGCTTATGAGTTTCAAGGTGTTAGGAACCCAGTTATCTTCCCTTCCATGCTATATTAACTCCCAAGGTTCACTTTTCCTATATCCCCAAGTCTGAGCCAAATTGGTATACAATAGAAAATTTTCTAGTTGAAGGGTGATCTAAGCGACAAAATATCTAGGGCTACTGAGGTGAATAAGAATGAGAGTGAAAAAGTCTTATGCAACAACAAATCCTACTTCAAAATAACTGAAAATCATTTAATAACGTAATAGCGTACTTTAACTACATAAATATTGGTATTAAAACAGCCTTATTTAAATAGATAGTGTGCACAGAGCTACAGCCTGGTTTATATCTAAGTTTTTCTAGCTCCTCTCTTAGCTTGTGTGTATGTTTGGTTTGCTCTTAGGAGTATTTGGTACAGTCCTTCATTTCTTTCTCAGATCGACGAGGGCTTCACGCAAAAGTTTGAAACGGGTCCCTCGATTTCTAGGTATGCTAGTAAAACCAGATCAGCAGCTACTGAATATAAGCAGACAATAAGGTAGGCCACAAACAAGTCCAATCAATCTGAAAGGACAGCAAGCAGTAATGAAATACAAGCAAATAAAGTGGTTCCCACAAATCTTAAATGTGTCCTGGCAAGCTCTAAAGTTTGAGTTCTTCCCATGCATTTCTACTTACCAATATATAGAGATAACTAATATAGATACATACAGATACAGTGATACTCTGGTTTACTATCGACCTGTACAATGGTCATATCGAACAACGGCCTAATTCACGGAATGAAAAATGACACACATAACAGTTCAGTTTTCGGATTAAAGGGCTGAATAAACTATAAGAGTGTTTTTACCTTGTTTAAATTATTTCTAAGCAGATGTAAAAATACAGAGATAACATTGTGCTGTGTTACAGAAAGTATAAGCTGCTGCTGAGTTAGCAAAAACAATACTTTGATTCAAAGGTGTTTAGTTTTTGTAGGGAAATAACTTCCAATATATTTCTTCGTTAACTGTTCTTAAAATGCCCAATCCTATTCACTTTTCTGTCACTGTACCTAATTCTACTTAGTGTGTCATCAACTCTTTTACTGTGTTTAATTTTTTAACCCGTTAAAAAATGTGAACAGTTATAATGTTATTGCATAACATACTTTAAAATTTAACAAAACATTGCGTCTTTGTGTGTGAGTTTCAAATTGCTGTTTAAATCCTGTTTTCATTTTTTTGTGAATATTAATTAAATGGGAAATGGGTCCTAAAAGAAGTGCTTGTAGCATTGGAAGTAAAAGACAAACTTTGACTATTGAACTAAAAAAAGCTACAGTAAGAACTAAAAAAATATACAGTATTGATTTGTCCTGTATATATGTGATATAGTTATATTTGTACGAATTTAGTTAAAATAAAGTGTGACTTCTGTTCTGTGAATTTTACTCATTCTTAATTTTTGACATATTAAAAGTTAGACCTAAATTTTTTTTCTGTGTAACAAATTAAAATGTTTCCCATAAGTTGTTATTGTAAACACTGACTCGCACAGCAGCCTGCTCAGATAACAGTCTTAGTTCTGGAACGAATTAAAACTATTAACTGGGATACCACTGGATATGACTTTATATTACAGTACATATTTAAATGTATAATGCTTACCTGATGCTTTATAAACACAATCGGCATAGTCTTCACTACATACGGGAGTTGACGCATCGCCTTTAAAACAAAACCATTTACTACACAATAGTTTATTTATTTCCGAAATTCCTTCAAAAATTATACAATATAATACAAAACATGAAGGTCCTACAGGTGGCATAAATGCCCATAAATAGGTTGGTCCTTAAAATTAATTCCTTACTTATATGTAAATACTTTTAAAAATTGTATCTCTCAATACTATTATTATAAAATTTAAATTTAACAGATATTTAATACAAAAACATTTTTATATTATGAAATTAATTAACCAAAAAAAAATCAATTATAAAAGATTTGTAATTATATCACATTATTTTTTTTAAATTGTCCTTTTAATTTTTTTTTATAGTTATAGATCCACATTCTAAAGTTTTTAAAGCATTTGGAAGAACATTATAATATTTCTTCGCATATACGTATAACATCTTTGTTAATGATTGTTTCAGTAATCTGATACTTTTGTATCGAGTATTGCGAGGATTCTGCACAAATTCTTAGTAACAGTTACATTATCAATAATAAACTAAAATTAAATGTGCCAATAAGTAATGGAGTTATTATTTACAATGGATGCCCATCTCTGTTGTTAAGAAAGTAAGAATACAAAAAATTGTATTACATGTAAGTAATATTTTAAAAAGTAACAAAATTTAATGTCACTTGAACATTTTAATAAGCAAAAATTGTTGTACTTTACAACAAAAACATTACAAGAAACTGTGACTACCATAAAATAATATCATAACTTATCTTACATGTTATTGAAAATTAAAGTCTAATAATCCGCATCAAATTTCAAACTGCATTAATTATTTTAATTATTGCTTGCAGCTGTCTTGTTGACATAACAGAAGCAAATTTCCAAAATGTAACAATATCATATCATATAACGATATTATTTTTCAAAGTATTTTTGAGAACCCAATTTCACTTTTAACACTTGCATAGCAGCACTTCCAATTTTTTTCCACTAAAATCATTTTTTTCCATTAAAATCTCAAGAACAGTTTTTTTACAATTCTTTCTAAATTGTAAGGAAGTAAAAGTAAAAGTAGATGTAAGTGCTTATTGAAGGAAAGCTTTAGTTGTCTGAATTCCTTGCAGTCAAGCGCGTAACTAAATATTTCAGCATTAAACATTATTGTTTAATATTAATGTTTTAAAAATATTTAACAATAAACATTACTTATTAATGATAAAACCATTAAAAATTGGCAAAATTGGCCTTAACTTTTTTGGCAAAATTTAAATTTTCTGTAATGTAGCCCATAACTTATATGTAGTCCAAACTAAATGTACAGGATAAATAGCCCCAATAAATCTTGTTTAAGAGATATAGAAAAAAGTGTAAAATCTAGTTTTTTAGAAATGGTTCATCACATTTTGGTCAGATAAGAAGATTCATAACTTAAGTCAGTGTAGTGAAGTTTAAATAAAAGAAATTTTTTATTCAGATATAAATTAAAATTAAGCCTAAATCCGATTGGGTTTGTTTTGTTTTTTCAATTTTCTCTCAAACAGTAACTTTCATTTATTTAAAAAAATTGAGTACATCAACTCGAGTTATGAGTTTTTTTTACTCAGGATGATCAAAATTTAAACAAAATTTGGAGAACTGATTTTGAAAAATTATTCTAATTTCTCTGCTTTTTATAACTTCTTAACTGGATTATTTTAGGAAATAATTGAATGTGAGATAGTTTGTAAGAAAGGAATCATTAATAACAGAATGATTTAATAACTCAATAATTAATTAATAATAATAATTAATGATTAATTAATTAATAATTCAATAATAAATAAATGATTTAATAGATCATTAATTAAATTAATGTTTTTATTTATACTTATTTATATTATTTATATATTTATTATATTTATTTATTTCTTATATCATTTTATAGATATTTGTAGAGCAGATTAAATACAGAATACAACGCCTTACTTACGGGGATGATAATATGCCACACAACCACAAACAGCTAGTGTAGCGTTAACTTCACACTCCTGATCACAATTTCCTTCAGTATAATATTTATAAAAAGAAAGACTCCTTTCATGTTGATAGTAGCAAAGCCGGCCTTTAGGAGGCCAGTTCTTAAGATTACTTGTAGTTTTAATTATACGTGGTACGACATTGATAGTCGTTTTTGTCCAAGGTTCAATGAAAATAAAAGGTGTTGCTTTTGATGGTATTTCGAAAGGATGGTGAACAAAAACCTACAACAATATTGAGGCAGTAAAACTTAACAGAACATTTTATAACTAAGAAATATTAACTCGAAGATTAAAACTAATAAATTAATGATTTAATAACTGAAATATTTGATAGCTCAATGATTAAATTAATAACTGTATGTTTTAATAAGTTAGTGATTAAATTAATAACTGAATGATTTAATAGCTCAATGTCTAAATTAATAACACAGTGTTAACTTTCTTTACAAAATTAATGCAAATTAATTTTTAAACAATTAATGAAATATACCATGTAAGTGTAAATGTAAGTGTGTGTGTGTGTGTGTGTGTGTGTGTGTGTGTGTGTGTGTGTGTGTGTGAACATAATACGATTACAAGTCAACAGTCAGGATTGGTGCTTGTTTTAAGTTGACTTCATACCTGCTTCTGTCCTTTCACTCCCCCCCCCCAATTGACTATGGTACAAAATATATGTACTGTTTTTTTTATTGTTTCCAAGTACATTTTTATTGGTCCCTTTGGCATAGTTAATTGTAACTATCTCGAATGAGAAAGTTTGTGAAATATGTTTGCACCATTTACTAATTTTGATTGGACATACCTTGAATCCTGTAGTTGCTGAAAAAAATTCACTAATATTGTCGAAATCATCTTGAAAGTTGAGAGTAAATTCTGCGTTATTAGGATGCTGAGCACTATTTACCCGCCAAGGGAGTGACGTCGAGTCAATATTTTTATTTCTGTAACCATTATCCGGTGTCCAAGAGTTATTAAGATTTCCTAATTTATATTGTTGCCCATCAATAACTCTACGCCTACAAATACATATTACAAATGTATACAGCACATGAAAACATTAAAAATCTACTTAGTAAAATTACACATTGTTTAATTAAAATATTTAAACTTGGCTGTTCTACTAAGTGAATTGAAAAAAGTTTCTAGTACTCTAACATCTATTGTGCCTCACCTAACATGCTTTTACTAATAAAATTAGATTGTTAGTACCCAGTGGCCCTACTTAACAAACATTTTATATCCCATAAATATGTAATGTTGTCAAAAATAGTTATGCTGTGTATGCATTTTTGAACCTTTATTTGATCATTGTACCATACTATATATTCCTTTTATTTAATATTGAGGTTCAAAAATGTAAAAACAGCAAAATTACTTTTGAAGAAAATTTTAAATTAAAAATGTTCATATTTTAAATGTTTTACACTTTTATAACACCAAAAGTATTATGTTATCACAAATAATTCAAATATATTCATGCAGTATCTGTGTAAAAATGAAATCCTTAACTGGTTCACTCATCACTAATTCACTACTTCTCATAAAACAGATGACTAAAATTTTGCACATTTGCTTTTTATAAAGATAATTAGGAAAAATAAAACAGTTATATTCCAATATTGTGTGTAAAATTGGGATTATAATCTTAATTTGAAATATTGGTTGCTATAACAACAGGTTTAAATAACAAATCTCAATATTGGTTTCTATGGTAACAGATAGACATAATTAAATTTTTAAATTGTTTTTTGTGGTAACAGGTTTATATATTAAATTTAAACGTTTATTTTTATTGTAATGATTTAAGTAGCAAATTAAATTTTAATATCGATTGCTATAATAACAGATTTAATTAGTTAAATTTTAATATTGGCTGCTACATTAATAGAGTTAAAAAGTGACAGATAGTACTCAAAAAGATCAAGAGTAATAGGAGGTTCGTAACCCACGAAGGGCAGGATTACCCTCTATTCTTGTACATAACACAATATCTTGTTAATCTTTTGAGTCACTGTTTACAAACCAATAAAATTATATAAAAATAAACAGAACATTTTTTTAATAACTGTTAATGAAGAAAGTTGGCTCAGATTTTTATACAACACACAATTTAAAAAAAAAAACAAGCAATAAAAACGCTTGACTCAGGAGTTATAAATCATCTATTCTAAAAAATTTCAAAATTGCAATTTTCATATAATCCAGTTTCTAATCCAGTAAAGCTCCTAGCATATTTATAAACACATTCTCAGACTTTCCCTTGTATTAGTGAGGGACTTACATGTGAGGCACACAACTACAGTGTCAAAAAGTTTTAAAATAATGCTGTGAATCAGATTATAATTTCACGATGAAAAATAGTGCATTCCTTTTTGACAATAACTATGTAATATATTGTTATTAACAAAGGAACAGGTTTTTTAAATCACAATACCAGATTTACATGGATCCATTTTAATCTAAATCAGAATTTAGATAAAAGTGGAGTGAATCAATTAATTTGTAGTCATAAGTTATTATATTTAGGGTCATATATGGCACAAATTTTGAACTTAGATGCAGTGGTGGTGATAACGAATCCGTGAAGTGACAAACCCTGCAATTGAAAAAAATAGTCAACTTGGGTTGACAACTTTCGACTCTTTATGAAATGAAAGTACAGTACATACTAGTTAAGTTTCTTCTTAACTCTATAAACGCATTACTGTAAATGGAAAAATATTGTATTTAGTTGGTCTTTATAATTTGCATGCGTTTATAATAAATTCAGTAATTATTTGTTTGATTATGGGTGGTTTGAATTAGCACAAAAAATAATAAAAATAGTATATTCCTGTTATTCTTCAAAGATAAGATATTGTTACAATATTTCATGAACTGTGATTATTGAATGTTGAATTTAATTTAACACGCAAACGACAACTTTAAGAAATTAAATCATATTTACAAAATTTGCTTGAAATTTTGACTCTATTTATAATACTAATGTAAAATATATATATATATATATATATATATATATATATATATATATATATTGGTGTTTAACGTCTGAATACTGTACACATTTGGGCTAATGCAGATGATGGGATGATTTATAGCATATGAAAATGACAAGCCCTGGCTGGGAATTGAACCTGGGTCCTCAGGGTGAAAGCCCAGTACACTATCAACTAGGCCACTGAGGCGGCTACGTAAAATATAAATGCACTGCCAAAAAGTTTTAGTTTGAATCCCAGTATTATTTTTCACTTGTAAATTTCATGGCCAGTTGCCTTGTAAGAAACTACAACAAAACAGATATAATTCTAAATATGATGCAATGTCGAATAATAAATTTCATTGAAGTTTCCTAGCACGAAGGTCCCACAGAGCTAAATCCGCTTCGATGAGATTTAATCCATCAGTAATCACTGTTACTTACAAAATAAATCTATTGTTTATGAGGTGATTGACTGGCAACATGTTGAATGCAAAGCATATTCCATTGTGTGTTTGTACGGGCTGCAGAAAGTTGCACGGTGGATCCAAAAACTTCCCTAACCACATGAACCTTTTTATATCTTTTTCGCAAAATTGCTCCTGTACCTGTTGAAAAATACAAATTAATAAAATTGTCGCCCTTTACAGCAAAAGTTTATGAAAGTCATAATGGAAAAGACAAAGCAATTTTATTGAGTCTATGGTTATACAATGATACGATGAAATTTAAAAAAATGTGTTTCAAAATATTTTTAACAGATTTTTTTTGTTTAAATTTGTCATTGTTTGAGTTGTCACAGTTTTAAAATGCAATATTAGTGTTTATTTTCTGACTTTTGGTTTAGATTATCTCATCGAAAAAATTAACCACAAAATCTAGGTATAAAATCAAAAAGAATAAAATGTTAGTATACAATTAATTATTTTAAGTATTAAATGTATCTTAGAAATATGTTTTAATACCTCAAATATTGATTGAAAATATTCAGGTTCTAGATATTCAAGTAATATTTTTTGATAGATGTTGCTCGCATATGATGAATATTCAAGGTTAGTTTTTCTGTAAATAGAAAAACAAAAATTATTAGAATCAACTGTGAACAATTCAAAACTAAAGAAAACAACCCACAAAAATCCAAACATTAGAATTAGAAAAAATTTAAAACAAATATACAATAGTAGATAAATTTGTTCTATACTTCAAATTACTGCGTGAAACTCTTGCTTATTAACTGTTATATTATTTTTGCTTTCTTACTGTAATATTTTATAGTTTTAAAAGCTATAAACCTAAAAAACATAAATAAAGACTGTGATACAATGAAACTTCTCTTGACAAACATTTTTTGATGGAAGACACTGTATTTTCTTAATTTTTAATATGAATTTTTTTACGGATGAACTTTATAAAAGCAGACATGAGCCTTAAATTTATGGCCTGGCAGCAGAGTTAAAACTCAAATACCTAACAAAGGTAGATTACTTCCAGTTCCTTTACAAGTTGAATATTTTCTTACAATTAATTCATGCCTAGTATTTTCATATGAATTACTATTATGCAACATTTACAACACAAAGTGATCTATTAAATACTGTAATATGAAATACCTACTCTAAATCAGGTAAGTCTTCTTGATGCTTCTGAAGTAACTTGGAGAAATTCTTCAACTCCGGCCTGATTTGACGTAATGAGCAGATAGTAACGGCTGGGAATGGTATTTCAGAAACAGAAGTGGGTTTACTTTCCATTGTCATCAGTATTTGTGTGTTGTAAAAGTTTTCTACCTGTGCTTTCATCACAAGCACAGCGTTTAGAGTAGCGAGCAAAATAACAGCACCAATTATAATTCTAAAAATACAACAACACTATGTGTAGAAAGTACACAAGTAATTTTACAGCATGCATTTTTAATTTTACTTTTTCAGTATATGTAGAATTTAAGATGGGTTTAATAGCGAGATAGATGTGTAACTATATAAAGTTACTAAAGGATTAAAGTAGGCTTTCTAATTTTCCAAGCTATACAAATACAGTGGTTATATCTGTTATGATTACAGTGTAGTGTACTTTTCTAGGTTTGAACTATAAAACCTGTTTGTTTTATATGACAAAATATGTTGAACCAACACTGAGAAATAGACTGGTTTTTTAAGTTTTTCGATAGCTTCCTAATCAATTTTTTAGCAGTACTGCGACCAATACTTTGGCTACTTCAAAACCTTCAAAGCCAATTATGAAGTTTTTTTGCAAAAATAGGCTTCATAAAATGTGCTTTTGAAAAAAATATCCTGAGATTGGGTAAACAAAAGTCAACAAGAGATATAGGTAAACAAATTGGTAAAACAGTCAGTTTTAGTCTCCAATGTTGTGCAGATATTGATGGATAAACAACCAAGTTTAAAAAAACATTTTTGGATTTATGGATCTCAAACTGGATATCCATAAAAATCTCAAAATCAAATTTTTCATGATCACAACACTATCTTCAAACTTCAAAAAGTGGGAAAGTTAATATTATAATTAATTATAACAATTAATAATAAACAACTGATTAACTGTCAACAGTTTCCTACTCTGAAATAGATATTATAAGAAATTGTAACTATTTTTTAGCCACCTCAGTGGCCTAGTTGATAGCGTACTGGGCTTTCATCCCGAGGACCTGGGTTCGATTCCCGGCCAGGGTTTGGCATTTTCATACGCTATAAATCATCCCATCATCTGCATTAGCCCAAGTGTGCACAATAGTCGGACGCCAAAACCAAAAAAAAGTAACTATTTAATCATGAAACATTACAATAAGAGTGGAAACAAATTTGAAGGTCACACTGTTTAAACTGTTTGCTGGCACAATGACATGTTCATGTTCCAAAAAACTGGTTGTTTTTACACCCATCTCTATAAAGAAAAACTGGCACTAGATTGTTGTCAGCTCAGTTCCTGCAATGCCTCAGAAGGTTGTTGTCACCTCCGAAAGAAATAATGGAAGTCCAGGCGTTTAACAGGTTGGCCACAGGCCACCAGTTGTGGTGAAACAATAGAAAGTCTGTTGGTTTAAATTTTACTGGATTCCTCCTGAGCAAGTTTTGGTGTCTTGTAGGGTTGTTCTGGGTGTTGGTAAGGTGTCGTACAATTGTTCTGTACTACCCACCAGTAGACCTCAATGTTCTGCTGAACAATAATTTTTTACCTGTATCTATTCTCAAAAATTAAACCAGAGAAAGAATGCACCAATCAGGACAAAGCTACTGTGTATAGATGTGAGATGGTGTGTCAGCAGTAATGTAATAATCTAGCTTACTTTAGACCCAAGATATGTGAGCACTGAGAACCAATCAGAAGTAAAGAAGTACTTTACTGAATCCATTCTTGATGATTTGTCTGAACACTTGCCCATCATTCTTACTATGATTACAATGATCATTATTCTAAATAATAAGTCACTACATAATTTTAGAAGTAATTGGGATTCTTTTAGGTACTATCTGGATGAAAACAAACATCAATGTTTCCTTAAATAATACTAATGATGTTGACCAAGTTGGAAAATCTCACAGAAAATCAGGATCCTTAAATCTGGAAAACTTCCCAATGAAACGGCTCATGTCGACCTATTAGTCTTATCCCTATTGTCTACGCTATGGGAAAGAATATTCTTGTTAAGATATAATGTGAGCCTTGAAGAAACACTTGTAATTTTGTAACATTAGCTTGGATTTTGCAAACAACATTCTACAGTCAAACATGCACATAGAGTTTACCATTCAATCAGACAGGCATTAGAGAGAAAAACAATTGTGTTCAGCTGTGTTTCTGGATATCAAGCAGGCATTTGATAGAGTTTGGCACAAAGGCCTTCTGTTAAAGATTAAAAACTTGCTGTATCATTCGATATTCATACAATACTGAGAATTTTTCAGATAAACCATGGTGCTGCTAGGTCAGTACTTGCAACATTTGCGGATGATACTGCTTCCTTTCATGTAGCAGAAACCCAGGTCAGGCAAATAGACAATTGCAAAGACAGTTGGATATCACTAGTGCCTGGTTGGCAAGGTGGCTAGTGATTCTAAAGTTGTTGTTGTTGTTGTTTTCCAATGGCTCACGCCATCTTTGATCTTGCTTCCCAGTAGAGGCCAGGGAGGTCTCCTCTTCTCTGCTTCTCCTCATCTAATTTTCTGCAGACCAGGAGGTGGTCCTTGTTCATGATGGTGTCTTTGCATTCACACAATGTGCAGTTGTCATAGTTTAATATCTTAATTTTCTTCAGGTGTTCATTCAGACAGTCGTGTCCAGTTGTCAGCCGAAAGACCGCTACAGATATCCTCCTCTGGAGATCCTTGACCTTCCCATACAAGTCGAATACATTCTCATAAGGCTTGTTCTTTATGTCTTCCTTGACTTTGTTTGTAAATTCAAGATAAGATGTTCGCTTCAGTGCACTAATCCTAGCTTTCAGTGTGAGCATTCTTTTTGGTTTCTGCACTATAAGGGTTCCTTGTTTGGCCAGCTTGTCTGCCCGCTCATTCCCTTGTATGCCTACATGTGACGGGATCCACTGCAGAACCTATTCCTTGGTAATGTGTTTAACTATTTTGTATTTCTTCTGGATCGATTCTATCATAGAGCCTGCAGATGTGTTGTCAGCAATTGCTTGTATTGTCACACCAATTGCAGCACTGCATGCCTATACCAACACCAAACCATTGCATAATGAATACAGGTGCAAAGCAATGATAACATATGAGAAGAATCTTCACAGGAAGTAAAATAACCAATGGATCCTAGAACCACCAGCAGAACAAACATTAAAAACACAAACAAGTTTCAAACACCTGATGCTTAAATGGAGATCAAGTGGTGTGGTGATCGAGGAGCCTACACAGCTGAAGAGTCCTCTGGACTACGACAGGTACAACATAAGCACTCAACTTGTGGAAACAATAAATAAAGCCAAGGACAACCCAGTCACAGTTGCACAAATTACTTTGGAGACTATAAACAACCTATACCCATCAGACGACTGGTTGCGAATATACACTGACGGATCTAAAATCGGAGGTGAAACAGGGGCGGGAATATTCTGTGAGCATTTTTCTCACTATTTTGCATTAAGCTCGGACGCCACTGTTTTTGAGGCGGAGTTATTTACAATCGATGAGGCATTGAGGCAAGTAATAACGAGGCCATGATTGAATAATAACATAGTGATTCTAAAGTATATTACCATTACTCTTCAGTTAGGTTGGGTGGTGATATTTTACTTTCACCATCGGCTTACATGAAATGATCATATCAAAATTAAGGAGATTTCTTAACAGTTGTTTCATAAACTCGCTCTGGCTCCTGAGTCATTACTCTGCCTCTAGAGCTAATGAGTCTAACAACACACTAAGTTTTTTTTTTTTGAGGGGGTTCTTAGAATGAAAAACCTACAAGATTATTATCGCCTGATTTTAGAGTTATTGTGGGTGCCACCTGATATTTTTGTAACTGTGCGATCCACAAGTATCTACAAACACCAACAATCCAGAAGAAATTTTAGCTTTTAAAGAAATCGTGAGAAGTATCTAGGGGAGCATCCAAACCCTCTTGCCAACATGTTGTTGACATCATATGCTGTCAGGAGACTGAAGTGGATGGGAAGCTGCCTCAGTGGCCTAGTGGATAGCGTACTAGGCTTTCATCCCGAAGACCCGGGTTCGATTCCCGGTGAGGGCTTGGCATTTTCATATGTTATAAATCATCCCATCGTCTGCATTAGCCCAAGTGTGCATAACAGTCGGACGTTAAACACCAAAAAAAAAAAGAAAAAAAAGAAAAAGTGGATGGACGTGCTGTCTCAGATCTAAAGCAGACTGACGTAAAGTTTATTGGACTGATTGTAGATGTGTAGATGTAAAATAACAATAATAAATATAATAATAATAACAACAACAAATCTCTATATAGATTACAAAAAAAAATTATTGTGATTGTGAAAAAATCAATCTTGTTCAGTAAATAAAATGCATGAGTCCCAAAAAAATCCAATTTGGAAGCTAATGTCCAAAATTGTTTCAGTTATCAAAATCGTTTCATCAGATTTTGGTCATAAATTATATGGAGTTTAAGTAAATGTACTACATTTTGATAACAAAATTATGGCTAGGATATTAATTTTAAAAATAAAATTAAACACGTCAAATGAGATATGAAAATTGATTTCATAATAACTTATAGTAGTTTGTTATTCAGCAAATTTGAATGGCCTTTCATAATCTTAAAATTATAAAATTTATGAATCACTTATCAGAAAATCTGATTTTAAACATTATATTACAATCAGAAAGTATGAACTTTGAATTGTAGATAATTTATAATTATTAAAATTTTAAAATACTTGTCCAATAAAGGCGTATTTCTCTCAACAAGGTATCGAAATCCATGCAGAGTTGTTGAGCTGAAATATTTGTAAACACCTTCCCTCAGTATTGAAGACCATGGTGTGTTTCTGGAGTTATTTCTTTTGTTATCGGTAATATGCGGTTTTGTACTTTGCTTATTCCATGCTAATTTTCGTTGTTCGAACGGTATCTAAAAATGAATGTAATGTGGCATTTTATATAAGAGAATGAGAATTTGTATACTTAAGCAGTTCATGTAAATAACTTATGTAATTGAGTATGATTTTGTTGGAGTAAATATTTTAAATGTTTTCTCCAACTATACTATACAATTTTTTAGAACATCATGAATTAATGCAGTCGCACATTGATTTGTTAAAATCTGTCCCTGTTTCTGACTTAACTGCGTAGAATTAACTTTGAACAGTAAGTTTATATTTTTTTAAATGTAAAAAGTTAATAAATTCAGAAAAATTACTTAAAAATTCAATAACATTAAAATTACACCAATCTAGAGTTTTTAATTTTGTACCCTTCCCACAAAGTTCGCCCTCAAATCAAATTTAAACTTCATAAACTGTAACTTCAGTACACAGATTGATCTCACAAATGTTGAATATTATAGACTGCCATTTTTGTATGTTGTATATTCGTTAACAATTTCCTAAATCAAATGTACCTTACTTCCAAATACCATTGGATCAACTCTATGTTTTCCAAGCATTCTTTGTAAACGGTTGTTCATGATGTGTAAACTTGTCACTAACAAATTGCCTGATCTTTTTCGCAATAACCATTTCTTGGAAAGTGATTCAGCTCTCAAACATGACATCATTGTTAGCTAATATACAATAACCATTCCCTAGAGAGTGATTCAGTTATCAAACATCAGTGTTACCTGACATGCAAACCCCTTTGGATAATAAATAAAATCAATATTTGAACAGAATGTACAAAATGTATTGTAGTCAATGTGTATTATACAGTCAAAATGATAAATAGGTTACAGAAATTATCTTGTTTTTCTGTTCAAAAATCCTCTCCTTACAATGGTTGACATCTTCAGATTTTACTTGTTTTTTAACAGTACAGTATGTCAGAAAAATTTTCTACAAATAAATTTTGTTCATTGCAAAATAAGCTTTTTTAGCACTGTAGGAAAATTAAATGTAAAATTGTCTTTATCACGGAACTGCAGTAAAATTAATTATAGAACCATTAATGTGTGGGCCAATCTCGCACTTCACAAATTTGATACTACAATATTGATTAAAATATTATAGGAATTTTTTATAATGATTATTTTTCAATACTAAGTTGGTAACATGACTTAACCCCTTAGTTTTCTCAGCTTATAAAGATCTCATTGTAATTTGTTACAAACTATTTGTGTAAAAAAAACAATTTATTTTATTTTCGGCAATTCTCAAACTTATAAATATCCCTTTTTTAAATTACATTAAAACACATTTTAAATTTCTATAATCATTATTGTGCACACGCGCACGCACACAATTCAATCTTCTTTTTAAATGGAAGTTCTCAGTCTACAAACTAATACTTTTTTATTTATAGTTTATTTAGTAAAACAATCTCAATCTGTCACTAGCTATCCATAGACACCAACCACTACAGCCACAGCATCATTATTAAGAATCCCATTAGTTATTCTGGGATTCCATCAAGGATCCCACTAATTCTTGTGGCATTTGGGCTGTAATCCAAGTTCTGAATGCAAGAAATGTGAGACCCTTTAAAATGTATTGGCAAATTTGTGAGTTGGTAGTAACTCACGCACAACAATGACGGTGACAATTTTTGAGCCAAATTGAAATATGTGACAAGTTTTATATGTGTCCCAACATCTCTCCTGAATTAACAGTCGATAAGATGGTGATACAAATATTCTTAAAGATAATAAAAAAATAAATTTAAGAATATTTTGACATGAAAAATCAAGTATAGGAACTGACGTGTCTAGCACAAGGAAGCTGTTTCTTCAATCATTAGCTGGCCAACACTTTTGACAACAAAGATGTCATTAAATCTACTGTTCCACACTGCTCATATTTAATCAGTGGTGTTATTATTCAAGGCGTTATAAACTGGTATGAAGAATGCAATGAAATTACATAACAATAAATTAAAGTGTGCTCTTTCTCATAAAAATAAAATTATTTTATATATAATTCAATAATTACATATGTTCCCTATGTATATGCTTTTATGTACTCCAATTTGAGAATATATTTAAAAAATAACTTTTATTCATATATTTATAATTCTTTTGATTTCCAAATGCAAAGAAGTTTTTGTTTCCTTAATTTTATTTTTAATATAGCACAATATAAAAAAACAATAAAACAAATACTATATAAATTGGTGTTGTACAAGGAGTTAACAAATTTTCAACAAACAACTTTTATTTTTATTTTCAAAACTTGAAAGCTAAGTCGAGGTAACTTTCCTTTGGTATAACAACAATGATTTAGTAACATAGTAAGAGTATTTCTGAAGAAAAGACAATAATATTATTATAGTAGTACAATACGAACACACATATTAGTTAAAAATGAAGAGTTAGACATAAAGAACATAAAACATACTATGAAGAAATGTACTACAGAAATATAGTTTTTTCTTTAATAAAAAATAAAATTTATAAACTACTAATTATTGACAAATGCAAACATGAACTGACGCTTACTTTACAAATACATTTGAAAAACACTTGCTTAGAAAATGGGTCTTAAAATTTTTTTTTCTGAAAGAGAAAACATCTTTCTGCCAATTCTAGCATTGACTTTTTACTTATCCTTTTTTGTCATGGAGTAACACTGTTTTAGTTTTTGAAAGTGAAACATCAAACAGGATTGGTAAAATGACCGTGCTCGTACGAAGTGAACAATTTAAACATTTCACATCAATTTAATGTTATGATTTATTGCTGATTTTTTAATAAAATATTTTCTTAACAGAATTTTTGGAAGATATAAATGTGCCTATTGTAACTCCTTGTTTGGCTTTATTATTTCGTACAACTCTAAATAAAATCATTACTTGAATTAGTTACTATACATATTACATTAACATAATATTACTACAATAAAACTACAGTTAAAACAAACACTGCTTCCAGGAATGTCTGCGACAGTGGTTTTCAAACCCTAAAGCACCATGTATACACCTAAAGAGTTTATAATTATAAATTCAGTCTCTACTATGTACTGTACTATAACTTGCAAATTTGGTGTTAAAAAAAGCAAACCCAAAATGTTGCTGGATTACAACTGATAACCACAATTCCGTCTTTATCAAATTAGTCTAACTGGCATAAAGTATGGACATTAAGCAATAATAACAACGTACGTTAAGCACAATTTTCAAACACGCCTGGTGATAATTCATACCCTCACGCCCACTAGGCCTTAACATAACCTGAGCGCCACCAGCGTATCAAGGTGTTGCAGCTGTTACACCTTAAAATGCCTTACAAGGAGTTTGTAATAGTCTTACAGATTACAAAAATCTTTACAGAACGATTATCATAAAAAGCCCAATAGGCCTTAATATAACCTGAGCGCCACCAGTGCAGATGTTGCAGCTGTTACACCTTAACATGCCTTACAAGGAGTTTGTAATAGTCTTACAGATTACAAAAATCTTTACAGAACGATTATCATAAAAAGCCCACTAGGCCTTAATATAACCTGAGCGCCACCAGTGCAGATGTTGCAGCTGTTACACCTTAACATGCCTTACAAGGAGTTTGTAATAGTCTTACAGATTACAAAAATCTTTACAGAACGATTATCATAAAAAGCCCACTAGGCCTTAATATAACCTGAGCGCCACCAGTGCAGATGTTGCAGCTGTTACACCTTAACATGCCTTACAAGGAGTTTGTAATAGTCTTACAGATTACAAAAATCTTTACAGAACGATTATCATAAAAAGCCCACTAGGCCTTAATATAACCTGAGCGCCACCAGTGCAGATGTTGCAGCTGTTACACCTTAACATGCCTTACAAGGAGTTTGTAATAGTCTTACAGATTACAAAAATCTTTACAGAACGATTATCATAAAAAGTTCAAGAAACTGATTGACTTGTAGAAACTCAATAATCTATCACTACATAATTTGTGAAAATAATTCTGTGAAGACTAACAAGCTGCATAATGGATGCAGCCTAAAATTGTTTCTTACAGTTTGTGTAAATACTTTTCACACAATTATACACACGAGTTTTATGAACACTTTCCACTCGGACAATTTAACTGCATTGGCAATTCAATTATTGTGGTTTTAGACCTACTAGTTTCCTTATTTGTTATTTTACTCAATACACAGTTCTAATTTATTTTCTTTAGCAAACAAAAGGATACCAAAAAAGGTTCGTTAAAAATTTTTTTTTTCCGGTGAAAAACCGTTAAGGTTATCATCGCCGATTCGTTTTTAAAAAATTAATTACTCAAATATAAGAACAGTGTGTGTGTGTGTGTGTTGTGCGACTGAATAGTACCTTAACTTCTATGAGGAATTTGTGACTCAACAACAGGCGGTTTATGGCATGATAAAGCTACATTCTTACTAAATAGCCACTTGAATTGACATAATTGCCTTAACTGACTTCCTCATGCCATTATTTCTTAGGATACAAGTAATTTTTCAGTAGTTCATAAACTTACACATAATTATCTGATTACAATACTGAATATTTAAGTGTTTCTACTCAAGTTCATGGTTGTCTAATCTAAATAGATCACTCTTACACTGCAAATGAGATAAGATAAAATAAGCAATGATCGGGCTGAGCAAAAACAAGGACACTTACAGTTGTGTTACTCTGCTGACGTATGACACAACGTGTGTGTGGTGAAAGCACTCCTTACATTCACGGTCAAACTTGGCAAAGAAATGAATTTATGTAACAGATAGGACAAGTTCGTTACCCACCAAAATCTGTTCGTGTTTAGCTATGTCAAATCATAAAAATTCATAACTTTATCTTGTTTTTTTTTTGAAAATTTGATTTCACCATTGTAATCAAAAACCTACGTTAATATGCATTTAAAATTACATTCAAAATATGAATGTTTTCTAACCACCAACATTTTGAAAATTTAAAATGCTATGTAGACATTAACGCTCATTAAGATTGTGAAATCAGATTTTCAAAAAAAAAGTGTAATATAAAAACAACTATATTGGTATTGTTACTTTCTGTAAATTCGCTTGGATAATACTAGAAACACAACTGTGTGATGCGATTATAATCAGCAGTGACCAAATCATTGGCTACAGTAATTTATTAAATTACTGTAATTCCAATTAATTTAAATTTTAAACAATAGCCAATGTTTTGAATACTTTCCCTCTACAATTCTTCATCCCTTTGGTTTCAGACAAGACAACCATGTTTCCATTCTTAATTACTAACCAATTACTAAAGTAATAATGTTAGCAGTTCAAACAGTTAAATAACAAAATCATTTAGAATCACCCATCACTAACCCAAATTATTAAATAACATATTAGCATGACTAGATTAGGTTTTTATTATTAAACAATGAATACACGTAAACATACTTTAAAAAATCACAGTCTGAAAGAGCAGTTACCTTTTAAAGTTATTTTAACAATTTTTTTTTAATGTTTATAGACCTTTATAAGTATTGGAAAGACAACAATTTAGTATTACTTTAAGGACATTCTAAAATATAAGAACATTCAATAATATTATCTCAAAACCAATTTAAACTTTTATTTACAAGCTAGTATATTTACAATCATGTTTACCTATTCTGAAGAAACTTTCTGTTAATTTGGTTCTAAATATTAGTACTATGTTACATTTACAATTATTATACATTTAAAGCTGACGGTACTGACTTTTCTCTCAGCTAATAGAAATTTTTATTAACTTAAAGAATTGGTGAAACACATTTGGTGAAGTGCGTATGTCGAGGCTAGTATTGTTCTCTCAAGCAGTTCCTTCCTGAAATAAACAAATAAACCTTTGAAATCACCACTGGCAAGTTACACTAACAAATTTACATTTACCATACAGACTACCTTTTATAATATACAATGTGAAATATTTTCTTTAAAAAATTTTAAATACTCTATTTTTTGTAAAAAAGATAAAAATGTAAGCAGAAATTAATAGTGTTGAAAATAACAAGGAATATAAATTAATATTATATATGCGGGCTGTCCAGAAAGTAATACACATTTTGAAATAAAAAATAATGTGAAAAAACAATTTTTATTATATACATTTTGAAGGTAGACTCTTAGGCTATTTTTCTACATTATCACCATTTAAATTAAGGCATTTATCAGAACATGGTACAAGCTTTTCAATATACTCTCTGTAGAAATCTTCCACCTGCGAGTTAACCACTGGTTTATACCAGCATCAGTGTCAAAGCGTTGTGGAGCGAGCCATGTCTTCATCGCTGGGAACAGTGGTAGTTGCTCGGCGCCTAATCCAGGCTTTATGACGGATGATTGAAAACTTCCCATCCAAAACCATCTAAGAGCTGTTGGGTACGATTGGTTGAGTGTGGATGAGCGTTGTCACAGAGAAACAAAACTTTCTAGCTGAGTTTTCCCCCCGACTCTTGTTTTGTATCGTACATCTTAATTTTCTGAGTGTTTTGCAATACCTCTATGAATTAACTGTTTGGCCACGTTCAAGAAAATCCACAAGAATCATTCCCTGAGCGTCCCAAAACACAGTAGCCATGATTTTTCTTGCTGACAGAGTTTGCAGACACTTCCTCTGTTTCTTGGGCGAATACGCTTGTCCCCATTCCATCGACTGCTGTTTTGTTTCACAGTTGGTGGTCAAAACGATTGTTACTTTCTGGACAGTCCTCATACAATATTTACTGAAGGTTAAAATCCTCAGTGATCGATGATTTAATGTTTGAATAACTGAGTAAATAGGTTTGTTGAAATGAAAACTTTTTAGGCTATCTAAAAACTTTTTAGGCTACCTAGATTAAAAACGAAACAAGACCAAGTTGTTTAAAATTAATATTACAATCAGCGACTTCACCAAATGTTAATATTTTCTAATAAAATTCAAGGAGACAAGGCTAATATAAATGAAAAATTCCAAGGAGAAAGGGATACAAAATATTGCTGTTTGAGCGGAACATTGCATCTTTGATGGAAATACAAGAAACTATCACCTATCAGTCAGATCAGAACATGTATTCCTGCCCAATATCATTCACGCTTTGTGGCAACGTAATTATCTGGTTGTTCTAATTCAAAATTTTACTGTTCAAGATGATTGGAAATCAGTTGTTTTATTACCAATTTCAAATGACACTGCGTATTCCACATTTGTTGTTTAATACCTAAATTTGATTTAAATATATTTTATTATTAAAACAAGGACTCCCGATTATCCATGAGTGGTTGACCAGTGTTTTTTTGCAGGGTACGAAGAAAATAATTATCTTTATAAAGATTGTGTAACTAAAACTCACTGTAATGAATACATTACTTACCAAAATTGGTCGGTATTGTAGCGAATTTTCTATTTCATCACTATTAACACTATACATATTATTTTCTTTTGTTATTCATAAGTCCACATTGTTACTATTTAGATCTTTTAATCACATATTGTTTCATGAAGTAACATTAATGTCATGATTTTTCATAAGCCATTCCTTTCCATTTTCCCTTGAAGGGACCTTCTTTCACTATGACAAGTACATTTACTTTTCAAAACACTGGTAGTATTATAAACACTACATTTTTTTAAAAGGTCATGTGATTCTCCTGCCTTGATCAAAAACTTTATCCTTGTAAAATCAATATTAAAATTTGGACAGTATAACTGAAAATATTTTTTTTAAAATATGCTTTAAAAAATTATTAAATCAAAAAGCACTTCTGAGCAAATCGCTAGGCACTGAAGTATAAATTGATTTAGGTCTTAAATCAATTACACTACAATTATTACATAATTACGTAATAAGCAATATGTTGCGGCAAGAGCAATATATTGTCTGCATTAGCCCAAGTGCACAATAGTAGGACATTAAACAAAAAAGTCCTGACATATAAAATACATTTTCGAGTGACTGTTTATATTATACTTAGAGATATATTTTAATGTTCATAATTTTGTTCCAATTTCATTCAAAATTGTCAAAAGAAATTGGTAATAATTTTCATGTTTTGGAACATTTACCTCAGAAACTAATTATAAAAGCTTACGTCTTTTTTTTAACGGTAGTCATTTTTATTTAAAGCAGAGGATTTTTAAAAATATGAATTTTCTTTCAAATGAGAATATTTTTTATTCAAGAACAAATTTTTCCCCAAAAATATTTTTTTTAATGTTGGATAATTTTTAAATAAAAAGAAATTTTGAAATATCCCCTGCATGAAGTATGCAGATTGGTATAAGAAACAAAACAAGAAATTGTATATAAATATCTTTAACAGTTTTCGAGAAAAGTGTTCCTGTACCTTAAAAAACAATGCTTTCGGAAAAACGTGATTGAACATAAAATAAAAATTTAAAAAATTGTTTTTCAGCCATAATGCAGCATAATTTGAAACAAAGCTTATATGAAAGCAAATGATTATATGTTGTAAATTTATGAGGTTTAAATTACATATGACTATTTTGATCTTTAAACATTTTGTAATTAGGTAAAAAAGATTGTATTTTTTTAAAAATTTTGTCTTCCTTTAGTTCAATATTAGTGATAGGCCTAGAATCAAAAACTGAAAGATTGCTTATTTCTGTAGGATTGTCTTCTTTTCTACAACCATTAATCACATGTTTCCATTTTTTTTTCTGAATGCTTTCAAAGTTCTAGGCATATTAATTATATCTTTAGGTAACAAAATATAATACAATGACAACAATTTTTAAACAATGAAAATAACCTCACTTCACTACAGAACACAGGACAAAACTATATATATATATATATATAATTTTTTTTTCTTTGGAGTTTAACGTTCGACTATTGTGCACATTTGGGCTAATGCAGACGATGGGATGATTTATAGCGTATGAAAATGCCCAGCCCTAGCTGGGAATCGAACCTGGGTCCTCTGAGCAACATATGAGTGTATAATCAGCTGTTGTTAAGCTACTCAGTGAATCTTAGAAAACATAGAAAAACAAAACAAATATATACTTCAATAAAATAATACTATAAATGACGTTCAATTTACATTTAGCAGGATACCAGACTAGAAGCGTTATGGAGTAGGAAGTAGGCTGAAGCTTAAATATACCTGTACATGGTAAGGCAAAAACACTTGTTATTCATGTTTTGCTGTTCAAAACATAAAAGAATTTTTGTCACAATAATAAGAATGAAGTGTTGATTAAAAAAATTTAAAAATTGAATTATTTTACCAAAATAATCAAGGAAAAAATATAGAAAAATATGCAGACAAATCAGTAAAGCTACTTTCAAATGATGGTTTTTCATAGTCTTAAAAATTTTATTCTTTATCTTTTTATTCAGCATTCTTTTGAAAATCTAATTTCATCAAACCAGTATTAAAATCTGAATAAATCAGCATTGAAAGGAACCCATGGTTATAGATGTTCCATCTATTTATTTGACTCTACTCAATAGCAAAAATGTAATTATCAATTTCAAAGGACAAATTCAATTTAATTACAAATTTTCATGTAATCCGAGTTCTGTACACAAATAATGAAATTTGACATGTAGTTTATCTCAAGACAATTTAAATTGTAACATGTGATCAAAGTTTGAAGAAAATCTCATGCACCGTTTAAGAAAGGTGTCTTTCAGTGTGCTACTTAGACTATGAATATAAGTAATAATATACTTGAGTTTCAAATAATATAAACTGAATGTGAAAATTTGTGCATATGCAATATCTTTGTTGAAGATGATAATTTATTTAATTCACTTAAATTAGTAATATACTTACTTGGAGTTTATCGTTATATTTGATATAAGAAAGAAATATATCATACAGCATAGTAATAAAGTTAATATAGACAACTCTGTATCTAGGAGAAAGATAGGCAAAGTTGATGTATTGAGTAGGAGGCCAAACTATCCAATCAACCTAAAAAAAATAAAATACATATGAAACTTGTTCATTAAATATAACAATAATGATCATCTGTCATTTTGCATATGCATAAAGCTTTCCTACACTTGTAGCTATAACAACAACAAAGAAAAACTTATGTTAATTTAAAAATTGTTGCAAAGTTTGATTTTTAGTAATGAATAAATTGCCAGCTGAACAATTATTAAAAACAGTTATATTGTAACTGTTAATATTCCATTGTCACACATTTTATATAAAGATTTTAACATTTTACTTGCTACATGGGTACAGCTAATAGTATATAAAATGTTTGAAGAACTGACAATGAAATTCCAAAAGTTTTAAATTCTGCCTTTTGGCAATAGTCCTTGCAGGGTATTTTACATATTTTTTATGAAACATACCCTAAATTACATCATGTTACTGAACTAAGTGCTTCAAACTTCAAACAGAGGGATTACTTCAAAATGCATTACTTGCTTCCACCACTGTGAATAACAGACAACTGCACATTCAATTCTCATCGCTCAGGCTACATATGCCTGTCTATTCAATAAAAATTATACAACTTTTTTTTGCCACAACTGGCATTAGACTGGATCCTTTAAAAAAATCAGTAAGTTATTATTTTTGAAAAGGCATAAATTTGATTGAATTTCTGTCTTTGTTAGTAATTTTTTACAGCCTTTATTTATATAACAGTACAATAAATACATACATTTTTATTGGTTTATTAAGTATTTGTATTAGTTTTATCTATGCATGAAAAACCACAGATACTTGAATTCAAATGAGCTTCTCTTTGTCAATTAGTCACATTTAGTAGGATAATTAATAAGTAAAAAATGATTAAACTTAAGAGTTTTACTAAGCGTCTGAGCTCAGCCTACAAACAATATTGCAGCTAAATTATATATTTTGAATTAAAAAATCATGTATGATGTCTAATAAAAGTGGCCCGATGATATGAATTGTTTAAATATATAGTTTTATATGCAAACCAAATTTGGTAATAACAAAACAGGAGCAAGTTCATATTTTATATGCTTCTTTTATAATTTCATATAATGACCAAATATTCTGAATATAACATTCAGAAATTGTTACTGTACAAAACATCATTCAATCATACCACATATATTGAGAAGAATTTCTTCTTCAATTCCTCTTGTGTTGATTTAAAATCTCCTTTTTCCAACATACCCATTCCATAGAAAAAGATTACAATACAAACAGGAGATGCGATCAACTGGTCGAGTATAATTTTTTTAGAAACAGAGAGGAGAGTTCTGTGTGGAAGTATTAAGTCAATATATCTGTAGAAGAAATGCTGTGCTACACCCAATGGCAACCCAACTGCTGTCATATTTACTGCAACATAGAGAAATTATAAAAGTAAGCTAGGCTGTTGGTAGTTATTGTTTATTGTTAATACTTGAGTTACTATTAGAAAAAGCTTCAATTTTTTATACTGGTAGTGGCAGAAAAACTTCCCAATTTTTAAAACTAGTAAAAAAAATCAAGCAAGATACTCATTAACTACTGTACCTTCATATTATGCAGTTGTACAAATGGCATTACTATTTTACAGAAATGTATTCTGACACTTCAGAAAACTTCAACTGAATAACAGTCAGCCATGCTTCCATGAAGAACAGACTGAACACAGCCATCTAAAGATAAGCTCCCTAATTTAACCCCACTGCGAAATCAGGAACTTCATTATGCTGCACATTGTGTTTATTTAAACACTTTATTTTAATGCCTATAAGTTAATAATCAAAAGTATAAAAATGATGAAATTACCGAAAGATCGTAATTTCTGGTAATTACAAAAAAACTACCTAAATATCCTAGCGAATACTATTGTGAAGAAGTTACTAACGTCACTATTATATTACTGTTATGGTGAATATAAAGCAGCCACTGCAATAATGAGGATTAATACTACTTTAGTAGCTCTGGTATATGAAATTCTGCACATTTCATGCAGTGTCATTTTCAGAAAATATCAGAAGACAAAAAAACCTATAGCCTATTGATCTAGTTAGTGTTTGAACGTCAAATATTATGCAGCTGCTGTTTTGAACTGACTACACACTAGTTCAAGTACACACTATGCACAAAGTTCAGGATGCCCTGTTGATCATGACTGCTGAAATAATAAAAAAAAAATAATAAAATTGTGGTCGAGCACTGCAAATGAGATAGCTGAGACTACTGGGATATCAATGGAATGTACATGTTATACTTTACGTGAACATTTGTACATACACAAGCTCTGTGCTAAGTGGGTGCCGCGTTTGCTGATGCTTGATCAAAAAATTGTGCCGGAAAACTGTTTTGACTTCAAATTTGGCATTCTACATGCAAAATCCAAGCAAATTTTTGTGATAACTGTGGACAAAACTTAGGTTTTCCATTACACTCCTGAAACTAAACATCAGAACAATGGACTGGACCAGTGAACAAACTCCAAAGAAGGCAAAAACAATTTTTCAGTGAATAAGGTTATGGTGACTGTTTTTTGGGATGTGAAAAGAATTATCTTCATTGATTATCTTCAAAAGGGTAAAAAACCATCACTGGTGAATATTACACAGGGTTATTACAACATTTGAAAGACAAAGTAAAAAAAAATTATCTCATTTGGCGAAGAAAAAAAATTTTTTTTCATTATGACAACGTACAAATCAGTCGTTGATGTGGCTAAAATCAACAAACTGAAGTTCAAATTATTCCTCCATACAGCTTATTTACCAGATTTAGCCCCCAGAAACTATCATTTGTTTCCTAACCTCAAAAATAGTTTGGAGGTAGAAAATTTGAGGACAATGAGAAAGTTATCAACATTGTAAATGCATATTGAGGACTTTACAAATCACACTATAAAAATGGTATCATTGCATTAGAGCACTGTTATGAAAAATGTATAATCTTCATAATGTCTTCATGGAGATTATGTTGAAAAATAGAATGCAAAAACCAACAAAAAATGTTTTCCTGTATCAGGCCAGAAAGCTTTTATGCCACCCTAATATTAATTGCAGAAGTAAGCTTTAAAAAAATATAACTATTCTACAAACCTATCAATTGGTCACTTGGAGTAATATCACACTATTATGAGCATACTAGTATCAACTCATCAAGTTTTGCAATAATTATGATACAATACTCGTATAATAACTACTGGTAATAACTATTGTCATTTATGCAATAGCAAGACACTTTTTATTTTTATTATTTAAAGTATTTTTTCTTCTATTACCTATTTTACCATTCAATTAAAAAAAAATTTCCGGAGAAGATTAAATCTTTTACAATAAGTTACAATTTCATACAAATGTTTACAGAACTATTTTGTGACATCACTGCGGTATACACTGCATGATTTCATATGCCAACAACAGATGCTTTATACCTGCCATAACATTAATCACAAATTAGTAACTGGTACATCTGCACTTTCAGTTAATTTGTAAATTTTTGTAATTTGTTTTTTAAAATGCTTTATTACATGCCCAAAAGTATTAACACTAGTTATAAGAGTGCAGAAATTACAGGAAACTCAAAAAAAATGGAAATTAGTGACCCACATATTCTCAAAATCGCTACCGTGTTTTTAGGTAGGTAATGTGTTTTTCATTGCATAAACTGTTAATTAAATGCATGTAATTAATAATGAAAATAATAAAATTTAAAAAAAAATTCAAAATATTAACTCAATTCAACTGTTAAGTGTTTACATAACTTAACTAAGTTGTTGTGTACTTAACTCGACTTGGTTGTTCGCAAAAGTAGGTAATACGTTTTTCATCGCGAAAAAAATTAAATAATTGTCATTAATAATTCAAAGTACACTTTCTTCTTTAAAAAAAAAAAAACTTGACTAACTCAACTTGGTTGTTGGGTACATAAATAGTATTCCATAAAAGCTATTAATCTATGAGCACAAAGTTTTTATCACAGATTACAGAATACAAAATTAAACAGAATAAGAATAAATTAGAACAGAATTACATAGATTTAAATTAAACTGAACAAAACACACACACACACACACACACACACACACACACACACACACACACACACACACACACACACACACACACACACACACACACACACACACACACACACACACACACACACACACACACACACACACACACACACACACACACACACACACACACACACACACACACACACACACACACACACACACACACACACACACACACACACACACACACACACACACACACACACACACACACACACACACACACACACACACACACACACACACACACACACACACACACACACACACACACACACACACACACACACACACACACACACACACACACACACACACACACACACACACACACACACACACACACACGTATATATATATTTTAATATTCATGTGATATTAACATATATATATATATATATGTGTGTGTGTGTGTGTATATACATACAAAATTTAAAAAAAGACTTTACAAACTAACTCAACTTGGTTGTTGCGTGTTTATTTCAAAACCTAACTCTAGTCGGCTGTCAGAGGTTTAACTCAGTTATTGGTTGTTACTAGTACTCCATAAAAGCTAACCTTTGTAATAAGTGTTATTGTGGTAGATTTAAAGCTATTGCTACTTTGAAAAAAGTCGTCGTCAGAATATAATTCTATAATAAATGCTACAAATCATAATTTATTGTATATTTATCATTGTAAATTTAATCTTCCACAGGTTAATATCTCTCAATGAAATAATACAACACACAATAAACCAAAAAAAATGTTAAAATAATTACTTTTGCAAAAGTCCTGAAAGTCAGAAATAACATTTTTCGATATTTTTCTCACTTTTACTTGATCTTCCTATATTTTTCTCACTTTTATTTTTTTATTTTTGATTATTAAAAATTGGTGTAAATATGCAGTGTAGCCTATCCTGGATTTTTCGATACTTTTTTTTATTAAAACGCTTTATTACATGCCCAAAAGCAATAATCCAAAATATAAAAGCGCGGAAACAACGAGAAGTACAACAAAGGTCGAAAATAAAAGTGACCAACATCACCTCAAAATTGCTACCATCGGTAATGTGTTGTAGAACGGTAAAACGATAAAAATACATCTAACACAATTTTTTGGTGATAAAAAACCTTAATTTTTTTAAAAAGAATACTCCATTACCTAACTGACACAGTTGTTAGGCCTAACATGGTGTTGGGTAAAAAAAAACCTTTATTTTTTTAAAAAGAATACTCCATAAAATAACTGACATGGTTATATGGTTATTGCATGATGAACCTAACTGACACAATTTTTGGGCCTAGGTTACTGGGTGATAGAAAACATTAAAAAAAAACTCCATAACCTAAATGACACGGATGATGGATGAAAACCCTGTTTAATTAAAGTAGTTACTAACCTTGTCATAAATGTTATTGTTGCGGTTAATAATGCAGCTGCTGCTTTGTAGAATTGGCAAATTCTTTGCTTATACAGTGGTAACCCAACTACAGTCGACCTGGAAAACGGTTATATCATACAACGGTCTAATTCACAGAATGAAAAATTACCCATATAATAGTTTAGTTTTGGAGGATATTTAACCCCTTTATCCGAAAGTAAACTGTTATGCATGTCATTTTTCATTTCATGAATTAAACCGTTGTACGATATCAGTTGTTAACCAATACCATTGCATAAATAAAGAATTCATCAGTTGTACAAGACAGTTGTACAAGAATGTCTAATTCACGGAATGAAAAATTACCCGCATAATAGTTTAGTTTTGGGGGGTATTTAACCCCTTTATCCGAAAGTAAACTGTTATGCATGTCATTTTTCATTTCATGAATTAGACTGTTGTACGATATCGGTCGTACCCAATACCATTGCATAAACAAAGAATTAATCAGCTGTACAAGACAGCGGCTGCATTATATCTGCTATAATAACATTTTTTACAAGGTTAGTAACTACTTTAATTAAACAGGTTTTCACCCATCATCCATGCCAGTTAGGTACAGCATGCAACAACTATGTCAGTTAGGTATGGAATATTCTTTTTTTAAAATAAAAGGTTTTTTATCATATATTTTTTATCGTTTTATCGATCTGCAACGTAATACCTACTTTCGTGTGGTAAAAATTTTAAGGTTATGTTGGTCACTTTCATTTAAGATTTTCACTGTACTTCTCATTGTTTCCACACCTTTATATATTGGATTGCTTTTGCGCAAGTAAGAAAGCATTTTAGTAAAAAAAATATTAAAGAATCCAGGGCAGGCTACACTGCATATTTACCAATATTGGTTTAAAATAAAGCGTTTCAGCAAGGGAAAACGAAAATATAGCTGTGTCTTAATGCATTTCTACCAAATTATTAGGATGTTGATACAATAATTTCTACTAATCTTACATGTTCTTATCCAATCATATGAATTTGACTTTTTTATTCCTCTTGTTACTTCAATCTGTTGTTGAACAGCATCTCCTATCCCCATTAAAGCAGCACTACTTAGTGTATTTGTTAGAAACAAATATTTACCTAACAATTTATGTTTTGCAAAATTTTTAAAATACCTTCTAATTTGAATCATTTTTTAAATTATTACTTTTTTAATATTTTCAAATAAATCTTGGATTAATAACTATAAATTAAATAAATAATCAATGTTTACAGAACAATTATTTTTAACCTCTTGCAAGGTTATGATATGAAATAATTTTAAAATAATTGAGTTCATAATTCAAATTAATATTTCATCTTTTATGCAATAATATACACAATAACATGACTTTGTAGTTAAATATTACATTAAAATGCATTCAAAAACATTTTATTAAATATTCAATTTTTTCAAAAGTTTTATAAATAACAACAACAACCTAATCTAAAAGTACTATAACTGTTAACTTGAGATAGGTAAGAAAATCCAAACTGTTAAACCAAACTATTTTTCTATATAAGAAAAACAAACTGCTTTGCCAAACGGAAACAAGCAGTTTGAATTGAACTGGATCGTGATTTGTTAAACAAGGAACAACAGTTTGGACTTCCCCACCACCTACGTTCTATTCGAACGTTGCCGCAAGCGCTAAAACTTTTTCTGCTATTTTCCTGGTAAACTGTTTTCCTGCAAACAGTGCAAACACCTTTTCTTTAACCAGTTATACTTTTCCCTTCTATTTCAAAGTTTCTTGTTGCAACGTAGTGAAGTAAGAAATGTTTGGGCGTTGTTAAAGTTTATTTCTATTTTGTTGCGAGTTGTTTGAAAGTTTTAAATGTAAAATTTGTTGTTCAAACATTTTTTAAACTGTAAAAACAGCCATAATTGTGTTATATATTAGTTTTTCTCCGTAGTTTACTCTGTGTTTAGAAATTTAAAAATATTTAGTGGACAATTTTGAAAGTTTTCTTCTACTTTTTTTATGTTTTTAGAATTAAGTGCATAGTTTTTAATTATTTATTGGATGTGTGGATTTTTAATGTTTTTATTTCAGTGTTTAAAACTGAAAACCTGTTTTCGTGATGGGAAATATTACAAAAGTCTTACATTTTATTTTTATCCGGAGCCTAATTTTCTTTAAAAACATTTGTTTTGTTAAATATGTTATTACAATAAACTTTATATTTTTTCTGTGTTGTAAAACGGAAAACTTATTTTTTTGCTAATGCTAATGTTAATAACCTATCATTAACCTATAATAACCTAATGTTAATAACCTATAATTTAATAACCTATAACTATATAGAACCAATTTTATTTAAACATATTTGGCTTATGTTCTTATTACTATATTTTACTTATTAAGGTTACTTTTTTCAGTGTTCAAAAATGAAAACCTACTTTCTCCCAAATAAAAATATGATAGTAACATCTCACATTTTGTAAATACATAACTTAAATTTATTTAAACGTATTTTTTATATTTATTATCAATCATCAATATTTTTTAATCAACTAAAAATATTCTAAATTGTTTGCATTTCAGTAAATATGCAAAGGCTATTTAATTTTTAAATAAAAAAAGAATGCTTCTATTAGAAATTCATTGCATTTTGTAAATATAAAATGGCATACATATATATTACGTTTTGAGAATGTAATTTAATTATTACTACACTTATAAGGATTATTTTTTTCTAAATGTTTTACACCCAAAAACAGTTAAGGACATGGTGATGAAAAATAGGAATGAAAAAGTAGTTTTTGAAAACTGAACGTTTGTGCTTATGTTTTAGCTGCTAATACAACTTTGAGTTTCATTTTTCTAAACCTGTTTTTTTCAAACTGTTTTTCCAACAGTTTTTTTTTCAACAAACTGTTTGTTGATATTTTGCAAAAATAGCGGAAATCTCCATCCCTACAGTTTTAACAGGGTTAACCACAGATTATATCGAACAAAATGTTAACTATACTCTGTTAATAGAACTGTACGGTTCTACAAACAGATTTGCGCTAGAACTGCACTACAAACAGATTTGCAACTCAACGTTATAGAGTACATACCACAGATAAAAAAATAATTCCATGACTAGGAAAAATTTATTTTTGGGGATACTTTTAAACAATGTATGTAATATAACATAATAAAGTATTGGATAGATTATATTTTTGTAGGTAATAAAAAAATTATACATTTTATTGAACTAAAATTATATATTTTATATATATATATATATATATATATATATATATATATATATATATATATATATATATATATATATATATATATATATATATATATATATATATATATATATATATATATATATATATATATATATATATATATATATATATTTTATTGAATTGCGTGCATAGTGTATGAAGTCATGTTATGTAATGCCAATGTCAAAAATAATGAGGCTTTGAAAATTTTGGAGGTGTTAAATGGCCCCATATTTTATAATAGCTCTTACTATTCAGTGTTCACGTTCACTGTTTAGTTAGGTGTTCTGTTAATCTGTTGAGTTCAATTTTCAGTAAGTTTGGCTTAGTTCACAAATGCAACTTTTTTGTCGTCACAGTTAATCTTATGATGAATGTTATAGGGAAATGTTGGGTTAATAAAGCAATAATTATTTATTAATGCCTACGGGAGTGATAATTGTGTTGTAATTTTAATGTTTTTTAATGTATGTCAGTGTCACAATAACTAGTCCAGCAAATCATTAATTCGGTTAGGTGAGTAGCCTAATTTAATTTGTCAACTTATTTAATTATCGTTTAACTGATCTGTTTTGTTGATAAAACTAAATATGCAAGTAATGGTGATAAAATAGTTTGAATTACAAAAGATACGTCTTAGGATATTCATAATAGACGCATATATATATATATATATATATATATAGTTATTAATTGTGCCATAGCTTTTTAAAACTAAAATTTTTGAAAATTTGAGTCAACAATCAGTTTGGAACTAATATTTGAATCTTAAGTCATTATTTTTATCAGGATTACAATTTTCTTACTGAAAGAAACTCACATTTTGAAAACGAAAATACATTATTCCTTTCTTTGTATAATACATACCTGAAATTTGTATGTGTTGTATGGTAGGTCAGTGATCATAACTGTAGGTTTTAAGATATTTGTTTCAAAATTAGGTAAAACTGAGTTTTTAGGACTTTGTCAATTTTGGTAATTTTTACACCAGAATACTTTATTATATCCCGATTATTAATAATCCAAAATGTAAAAGTGTGGGAACAACAAAAAGTTAACCAAAAAATGTGGCAAACATAACCTCAACCAGTGTGACAGTGGTAAATGTTAAATTTAATGCTGTTATTAATAGTTAAATGTGTATTAATAATGAAAAGAATATATTAAAAAAAAGAACTTGATAAACTAACTTGACTCAGCTGTTATGCTAGATTACTTGGCCAATGTCACATACCAGTTAACATGTATGGTTCATACATGTTATCACATTATTGTAAGTCAGCTATTATCTTGCTAGTTCTTGTAGTATAAACTTCGTTACCATTGTTGTAACACCTATTACAAAGTTAGTAAAAAAAAATCATATTATGTTTAAGATACACAACTGTGTTAGATTCTAAAATCTTTTTTTTAAATTGATTCTTTTGGCGATAAAAAACACATTAAATACTTATGTGCTAGTCATTTTGAGGTTATTTATATCACATGTACTTTTATTTTTCGCTAACTGGCTATTGTTTCCGCACTTATATTTTGAATTATTAATATTGGGCGTATAATAATAAAGTGTTTTAGTGCAAATATTATCTACATTGCCAAAAGTTCATTTTTACCTATTATTAATACCAAAATATAAAAGTGCAAAAACTACTGGAAGTTAGAAAAAAAATTAAATAAAAGTGACAAACATAACTACAAAATGATTAGCATGCGAAAGTAAGTAATATATTTTTAATAATGAAAACAATTAACTATTTTTTTTTAAGACATGAACTTAACTAAAATAGTTATAAGGTAAAAAACTGACATGATTGTACATCTAAAACCCAGTTAACATAGTTTTGTACATGACTATTATTATGTAAAAATGACTAACCTTGTAATGACTGTTACCTTGTTATGTGACATTGGCATAGTAAATCTAGCGTGCTATATTCAAAGTAAATAGCAATAACGTTACAATATATTTTCGTTAAAAGTGGCTTAAATTGTAACTTACTGCAATAAATTTAATCTTCCACAGCTGAATATCTCTTAATATAGTAATAAAGTACATATTTTTTTCAGTATTTCGTAATGTAAATTTTTTATTATTATTTATAATTATTAAATAAAGCGTTTTTGTAAAAAAAAAGTTATTGAACTTTTACACAATAGTAAGGCTAGGTAAAGGTTGCGTAATGGTTAGGTTATAAAGATAATATTTAAAAAACTTGTATTTATGAGTTTTCTCTTTTTGTACTAAAGTACAAATTTTTAAATATTTTTTTATTACGTACTTTATAATTGAACTAAGAGATTCATAAAATTAATTTTAAGTAATTAACATTACTTTGACTTTTTTTTCTAACTTCCCATAGTTTCTGCACTTTTATGTTGTGTATTAATATTATTGGACATGTAATAAAACGTTCTGATACAAAAATTAGTAAAATTGACAAAACAAGTTGGCTAAAACTCATTTTTACAAACAAACAAAATTTAACCTTTCAGTAAATATTTTACTTATATATTTTCGATTATTATTAATTTGAGCATAAAATAAAGCATTATGAAAAATGCTAAAAAATTACGGGTCTGGCTAATGCTTATTTAGAAAGAATTATAAACAAATTAAGTAAATATAGGTTGTATTAAATAGGTTAGGTCAATATGTTAGAAAACAACTGGTCGTATTAGCCTAGCAGATTCGTTGCTGTAGTCTAGGTTAGCGTAACCACATACTTTTTTTTAAAATAACTATGTTTTTGTAAACAAATAAAATACATTTTCCTAACTATAATGGTGCAAACAAATTTTGGAGCTTAAAAACTGACAGGGCAGTTTTTTGGTTGAAAACTGGCAAAAACATAATATCATTATCTAAGCTGTTCTATACTGATAGGTACTACTTTATTATTATTATTATTTTTTTTTTTTTTTTTTTTTAGTTACAACAGGTAACACTTTATAATTTTAAAATGAGCCGCAATTAATAGGAATCAAATTTTAATAATTACCTTTGTAAATAAACTTTATAACTGTAGTTATAAAGCCATGAGAGCCAATCATTAAAATCTATATGTCTACTTACACACAAAATCATGTGGTTAATTATATTCATTTCTTTAAGCTTTTTATCCAAGCAAACCCTACAAGGTTTTGTGTGGAGATGTACAGTTTTTCAGTAAAAAGTAGACTTTATTGTCTTATTTGTTACAAAGGTGTAGACTAGTTTTGCATAATAATAATAAGAAACGTTACTTACTTTTTCGCAGTAGCAATTTTGAAATTATGAAGGTCATTTTCATTTTCAATTTTTGCCATGCTTCTTGTGCTTTCCACACTCTTATATTTTGGATTATTTCTTTTAATAATCCATGTAATACAGCCTTTTATCGAAAAAATTATCCCAAAATTGAAAACAACCTATTCTGCATATTTACCAGTGAATTTTTTTTCGGCAAAAAGCCTTTAAGGTTATTATTGCCGATTTACCAGTTAAAGAATTTGTTTGTGGTAGTCTAATTAACCTAGAACAGAATGTAAGATGATAACATATTTGTGTTATTATTTTTTCTTTTTTAAAAGTCCTATTCATTTTCATTTCAAAATGAAAATTATTCGTTTTTCTGAATACTGAACAAAATCAGTATTAAAAAAGTGATGGTCTAACAATTAATTTTTAAATGTGGAGTGGTATCACCATAAATATCTATTTTGGATAGAGTGAGAAAGTAGTTGGAAAGATTGTTTTAACAATATTATATTTTTATACACACGCTACACTTTATCACGCACTTCTGATTATTTTTAATCAAAAAAGATTTTCATCTTATTAATTGTTTACATATCCAGTAGTTTAAATTTCAGAAACATAGGATTTTGAAACATAGGACAATGAATAGTGGAACAAGATGTTTATCATAAATTAATGACAGTAACACCCTGAAATGAAAAAAAGTTTATAAAACATGTAACTTTATATTTTCGGATCATTCGTTAACACTGATGCCAGATAGCTGTCTACATTCAAAGTTTTGTCCAAAGTTACACTTTATGAGACTTTTGACTCAGTCATAATTGGGCTCATGAAAAAAAAATCAATATTTCTTGATTTTGCTCACCCACGTAGTCGTGATCACCAAAATGGGCTTTCCGTTTTAAAATTTAAAAAAGCTGCACAATTTATTTAAGCAAGGATTTGAGTTCTCAATATTCTCAAGCGTAAAGGTGCTTTAGGTGCTCAATATTTTCGAGTATAAGGAAGTTTTAGGTGTTCATTATTCTCTAGCTCTCAAAATCCTACATACTCTTAAGGATTTGGAAATCCAATTTCTAAGATTTTTGAATGCTTCTAATTCTTACCTCGCTATATACATCACCTGCTTCTTAGCATTGTATATCTGTGTTATGATTTGGCATAGACTGACTAATGTTCTTGAGTGTGGTCGACGAGAGACAGGTGTGGTTGCTCCATATTCGGTGAAATTATCTTTTTTCCGTACTTTATAGCTTCAGATAACCATTCATGTAAATCTTTGGTACATTTCAGTATTTCATAATTTGTTTACATCTTCGTATTTTAGTATTTCTTTTTGTAGCTGTTATTTTTCAAATCGTATATCCCAACTAGTATTATTGTCTTTAACTTCAGGAACTACTGCTGGATTAGAAGCACAACCATATTCAATTGTGTACGAATGTCTTTATTAAAGTTATCACCTTCCATCAGGTGAAACATGACCATGAAAAAGCAAAGAACACGAGTAAATGAAATGGGAAACAACATCATATATTATTTACTTAAGCTGTATCTTTAGCTTAATTGCATTTTTGAGTTTTGGCACCAGTTATAATGCTATTTTCTTAACTTCAACAGTGTAATTATTATTGTTTATTCTAGTCCCTGTTCAGGCTGCAAAATTGTAACATTATATTTTCAGATCGCTCTTTAGCTGCTGCCAGATACCCATCTACATTCAAGGCTTCATCCAGGGTTCAACTTTATGGAAAGTCTTTTGTCTTAGTCATAAATGGGTTCATTGAATATCATGATTTTTCTCACCCACATAAAGTCATCATCGCCAAAAAGAGCTTTTTGTTTTAAAATTTAAAATAGATATGCAGATTTATGGAAGCAAGGATTCAGGTGTTCAATATTCGTGAGCGTAAGGAAGTTTTAGGTGCTCAATATAGATGCTCGAGTGTAAAGACGTTTTAAAATGTCAGATGTTCAGTGTTCTTGAGCTCTTTGAACCCAAAATACTTTAAGGATTCGGAATGCCCAATTTCTCTAATATTTTTTAATGCTTCTAATATTTACCTCGCTATACATCACTCGCTTCCTGGCAATGTGTCTTTGTGCGATGGCAGTGTTCTTGATCGTGGTCGACTAAAGACTTCTCAAAGTTTTTAAGTGTTGTCGGTGAAAGGTTGACCAAACTTATCAAGAATGGTCAAGTGTTAATGTTATTGAACATGGTCAACTTGAGACTGACTCATTTGCAGCCACAGCAGCCTGGTTTTATACTCTTGAGTGAGGCGCTTGTGCAGAAACCCATTCTTAGTTAGTTGTGTCCCAGAGCTTGGAGCGAGCAGTTCTTCCTAGTGTAACTAATGGGAGCTATCACAAACTGACCTTTGTACTGTTTACTGTCCCAGGCTACATAGCATTAGCCGTGCATTTTGGAACAGGTTTAATTTTAAACTTAAAAAGGTTTAGTTTAAAGAAAATTATATATATACTATAACAAAAGTTTAGTGTTTATAATACAAGAGTAGGCCCACTAAAGTGCGTATATAAAAAGTGAAATTTGGTTACTAAAATTAGGAATATTTTTAAAAATATTATTGCGGACTGTACTACTTCTGGTATAGAATACTATTTAAGTGTTTCTCTTTAATGTATTTGATGTCCACATGACTTTTTAATCATATTCTAGATAAGCTGTTTAATTTTACCCAAGCCTCCTCGGTGGTCTAGTGGATAGCGTACTAGGCTTTCACCCCGAGGACCCGGGTTCGATTCCCGGCTAGGGCTTGGCATTTTCATATGCTATAAATCATCCCACCGTCTGCATTAGCCCAAGTGTGCACAATAGTCAGACGTTAAACACCAAAAAAAAAAAAAATTTTTTTACCCAAATTATAAAATGTCGAGTGACAAAAAATACCTTCCATTAAAAAATTACTGGTATATAATTTTTTAAAAGCCACTTTTATTGATGTCCATAAATACAAAATGTAAAATATTGAACAATATGGAAAACCAGTTTTTGATTTGTTCTAAACTAAATTTATAAATTTTTTAATAATTTTCTAACCTAACATGTTGAAATTAGACGGAGGAGATATAAATCTTGAACTTTTAAAAAGTTTTATATAAATTCATAATGTGCGGAAACTATAGGCTGATATATTTAGAATCAATATCACTTCTAGTTTCAAATGTTGTACACATTAGATATATTAAATTTTAAAAAAGTTACAGTTTAAGATTTTACACCTAATTATTTTTGTTGGCAACTCCTACATTTTTTTTCAGGGTTCAAGCATCTGGCCCACTACAAATACCATTTTCACTAAATTTTTCAATGATCACTCGCATCATTTAAAAGTAAAATGTGTGTTAATGACGAACTGAGAGAACACACAGATATGCATGTGAATTTGTAGGGATCCTTGACTTTGCTACAGCATTTAAAAATCAATGGTGCAAAAATATTACATAAACATACATAAACTTTCTCACATTTATTAAGGTTTCAAAAAAAAAAGTTGAGTGGACGAAAAAAATTGACAAGTTTCTCAGATTTTTCTTAAATTGATCATACATAAAGAATCATATGATTGTTTTTAATTCATTCTTGAATTTTTGCTTTTATTTCAAATTTGCTACAGTCACTTTAGTTATGAATCTTTGTATCTGGCCAAAATTAGAACAAAATCTGATGACTCAATTAATTTTGAAAAGCTGGTCTTATTTTTCTGTAGCTCTAGCTTTTTTGGTTATTATAGTAACTAAATTTTTGAGTATTTATTGGGCACCTAAGTCAGTTTTGATAAAATCTTATGTCTAACAATTTTTTTGACAAAAATGAGCTTCAATATAATTTTTTTTAATTAAAAATTTGTGTCAAAGTTTGAATAGACCAGACCTACATGCCAAAATTCATCATCTTTCAAGTAACTAAGTTTTCAGCAATGTTGTAAACCTTTTTTTTGTAAATAAAACAAAAATAAATAATATGTTTATTTATAAACAGTGTGAACTATGTGGACCTTCTATCACCTGGTCTTGAATTTGATACGGAACTTGTGAGTTGCAGGTGTCACAACCATAATGCAGTAGAGTACATATTGATTACTGTAGGGAATGACAAGCAAGTTTCTTGGCTAACATTACATTTCTTTTCTAACTTCCTTCAGTAATTATAGACTGCCAAGTCATCTTGTTAATTACCATCATGACCACTAATCTGTGTAGGTCAAGTACCCTTAAGTCATTCTTATTCTTGCAATTTAAAATCTATAAAATAAGCCTTATAAAATTACGTAGATGTTGTTTTTATACAAAATATTTTTATCAAGATAACACTGATTAGATACAAGTTACTACTATTACAAATCTACTATAAAATAGTAAATTATTACTATTTTATGTGAACATAACAAACTGAAAACAGAATGTAATGGGAAAGTAATTACTACTCCTCTGAAAAGTATTCAGCTTCCGTTTCATGCTTTAACTGTAGGTCAAAAAAGTTTAGAAGTAAGATGAATTTAGAGATTGAATAATAAATTTCTAGTGTAGTTTGTGTAAATAAATTGTCAGAAAACAAAAATACTATTCTAGTGTTTTGTTGCAACATGTTATATTTTTAATCACATCAATTAATCAAATATTTTATAATATATTCTTGATGAGGTATGTCTCACAAATTATTTAAATGTAAAAAAATGTTAATATTTTGTTATCTTAATTTTTAGGACCATCCTATGTACGAGTATTAATGCCCCCTATAGGTCCTTCTCATGTGTAATATTTTGTACCATGAAGGAATAAATGTAAATAAATAAATAAATCAAAATTTCTTTGGTTTTAAGTTTTGTATAACTAAAAATACAAATGATTATATATATATATATATATATATATATATATATATATATATATATATATATTGAATGGTTGTATGTAAAGTGTTTTTTTAAAGTAGGCTATAGTAAAACCAAACTGTTTTGGTTTATCCTAAACCTTTACAGATACGCTATTATAATGGCATGATGATTACATAATATTAAAAGGCTGTATTTTGTACTATGACTATTATCAAGTAGATATGGAACAAGTTATTGCATAGGCAATGTTGATTTGTAGTTTTAACATGTGGAAATGTCAAGTTATGTAAAGCTAAAAGGTGACTAGATTATACAGTGGCATTTATCCAACTTCCGGTTTATCGGAAAAAGTTAATAATATTAAGGGTTTTTTTATTTACGTGATGCCAAAGTTTGCTTATTATACGGGATTTTTTGTTTTTATAACTTGAGAATATTTCAAAATAGTAATAATTTTTATACTAATTAAAAAGAAATTGTAAAAATAGTAAGTAATAATTTTTAACAAAAATAACTGATTGATATCACAGGCTGGGGAAAGATGGTGCAGGTTGCGCCGTTAAAGTTTTATTTTGGGGGGGTGAGTAATTTTCACTTAATAATTTTAAGAGAAAAATATTTGAAAACAATAAAATATTGTATTAATGAAAAAATATTAAATATCAAGTGTTCGTGTGTGTGTGTGTGTGTGTGTGTGTGTGTGTGTGTGTGTGTGTGTGTGTGTGTGTGTGTGTGCGTGCGCGCGCGTTTGCGTGATGATTTGCGACCTTGATAGTCAGGATCCATGGGTCAGACTTTTGTTTATATTTTCAGACTTGTTTATAAAGGAAGTTTTTTTGTATTAGTTTAAAAACAGTAAATTGGACTATCAAGTTGTGTATTATTTTAAAGTACATATTTTGTTCATTTCACTCATTAGTTTCGTTACATAAATTTTACCTTTGTATTTACGGATTGTAAGTTTTAATGGGCACCTAAAAATGAATTTAACGTGACAAAACGCTGCCGATAAGTGGGAACTGTATTTGACCTATAAATCCGCGTACCAGCCAAGACATTGATACCGCGGTGTGGTAGATCGTGATTATGTTGTTTAATGGTGTTCATGTTTATCCGAAAGGTTGTTGGTTTTATCAAGTTCGGTTAATGGAGTCCGTAGGGTAACATAATTTGCTTAAAACCCGACTCCCAGTTATAGGCTCTACTGTCTGATACCCGAGGCTGATATGTTGTAGTTTTCACTGGCCTAATTAATTTGTATTGTAATAGTAGTGCGAAATAAAATAAGGGTGGAAACATTTTGATTTGAAACGATTAATTTTACAATTGGAAGGGTACAGCCATAACGAATAGGACTAAATAACATTGGAAAATTTGTAGTTTATTATTAAATTTCCAACAAAATGAGGTTTTTGTTTGATACTGTACTCGATCGGTGTCAGAGGAAATGTCATTTATTTGTTAATATAAAAACATCAAGCAGATATAGCCTGCAGCAAGGGCGTATCCAGGATCAAAACTAGGGGAGGGGAGCCATATTCCTTCAATATACAATGTAACATTTTATCACGGAAAAGGTGAATGAAACCAAAATTTTATTCATTGGCTGCCGCCTGTAGACTCTTCTAGAGTCCGCTAGAGATCTCTCCGTCTCTTGAATCCCACTAACTGGCTGACAGATTCCTCTACCAGTCGCTAGGTGGTTCTAGATCAGTGTGAAGCGTTGCGAGATGTACGATAATTACCCTATTTTTTTATAATATTATTTTTCTGTTTTCCTATAGAAAATAATTTACGATTGTACGATAATTTCGATTGACAATAAAATAACAATAAATTATCCTAATTTCATAATTTTCAATAGTGTAAGTATTTTTTTGATTATTAAAATAGTTATTTCAAGAATTGTATTAAATTCCAGCAACAAAATTTAATAAAGGCTTCCAGGGGGACAGCTGCTGGGTACGCCCATGGCCTGCAGGTTTTTTTAACTTTTATCGTCCCATGCAGAAAACACAGGTAGCCTAATTGACAATGAATTAGTCAAAAAACAATTGCGATATTTTTGTAGTGAAATGGCGGGATTGTCTCCCGATCCTAATTCACAAGTAGTAAGCGGGAATTATTACTTTTTTTTGGTGTTTAACATCCGACTATTGTGCATACTTAGTCGGCTAATGCAGACGATGGGATTATTTATAGCGTATGAAAATGCCAAGCCCTGGCTGGGAATCAAACCCGGGTCCTCGGGGTTAAAGCCCAGACGCTATCAACTAGGCCACCGAGGCGGCTCGCGGTAGGTTTCACCGCACTTTCAATGGTGTAAAAAAATGGAGATTTAGGCACTACGTGGCTGTAACGGTGGCAGGAACTGTTTACTATAACTTTGGGTAACGGATGTATGGGTCAAAACCTGCCAATTGCTTTGTTTAGTCAGTCAATTGCATTTTTTTTAAATTTAATTTTCACTCCGCTTTTGTTGATAGAAAATTAAAAAAAAAAAATATATATATATATATATATATATATATATATGTATATGTGTGTGTGTGTGTGTGTGTGTGTATGTGTGTGTGTGTGTGTGGCAGGGAAGTATCCCTAATTTTAAAGGTAAATTAAAAATAACCAAAAATGTTTGAACAAAACTTTATTGTGGCATCAAAAGGGTACAGATGGAAGTTAATTGTAATAATAATTTTACTTTGTTTTAAATAACACATCACGCAAGTGATGACACTTCACTCTTGAGGTAGCCCCATAAAAATAATCACACGGAGTTAAATCCGGCGAGCGCGCGGGCCAGGGAATGTCACCATACCGGGAGATCAATCGCCCGGGGAACATTTCCTCAAAACAGCCATCGAATTTCTAGCAGTATGGGCTGTGGCACCATCCTGCTGAAACCACACTAGTCCCAAATTATTTTGTTGCAGTTGTGGTTCATGAAATTGTTGGAGCATGTTTACATACCGTTCAGAATTGATGGTAACACAACGATTGTCCTCCTCGAAGAAATAAGGCCCAATTATGCCTTCACTGCTGATTGCACACCAAACCGTCACTTTGTCACTGTGTAGAGGCCTCTCATGAACTACCCTAGGGTTTGCACCACTCCAATAACGCATATTCTGCTTATCTACAACTCCAGAAATGTGGAAGTGCGCCTCGTCACTGAACAAAACACGTGCATCATTTGGCAAGTCAGCAATGAAAGTTTCACATGCCTGTATTGTGTTGTTGTGTGTTGTGTGAGTGAACGTGTATGGATGTGTAGTTCCTCGTGGAGAATACGACGCACAGTACGATTAGACAACGCCAGGCTGGATGCGTGCTTGTAGGAGACTGCAAGATCGATCTTCTGACACGGTCAATATTTTCTGGAGTTCGGACGGTCCTCTGAGCCCCAACTCTCTTTCGCGCTACACTACCACATGCACGGAAGTTCTCCACCCACAACAAAATGGATTTGCGGTCAGGAACAGCATTGCGGGTAGGAATCCGATAACGATCGCAGCGCACGCTGCACCACAACAATAGACTTATTTTGAGAGAAATACGTTTCGACTGCAAAAGCGCGTTGCTCATTCGACCAAGCCATGTCTACAACTGACGGCGGTACTAACGGAAAATTCCATGGCCACAGCGTCATTCGAGCTTACCCCCACTCCTCCAACACATCCTCACTACACACAACGCCATCTCAAAAGTAGGGATACTTCCCTGCCCCACCCTGTATATATATATATGTTTTTTTTTTTGTTTTTTTTTGTATTTAACGTCCGACTATTGTGCACACTTGGGCTAATGCAGACGAAATGTGTATATATATATATATATATATATATATATATATGTATATATGTGTATGTATGTATGTGTGAAGTAACATAATAGAGGCACGCAGCTATCTTGCTGACGTGATAGAAGGAAAGAGGTAACGATTTTTTTCTTACCTCTTTTGAAATTCTGACGTTACCATCATAATTAGTATTAAAATCCTCATTTATTAATATTTTCATCTTTCAGGTTACATTGACAATACCAAAATGAATCCTGACCGTTGACAAAACATTTCTTAATTTTGACGGATTTTGAAAATTTAAAATGCTAACTCATGCAGATTTTAATGTTAATGTTTTAAAAAAAATGATCCAAAAATGTTTTGAATCAAATCGCATCGAAATTGTGAACATGAGCATGCTAACACACACACACACACACACACACACACACACACACAATTTTAATTTTAACGACCCTTCAAAAAGTGATCAAGAGGTCAGAATCTGTTCAATTCAAGGTCCCTGGTCAAGGTTTCTGGGTCTTACCATGGTTTTTCTTACGCTCGAATAGCATATTTTCCCAATTGAAATTCGCTAAAAATCTGAAAGTTTTCCAGCGTAGGCTTTACCTTAAAGCTGCACAATTTTGTAACGAACTATTTTTTTAAAGCCGTTCACAAAATAACTAAGGCATTGAATTGAAGATACGCTTATTTACGTAAGAACAATTAGCCTTATGAAGAAATTTATAGTTAGGCCTACTCGCGCAAAATTGAAATAGGTGTCTATTATAAATTGTTTTGAACTGTTTGTGAACAATTTTTTTTTGTTTAACGTCCGACTATTGTGCACACTTGGGCTAATGCAGACGATTTGTGAACAAATAAAACAATAATTTGTACATTATGAAATTTTACACCTTTTAACGATTACAATATATTACAATATTTCTTTTTTTTTTGTCTGTAATTTTGTTGTTTTTAATCGCAATCTTGTACTTTGTTAGCCGAGGTGCCGTTGTTTTACTGTTTATACCTTTAACAGTTTTAAATTTCTAGTAAATACGAGGGCGGTTTGATAAGTCAGTGACTTTTTGAATTTCCCGCACAGTTACTCCAAATGCAACAGTGCTGCCGTCAACTGTAATCTATCAGTGGGCAACTTTCTAATTTTGAGCAAGCTACGTCGTGCAGTTGGTGTTTGATAGCCGTTCAAAGCAGACGACCTCGTGAATTTTTACGAAAATGGAAAAAAGTGAATTTCGTGTGCTGATTAAGCATTACTTTTTACGTAAAAAAAAATCCATCACTGAAACTAAGGAAAGATTTGATAAATACTATGGGGACTCGGCACCATCAATTTCAATGTTTAAGAAGTGGTTTACAGAGTTCCGTTGTGGTCGTACCAGCACTAGTGACGCCGAACGTTCAGGTCGCCCAAAAGAAGTGATCACGCCGGATGATATTGGATGATCGGAGAATGAAAGTGCGAGAGTTGGCTCATGCTGTAGGTATCTCAACTGAACGGGTACATCATATTTTACAAGGATATTTGGACATGAAAAAAACTCTCCGCGAGATGGGTGCCGCGATTGCTCACACTCGACCATAAGCGCAATCGTGTGACCACTTCAAAAGAGTGTTTAGCGATGTTCAGCCGTAATCCGAACGAATTTTTGCGCCGTTTTGTTACTGTGGACGAAACATGGATCCATCACAACACGCTAGAGACCAAGGAACAATCGAAACAGTGGGTTGCTAGGGGTGAACGTGGACCAAAGAAGGCCAAACAGAGTCTGTCAGCCAACAAGGTCATAGCCACAGTTTTTTGGGATGCACGCGGTGTCATTCACATCGATTACCTCGAGAAAGGTAAAACGATCACCGGCGAATATTATTCAAAGCTTTTGAACAGATTCGACGTTGATTTGAAGCAAAAACGGCCGCATTTGGCGAAGAAGAAAGTGCTGTTCCATCAAGACAATGCACGTGTGCACACTTGTCTAGTCACGATGGCCAAAATCCACGAATTGGGATACGAACTGCTACCCCATCCAGCATATTCTCCATATTTAGCCCCCTGCGACTATTTTCTGTTTCCAAACCTAAAGAAATGGCTGGGCGGTAAGAGATTTGAGTCGAATGAAGAAGTCATTACCGAAACAAACGCGTATTTTGAGAGCTTTGAGAAAACCTATTATTTGGAGGGAATAAAAAAAAATTTGAAAAACGCTGGACTAAATGTATCGAGCTAAAAGGTGATTATGTAGAAAAATAAAATGTTTATTTGCCGAAAAAAATTGTTTTATTCAAAAAGTCACTGACTTATCAAACCGCCCTCGTATCTTCAACAAGATACGATGCAAATGCTGGATGTAAATGTAATTTGTAAAAATCACACACATCCAGACGCTAAACAAAACGAAATAGGCCGTGTCGTAATGGAGTGTTTCCGTGTTTTAGTTCAGAGTTGTATCTCGAAGATTCGGTTTATCTGTGGATAGAGTATAATAGCTATGTGAAATAAGTTACAGTCGTTATTAAAGATTGCAAAATAAATCTTGTGTTGTAAAGAAAATACAAGATTGTTCCAAGGCCATACCATATTATGGTGTTGTCGAGTAGTATCCGATATGTTTAGATTTTATACCGACTGTGATTGGCCAGTACACAAGATAACAATGCTATTATTGTTTTCGCTGAATCATTCATGCATTATGCACGTAAACATAGGCTCTAAACCGGGTTACTCGAATCTGCGCCGTTCAATAGAGGTAACCTCAAACCGGTTTTTAATTAGTTTTTAATTTTCGTTATAAAGAATATCAATTATATTTTTAATTATTTCTTTTCTCGTGGTTAAAAAGAAAGTTTTGTGAGTTGCCAAAACATTTGATAATGTTTTTCGTAATGAGTACATTACCTACAGGCTAGTTTAAGACCGTAAAAAAATATACACATTTCTTTGGACACATTTTCGTATTTATTCAGTTATAAAAACACATGTTGGACTGCGTAATCGCAGAACAAACAAATACAACTTATTTTTGCATAATAATATAGTGAATATGCATAAAACGTAGTGTTTACATGGTTTTTGATGTATTTAATTTTCATCATTATTTTCATTAGTTACATCATCATTATTTATCTATTTCATCGATATTTGAGTTGTTTGCATTATTATTGACATTAATTTCAATTATAATTAGGTTGTTTGTATTATCATCACTGTAGTCTAAAAACGTGTTGCTTGTATTTCCACGAATGTGCTTTGATACTAATAACCCGCACATGTATATACGTATATATGTATAGCCGTATAGAGCTGTGTAACGTAGAGTTGTCTGCTGTTTGTACTTTCATAGTTCACATATACACTAATACAAATATTACACGTGTACTGCCACTCGCAGTAGGCGTGCCGTAGCTCGCAGCTGTATTGAATTGATGACACCGTATACAGATTTAGCGTGACGCAAGCTCAATTCTTTTTACCCTTGCGGACAACTGACATAATCTATTCCCATCCAGCTTTGGCTACTGGTAAATAACTGGGTTAACAATTCTCATTCACTCCACTAGTTATAAACAAATACCTTTAACAGTAGCTGTAAATAATTGACTTTAATTACAATCCATTTTTTTTTTTTTAACTCTAGAAAGGTAGCATTCAAAAACATTATGATATATGGGTAATGACACGTAAATTTGACGTACAGTTTGGAAACATATAGTCCTTTGCTAATTCTGCTGTAAAATGCTATATTTTGGTTGTTTAATATTATTTTTATTTATTTCAGTTAAATTCAATATTTTTAAAAATAACTAGGCACTAATTTTTTAAAAAATCGAAAACAATTTACTTATAAAAAACAAAAATAGTATACATAAATGAAAGTAGTTTTTATAATGTCATAATTAAAGTTGTATTAATATATTTTTCAGCTTTACCGATATGCTTACAATTCATTAGTTGTGGATAATTGACCATACAATTCATATCCATTACTCTCATTGTGTTGACATACAAATTCAGTCCATTTTATGTCATGAACAAATAACAATTTCAATCTAGTCCACACGTTTTGTACACCTGACCACAAAAATTTCCATTTGGTCCACTAATTATGGAGAAATTGTCTTAAAAATTCCCATCTAGTTTACAAGTTATAGATAACTAGCCTGACAAGTCCAGTCCATTAGCTGTAGCAATTGGCCCTTGTCTAATAGTTCTGCACAATTGGCATAACAGTTTCTATGCAGTTCACTGATTTTGGACATTCCAATCCAGTTCACTAGTGTGCTGTTATAATAAATCCTTTTGTAGAAAAATGGCCTTAATCCATTAAGCCTACTTGAGTTGTGTATAATTGGCCTTAATAATTTCATCCAGTCCACTTGTTTTGGACACTCAGCTTTTACAATTCCCATCAAATTCAATAGTTTTTGACACCTGACCATAACACTTCCTGTCCAGTATGCTTGTAAAGAACAAGTCTATCCTACTAGTTTTGGACAATTCATCTAAACATTTCCCATCCAGTCCTTGTGTGGACAACTGGGCTTAACAATTCTCGTTCATTGTAGGTTTAACAGACTTAACAATTCTCATTCATTCTGGTTGTGGACAACTGGCCTTAACAATTCAGTCTGCTTGTTGTCAGTTGTGTGGACGACTGGGTCTCTATTCCGCGATTGTTATCAGTTACATATTCACGAATATAATACAACCAACTTGTTGAAATAAAAATAATAGGTAGAAGTTTTTCACAGATGTTAAATTACAGGACTTGTTATAAAGGAAATTGTAGCTAATTTACTGGCAACATTTTAGTTTCACATTCCGATTTTTAAATATTCACAAGTTAACCTATGAATAAACAGTACTGTAGTGAAAGTATACGTTTTTGTTTTAACTATCAATCAGAAATAGGTTTTCTGTTTTGGTTATACTGTTATTTTGGTATTTGTTTGTTTGTTATTTTCCTTCTTGAGATATTTTTAGACACATTTTTATTTAACCACAAAATAATATTTTCATAATATCCTATGCTTATTTATAACCTCAAAAAGACAAAACGTAGAAACAAACTAGTAAGCTGTTTTTAAACTTATTATTAGGTCTAGTGATAAAATATTCATGTTATTATTTTTTTGACATTTGCCATCACTTGTGTAAATAGAACAATACATGTTTTAAAAATGTAAATTAGCATTTGTTATAAAGTGCCAAATTAAATTTGGTATATCTGTTTTTAAAATTCTTACTTAATGGAATATCATGTTATTGTTGTTGATTTTTCAGACATTTGTCATCGTTTTTGTGTATAAAACAATACACGATGTTTCATGAATATGGATCAACTCATTGTCAAATGCCTTATTTAAAATATAATCCTAACAACTAGAACATAACGCTAGATGCTGTTGCTGTATATTGAAAACTAAGATTAAAACACTTAAGGCTGATATTCTAAAGAGTTAGAAATAAAATTTAGGGTCTTATCGCTGATGTGATCAGCGAACCACAAGTCAGTAAGAAAATGAAAAAGCTACACAATAGCTAACAAAAACTGTTTCAAAACAATTTTTTGTTTTTGTTTAATGTTTGACTATTGTGTACACTTGGGCTAATGCAGGTGATGGGATGACTTATAGCGTATGAAAATGCCAAGTCCTGGCCGGGAATCTAACCCGGGTCCTCGGGGTGAAAGCCCAGTACGCTACCAACTAGGCCACCGAGGCGGCTTTTTAGAACAATAATGAGAACAGGTCAAAAGAAAACAATTAACTGATTACAGTGCACTAATTGCGTGGAATATGGTTACGATGAAATGTATCACCATTGTCTAAGTTTTGCTTTCTTCATGTGTATGCTCAAAACGTTGACAAATGTCATAAAAAAAATAACATATAATTTGGTTCTAATTTTCCTTTCTAGACATTGATCCATTGTAGGGCATATAAGAAGATATAATTTTAATTTTGTCTTTTTTTTTGTTGCAGGAAGCTCAGCCAAGAAACAGTAGTTATCTAAACAATTTAAAAGAATCAAGTTTAAAAAAATATGTTTTAATAGTGTCTTAAAGCCAGTGAGCAGTTAATTAACAGTAATGTATTGCGTTAACAACAACTTTGTGATGTCCTTTAAGTTATTAACCTATTAATTGTGATAAACAATATACGTTTAATCATAAAATGATTTTAAACTGAGCGATTTATTATTTGAACCAGTCAGTTTTGGTTACAAAAGTCCTGTGGTTACAATGTAAACTGTTTTACAGTTTTCAGTTATTTGAAGAACAATCGTAAATAATTAATAGTGAAAGTTATGGATGGCGAAGAAGACATTTCGGGCAACATCAAAGATGTTCCGTCGTCAAAAGATAAGTCATCAAGCTTTTCGGAAAAACAATCTGACCTGAGTGATATGACATTTTGTATAGCCAGCTATATCAAAGAAGCAATGAAGGTAAGGTAGAATAATTGTGGCACACAACTAATTTCCAAAAAGGAACAATTTCACAATTAATTGTTTAACAGATAGACAGATATTGAAACAAAAATTCATACCGATTTTGAAAAATTAAACATTTTTTTTTTGTAGTTTTTCCCAATAATTTTATGCCAAATTGTTTTTGGAAATTCGTAGTCCTATTTCAATGGTAGAATCATATTTAAAAAAAAAACTATTGCAGTGGTGATTTTTTTAAGATTTTGAGTGGATACAATTTTGAAACAGTTGAACAGATTTTCCTAGATAACACACTTGTTAAAGATATTATCAAAATTGATTTTTGTATAAAGTTTGAATGAAATCAAATCAAAATTATAAACACTTGAAGGCTAAAGCACGTGCACGCGCGCGCGCACACACACACACACACACACACACACACACATTGTATAGGCTAATATATATATATATATATATAAAAATTTTAAGACCCATCAAAAGTGATCTGAAGCTCAGAATCAGCATTAATTTCAAGATCCAAGGTCTGGGTTTTACCATGATGGCTCACAAGTAGCTTACTTTTCATTGTAAATTCGCTGACAAAATCATATTCAGTCCATAAGCCTACATTTTAAATATTTGTTGCTGAAATTATTAGGTATTTTATTGCTTACTATATTGAATAGAAATTTTTTTCTAATATAAAACATTCCAACCAAGTTTTTGTTTGTCTTAAAAAGTAAATTTTTCTGAAACACAGTTTCTTAATTTTTTTTAACCCCCCCCCCCCCCCAGAGTGATCAATTGAAAACATTTTGTATTTTTAGCTAAGTGTGTTTTAATGAAGTTTCCCAAATCCAAAATTCGTTGATAATAATTTTCTTATTACTGTGTGGTTAGATAAACTTAAACTTTGGAAGTTTTAAACCTGTTTTTAGCCTACTGGTATGAAAAAATTCATGAATAAAGATGTACGACCTACATTAATGGTGCCCAAATGTTTTTCAGCTACTCTGTTAAAACAAAAATGTCTTCACATATTTTTTTTATGAACAGTTGTAAACAATATTTTAATATCAGTTCTACGAATATAAAAATCAATTCGATTCACATTAAAATTAATACACATTTAGTAACTCCAGCTAATACTAATACTGCTGAATGCGTAGAAATAGTTCTGGCTCTTATCTAAAATTACTAGGAGAAAATCTTTAGACTTTATTTTAAAACTGTATTAAAGGAAACAAACATGTGGAAAAATTTATTCAGAAACTTGAAAAAAATCCTGAAAGAACAAAATCAACATTTCTTTATTTTAATCTAAATTGTTTCAGATAGTGAAATATATTCAGTGAAGTCCATTCTTGTTGCAATTTGTGCAAAAAGATCTATAATTTTCACTTTGGTTTATGAATGACTATCTAATAACAACAGTAAAACACATTGCTTCCGTTTGTAAAGCACACAGTTCCGTACAGTGTTTTTTTTTTTTTTTTTTTTTTTTTTTTAAATTGGGGTCTAATGACATTAAGTTGAAGGATTATATGTTGTTGTACAAGTATAAAGAAATGTTTAACAAGTAATATAAAAAAATTATATGTGCTTCCATCACATCAGCGAGACAGCTGCTTGCTGTGATTCCTAAAACCAACATAGGATAGAACATAAGTGTTTTTTAAATCAAATCCTATTGTATAGTATGTACAAATATGCGATATTAATATTTGACAAAAAACTGTATTAACATCAAGTGTCATCCACTGCAAGTTTTAAAAAAATGTATTTGAACTTGAGTGGATGAAAAATAGTAGGAATTACCTAAGGATAATCAGTACAGTCTGTACAAATATGTGATAATATTTGACAAAAAACTATATTAACATTAAGTGTCATCCACTGAAAGTTTTTAAAAAAATATTTGAACTTAAGGGGATGAATAGAAAGTGTTTTATTAACGATTGAAAATTTGAACGAGATATATAAATAAATAAGTAAATATATATAGGGAGAGTATGAACTAATAGTAGGAATTGAAAAAAGGGATTTATTATATTAAATTATATTGATAATATCAAATGAAAATTGGGTGTGCTGTAGTTCTATTTTTCAAAGATCAATCAAATTTTTATGTATACATATAAATGTTTTTTTTTAACACATAAAGTTTATATTTGCAATTTTAGTTCTATTTGATTCAAACTGCACAAAAATTGATTTTGGCAATAGCATGAACAGTTTTGTTAGGTGGCAATATTTGCTCAACAGTTTTAAAATGGCTGCCATTTCAAGTCTTTCAAACCTCATAACTTTTTTTTGCCTTATATTTACTTGAAAATCAGATTTCACCGTCATGATCAGCATTAAAACTGCATAAGTTAGCACTTTGAATATTTTCAAAATCGAATGAAGAAAGATGGTGTTTAGGGTTCTTTTTTGTATTTTCAATGTTATTGAAATATTTTCAGAAATTCTCTTCCCGTTCTCCGACGTCGGCATGCCACGATCATTGTACTTGATTTTTCTAATAATGTAGAGCCTTTTAGGATATTATAATGTAGATGTAAGAAAGTTTGTGTACATATTCGTGTCCCATTAATTTTTAAGGTTTTCTCTTGTTTTTCAGATGATGTTTATGATGCGAAGCCATCACATGTTGACTGATATAATATTGGAAGTTGGTACTGAACTGTTCCATGCGCATAAAGTTATTTTAGCGGCTGCTAGTCCCTACTTCAAGGTAAATTAGGGTTAAATATCAGTGTATCATTGTTTACTTGCTTATTGTAGTGGTTTAGCATAATATGCTCTTATACTGTAAGCAGTCTTATTCATCTGCACAGAGAAATTTAATAAAAAATATGTTAAATAAATTTGGGCATTTGAAATTAAGAGTAAAATTGCTTTTTGTTTTTAAAGGTTAATTTTTTTTTATAATGCTAAGTAATTAGAAAGCATGTAGTTGATGCTGAAAAAAGTTGATCTTACGAGTTTATTGGAAATGTCGTTTTCAGGACAAAGAATTTGTCTAAAAATGTGTGTCTGCACGCACGCACACACGTGTGCATGTACATCATTGGAGACTAAACAAAAGTGGGCGTGTAGACAGTTTGAGATTGTAACTATTTGCGATTTTTTTTAAATCAGTTTAGTTTTCAGCATTGTGCATGATTGTTAAATGCAGTAAGCTTGCAGTAATCTGCATTACATAATGTCTGCATCTGTCTTGCATAATGTCTGCCAGATTTTTGTAAAAAATGCCTTAGTGGATATCGAAGGAAAGCAAAGGGTTTGTTGTACTATAAATTTGATATAATAATAATACGGACAGATATAATCTGGCAGCAGATATCAGAAGAAGGAGGCTTCGGTTCTATGGACACATCAGTAGACTCCCAACAACGAGACTTGCCAACAGAATCCTTAAATATATACAAGGTGTCAAATCAACAACGTCGTGGATCGCGCAAGTCAGAATAGACCTACAGGAATAGACTCAACAGATGTTGAAGACAGGCGCGCATACAGGAGAAAGATGCTCGGTTGGAAGGTCCCAGAGAATGAAATCCCAAAGAGAGCAGGGGTAAAATGGACGGAGGAGCGGAAGAGGATCCATGGGGGCAGGATGAGGGAGGTGTGGAGGATTAGAAGGAACAAGACATGAGTCGGAGTGCTTTGCGTGATCCAACAGGGTCTATGCGCAAATAATAATAATAATACGGACAATACTGATAGTAATAATTTGAACAAATACTGACAAATAGAATTGTCTTTATTGGTATTGTTTTCACTGTTTCAGGCGATGTTCACCGGAGGCCTTAAAGAATGTGACATGGCTAGGGTAAAGCTGCTTGGCATTTCACCGACAGCAATGGCCAAACTGATGTTCTTCATGTACACCGGACAGATACGAGTGACAGAACTTACTGTTTGCCAGATCTTACCTGCCGCAACTATGTTACAGGTAAGTTATCCACCCTCAAGTCCACAAGTAGAGGAATGGTGATACAGAAGTAACAGTCCTGCGAGATAGTAGACATATTCTTAGTAGTAGTAGGTAGAATGATAAAGGGCTAGAGCTACCAGTCCCTCGATCTAGAGGTCAAGACTGGTGCTCATTTCAAGATCTGGTGTTTGGTATTATTTTTTATTATTTTTTTAATTATTATGTTGTTGTTTTTTTCCTGAATAAGGAAGAAAATGATGCAGGTTAGTATTTTGAAGGACAGTGCAAATTTATATGTAGATACTGTATTTGATTATTTTGAAATTTGTGGATTTAATCGTGATGGAAGTCAAATTTGTTAAGATTTATAAATAAAAACACAATTTTAATCCACTATAGAGTTTTATTATTCACTACCTGCTTCAACCTTTACTGGTCATTTATAAGTGATATGTTCTTGTACAAAAGTGTATTATATTGTAAATTACCTGTAAAAGTTGAAACTGGAATAATAAAGTTATATTGTGGATTAAAACTGTGTTTTTATTTATAAACTTTAATAGTACTGTATTTGTTTAAAAAGCTTTTGACAATTTGATTTTTCCCGTACATTTAATGTCCTGTCATTCAATCAGCTGATAGCTATTCATACTAAACAAATGGGGTGCTACATGCACAAATCAGTAATTGGCTAAAATGAATAAGAATGCCTTGTTGATCTTCATATCATCAGTTAAGTTGTGATTTTCTACTTCTAGTACATCATACAAGTTGTTTGAGAATAGCTCTATACTAATTGTATATTATTGCAGAAAAAGTACAATTTATTTTTTTTAATAGTTTGTGAAAACGACCAACCTTGCAAGGCATTTGAAAGTTTTAAGGTATCACTAGACTGTAAACTTCTGCTTTGCATCTTTTATAAGGTCCTAATAAAATAGTTTAAAGTGCATTTTATTAAAAATTCAAAAAATGCAAAAGTTCCTACTTAGAAAAAAAGTCATTTTCTCATGTTTTATATACAGTCGACCTCGGATATAACGCGGTTGAAGGGACGAAACGTATATGAGCGCTGTAAACGAGTTTGTAAACGACAGCAATACTGTATGTAGTGAAAGAAAAGCATACTTTGTACTGTGTACATAGTTAATGACTATTTTATTACAAGTGTTACATAATTTTGAAATATATTTAAAACTAATAGAAAATAAGTTGTTTTTTTTAATATCCAACTATTGTGCACACTTGGGCTAATGCAGACGATGGGATGATTTATAGCGTATGAAAATGCCAAGCCCTGACCGGGAATTGAATCCAGGTTCTCAGGGTGAAAACCCAGTATGCTATCAACTAGGCTACCGAGGCGGTTAGAAAATAAGTAATATACAGTCTAGTATATATATACTAGACTGTACATTACTTATTTTCTAACCGCCTCGGTAGCATATATACCGCATATATACATGCAACACAGTGCGTATACTGTTGTGAGGGTTCGTGGTGTGTGTGTGTGTGTGAGAGAGAGAGAGAGAGAAACCGCTTTACATTGTTTGTTTAGCCTGCAACAAAATTTTAAGAAAGGATCCGTTTCTATTCTGAACCTTCATTCTAAAAATAGAACACAAATTGTATTTCAAGTGAGAGTGACTATTGGTCAGAAGCTTAGAAAACTGCTAAGAGCACCAGTGAGAAAGAGAGAAAAAATGTGCGAGTGAGAGGTCATGTCCCCACACTGTCACCCTTTAATACTCTTCCCTGTTCCTTTATATAGCTGAGTAGTAACAGTATGTCAACAATCTGTAGACTCATTGACATACTCTGTGTCCCTGCACTGTTGGAGGGAACTGGAGGGGAACTCTCCTACATGCATGAGAAATTCTCGCGCAGGCTGTTTACTAAGTGGCTGGACTATAACAGCAGCGTGATAGCATTGCATCCGAGTTCACAAAGCGTTGTAACCGAGCCTAAAATACACGTACGCTTAATACAGAATATTGGGGACATTATGAAAATAGCGCTTTAACTGAGTTAGCGTTCTAACCGAGGGCGTTATAACCAAGGTCAACTTTACTAAATTAGGCAGACATTATTAAACTTGCATAATGTCAAAGAAAGTAAAAATGTTTCTGCAGTTAGTAGTCATGAAAGTCATAAATTTTATATATAGTAAAAGAGTGATATGCACTTTGTTTGTTTTGAATTTTTCAGTTTGTTCCCTTTCGCTTTAAATTACCTGGTTAGCTAAATTACAGAAATCAGTTTTTCGAAACTCTTATGCAATATTGTATCACATAGTGTTGTGAATATCAAGTTAATTTTGCTAATTCGATTTGTTCATTTCTGATATAGGTAACAAATGTAATTGAAGCTTGTTGCACTTTCCTGGAGAGGCAGTTGGACCCGAGTAATGCCATTGGGATTGCACATTTTGCCGAACAGCATGGCTGTAAAGAACTTCAGACAAAGGCGGAACATTTTATTGAGAATCATTTCACTCAAGTAAGATTTACAGAACAATAAATCTGAGTAAAATAGTCGTCTGTTGATAGGAGTATCATCAGGAGAAGCAATATGTTTATAATCTGTAAATGTAAATAATGTTTTGTTATTATGAAAACGTTAAGATTTTTCTGTATAGGTTATCTTGAAAGTCATAGGCTACATTTAATAGAACAGTGAAACGATAAACTGAAATTATTGTATTGAAATGGATTTAAAAATAATAAGCATAGAACTTGACAAAGAAAGTATTTTATACAATAGCAAGAAATAAAATGTAACATATTTTAAGTTAAAAAGATATTTTGAAGACGATTCCAAAATTGAACGACTGCATTTTTCAGTTTTTTTAACGATGCAAAATGTTACGTATACGTATGCATTTCGTATACGTATATTACGTGTGCATTTCTGATACGGAACTGAACGGGGTCATCGTAAAAAGTTGCTGGGATTTAAAAAAAAATCATGTCATAGATTTACCTCCTTTGATGATAGAATCTAATTTCCGACAATAACGTTTTTTTTATCTTACTTTGTTTGAAAATTGATTTTGCTATTAAAATCGATCTTTAAGTCCGCCTAAATAGGCATTTTAAATTATATTTAAAATATGAAAATGAACTCTAACTTCTGTAGGTTTTTAAGATTTAGAATGAAACATTTGAATGTATCTTGCTTGGTATTGAACTCATCCTGGCTGTTACCAATGTCAAGTTTTGAGCTGAGTGCATATTTTGACTGTTATTTTCAGCCGGCATGCAGAACACTAAACTATAACAAAGCTTTCTGTGCTTCAGTGAGTAGTGATAGAAGTATATGAGTACATTTACCTCAAATTGAATTAGAAAATATCTAATTTTCAACAAGATTGATTTTCATTATTGACATGTGCTGGACTCTGGACAACTTTAAGTTTTTGGATCTTTACAGTTTGTCCAATGTTTGGTTTCCAAGGAATTCAAATTTCTTACCACTTTGTTTTTGTGAGGATATCAGAAATTTTCGTCTGTTAAAAAATTTAGGATTTTTATTTACAAGAATTTGTTCTTATTGCTGTTGTTATTGTTATTGCTGTTCCTACAATCATACATGATTGAATGAATGTTTTATCGCTGTGTCAGTGCACGGTATTGGAGACTAAACTAATTTACTAAGTTTGATTAAATTTTTACATTTAGGTTAGATTTTTCCCATATCTCTGTGGTTTTTTTTAATGTAAAATAAAGAAGTTTTTTGAAGCCCTTTTTTGTGAAAAACTTAAAAAATCGTATTTTTTAAAAATCTGCTTTACAGTTTTAACAAAATTCTTAAATGTAGTCTATAAATACTGATATAAAATATATGGATGGAAAACATGGATTTGGGAATCTTCAATAAATTTAAATACAGTTTTGAATTAAATCGTAGTTAAAAACAAGAAACTGCCAAACGGAAAGAGACATTTTCAATAAACATCAAAATGTCATCAGTTTAACATAAAATCATGCCAAAGAATTAAATCTGAAATATTTGACCGCTTAAAATGATAAAGTCACTGAAAAAGTTATACTGATTTTATAATTGTGATATTTTTAAAATGTACTCTTTTTTGTTTAAATTGCGAAAAGAACAGATTAAACATTTTGTAAAGAAAAAGGTTTGGATTTTAAATGCCTTTTAATTCTGATAATACTTTATAAAATTTACATTTCTATATAATTTTTAAACACTTACTATAACTATCCAATCTTATAGTAGCAGTCACCTGCTTACACATTTTACTGAACAATATTACTCTGCAAACGTAGCGGCGACATGCCTTCCCTCATTACTTACTGTAATGACTCAACACTGATTATAATGGTGTTCTTTCAGTGGTGTTTGTTCCCAATGCTCATCTATTGGCAAATGTATTAATGCGGGTATAAGGTCATCAGATTATTAATCTTGAACCATACACTTTTTTGTGTTCAAACTATACAACTCACTCTGCAACCAAAATCATATGTAACTCATTATCAAAACTAATGAGGGCTAAGCATGGAAGACACACCACAGCCAGTGCAAAGACTGATATAGTCACCTGCGTAATCAGGTGACTGGTTGTTGGTGGAATTCAAAGGTGATTTTAACAACATTTTTGTTGTAGACTTGGCAGAGAACTGTGTACCACTTAGTGGTTTTTGTTTTATGTCAGAAGTAAATCATCAGCGAGGCACTGTGGCATTCGCTAGGCTATCAAAATTTGTTCATTCAGTCTTGGTCACATGAAAATACATAGCTCGTCGGTAGTAAATTTCAGATAAAAACATTTAAAGGTTAGGAGGTAATAGAAAATAATATCTGACTACTGTTGTGGTTTGTTTTAATTCCCTTTACATCAAATTTGGTACAGGATTTGGTAGTTCAGTTACGAATTTTCATATTTTGACTAATAAATCAGCTTTAAAAAATTATTAGATTGATTTTTTTTTAAGCAATTGGTCAGTGTAGATTACACAGAAAGCATTCTGGCAAAGTAATACGTGTACATGCTAAGTCTTACTTGCACTAATTTGGCTTTAACAGAAACGGGTGATTCTAGTATATTGCAATTATTAGTTGTTTTTTTTAATGCCATACGTATCAACTTGGCCTAATTTTTACCAACCCAGTTAGGTAACTAAATTGAAGTTGTTCGTCGAAATAAATTGATCGATGCATTAAAAAAACATTAATAATGATAGACTTACTTAATCTTTACAGTATATCTTTTTCGCTCGTAGATCTGTCAAGAAGAGGAATTCTTGCAGCTGTCGGCGATGCAACTTGTGGAACTCATTCGTAAAGATGAACTCAATGTGCGAGAAGAAAGAGACGTTTACAATGCTGTTATAAAATGGGTGAGGTGTGTATAATGTGAAATTAAGTTGAATTTATCTAAATTTATAAATCGCAGAATTGAAGTGTTACCAATATGAATTGAATATACGAAAATGTATGTAATTTTTTTACACCATTTATTTAAACTATATTAATAAATCAGCTTAAGTGTTATTAGTGAATTATCATCTACACTGAGCAGGACTAATAGCAGGGTATAATGCTATAAACTCTTCAGCAAGAACAACGGGGAAAATGCATTCATTGCAAAAGGTATAACTTTTTCTTTATACGATTGTATAGATTATAAACGGTATACAGAGTAGGTGTGCATATATTTTCTTCATTTAATAATTGTTTTTGTAGTTTGGCATTTTTACTTTAAGCCAGTTAGACTAGTGAAGAGGGGGGATCATTATAATATACGGAAAAAGCTTTTTTTTTTTTGTTTAACGTCCAACTATTGTACACACTTGGGCTAATGCAGACGATTGAATGATTTATAGCTTATGAAAATGCCAAGCCCTCACCGGGAATCGAACCTGGGTCCTCGGGGTGAAAGCCTAGTACGCTATCCACTAGGCCAACGAGGCGGCTTATGGAAGAAGCCAATGATAGTAACTAGATTTGAACCTGTGTTCATGTCCGAGTTCTAGCGCAGCGGCTTTCAAAAGGTGGAGTGATGTTAATTTTGGTGGTGATGTCTGTAGAGCCTCAAAGAAAAAAAACTGTGAAAGTTCATTGTGAAAATATCCAAATTCTGAATAACTGTCCAAAGTTAACTACAGCAAGCGGTTGAAAAAGGTTCAGTGTATTTGATTCCTTTTTGCACAATTTATAGATGAGAGCAAGCCTTTTGTGCCTACTGTTACATGAAAAACAAATATCGTAACACACTAAAATGTATTCACACTGATTTAAGATTGACAGAAATCAAGCTTGTAACCAAACGGACAAGATTATTTACCAAAATGGAAAAAAATCACTCATACAGTTAAAAAATCATTGCTATAACTAAACTTATGTATTAACCGTTTTGTCGTAGACTAGATGAGAAATAGTGACAGTCTGGGTATTTACTAAGTCGGCAATGGACTGGTGAAACTTCTGGTTCAAAATTGTGTCAAGTAAGAAGTTCATATTTTTGTATTTGATTGGCTTCCTTCTGTTTTTACCCGAGCAACTTGGTGCAGTCTGTATCGTTGTTCCAGGTATCTTATAGTTGATGTGTAGTAGGCAGGTATTCTCGATGTTCTACTGAACAACGGTTTTTGACGTATATTTGTACAAAAAATTTTGGCGGGAACCATAATTTTTCAAAAATCTAACATTAAAACCAGCAAAAGAATGTACCAATCAGGATTAAGCTAGTGTGTACTGGAGGTGCAATGTGGTGTGCTGGCAATAATGCCACGGTAGAAATGTGATAATCTAGCGTACATTAGATATGCAAGCACTGTGAAGCAGTCAGAAGCGTGTATTGGTTATAAAAGAATTGTGAACTTGGTTCGCAAGCATGGGCTGTGTGTTTGAAAGCTGGAAGACAAGTTCAGGAATTTAACATAGATGTTGTTTTGGTGTTAGTATGACATGTTGATCAATAACATAAATGTAGTTAAAAATTAATGATGTTCTAGAAAGTTGTAGTTCATATGTGTTATAAAGAGTATTGATGCTTTGGAAAGTTATGTGTAAGGTGAATTTATATATTGCTATTCAACACGATAAGTTGCTATTACTTTGTAGGCACGTAAAAGAGAGCTGAAAGAGGTCCTCTATTCAAAAGAGGAAAAAGAAAGCATTTTCAGAAATGCATGAGTATTTCTTCTTTTACATTTATGTTTAGAATGCCACTTTATATTATTACATGCCAGTGCTTGAAAGCAAGCATACAATAATGACTGGTGCCAGTTTTTTTTTTTTTTTTTTTTTTTTTTTTGATAAGGCGTAATACATACAAACCAAAAATTTTCGGTCAGTCTTTAGGCTTGATTTGATACAACAGGTATTGAAAATCCATCACACCCCACAAACATGTCAGACTATTGTTACACAACCCTTGCAATCAAGCAGCGACAAACACCGCTCCATCTGACTGGTTGCCATTTTCCTCGCCAGGTTCCAAAACCTGAAGGTCAGAGGAAAATACATAAGCATTATGATGTTTGCTATAATATAAAAAAAGAACGTGTAAAGGCACAACTTATGAATGCTTGGAATTTAGTATGTAATTAGGTATCCTTGCTTTACACACAAAAATATTTTAGAAATTTAATCTATTCAGTCATCTGTGACTTTATTTACTTGCGTCATATCATCAATATGAAGCGCATCACACTTCAGGACTAAAATTCCAGAACTCATTACTAAGGGGTCTTCAACTCATTACAATTTGTATAGAAGCACACATCACATATCACGTAAAATATTTCAATAAATATGTTAATGTCGGATGTGCACTGCTGGATCTCGGAACTGACAGAGTGAGTCGGTTTTGAGGCATTGCGCTGCGCATCCGATGTTAACGTATTTATTGTAATGTTTTATGTGATATATGTTGTGTCTTAATGTAAATTGTAATATGTTGACAATCTCCTAGGTGTGAGTTCTGAAGCTTAGTCTCGAAATGAGTCAGTATATAAAGTCCAGACGATTAAATAAATTGAATTTCTAAAATAATCAGTGACTTCAATACATTTTTAAAATGAATTTAAAACAAAAATATTAATTCAAGACATTTGGGACTAGATTGACAATTTTTTTTATTTTTTTACTCTTTTTTGACATTTTTACGTGTAAAATGTCACTGCTGTACAGACTGTATCTGATGACATTCCAAGACGTCATTACTAATTAAAGGGTTAAAAATTGTCATGATTTTAAATCGGTGTTAAATTACAAATAAGGGACTAAAAAGTAATTCAGTTTCTGATTGTTGTTACTTTTTTTGCGTGTTTGTTGGATAAATTTGTGTTCATATTCTTTTTAAAAACTTTATAAAATTAAGTTAAATTATTTTCAAAATTTTCCTTACCCTTCGTCTCATGTTCAAAGAAATTATAGTTGCCTGAAGAACAGGAAGATCTCCATGAGCGTGTATAAAAATGGGTCTTATTTTTAGGTTGAGCTAGGAGTCCATGCCTTAATGCCAATTGGAACAATTGTTTTACCGAACTGCTTGCTATCCTACTACAGTGGGCATTTTTAAGATCTGGAATGCACCATTTTTAAGACATGGGTAATTAATAATGTGAGGAAAGAAGAAACATTCTATTCTGCTTCTTCAAGAGAATGTTGTATAGCGAAATGTATTCTGAACTGAAATTAAGCATTCTATATTAAAGAAACTCAGTTCTTTACAACAGCATCTGGTATAACAGATTGTACTAAATCATTAATGTAATAATCTTTTTTCCTGCTAGGAATGTTATTTGGTTGGGCACATACATCTGCCTTCCCGAGCTTCAAAAATTTTATATTTGTTGACACCTTTGGAATACTTCTATTATCAAAACTTTCCGTTATAATGCTCTTCCAAATCTTGGTTTGTTGACGTGTTTCGGAATACTTCCATTATCAAAACTTTAATTTCATTAGAGAAGGACATACACCAGAAGAAATGAAAAATTCCGTTAAAATATTATGAAAGTAAGGGAAGGTGGTTAAATATTTTAGAAAATAAAAGTTAAAAATAAATGGGAAAAAGTAATAAATAAGCAAGAAAATTCAAAGATATTATTTTTGAAAGCCTGAAAATGGTTAGCATTTATAAGGATTAAGTCGACCGTAGAGAGAAAGCAGTGGGAAGACCAATCAGAAGCGAGCACATTAATAAGTAGAAACCGGACTAGACAGTAGAAGTAGGAAGGGGAGGGGTTAAGATAGTATGCAAGAATGGACCTAGATTTGTGGGAGCAGTACCACAAAAAGTCTTGATAGTGGAAATATTCCGAAATGCATCAGCAAATATAAAATATTTAAAGTTAGGTAAGGCAAAAGTATAAACTCAACCAAAAAAAACCTTCATAGTAAATATTTATTAATTTAAATATCCTTACAGGTATAATGAAGACACAAGGAGGCCAAAAATGGTAGCAGTACTACAAGCAGTGAGGTGTCAGTTCCTTAGTCCTGCATTCCTTAAAGAGCAAATGAAGAATTGTGACATGATCCGCAAACAGCCAGCCTGCAGAGAATACTTGGCACAGATTTTCACAGTATGTAAAATGAGATTTTTAATGATTTTTTTAATTAACTAAATTTAACTTGGCCTTATTCTACATTATTAAAGCATAGGAAAGGCAGGTATGTATGTCCAAACAGTTTTTGTATACTGTATTCGAGGTGCTACCCAAAAGTTTGGGAAATTTGAATTCTTGTATGCAAACTGTTTGTCGTATGATCTATTGCCGGTAGAGTGGATTAACAACACTGTTCGTGAATTAGTGTTATGGTGAAAGGCCGTGTTCTTGAGTTTGTTGCATTTGTTTGTAACATTGTCTAACATTTTAGTGTTGCAGCGATTTTTTAAACTTGCGTAATTGGCAATTTTATGGAGCAAAGAACCTGCATCATATTTTGCTTGAAGCTTAAAAGAAACTTGTGTGTTCGTGGAAACATTTGGTTACAATTCTGTGTCAGAGTAAAACGTTTTGTGGTACAAACTCTTCAAAAATAGACAAACATCTGAATAGATGAGCATTCAGGATGACTGTCAACAAGCACAACACTGGAAAACATCACAAAAGTATAAGAGGCTATTTTGTAAACGAACAACCCATGATCTTTGTGCAGTCGTAGGAATGTATACGAGTCTGCACAACACATCTTATTAGACAATTTGGCTGTGAGACGCATTATTGAAAAATTTGTACCAAGACTGTTGTGTAGCAACAATGCATAGTTTTACACTGAATTGAAAATTGCAGCAAGAGATGACCCCCAACTTTATTTCTAATGTCTTAATCGGTGATGACACGGTTATGACTCTGAAGCAAGTGACAAGTTTATGTTTAGGACCCTGAAACTAAGCAGCGGTTGTCGCAGTAGAAGCAAAAACATCTTTACTGCAGCCAAAAAAAGCATGTCAAGTTCTTTTTTTTTGTACATCAATGGCGTTATTCATAAGGAATTTGCCCCCCCACCCGTGAGAGTTTCACAATAAAACTCTCAATGAAGTTTTATTGTGAAGTTTTGGATTGGCTATGTGAGACAATTAGGCACAAACGTTTAGAATTGTAGGAGAACAAGAGCTGGGTTCTCTACTACAATATCGTGTATACGCATCAACGTTAATGCAGAAATATTTTCTAGATATATATATTAGTAGTACATGTGGTACTGTAAACAATAAATGGTGTAGCCTTATGAGTTTATGACTCATAACCTTGCAATATAACTTCTAACACATCGATGATCAATAAACCTTGCTTATAAGCTGACAGTTAATTTGTGTATGTACATTTAGATTTTATCAGTACTTTTATATTTCTATTACTGCAACATAGCTACCAGACCAAATATTTAAGTAATTAGGATTATGACCTATTCTTCCCATCAGTCCAGACCTATTGAAGGCAGTACGGAATGTAACGACATATGAGTCGCACGTATCGTTTGGCCAAACCAAATTTCATTGTACATATTTTAATAATTGTGCTTAGTGTTTGTGATGTATATTTTTAATGTTTTGTTCGACTTTGTGACGACCTTGACAGAGGGATTTAACATTTTCTATCATGGCCTGAAGATGCAATGCTAGAGTTTCGAAACCATAGTAGACTTTATGAGGTGAATAGATAGACCTCATCTTCCGGAAAGGAAGAATAGGTCTTAATCCTAATTACTTATATTTTTAGATGAATCAGTTGAAAGATATGTGTAAGAGAAATAATTATTTGCAAGTGCTATAGTCTAAGAATATCACATTCCATTTTTTATATTTTCTTTATCTCTTGGTCTAGGATTTGACTTTACACAAGCGGCCATCTGTTAAGGAAAGAACTCCAAAGTCTCCTCGTATAATTTATCTAGCTGGAGGCTACCTGAGGCATTCTTTGGATATATTTGAAGGTTATAATATCGATGATAGTTCATGGACAACACTTTCTAAACTAACTGTACCCAGATCCGGCCTTGGCGTAGCTTTTCTTAAGGTAAGTTTATTTGCAGCTACAATTTAATCTGGTTAATCTGGACAGGAACAGTTGGAAAGATGCCGAAACAGTGTGTTAAGACTAATATGTGGTGCCGTAAAGACAACCCCTAGCAGCAGTCATAAGATTGATGCTGAATCATAGTAATGCTGCATAAGATGATGCTGAATCATAATAAGAAGTTCATTTGAGACAGTAGTGTGGAAAGGTCGGTGAATACATATTAATTCATTAATGCATGCTTCAGTAATGTTTTCAGCTGAACCAAACGGTATTGTATGCAATAGAAAAAGAAGTTTAACTTGATTTATCATTGAAAATTTAGAGTTAATTCAAGCCCTAAATATCTATAATTAATTACAATTTGCTAAGCTTTTCATCAAAAATTAGTCTGTCTTTCATTAGTTGCCAATTAATTTCCCACCTTTTTTAAAGATAATCACTTTTGATTTTATTAAATTTACTCTTAAATCCAACATGTTACACAATATATATTTGATTTATCCACTTTAGTCTAAATAGAGAATTTCTGACACAACACCTAAACGCAGACCACACAGGATTATATTGATGGAGGTATTAGTACAACAGCCTCCCTACAGTTCTCGTAAAAGTCTTAAAAAAACAATGGCCTCCACAAAAATCCCTGCCTTACACTTATTTTTCTTTCAAAACATTCTGTACACGAGTATTGTACCGTACACCACCAGCCATAGTTTCTTATATAAACTTTGAAGCACTCTTAATAACTTTATCTGTACTCCTAAACATATATATATATATATATATATATATATATATATATATATATATATATATATATAGAGAAGATATCGAACCTGGCAGCAGATATCAGAAGAAGGAGGCTTCGGTTCTATGGACACATCAGTAGACTCCCAACAACGAGACTTGCCAACAGAATCCTTAAGTATATACAAGGTGTCAAATCAACAACATCGTGGACACACAAGTCAGAATAGACCTACATGACGCAGAAATAGACTCAACAGACGTTGAAGACAGGAACGTATACAGGAGAAAGATGCTCAGTTGGAAGGTCCCAGAGAATGAAAACCCAAAGAGAGCAGAGGTAAAATGGACGGAGGAGCGGAAGAGGATCCATAGGGACAGGATGAGGGAGGTGTGGAGGATTAGAAGGAACAAGACATGAGTCGGAGTGCTTTGCGTGATCCAACAGGGTCTATAGGCAGATAATAATAATATATATATATATTATTATAATAATAATAGTATATTATTATTACAATCATATACATTATGCAATATGTATATATATGATATATATATATATATATATATATATATATATATATATATATATATATATATATAGTGTCAAAAACCAAAGACGGCTGAGAAATTTATATAAAAAATAATAAATTTATCTTTTTTTAACTAACTGTAATTTAATCATACTTTCAAGACTGAATAAATTATACACAGCTGAAAAACCTTTTCTAAAGCCGGCTTAATACTCATTAAGAATTTGACGTTTTTGTTCTCATTTTGTAAGTCTATTCAAAATCATTCCGGTAAAAACCTTTGTTAGGAGGTTTATAAACAAAATCAACAATCATTTTCTGCCATATTTAGATCCCCTTTTTTGTAAAGGGAATATAACACTCTTTTCAAATGAATCTGGCACTTTCCCTATTTCAGATATATAGTTGAAAGTGTCCAATATTTTTATCAAATTCACTTAGTACATTCTAAGTAACACACTTCCTTTTGTATAAACATCTAAAAGTAGGTACACAGAACTTAATTAGGATTTAAGTAATATAGTACAGCTTAAAGGGATTGATGAAAAAGCTTGTATTGAAATCTCTTCTGAATAAATAGTCAAAGCTTAGAATGTCAGACTTTCTGTACAACTGAGTAATTCTTATGTGTAAATTTAGGGTGTATTCTATGCTGTTGGTGGTCGAAACAATTCACCAGGAAGTAGTTACGATTCAGATTGGATTGACCGGTATGACCCAACACGAGACTTATGGAGACCTTGTAACCCTATGAGTGTTCCACGGAACAGAGTTGGCGTGGGTGTAATGGATGGTCTAATGTATGCTTGCGGTGGTTCAGCTGGGACAGAGTTACACAGTAGTGTGGAAAGGTCAGTTAATACATGGTTCACTAATGTTTTTAGCAATAACAGACGGTATTGCATGCAATAGAAAAAGAAGTTTAATTTGATTAATTGTTTGAAATTATAGAGACAAGAGTTTACTTTTCGATGTGCTGCTTACTTTAAATTAAATAGAAATCTCAAAAATCAATTTTTCTATAAATGTTAACAAATTGTTCTTCCTATAACTCTTTTGCACTCTTACTCAAACAATTTTACAAATAAACCTTTCAGTGCCGGGTATTTTTGTTTTTTTGTATGCACTATTTAGAAGTAATTGGTATTTTTCTACATAATGTATGCAAACATGCTCAACCATTTTTAATATTTTTCATAAAAATGCTGTACCTTTGTTATTTGATAAATTATCTTGATTTTTTTTTGTTCTAAAAAATTTATCAATAACATCTACTAATCTAAAATCCCTTATAACCTACTAAAAAAATTAGAAAAATAAAATGACATATCTAAAAAAAAATTACGAAGAAATTAGGCAGAAAAAATATATAACCAAAAACCACCTTAAGTAAATACATCACTCAAAGGCACAGTGTATGTGCCTTACTATATGTGATAAACATTTTAGGCTACATCGAATATCCTGGAAACAGTTGACTCGATTGAAGTTTGCGCTCAAGTATTGATTTTACATACTATAACGTATGTGAAATGAAAAGAACTATTCTTCTTTAGCCAATTGATACTTAATAATTGCAATAATATAACTTTTTCCATTTTTTATGTTTTTTTCATTAGTATCAGGTGCAATCGGATGTTGGCATTTCTCGCACATTTTCGTACAGTCTAGCTTGATGTTGGCACTTAAAGGGTTAAAATTTAATTATATTTTATGAAAAAGAATATTGCGTTATCATAAATGACAATAAGCTTATTTTTATTACCAGTGTAATTTTATTGCTTCACAGGTATGACCCTGACGAAGACCATTGGGTGGAAGTTAAATCAATGCAGTGCAAACGACTGGGTGTGGGCATTGCAGTGATTAATAGATTATTGTACGCAGTTGGTGGCTACGATGGTAAAATAAGGTTAAAAAGTGTTGAATGCTACAATCCCGAGAGAGATGTGTGGATGTTTGTTGCCGATATGCAGGTGCCCTCGCAGTGGAGCAGGTAATTATTTACGATCTGATTATTCACGTTTCAGTTGATGATAATATTTTGTTCAGTTTGGACTAAATTTGTAGTCGAAGATAACTCTTGTTGAAATTGTTTTAATTAGTGTGCAAGTTCATTTGGCATAATTTATTATTATTATTTTTTTCAATTATTAAGATCATTATTATTACACTTTTAAACAATCAGATTTTTCAGAGATTGAATATGAGTGTTAAATTTATTCCCACCCTTTTTTTGTACAGGTGTCGCTGCATTAGACAATTACATCTACGTAGTTGGAGGCTATGACGGGGAGAGGCAGTTGAATAGTGTTGAAAGATACGATCCTGAGAAAAATATATGGGAATTTAAAGGTAGCATCAGTATTGCAAGAAGTGCTCTCAGTGTGTCCGCTATCGATAACAAACTTTATGCAATGGGTAAGTACTAAGTACTTCCTTCAATATTAACCTTATTTACCTGTGCCATGGATACATCGATTAGGAGCACATCTGGATCCATTTTAAAAAATATCTTTCTTCAACTAAATTGATGAAAGATTAATGTTTTCCTGCAATGTGTTGCATGACTTAATCGCATATGATCTTTAGCCTTCTTACAGGTCATTTTGCTGTGGAAAATTTATTATACTTTTCACTTTCTTCTTTCCAACCCACCAGTTGAACTATTACATCCCATTTTTTCTTCTCTGCCACTTTCCTTGTGCATTTATCCTGCTATTTCATTATTATAGCTATCATAAAACTATATTGGCTACTTAATATATTCTTCCCATCCATAACTCAGGAATTTATATGTGTAAGCTACAGGCAATCAGATAATAAGAAAAAGTGTTTGATAGAATTTTTTTCATTACAAATATTTAAATTAAATTAAAAACAGTTTTTAATTTGCTTTGTTTTTGGTAATTATGTTAGCCAAATGATGTCTTGTTGTTAATACACATTTGAAGACTATTTCTGATATCTAGTCTTTAAGATGTCCAGAACAAGAGTATGGGGCCATTGTGTATAAACATGTATAAATATCTGTAGATGGTAGCCTCACAAAAAAAAATCATCAGTACTTAGATCAGAGTAAAGGGTTGGCCGACTAACATTGCCATGTACTTAGATACGTTCTGTAGAAAACAGGTGCTATAATATCTCAACACTTCCATCAATATTCCAATAGTGTGCGCTTTAGTACAGTTTTGTTGAAACCACATGTAAGGGTGGTTTAACGCATAACCCAACTTTGTTATGAAGTTAAGACTTCATGAAACTCAACCATAGCAACATTATGTAACAGTATTAATATTTCAATAAATATATATAATCCCCTCAGGGTAGCATATCATAAATCACCAAACTCTGAACTCACCTTAAATAAAGAAAAACACCCATAATTCATTTTCATTCACAGCCCGTATTAAATATCATTTTCATATTATTATTGTAACCATTATTTAGGCTTAAGATACTTCCATTTAAAATATAAATAAAAGAATTGGCTTGATTAAAGATCAGTCTATAAGAAAATTAAAGAATAACCAATAGTTTGTTAAGAAAAAAAAGAGGAACTTCGCAGTGAGGAAACTATTGTGAATTTTTGTTATTGTGGTCCAAGAATTTTAAGAGAACATTGGTTCTCATTTGGCATTGGTTCTCAACATTTTGAAGAAAGAAATAATTAAGTATCAGCCAGAAAATTAAACAACAAACTTGAGACTGCAAAGAAACATCCATTTTATTTATGATCCAACTAAATTCAGTTTACGGAAAACAAATAAAATATCTGCTAACATAATTATATAAGCTTCAAAGAACTTGTGAGTGATAATTTTTCATGCCAAATTCAAAATTTCTTCAGGTTGGCTTTAATCATTAGGCAACGTAATTAGTCAAAAACTTACAAACCTTTTTCTATAATCAGTGAAAATTAAGACTGGCAACGCAATCTACCTAAATCAAACTTAAATTTGAATTCATCATTTTATTTTAAATCATCCATAAGTCACCTAAGTTCTTTCATCTGCACATCACACATTTAGTTAAGTAAAACGAAATATGTTATAGTTTTTAGAAGTTATTTATAAGTGACTCAAAGCACATTATAAATAAAATAAATCAATAATTTTGTAAATCACACCATTGTTTGATTTATTCGTAACCAACATAATGGTGGGACGTTATCACAGCTGTTATAAATAAAAAATAATAAGAACTGATAATTCCATTTCCATAAATTGCACAAAATAGTCAGTTTGATCTTAGCGAAATAGTCTTTCATCTTTGACTTTTGAGTTATGAGTGAAGAAATAGTAAAAATTTCATTTGTTTATTCAACCACGCAAATGAAAGTGTGCTTTCTCGCTACTACCAAAAAAGGAACACTATGTAGAATGTTGACGTCTTAATAAATAAGTATATTGATATAACTTAATTGAAGTCATAATTTTTAAGTCTTCTGTAAAATTTTTATTACTTTCCTAAAGAAGCCTAACATTCTGTCTTGCAGTGCAGAATTTCTCATAATATTCTCAGTTGAACAAGCACCTTGAAATCAAATAGGTGATATTTTTCCTACTGATAAAGCTATTGAATATAAATTCTCGACTTGCTATAAAATAGTCCTTGAATTAGGAACACTTTTATTAAACAAAATACCAAACTATAGTAAATAGCTCATTGTACTGCAATCATAGAACTGTTGTTTTGAAGAACATTTGATTGCGGAAGTGTGAAAAGCTAACCAAGCCGTAATGGTGATTGAAAATGGTAGGATAGTGTGAAATAAATAAATATATATATATATATTTTTTTAACATCCGACTATTTTGCACACTTGGGCTAATGCAGACGATGGGATGATTTATAGCGTATGAAAATGCCAAGCCCTCGCCGGGAATCGAACCCGGGTCCTCGGGATGAAAGCCTAGTACGCTATCTACTAGGGTACCGAGGCGGCCTATATATAGATAGATAGATAGATTAGATAGATTAGATAGATATTTTTTTCAGTACATATATATATATATATATATATGTGTGTGTGTGTGTGTGTGTGTATAGTATATTTTCAGAAAAATGTAAGACAAAAAAGTAAATTTTTATGATTTTTAAACGGATTAGTGGATTGGTTAACTTGTCCAATGTTACAGAAATCAATTTTTGTTCCAAATTTTGATTCCGATTGTACCAAAATTGCAAAACCAGATATAGAAATCAAATTTTAACCTCTTAAAAAATACTTTAAAGGTGATGATCATCATTTCAAGATCTCTGCATCTACATCGTAACTGAATGGCTGCTCCAGTATGACCTATAATAAAAATTTCCAATAAAAATTTGCTAGTATTAGTTGTAATTAGAACTGCACATGCAAAAGAAAAAGACTTTTTGAAGTGGTCCACTTCTTTGTTACCTTCTTTCCCTCTTTTTACAGTTTAATTCAATTGCATTTTTTGCTAGAATATATGTTGTAGGGTCACCAAATAAAATGTGTTTTTATGTCTCTTTCATCATTTTCTTCATATTTGCACTGACAAATCATGTAAATTCTTGCAACCAGTCTTCTTTCATTAAATGTAATTCACATTCTGTCTAACTTTGATTTCTTGCAATCTTGTTCTATGAAATGGTAATTCGCTAACACTAACGTTAATAATTAATATGCTTGACGGAACTGAAGGTACTCTCTGTAATATCAAAATATTTGTTACTAGGAGGTTATGACGGAACAGCGTTTCTTTCAATAATGGAGATATACGATCCAGCAACAGATGTGTGGACTATAGGCACACCGTTGACATCCGGAAGATCGGGTCACGCTTCGGCAGTCTCTTATCACGTTCCAAGTATATTACAAAGTGATGAAAGTGCTTCATGTTCGAGGACAGATGTGCCTTCTGTTGTAGATAAAAATAGAACTAGTAGCCCTTCTACTTCGTAGCGAGGGCGGAGTATTAGTGTTTGTGAGAAAAAGTGAACTGAAAATATAATTTAAGAAAGTTAAAAAAGAGTCCTTAGAGTAATATATTTTTATTCGTTATACTAATGTATTTAATCCATTATTTTATGAATCAAAGATTTTATGAACCGTTATGTTTTAGGACCAATTTTTGTATGATCACAGCTTTTATGAACAGTGAATAATTGGAAAAATATAGCTATACTGATTTCCACAGGCCACAAGTGTACAGACAATAGTTTCATTTTCCTTTTCCTGTCCTATTGTTTGTTGGAGGATCTTGATGTAATTTTGAGTAAGGTTTGTTGTTTACAATTGACAGATTTGGAACAGTTGAAAAAATATTTATTATTCAGTCCAAAATGAACGAAAGAATTTTTTGTAGTATCGCAAAACTTTTTAGAATTAATGATCAGGGATACCAATATAACATCAAGCTACAAACAGTGGGGAAAAAATAGAAAGCACTTGCAAACAAAACAAAACTACCAACGAACGTGGCAGTGACAAACTTAGACTGTGTGCTGGATATGATTGCACACCTCCATTGCTTCATTACATACAAAATTACTTACAGTCCAGAAATGAAGCACTGAAAGAGCCCTCATTCACTGAAGAGAGCTTGAATACTGAAATCAAAATTCAAAGTCATCATGAATGTGTTTTTCAACATTGTATGTGGGATTGAGTACGTAAATTAGGTAACTTAAGGTTAAACTATGAATTAGAAATGTTGTCTTAAGGTCCTAATTACGCTTCATAAACCTTAAGATAGCAACCTGATTTTTAAAAAAAACAATTCGTGGATTCCTAAGACAAAGTACTGACTCGTACTGCATTTGTCTGTTACAAAGTTGTTTTTGTCTGACCATGAGATCTCTATGTTGAAACACCCATCCTACTTACCAGACCTTGCTCCGATTGACTTTTTTTTTTGTTACCAAAAGTGAAATCAGCCTTAAAAGGAACAAGATTTAAGACAGTTGAAGCTGTGAAAGAAAAAGTAATTGAGACCTTGAACATGCTTTCAGAAAATGACTTGAAACACTGCTTTGACGAATGGGAAATTTGCATAGAGTGGAGTAGGGATCGTGTAGAGGAGTATATTCAAGGTGAACGTTAAAGTTATAAAGAAATTAAAACAAAGAATGTGATACATTTTAATTCAGTTATTTTTAGCCACACCTAGTGTATATACACACACTATATACACTTTTCCAAGTATTTCTCACTCATTTATATGACCTTTTTCGACTCTTAGATCTAGCTCTAATAATGTTTAAAAGTGTGTGGAAGCAACCCCATCGTAATAAATATTAAATAAAACAGGTAGGTAAGTAAAAGAACATTTTATAAAAGTAAATAATAGATTATCAACTATTTTTAAATCTGAACTTTGTGTGGAAAACAGACATTGTATGTTTGATCCAAAAATCATGAAATGTATACTTTAGTTGCGATTAAAAACAGTAGTCATTACCGTCCTTCATTTGAATTAAATGGGTCAAAAAAACTTTGATCAGGTTAGGAAAGAACAAACTCAAGGAAGGTGTATATATTTCTTTGCCTTGAAGTAAATATTGTAGTCCCTAATTCGTATACTACGAAACTTTGTAGGCCAGTGTATATATTTTGGCCTAAACTATTCGTTATTAGTTTCAGGGTCGCTCTTTGAAGAAATGTGTTGAAACACTTTAATTCTTCCTTCATTTTATTATTAAAGATAACATTAATAGAGATTCATTTAAACACTTCATACTGAGAAAGTAGAATTGTAACAAGATATATTAAACAATTATAGTAATTAGAACAATTTAAAGTTAATTGGAATGTAAATGTCCACATAGGCACCTACATAAATTATTTAAAGATATAATTGTCTAATTAGTTTACTGATAATAATTGTTGCCCTTATTTACAGAACTATTGAGTATGGTCTATATTAAGTTCAGGAGCCTACAGTGTCTTTATAAAAAAATGTCTAAAACATCAAAGAATTGTGTAATAGATTCCTTATTAAATTTATTTTTAATAAGGAAAAAATTTATTTTTACTACAAACTCTCCTCGTCTTACTACATAAAGTAGTTCTAACAAATAGGTTTCATGTTGCACAATATTATACAATGATTAAACTGTCCATCCCTTGAATAGCTTACATTTAGGGATTGCAAACCAACACAGTTTGCTCATGTTTTACCAAAATATTTTTTTGTTGTTTTTTATGGCAGCTACCGTGAAATGTTTATGAAAAAAATGTGTGCAGTATTTTTTCACTATTAAGTTTTCTACAGTTAATCATAAAGCTATGGAGATAAAAAACTAACGATATGCTTTAAATAACATTGAACTAAAGCATTCTAAATACCTTCTTCAATTTCAGAATGAAAATATTTTCAGCATAGTGCTGACAGGATGGAAACAAATTTCCGAAAACCAATAAAATTACGTGAAGAAATATTACAATATTCAAAAAATTAAACTTGCAAAAAATACTAATTTTTCAATAGCTTTGACAGGTTTGATATTTGACAGTCGGTGTACTGCTAATAAATAGGCATCGCATCTAACATGCACTAATGCCTGGACAACCCAATATTTGATTTATATTTTCGTTACAGTTCTTTTTTGAACTCTTGTTATTTTTAAAAATTAATAAATTTTTATGAAAAAATCCACTAATTTTTCGACTATTTTAATTGTACAATTATTGCAACACTAGCTGTCACGCTGATGTGATACAAGCAAATTTCAAAAAAGTAACAATTTTTTATCTTACATTTTTTTCGAAAATCTGATTTCACCATCATAATCAGTTTTGAAATCTATATTATAGCATTTTTTGTGTTCAAAATTTTTTTATAAAATTATAAATACGTCTAATTTTATACAGATTTGAACATTGATTACAATGGTAGAATTAAATTTTCAAAAAGTTATGATTTTTTAATATCTGTAATGGATTTTTTGGATCACATACATATAAATATATATATATATAATTTTGAACAACTTTAGAAGTAATCCAGAGGTTAGGATTAGCGCAAACTTCAAACTCCTGTGTCTATATATTACTATGATACAAATTTTCAAATGAAAATCGCCACAAATAGTACATTCAAAATTCAATCTTGTATTTAAATACTTTTAATAATATATTCGTTTTCATAGAAATCAGCTTTTTTACTTTTTTTAAGGAATAAAAGAATGACACTGCACTTTTTATCTTATCAACTGAACATAGGATATAGGCTCTGCACAGGCTGACAGCTCCAGCTATCAGTCTATTGCTGTACCTACTGCACTCAACATGGCTATCAGGAACCCAGACATTAAATACACCAAGGTAATAATTGTTCAATTGATATTAATATCTTCCTAGTTGACTAAAAGGAATAGGAGGAAGAATAGTTTGTTTTTACTAGTCGAAATTCTAAAATTATTAAAAGTTCATCAGAATTAAAATTTTTGCATATGGTCAGGACTGATTTCCAAACAACTTTCGAAATTTTGTCTGTGTATCTCAAAATTTGTAGGAACGATAACAGTAGAAATGATCAATCTATTGACTTAAAATTTATAACATTAAGCCAAAACTGTTTGCAATAGAATCCAATTTTTTTCTGCATTTGTTGCTCAAAAATTGTAATTGAAAATTTCAAGTGAATTTCTAAAATTATTTAATTACTACTATGAATTATTGTAGTGTGAATCTTGAACAAATTCAAAAGTACCAATTACAAAAAAAAATTTTTAATATATTTAATTTGGCATTTTGAAAAATAATTGTTTGCATATTTACTTTTTGAAATGGTTTTGAAAAAGAGCTGATTTCACCATTATTATCAGCTTTAGGATCTATAACTTAGTAGCTCAAATTTAAATTTATATTGCAAACCTGAAAATGAAACCCTGACTATTAACGACTTATATTTTCGTACTATAAAATACAAATTTTAACAATGATTACAACAATAAAATCACATTTTAAAAAATTTTTAATAAAAGATGATTTTTGTAAGATTTGGTCTGGCTGCGATTTTAAAATTTGCAGGCTAACAAACGTGTCCAACTTTGTGCAAAAGTGTACAGGAATGGACTCTCATTTCAAGGTCCTTGATATGAGTCTTTCCATGATAGAGCCATTTCTAATAGATCATTTTTCAACAGAGATTCACAAATTATACAGAACTAGTTAGTACTTAAATTAATTACTTTACCTTGATGTACATTTCAGTAACATAGCTATAATCTTCAGAGGATATAACAAAGCTTCTACAAAGTGTCAATAATATATATATGTGTGTGTGTGTATGCACAAGTCTACATACATGTATCACTGAAGTAGGGAACTTCATGAACTGTTTCCTAACATTTGGACAAAGTCAATTTTAAAAGTAGAAATATGTCTTTTATACATATATTAAAAACTGAACTCAGACAATATTTATATATATGGCTGTTTTCAGCCAAACTTCCACTTTCAAAATGGACTTCAAATATAAGCAAGAAAACAGTCTACATAGTTCTCTACTTGAATGATACTTAAATATATGTATATATAACTTTAAAAATTAATTTAAAAGCATTTGACTTTTTTAAACTTTAATTTACTTATTTTTCACTCTTTGCTTTATTAGTTTTGTATTTCTGTAACCTACAACACAATATTTAAGGAATGATAACACTGTACAGTAAAAGTTGTCTAACCAGATATTGTTTTAGTTTTCTGAACTACTACAGTAAAAGTGTTTAAACTGACACTCTGATGCAATTCATAACGATTTTCTGAAACCCATTTCCGGAAATTTGCCAACTATCTGTAAAAATGACTAGTAGAATCGAGAAAGTCTGTAAAATGTACTGTATTCGCAAGCTAAAGTTATTCTTCATTCATTCTTGGCACTTGGGAAATTCTGTTAAACGTTATTTTTACCACCTCCACATTTGAAACACATGGATTCATAAAATAGACTGTGCATGTGTGTAACGTCTGGCATGGTACTACATTGTGTTAGAGCCTCAAACATGTGCATATACCTCAAGTGTTAAAAACAGTTACCATACTATAAATTTACTTGATGAGTGAAGAAAATCAAACTAAAACAAATAAATCTTTGTTGTTTGTTTATAATTTTAAAGCCTAAGTTATTGAAACCTAGTGAAATTATAGTACACAGCTTCGTCACTGACATAATGGAAGCATATTTCCAATAATTTTTTTTTTATCGTACACTTTTTTCAAAATATTATTTCACCAGCATAATTAGCGTTACAAATCTGTGTTATATTAGCATTTTAAATTTGCAATGGAATTTGTATATAGAAAATGCAAATTTATACAGATTTTAATGTTAATTACAATTATGGTTTTTCCAAAAAGTCAAAATAAAAAGTTGATTTTTTTTTAATTTTGAAATTATTGCCATTTTGAAACAGTTAAATGGATTTTCCTGAAAAAAAACGTCCAAGCTTTCAGAAAGTAGATTTTTTGTGTCTGGTATAAATGAAATTAACATAAATTTAAATTAGTAGATAAACTTTAAAATTACTTAAAACTGATTTTCATAGATATTTTTGTTGAAGATTTGAAATGACTACTATTTTGAAACTGTTGAACAGATTTTTCACATATCTGTTCAAACCTTACATTTATAAAATTGACAGTTTTATAAATGTACAAACTTCCATCTTTATTATTATATAACTTATTAGTTCTTATTATATAACTCAAATAAGAATATTCTTATGTAAATATATTCTTATGTTTATATTATATATATATATATATATATATATATATATATATATATATATATATATATATATATATATATATATATATATATATATATATAAGCCTGGGTAGCCTAGTTGATAGCGTACTGGGCTTTCACCCCGAGGACCCGGGTTCGATTCCCAGCCAGGGCTTGGCATTTTCATACCCTATAAATCATCCCATCGTCTGCATTAGCCCAAGTGTGCACAATATTCGGATGTTAAACACCAAAAAAAAAACAAAAACAAAATATATATATATATATATATATATATATATATATATATATATATATATAGTATGACAGGGGAAAATCCAGAATTAATATTCTTACAAAAAGTAAACAAATCATTGATTTTCATATAGCCTATTTTAATATAGCGATATTTTCATTGCCTTCATATAACGCTCTAAATCAGTTCCTTTTTTATTTATGGGTCAAAATATTATTTGTTGCGAAAATAACATATAAAGTTATTTGTTAACAATGGCCAGCCATTTTGGGCATTATTTCAGTGATGTTTTAGCATGAAAAAATAAGGAAAGAGAAGGGAAGTGTCATGTTACAGGCCTGGAAATTTGTTGGTCCCAATCAAGAAAATTACAATACATACTTTTACTATAGGCGTGGTGTGGGACCAATGCATTCAGCCAATATAATGAAGTCTTATAATAGAAAGATTTTATTGTATATAATGTATATAAGTACTCATTTCAAGGTGCCAGGGTTGTTAATTAGACATTACCTAATATGGTATCAAAAGATTCAAGATAAGAGCATTGTTTTATTATCAGTGCATCGCTTTTAAATGCAATTTATGTTGCAACCACTTTAATGCTTTAAAAGATTAGATACACCAAACATGTTATTTTCATTCACTAATTTACCTGTAAATTAATAAAATTATAATGAAAATTCTTAATTGTTTAACTAAATTGTCAACGATTTAAGGAAAGTTTCTTTTTATTATTTCCTCTCTAACCTGAAACATTTCACCTTTCTAACCGTTATTTACTTTGACACAGTATACAGACCATGCTGATTAAAATATTGAACGAAGTTTCATGAAATAAAAGAAATTTACCATTTGAGACTGAAAATCTAAAAACAGTCAGGATTTATTATTGTTAGGAAATTTTCACTTGAAAAATGAGCTATTGTAGCAGCCCTTGTGGTAAGTCCCAGACCCAGACGTTTTGGAGTTAGTACTGAGCATAACCTCTAGATCACTTTTTGAGTGGTGATTAAAATTTGTTTTGTGTGTCTGTGTGTGTGTGTTTTAGAATGTTTATCTTCACTATTTTGATTCAATTAGATTCAAACTTTGCTCAAAAATTGATTAAGGTTGAACCTTGGACAAGTTCATTAGCCAGCAAAATCTGTTCGTTTCAAACATTTTGCAATTTCAAATCTTTAAAAATTCAACTATTTTTGTCTTCAATTTTTTTAAAATCTAATTTCACTATCATAATCAGCATTAAAAATTGCATAAATTAGTATTTTGAATTTTCGTAATACTTTGAAATTAAGAAATTTTTTTTATGTCAATCAGGGTTCATTTTTGTAATGTAATTAAAAAAATTAAAATCCTAATATATGCAGATTTTAATGCTAATTGTCTAGCTTACAAACTAAATGCCTGTGTATATCATACTGGAATTATGTTTTCCAAAATGTTACCAGTTAACGTTAAGAGTTGGTTGCGCTATATTTGCAAACAGTTGGGTTTGGGTGTCACCAAGATATGTATTCACTACTTACATGTCAAATTTTATCTGCATTATTCACTTTGTTGTCAATTTTTGCACATAATGAATGAAAATTTGCTACACCGTTTTGTACAATTTTTATGCAGATATCAATATAAAAACCTCCTTTTTGGTCTTGATTTTTAAACTTGAGTGCAGTTTAATTCATGGTTGTAATGTGGTTTTAATTCATAGTGACCACCTCGGTGGCCTAGTGGATAGCGTAATAAGCTTTCACCCCAAGGACCCGGGTTTGATTCCCGGCGAGGGCTTGGCATTTTCATATGCTATAAATCATCCCATCGTCTGCATTAGCCCAAGTGTTCACAATAGTCGGACGTTAAACACAAAAAAAAATCAATTCACAGTTCCAAATTATTAGTACAATTGTGGTAAAATATAATTTGAAAGGCAATTAAGAGAGGGAAAAGAAAAGTTTTTTTTTTTAAAAGATATATCCTGTACATTTTAAACATTTAAAAAAATGCTGTATCAAGACCTTGAATGGAATAATACTTAACTGACAGATAATGATATCTTTCACAAAATATTATCGTGAATTTTTTTTTTCATAAGTGTTGACCTCTTACTACATAAAAAGTTCAAGCAGCCTTACTAGAGAATTCCTTTTTGGAAACTGACCTATTTGAGTGGCCATTATAGTATGACCTGGGTCTGGATTCAGGAACATGAAATATGCACTGATCATGACCTCCAAATCAAGGTTTTAGGGGATGTGTGTGTGTGTGTGTGTGTGTGTTTTAGCACTATATTTGTAAAAAAACAGCTCATTTCAAAATAATGGCATTCAGAATCTAGACAAATTATTAACTATTTTATCTTACACTTCTTAAAAAATGTTATATTAAAAAATGATGAAAAATTTTATGATGACAAAGTCTAATATTCACATTTTTGTTGTAATATGTTCATGTAAAAAATCTTTACGTAAAGTTATTAGTTTTTAGAATCTAATTTTTCATCAGAAACTTGCTTTGAATATACACAAAAAAACTTTGAAAAAAATATATAACTATTGATTTTTTTAAATATTAATTAAATTTTCATTTTTTTGCTTTATTGTTGTCTTACCAAAATGAAATTTGGCATTTTGGTCCATATCTTGTGGCATTTTTTAAATTTTTCTATAATTTGTTATTTGTTTTTCAAAAACTGTAATAAATTCAAAAATAGTTTAAATTAAATTTAGCTCCTAAGTAGCTCAAAAATTTTATTGAAAAAATCGGTTTGAATTACCCTTAAAACAATCAACAATTAAAATACTTAAATTTTTTTAATCAGGCAATCAGATGTTGGTGCTGGCCTGTACTTTGTTTGAAATAAACTGTTTTTAATTCAAATTTAGTGCAATGATTTTAGTAGTTCACATATGACTATTATCACATAGTAAGTACTTCACATATTAACAATTTTCTATAATATTGATGAACAGATTTAAGAAATCAATAAAATTATTATTATTATTATTATTTACAGCTTTAGAACTGGGTTGTATTAGACAGATTAACTTAGCAACCTGTAATACATTATGTTTGTATTCTTGTTATTATTATTGTTGTTATTATTATTCTTGTATTCTAGATTTTAAGTTGACTGTGTGAGTTGTGTTGTGTTAAAACAAATAAATGTTATTTATTTTAAATGTTGCTATTTGTGTATTAAATATTAACTTAAATCTTATTTTCCAGTTGTTTATCAACAATGAATTTGTTGATTCAAAAAGCAAAAAGACTTTTCCAGTTATAAATCCAAGCACTGGTGAGAAAATCATTGATGTAGGAGAAGGTGACAAGGTAAGATTACTTTAATTCTAAGTTTTATTTTAGATTTGAGAATTAAAATTATTTTTACAGATAAACTCTACTGTGTTAAAATTTAGTAAAATTATCATGCTGAGAAAATAAGCTAATACTTTATTAATAGAGCTAATCAATTTGCAAAATGAATTCTAATCAAACAGTGTGTCAGATTTTTAAAATTTTATAGGTTATGAGAGATGAAAATGAAATCAGCTGTTTTGTAAAAGGTAATAACAATGATTTCATAACACAATGATTCATAACAATGATTTCATAAAGTAGGAAGTGTGGTTACTTTAGTATATATTAATTTTTGCATCCCCTAATCCTGAAAAAGTGGATTTGACTCTAACATCTGGGTATATAACAGAAGGCGTTATATAAATCAGCTAATTAACTGATTTTGATGAAATTAAGCACGTAAAGTACTATTTTATAATTTTTCAAAAATTTTCATTTCCTAGCCTTTATTGGTCAAAAAATTGTTTAAAAATTAATAAAGATTGGACTGTTAAAATTTTCTCTAAACAATTTTATTAACTCAATTAATTGTATTAAATTCTTAAAAAGTTTAATTTCAAGAATAAATAATAAAAAACAAAAAGAAACTTGATTTCCATTACAGTATGTTTTTCTTTATTTATTTACTTATTTCTGATGCATAAATATATCTTTAATAATTTATTTAGTGCAATTTTCTTAAATGAAAAAAAATTAATCAAAATCTGATTAACTGATTATAAAAAATAGGGTTTTCCACTTTTTTCTTTTTTTGGTTACAAACTGGATTACCCAAAGAAAGGAAAATCTTATAATGAACATTTCTGTTTAGGCTGATGTTAATTTAGCTGTGGCCGCAGCTAAAGTTGCTTTTCAAAGAGGTTCAGCATGGCGAAATATGGATGCATCAAAAAGGGGCCAACTTCTTTTAAAGGTTAGTTAATATCTTGATAAATTATTAAATATGTTTTATAATGTTGTGTGTTGTAGCTAACAATAGAATGTGCGATTGAATGCATTTAGAATTCTGGACATGACGGTATTATTATTACAATTTATTTGGACATTTGCCATCATTTGTGTACATAAATTAATATATAACGTTTTGAGAGTGTGGATCAATTCTTATTCAAAAGTGCCTAACCTAAATCCTAAACATACATCAAGAACATAAACCTAGATGCCTAAGCTTATGTCAAAATACTCATAAACTAAGAAAAAACACTGGGGCAGATCCCTGATTAGTCAAAGTAGAAATAAAACTAAGACATGTGATCATAAAACCAAAAATCATCAGAAAAACAAAATGAAAATGCTACACAAAATAGTTGACAAATATATCACAGAAAAAAGTCTGTACAAGGCAATGATAAATGACCAATTGGTGCTTGTACCTGCCAACACCGGGTGGAGGGGGTCTACATGAACAAGGTTATTGACACCTGCTGTCCCTATATCTCAATTTCCCAGCCTGGGATTTAGTAATGGTCCCTTCTTTATCCATTAAAAATGCAGCCTTTTTAAACTGAAAATTATGTTTATTTTCAAATTTCAGTTCATTTTTAATAAGTTTTTTCTTTTGCTTACGGTCATATTTTGTCAGTTAGACTAATGTGGATGAAGGGTTAGTGTTAACGGTAAGGGAAAAGCAACGGGAGTAACTGTGGCTAGAACTAAGAACCTTAAGACGCAGCAGACTGACTGGTGCTTTAGCACATCGACCACTGACTGTCCATTTTCAATAAAAGTAGCCACTGAGGTCTTATTTCTACTCTTATTTGACTGACAGGTTTGTCAGTTATTTTTGTGTGTGAGACTTTAACTTTTTTCCAGTTATATTAGTTATTATCTTTGTGTATTATTTTTGCCTCTTTCCAATTAAATTTATGATTTTCAGACCATATATGTTCTGCTATTTTTGATTCTACTAGGTCTAAATTGCATGTTTTTGTGTTCATTTATTCGTATATTTGTTGAACACTAGAGAACAAGAGTTGATACATACTCTGTAAATGTCATGTATTTTCTTAATATTTTTTGAAAAAATTACCTCTACCAAATTTTTAAAATCAGTGTTAACATCTTCAATTTAAAATTTAAAAATTTCACTGGGTATAAAAAAAGTGAGCCCAGGCTTCCACTTGTAAATAGTTATGATTTTTTTTTTTAATTATTAATTATCGCTATTTCGTATGAATGGTTTCGCATTTCTAGCTGTTGCAATTTGCTATGGAAATTCGATAATAAAGGCTTATGTATCATGGCTTATGCTTTTTTTTAAATCTTCTTACCACTCCCACCCCAGTGTGCTAGTGTATACAGTTTCTACTAAAATAGAATGTCAACAACAAAACAGTGGGAAGTTTTAATTTTAAGTCATATTCAGGTATCCAATAATTTTGAGATTATGTAAATACTATTAATAAATACTGTAGATTATGTCCAATCCTATAAATAATATTAATAAGGAAGAGTAAAATGTTTCATGTAAAAGTTATCAGAGTACTACTTATCATACATAACACTTAAAATTACAATTTGATAAGGTTATCAACAGTGTTAAAGTGTGAATTTGTAGTTGCAAAAATTGTTGAGCATTTAATGCCTTAATGATATCATCATGTCAAATAGTGAGAAAGCCTTGAAAGGAACACCCTTTAAAACAAGATAAGAAAACAGACTGCTATCAGTTTTTATTTTATTATTTTTTTAATTACGGTTTTCTTGAACTGTATTTTTTTTTATTTAAAATGGTAGACTGATTTGAATAAAGAATCTTCATTTCATGAACAAAACTTAGTAAAATCTGATGAAAATTGTTAAAAGTTTAGCCTGTTTACCTTTTTTTTTGTCATTAGGACTGGATTTTTTAGGGAAATAATTGAACAAAAAGAGAGTGGAAAATGTTTTTGCACCAATTATTTTGAAGAAAAAATTGTTTATCAGAAATTTTCTTTTTGTTAAATGGAGAATGATAGATGTTAAACAAGTTCAGTGAATCCTTACTAAGTAAAGACACGATGACCTTTTGACTTGGGATAATTAACATACTATTTTTACGGGAGCTGAGGTCACAGTTTATCATCATTCTCAAAGTTATTTCTATTGTCATCCTATTTTGAACTTAAGTCATATATTTCTCTCAGCTGTTATAACTGCCAACTGTTATAAATTGTCTTTGAGCTTGTGGTTTTCAAGTAGTTCACACTAATATTGTTGTTGTTATTCTTGTTATCAGAATTTAATTTTGATGTAATTCATAAAATTTTTAAAAGTACACTCTGTTCAAAAATATTATTATATTTGAAATGTTTTCTCGTTTCATTGTGAAAATTCAGTATTTTAATATTTTAATACATTGGGATAAAAATTAAAACTACATATTTATTTGAGTATAAAAACTTGTCTTAATTAGTTTTAAGAAACTTGTTGATTTTTTTTGAACAAGTTTTTAAAAACCCAACAAATATATTACAAGTGAATTTTTTAATGGAAAAATAAAATGGAAAATTTTAGAATATCATAATTAAAGCATATTTGTAAGTTAAAATACTTTTAAAATGTTTAATAATAAGTAAAATTATTGAATTAACTTGTAATTTAATTACAATACAGAGTTGATGTTTACATCAACAAATCAAAACATCAATCAACTAAAGTTGGATGTGGGAGGGTGAAATATTAAAAAATATGTAAATATGTGAAGGACAAATCAATTTCAGCAGTGATATGGTGCGAATGCGCAGCTTTTATAATAAACCAGTGGCAGGCTACCTGTTGTCACCTAGTCTATTGGTGAGGGGGTGAAAATATTTGTTCAGTTATTTAAGGCCTTTTATTTACAGTATTTTAGCCTACAATAGAGCCTAGTGAACAAAAATAAAAAATTAGTATTTGATAATCTGAACTACTCTTTGTCCCAGTTAGTTCAGATAATCAACTCTCTACCTGAATAAAAAAAAAAATGTCAACAAAATGTAACAATCAGTTTGTTGAAATGAAAAATCAATAATAACAGTGTTAACATTTAAAGGAGGTGTCTTGGTTATTTTAAATGGCTCTATCCATTGTCTGTCATTCTATAACATTCTTCAGTATAAAAATTTTAAACAATTATAATAAATGAATCGAGTGATTAATTGAAAGTTTTATTAAAGAATATTGAATTGTGACCTAGATATAGCATGCATGCAAAGTTTCAGAAATATCTATCACAATAAGGGGAAGTGCCTCAACAATTTATTTTAAAATTTGACCTAAACAGGTGTTATATACATGGAGAAAACATAAGGAATTAAACTGATTTTTTCTAGAAGACACAAACTTTTCAGTTAAAAAATATTTGCATTTGTTTAGTATATATGTATTTTAAACATAATTGTCAATTAATTAGGCTTCAAAAATGAGTTTCTAAATTCATTATAGTGTCTCATGTCTGTATTATACAGGTGATTCCAAAGTATGGCAATCCCTCATCAAATTTAAAACTGTTTGTGTGGAATACTTGTAACATCCAGAATAAATTATCAGTAAACTAAGTTACATTTTGGCAAGAAAATGTTTTTTAACTTCTTTGGAGTGACCAAGGGATTTAACTCAAGGTTCTAAAATAATGCTGTCCATTTTATAGTAGACTACTTTAAATGTCTCAGACAAAAAAAATTGGTATAAGTAAAAAATTGCTGCAATGTCTAAATAGTGGGGAGAAACAGTGATACAATGACCAAGTCAAAAATATGGAAACTTAAAAAACAGTTCCCACCCGACTTTTTGTTGGGAAAATAATTCAACCCATTTTTATCCATTTATCATTTTTAAAAATAAAATTAGGCAAATGATAAATAATAGTAGTATCTTATATTTTCTTGGTAAATTTGTTTTTTTTTTGGAAATTTTGAAAGTCTTTTGTTTGTTTTAGTTAGCTGAGTTATTGGAGCGAGATGCTGCTTATTTAGCAAGCGTTCTCACAATTGAAAATGGAAAACCGTTTACGAATGCTACATTTGAAGTTTTATCAGCTGCCAATTGTGTGCGTTACTATGGTGGTTGGTGTGACAAAATTGTAGGAAAAACCATTCCTTCAGGTAAGAGTAACTTAAAGTATTTAGTTGGTGAAGTAGAACCTAACCTAACCTAACCTAACCTTCAGGTAAGAGTAACTTAAAGTATTTAGTGAGTGAAGTAGATCCTAACCTAACCTAACCTTCAGGTAAGAGTAACTTAAAGTATTTAGTAGGTGAAGTAGAACCTAACCTAGAAACACGTATGTTGACAATTAATTACTCTTTATTACATGGATGAATCAACTGCTATACTGCAGTCGAGAAACACAGTGTAGTAGTTCTTTTATCTAGCATGAATAACAAACAGAATGTCATCCATTCAAACTATTTTTAGGCTTCTAAAATTAAAGGCTTCTAAATGATAAATAAAAAAAAATTAATGGTTTGAAAGTAAAAATTAAATAAATTTAGATTATGTTGGGATATTTTCTTATAATTTAGATTGTGTCAAATTGTATTTTTTTAGTTTTAAATTTGGTATACTGATTTAAGTTATGAATCTTTATATACTTGCCCATTCGCAAATAAAAGGCATCCAGTATGGTTAATGATACAAACATTTCTCCCTCGAGTTAACAACAGTTCTCCATTGAGCAAAATGCTTCTGCATCACAACTTCAGGTGCACCTGCCTTCAAAGACTATTTTTCCTTCAATAATCAACATATGATCGAAACGCCATATTACATAGTCCACTCAAAGTTACATTTCTGGTAAGGTTAGATTTAATTAATTTTATTAGCCAATCTGCCACTTTACAAAATGGTGGATTACCATTTTATGGAGCAGCGGTTGCTGAAAGAAATTAACTAAGTCTAATCTTACCAACAATGTTACTTTGAGTGGAGTGTGTAATATGGTGTGATTTCCTTGAATATTGATGTTTGAAAGCAAAGTAGTCCACGAAGGCAGGTACACTCAGATTTGCAATGCACAAGCATTTTTCTCAAAAGCGTTGTTAATTCAAGGGAGAAACATTTATATCACTGACCACATTGGATGCACACTACTTGCAAACTGTCTTAATAGATAAGAGACTAACCTTTGACAATGACCCTCCCCCTTTCCTTTATCATATATTTAACATAAAAAACTGGCTCACTCCCTATTATCTGTGGACAGTTAATTCATATTACATATTATTCATGAGGATACAAAGGCAGTAATAATTTTGTTTAGTGTTTTTTCCCAATACTTTTTATTAATAGTTAACCACTGTGGAAATCACTTTAAAATATATTCATCCAATAATGTGTTTAAAAAGAAACTTTAATGAGGAAAATCCCTGTATTTCCAAAAACAATGATACACCAGCTCCCACTATGCATAACTCGTCGCCTTCAATATGATAAACATAGATGTTCATTGCTTATCACATTCATTAATGAAAGTCACTCATTCAACTACACATTGCCTACAATTCTGTATTGTATAGTGTAAAAAAAATAAACACAAATGGCCATTTGTTTTGGAGAATCATTTACTAATATTGTAACATCTGAAAACATTTCCTTCTCACAATATTTTATCATACATTATTTTATAAAAATCTCATTGTGTGATTTTTTTTAAACTTATTTCTAAATTTAATCAGCTTAAATAATTATTGGAATTTATTTGTTTATTGGTAGTCTTTGTAATTATGAAACTTGTTATCCACATTGCCCACATCGGTATATCCTGCGGTTAATTGAAAGTCTGCTAAATGACCAAAATTCTAGAAGAGATTAACAAAATTATACCAGTTTTATTGTTATCTCTTGAGAAAATGTAATGTGATAATGTTCTGTATTATTGTTCCAGATGGTCCTTTCTTTACTTACACACTGAAGGAACCCGTAGGAATTGTAGGCCAAATAGTGCCTTGGAACTTTCCTGTAGTGATAACACTGATGAAGCTTGCTGCGTGTCTCTCAACCGGTTGTGTTTGTGTGATCAAACCGGCAGAACAGACTCCTCTTAATGCCTTGTACATTGCAGCCCTTGTTAAAGAAGTGAGTACAACAACGATGCTACCGCTCTTGAAAGTTGAACATTTTTTTTTTAAGATGAAAAGTTAAAGTTATTATCGCCCAAGTTGAACATTATATAGAAAAATAATAAGAAATACAATAATGACTGTTAAAAAAATAGTTATATAGAAGTACAGTAGAGAGTCGATTATCCGAAACAATTGGTGCAGGGGGGTGTTCGGATAATCGATTTTTTGGATAAACGAACATATTCGAAAAAAGGTAGTGTGATATAATTTAACAGTGGTAGAACCAATTTAATGAGCAAGTAGACACGTACAGCACATAAATTCATCCAGTTGTTTAATGACATATGATAAATATAAGCAGTACAGTATACAGTGTTCTGTACAGTAAAACAACTCTTTGATAATGAAAAAATAAACATTAGGTAAAGTAAAATTAAACATTGAGTAAAGAAAGAATAACATTTGGTAATTACATTCGGTAAAGAAAGTTGCAGTTCGGTAATTACACAGCAAAACAAACAGAAGCACAAACGGTTTAAACAACACGGAGACTGACTCGTCACTGTATGTGCTAGTGCACACTCTATATTGAGACTGTACTGCTGTCAAGCTGCCACGCCACAGCTTTCGGTTAACCGACGTTTCGGATGACCGGGCTTCGGATAATCAACGCTCTACTGTATAAAGTTGTTAAAAAGATTAAAAAACAAACACAAATAGTTATTATGAACTGCTTTTGAGATGTTAACATTTTAATACTGTATATCAAATTAGTTGAACCTGAAATATTTAATGAATATTAGTTGTATAATTTTTTCTGTTGTGTTTACAATTAATAATGTAATTTTAATTATATGAGGATTCCATGTAAAAAAATAATAGGAGCGCATAGCTGACTCAATGATGTGATTATTAATTGTGTTTATTATTATTACAGGCAGGTTTTCCTCCTGGAGTAGTGAACGTAGTACCAGGTTATGGACCCACAGCTGGTGCTGCACTCTCTCTTCACATGGACATAGCTAAGATAGCTTTCACTGGTTCCACTGAGGTAATTTAAACTTTCTTGCCTGAAGAATGTTTTTTGTTAAAAATGTTCTTAGTACACTTGTAGCGATCATACCTGTCCAAGAGTGTAAAATAAACTGGTCACATATCTGTAGCTGGGTATTCCAGTGTTTTGAGATTCTTCATGTATTGTAAAATTTGAGTAAAATCTTTTCAGTCAGTTTTGAAAAATCAAATGTTCTTAGATCCTCACAATTAGAATCTTAATTTTTTTGTTATTATAGTTTTTGAATCAAACTTTTTTCTAAATATGGATTTTTGATGAAATTAATGTGGTTCATTGTGTCATTTATTTGTGCGTAACATATAACATAACTGTTAAAAGAGCATTAATGGTCAGTCAAACCGTTACATAAGCTGTTTTTGAACCACATAAAAACAAACGAGTGAGACTATAAAAAATAATAATAAATAAATAATAATAATAAAAAAGTAAATAAAGTGATTTTTTTTTTTTTAGGTTGGGCATTTAATTATGGATCAAGCAGCAAAATCTAATCTGAAGAGGGTTTCTTTGGAACTCGGAGGAAAGAGTCCACTGGTTGTATTTGAAGATTCTGATAGTAAGGACAATTTAGTATTGATTCTTTTTGTAGTTTAACCTTTTAAGTCTGCTCCAGAGTAATTACAGGGAAATACAATACTTACATTATAACTAAGCATATCATTTACATAATAAAAGTCATTTACTATATCATTTACAAATATTAACAGCCATTTACTAGAATGTTTATTTACTCCTCTAATAGGAAATGCTAGATTTAATATAATAGCTAATTAAATTTAGCATTCAATTTTTAGAAAATATTTAATGAAATATATTTACAACCACCTGATCTCTTAACTACCCTCTTATTGAACTTTAAAGAAAAATTATTTGGAGAAAAATGGGAGTTTTTAAACATACGATCAACATTTATTGTAATTTTTAGGTTATGTTGACTGCTTTTTTCTTTCCATTGTTATATTGTGCTGTTAGGTTTTTTGAGTTCTGTAGGCAATTAAATTTTTGGGAAAAGTGGCACACTCGTAGCAGTATTGTGGGACAGGCACTTTGAAATTAGACGTAAAATATAAATAATGCCTTCTTTACTTAACAGCCACCTCGGTGGCCTAGTTGATAGCGTAATGGGCTTTCACCCCGAGGACCCGGGTTTGATTCCCAGCCAGAGCTTGGCATTTTCATACGCTATAAGTCATCTCATTATCTGCATTAGCCCAAGTGTGCACAATAGTCGGACGTTAAACAAAAAAATCAACCTAAATTTAATCATGAATTCTTAATTCAAAATTAACTAAATGAATTAAAGTTCTAATACTTAACTAACCCAACTACATCTGTTAATTCTTCATTTGAACTCCTATTATTATAATTTTTTATACTTGTGAGCTCATGACAAATAAGGCCTATAATAATTTATAGATTATATTGTTATTGCAGTAAATAATAATTTGGAGAAAAATACTTTTGAACACTAAAAATATAATGATTAAAATTTAAATCAAAGTAAAGTCATATGCAATATTAACGTAAACAAAATTTTTGAATCTAGTTTAATCATAATTGAATTAGCACAACAAAAAGTCATAAATAAAACTTTAACAATGTTGTAAATTTTGCAAAATGAAAAATAAATAATTAATCTACAATTAAAATATTTAATTTATCAATATGGGGACATTAAATTTAATAAGTTTAATCTTCAATTAACAGTTAATGGTTGTTCTAGACTCTAAAAGTGATGATTTAATTAAAGATTGAGTTAAATGATTGATTAAATAATTTAATGATTGTTCTAAATACTGGTTATTAAAGACTTTTGTTTGTTGCTTTCTTGTAAAACTAATACAGAATGTTCAAGAAGAGTCTTCACAAAGACCTTACAAAGAGAATCTTAGTGATTATCATTGCGCATGTAGAAAACCATTTATTAAATTGTGAATTAATTTTTTTTTAAATTGATGTGCTGAATCGATACTCCAAATGTTTGTTGGTATATTTTTATTTGTAAACACTAATACCATTTACTTGATTGATAAAGTATTTTATTTATCAGTAAATTACAGGTCATTGGTGGAAAGGGATTTTTTTTACTAATCTTTATGTAATTTCAAAGAGAAGACATTCTACATTTCATATCAAAGTGTTCAGTTTAGCAGAATTTTAGAATTAGATTTTCAAAAAAGTAGAACTTTCAACAGTAATCATATATTTTAATGGAGTTCATGATTTTAATGGATATTTAAATAGAAAGGTTTGGGATGCCTGGCTTGGTGTGTTCAGCCGGAGTGGAGGTATATATATGATTTAATAAGTGAGTTTTGATTATTAATAAAAATAACTTCATGTGGTATAATTTAGTGTTGTGTAAAGTACTTATGTAAAAGATATAAATTCATGTTAAATCAATAACAATTGATACTGTTATCGATATATTTAAAATGTAAATAGATACCTTTACAAAAAAGTACACTAACCAGCAGACAGTCTATGTGACCATTGCCTTAAAATGTTTGTTTATTATTACTGATAATGTTATCTTATAAATCAATTTTGGAATTTTTTCCCCTGAGTTTGGGCTAATATGTATTTATTTCCTGCTCCTTCTCGGAAGCCATGCTTCTAACACACCAATAGTCCATTGTCATTTTGTATACAAAGAAAGAAAACAAACTTGTCAAAATCGACTAAACTTAAAAAATACTGTAAATAAAAAAAATTTGTTTACAAAATACCTAGAACAAAATTTTGTGTTCTACGTCACAGACTTAATCAAGTACTGTCAAGGTGTAACGTTTGGTGTAACATTCTGATAAAGTTTAACGTTTTAGATGAAACCAAAAACCTCTCAGAAGTCAGTTATGAATAATAACAATAATGGTAATAATATAGTAACAATAATAATAATGGTACAAAAACAATACATACACTTTCTCATATTCAATTATTACTACAAAAGTCATGGTTTGTGAGTAAATGGTGGTCCTTTTTTTTCAATTTACTTCCAAAACTAACATTTCTTTTTTTACATATTTGTTAAGTATTAAGGGTTGAAACTTCATATTATAAGGTATATAATCAAAACCTGTATATAAATTAACCATGTTTTAGGTAAGTTTTTTCTTTTTCATATCTGACCATATTGGACATGCATAAAGTTTTATGGGTACACTTATGAATTTGACTTCATTTTAGCAAAATTTGATCTAAATCCTTATAGTTGATTTTGAAAAGTTTTAATTACTAACAAGTATTTGATCAAAAAAGCTTTAAAATTTTTTTTTTTTATTAATTCGGTCCCAAAATATAGTAAATCAGACTTACATGCCAAATTTCATTGGTTAGTTAGTTTATGCCCCAGCAATACGTACACACAGATGGACAACCATGTAAACACACTTTTTTTGACTCATAGAGAGAAGCGCATCAATCTCATAAAGACCACGAGATCTTATTATGTTAATACTTTTTTTATTGTTTATGTAGTGAGAACTTAAAATTGAAACATTTGTGTTATTTTGTAAGGTTGCACATTTAGATAGGCTAATTATAATCCTAACCAATAATTTAGAACAATTATATTCATACATATTTCATTTCTAATTTATTTTTCAGTTGACAAAGCTGTAAATATTGCTCATGATGCATTATTCACGAACCAAGGACAAGTATGTTGCGCAGGAACACGAACGTTTGTTCATGAATCGATCTACGATGAATTCGTGAAGAAAGCTGCAGCCAAAGCAGCAGAAAGGAAAGTTGGTGACCCTTTTGAAGCAAATACTCAACATGGCCCACAAGTATACATTTATTTTATTTTATTTTTTTCAAGTATGTGTAAATTATTCGTTATTACTGTGTTTTCATTCTAATTTCTTCAGGTATAAATTTTCAAAATAAATTGATACAATACTCAGTTATACTACAAAATAAATTTATTTCCTCATTAACTAAATATATTTTATATTATTATATTAGAGCCTACAAAGAGAACGTATTGTGTAATAGTACAAAGTTAAAAAAGTGGTTATCATCCATCTGTGCGACACGTTTTTAAAAAATTATTGAAGATAATTTTTATCAAATTTTGCTCTGTTCAAGTCTGCAAATTTTTTCAAAATCTTTTTATCAGATTTTGTTTATGCATTTGTATCTGAAATCAAAGTAGGATATGAAAGAATATAAAGTAAATATATTTTAGGGCAAAAACAAAATGTGAACCAGCTAACAAATATTTTATAAAATCCAAACTACCCGTGTAATTAAGAATAAAACTAACTTTAGATTTTTGTCAAAAATCAATATATATATATATATATATATATATATATATATATATATATATATATACATACATACATATTGTTTGGCTAATTAAAGACTACATTTAGCAATTTTTTTTTGAAAATTGTAAGTCAGATTTTTAAAAAAACTGAAGTTGATTTTTTTTTACCATTTTGTTTTAGTTTTTACCAAAGAAATATAACATTGTTGAATAAATAAATAGAAATGGTTTTGGGAATCTATACTAAATGCCAACACATCAAAATCTACCAATTTGTAGTCCCCTTAAGCATGGATACAGTGATCATAACGTTTTATTCCATGCATCCCTGGAAGCCTATAAGTGTAAATTTTCGAAGCATGATTTGCAATTCTACCTGGATCTCCTCAGTTAAATCAAAACAATGACTTTTCAATTTCAAAATTTTTTTAGGGAACAGAAAAAATTTGCATGGGGTAAAGTCAAATGAATAGAGTAGGTGTATTAGGTAGGTGAATAGGGAAGTACCACCGTGTTTTAAAAGCCAAAAAATTCTGAACGACTAGCAATGTGTGCACAGGAGCGTTGCGGTGGTGGGGACCCACCTCTTGTTCTCCCACTGTTCTGAACGTTTATGCCTAATGATCTCATGTAGCTTTTTAATAAAATCACAATAAAACTTTTCATCGCCAGTTTGACCAAGGAGACAAATTTCCTGTGGCTAATGCCTTTGATTAAAAAAAAAAGAAAAAAACAACATGAACTTCATGTTGGTGTGAACTTGATTTGCTTTTTTCAGCTGCATTGACTTCCATTTTAAAAACTTACTTTTAGAGTAATATCCGTAAATCCATCTCATCACCAATTACAACATTGCAGCTGAAGCGGAGGGGGGGGGTCATCTCTTGCTACAATTTTCAATTCAGTGCTGACAGGAACACGATGATCTTTTTCGTGTCTGCTCAGCAGTCTCGGTACAAATTATTTGCAGCAATACGTCTCATACACAAATTGTCTGACAATATACGTTACACAAACCCTACGTACAACATTCCTATTATATTATCACACAAACATCAAGGATTGTTTGTATGTGTTCTGCAGCTAAAGCCTCTTGTATTTTCGCAATGTTTCCGGTGTTAAGCTTGTCAAAGGTCGTCCTGCATACTCATTGTTGTCGGCAGACATTCGTCCAACCCTGAAGCATTTGTACCACAAAAATGTTGTACTTTTGACTTATAGCATTGTCACCAATAGCTTCCACAAGAATGCAATGGGTTTTTAGTGAGGTTTCTTTAAGCTTGAAGCAAAATTTGATGCAGGTTCTATGCTCCTTCAAATCTGCCATTTTTTAAAAGTTTAAAAATCACACGTTTAAAAAATCGCTGCAACAAAAAACATGTTACATAAACGCACCTTACTCAAGAACTTGACCTCTCACCATGACAGCTGTTGGAACCCCACTCAGTCATCAGCAGGTCTCATACCACAAACATTTTGCATGTGGAATTTAAATTCCCAACATGTTTTGGGTAGCATTTTGTACATGAAATTCTCATGAATGAATGATCACCTTAATTTTTATATAGACTACTTAATATAGTGAGAAAGTAAAAAAATTCTGAAGAAGAATATTCTAATTATTATTTTATAGTTTTATTCAAAATATAAACATTATAAACATAAATGTTCCAGATTGATGAAGAATCTTTTAAAAAAATATTACGTCTAATTGAATCAGGCCAAAAAGATGGTGCAAAACTTGAGACTGGAGGGAAAAGGGTGGGAGATAAAGGTTACTTCATCGAACCGACAGTGTTCTCCAAAGTTACAGATGACATGAGGATTGCTAAGGAAGAGGTAAGTGTGTAAAATTGAGGACATTTATGTTTCCAAACAGCTGTTGATCCAACTGTGTAATATAACACAAACCTAAAAAAATGTAGCAATACGTAAAAACAACTGTTTCATTTACTTTATAGAAACAAATACCCAAAACCAACAATATCGAATAATGATCCATGTGGATGTGTAAAAATGAAACTTTGCACAAAAACTGATTTTTGTAATCATCAGATTTTACGAGTTTAATACCCAGTCAAATTGTTCATCCATTTGAAAATGCAGCCACCCAAATTTTTTAACAAATTCATAACTTATTTTGCCTCACTTTTTTGAGTGTCTGCTTTCACCACACTAAAAAGTTTTTTTTAATCTTTTTGCCATTTTCTATTTGAAATTAATACATTATGGGTGAATTTAGGAAAGTGTTTCTATGGAGGGATCAATGACTGTAAGGATGGATCATTCATTGGAAAATTTTGAAAATTTAACACTCAAAAATGAGGTTTTAACACACCTTTACAGTAAAATTTTTGTATTTGAGAAAAAATTATGATTTTATTTGTTCAGGATGTGATTTTTAAGTAATATTAACAGTAATTAATTATACAAGTTTGTTTATGATAATTGTTTTTACAATACTAGCAAACAAATAATGAAATGTTCTCATTGTTTTATGTTTTTTTAATTATTCATAATTTATAGTAAGTAATATTAACCTGATTAAGATTAATATTATTTATTATATAATATAAACAATTTTTAAATTGTAAAATGCAATGAGAAAATTTTATTATGTATTATTGTTATTAAAATAACTATCATAAATTCCTCATAACATTGTTAATGTTACTGTTACTTAAAAATCACTTTTTGAAACATTTCATTGTTTTGTCTTGAGATAGATTTTAAGTAACTGTATCTAGAATTGAAACAAAACAAATATTTAAATATTTTTAAGATTTTTAATAAAATTATTTTATTATTTTTATACATCTGAAAGGGAACAATGTCCCCTACTTAAACCCATCAGTTCCTATATGTTTGTACTAATGAAGGATTTCTTACAGATTTTTGGGCCTGTTCAGCAGATATTGAAATTTTCTTCAATCGAAGAAGTTATTGAAAGGGCGAACAATACAAACTACGGCTTGGCTGCTGGTATTATTACAAATGATTTAAACAAAGCAATTACTTTTGCACAAGCTGCACAGGCTGGAAATGTTTGGTAAGCTATCCGACACATTGGATTGTTTCGTTAAAGCTTTTTACCCAGTTTTTTTTTATTGTTAGCTGATTTTCTCAAATCAGGTGATCGTAGTATATTGTATACATTTTAATGAAGATAAAACAACAGACTGATGTTTACAAAATTTAACATGTAGGTCTTGGTATTTTAATTTTACTGCAGGGATTTTTCTAAAAAGTTTTAGAACCTATTTTTCAGTCAAAAACTGCTAAAAATAAGATTTTCTCAAAATAAGTTCTAACAATATAATCAAATTTTGCTAAAAAGTATACTCATGTAGTGTTACTATATCACCAAAAATTCAGTTTATAACTCATGAACCATCAGGTTTTGATTCATGAACCATCAATAATCAGAAATAAAATTAGAAATCAGTAGTTTCTCCAAATTTGCAAATTAGAATGTGAGAAGGGTGTGTAATGTTTATTATTTTGATTTTAAATGTGGTAGCTTGCAGTCTTTTTGAGTTACGACTACAGGAACAAAACTTCCCTTTTCTGTTACGAAATTGCTTCTCATTCATTTGTAGATTTCAATAAAGATTAGCTCAACAATGAACAATAATAATAATAATAAAATCAACATCAAAAGTATTTTAAAAAAACATATTTCAAAAGATTGAGTTCCAATTTCTAGGAAAAAATTAGTTTAAGAGCCACAGACAAAAATATGACATGAAGATTCTTAACTTAATGCAGTGTACCTAATACGAAATAAAAGAAGTTTAGGCGTAATATGATAAAAACACACAACTGATGTCATAATTGAGGTTTTTTTATTATAAATATGGTATACTGCTTTGAGTTATAATCGCATTAAAAAAAATCTGATGAACTAATTTTGAAAAATTAAGTCTTATAAATTGCTAATTTTTAGTTCTTTTGGTGCAATGTTTTTTTTACTGTTGTTTTTAATTATCTTAAAAAGATGTTGGTTAATATTTAATTTATTTTTGCCCTACCCCTGTTTCCTCTTTCCTTATTTTTTTTTAATTACAGGGTAAACTGTTATAACGCGTTGATTACACAAGCACCTTTTGGAGGTTACAAGGAATCAGGTTTTGGGAAAGACATGTAAGTAATGTAGTTTATTACAACCTTTTTATATGAAATTGTGTCAAATTACAAGGCACTTCCTCATAGTGCAAAAAAAACAATGCAGTATTTGCACATGTCTGAACCATTTCTATTGAGATACCAGAGCATTCACCAAACTTTTTGACACACTTTGTAGTACTTGAAACTCGATATTTTTTCTTTTTAATAAAATTATTGCTTAGAATTTTGATACTTTGCAAAGCAGCTGTTTCCCCCCACTTGCTAGCGTCACAATTGAATTTTTCTGAATAGGTTGAATTTTTATAGCCTAGCTCCAATCCTCCGGAATTAATTCTAGAAATTTATCATGATATTAAAAATAATATTATATTTACGTCGAAATAAAAAAGAAAAGTTTATAAATTCAATTATGAATCACATAATGGAAGCCACTTTCAACAATTTTAGTAACAACTCGTAGAATGAAGTAACCCTTTTATTTTCCCATAAGGTTATGTCACGTTTTGAATACTATTTATAATTTATGTTTTACTTTTAAGTATGTGGTCAATTAAAAAGAATGTTTTAAAATAAAAATGATTTTCTTACAGGGGCGAAGAAGCATTGAGTGACTATTACAATATAAAAACCGTAACTATACAAGTTCCCTACAAAAATTAAAACAATATTATAAATTTAATCTAAATATACTTAATGCTAAAAATAAAATAAAAATATTATTTGCTTAATATGTGTAATTATTGTGAATCAGTATTTTTCCTATTCTCAAAAACGAATTTTTATATTTATGTTTGGTAAGTTGGTAAAATTATAAGATAACTTCAACATTTGATAATTTTTTGGCAGTTGGCACACTGTGATCAGGGTGATTATGGTGAGTAAGATGTGTTGTAGTATAATAATTTATAATTAGTACTTAATGCAGTTTTTTTTTTCAAAAGGGGATGAAATCCTTCTATTTAAATATGGTAAGAATAATTAGTGTAATCATGTTGGCTTGTGTAAACATCAGATTAAAAGTATAGTTTGTATGTTTATTTTGAATTATCAAAACACTCTGTAAGTTTTTAGGTTAGTTGTAAATAGTAGGGCAAGCTCCCAGTTCTTATTTTAAAGGTAAGAACTTTTTGAACTAATACAAATAATGTCAAAGACTGAAGTTATGGCAGTTTTAATCTACCAGTGACTGCTTTAAAACTGACATCAAAATTGTTTAGATTGTTAAATCATTTATTACTTGAAATATAGAGCATAATACAATCTCTGTTAAAGTTTGATAATGGTCGATTACCCTAAATCTGTAAAGCCTGAGAAAGCTACTTGAAAATTAAATTGGTATAAAGGAAGCCTATGCTTTAATTTTATTTTAATTGTTGTTGCTAATTTAATCTATTAACTTAATCCCAAATGAAAAATGTATGCTTTTCTAACTTCAGATACTTATACACTCAAATTAAAATCTATTTTGTTGACAATTGTAGCTACAGTAGAGTATAGACTGGCATCTGATGTGACCATGATGGAAAAGAAGAAATTTGAAGGATAGTATGTTGAAGAATACCAACTCAATATAAAATAATAAAATTTAAATAAAAAAAAAATAAAAAAATTTCTTTTTATAATTAATTATACTTATTCCTATAACATTGTATTTCCTTTGAATAAAGTCGCCTCGGTGGCCTAGTTGATACTGTACTGGGCTTTCACCCCAGAGGACCCGGGTTCGATTCCCGGCCAGGGCTTGGCATTTTCATACGCTATAAATCATCCCATCGTCTGCATTAGCCCAAGTGTGCACAATAGTCGGACGTTAAACAAACAAACAAAATCCTTCAAATAAATTACTGTACTAGAAACATTTAATTGATTTAAAACTACAATTTTAGATAAAATTGAAATAGTAAAATAATTTCATCATAATTTTTTTAAGTATGCTTATTTATTTTGCTTTATGAAAATAAAATCAGGTATTTTTATTTGGTTAAGGTTTTTATCATGTAATAATGTTGAGGTTAAACACATACATTGTTAAATCGTTTATTACTTGAAATATAGAGCCTAATACATATTTACACTTATTACTTTATAACTACAGTAGATCTGTGGTTATCCACGCCTAGGTAAAGGCTGGATTGCACAAAAGATCAAATAATAAGAGAAGTAAGAAAAACTTTAAGCAAACAGAAGAATAATACTATACCATATTTAAGTCCATCATAATTATTTTTAAAATACAACTTTATGAAGTGAGTGAAAAATGTTTAAATGTACAGCAACCGCGCTGTACATATTATTTCCAATCGCTAATTCTAACACTAAGAAGCAACAACATTTTGTGAAAACATAAACTATGAATTGCTTATCTATACATATTGTGTAGGCATGCTGTCTCACAGATAGTCACTTCAACAAGTGAGTGGTTTTGTAATCAATATTTATTTCTGTTGACATTTTCAAATTACAATATATGATACCCTGTTTATCAACTGTAGAAAGGTTACACTTAAACAAAACTGTCTGATGTTAAGCAAACTACATCTTGAATAACATTTATATTCGTACTGCATGTATTTTAATTAATAAATTATTATATTTTTTATAAAAATATTATAATTTATATTTATTTTACATATTTGAAAATACCAAACATGTTAAAGCCTAAATAAAAATCATTCTGTGTCTATGGAGTTTTCAAAAACCTGGTCTAATCCACCCAGTGTAACCAGTCATGTTATTTTTCCCCGCGTGACCTCTACGGTTAAGGATGTAACAATAAACAAGGAAACAAAAAGAAGAATTTAGATACACTTTATTTAAACACAATAACCAAACTCACTGGCTAACCAACAGTTTCACAAAATTCACTAATATATTGTTTATAGCATATTTCACTTATCTACAATATATGTTCTTGCGGCTTCATTCAGCATCATCGGGCGGTATTCCTAATTCTTCATCTGTCCATTTTGAAGGGTCTGGGTAGTCAAATTCACCCTAGAATGTAGATGTTACAACAGATATTTAGTTTAGCAAAAACTGAATATTGGTTATGAAATAAATTACGTATATTACTTAACTTCAAAAATAAATGTAGTTAAAATGTGCAATACAAAAGTTTTATCAGAAATTGAAACTTTAAGTGGTGTTAACTTTCAACCAAATTATTACTTCAAAGGTTAATCATTCATGGCTATGACATAACTTTTGCTAAAATTGGTAAGTTACAAAAAATTTAAAAAACCGTTCTGAATCTTATATAGAAAATGACTTAGTGTTATATGAAAAAAAGTATGACTGTTCAAGAAAAGGTTTATTTCATGAATTATAAAGGAGACAGTCTTACGAAAATTAATAGTGAATTTCCATTGAAAAAAAACTGTTGAAACAGCCATCATGTTAAAATCTAGACTGAGATGAGCACCAGTGTGCGTTGTTTTGTTCTTTTTTTCTTAACATTTAATACTTATGCTGGTGCACAGATCAGAGACGCATCATACTGAACGGTGCTTTAGGCACATGTTTTTTTTTCAATAAAACACTTTTTTAACAAGAAAAACATATTTTATGTTTTTCAGCTTTTAAATACTAAACTAGCACACATAAAATTATTTTATTAAATCTTAAAACTGTAATTTTTAAGTACTTTTCAATATGGTTGCCATTTAAATTCACGCATCTATCATCATGTGTCTCACCAATTTACAAATTCCTCCTTCACAAAATTCAGCTGCTTGGATATATAGCCAACCTTTCACAGCATTACAAGTTCGTCAAAATATCAGTGTAGTGACCACGAATCATATTAGTAGAGATAAAAATCACTCGACATCAAGTCCGGACTGTAAGGGAGCTGATAAAAACATTCTTTTGGAATTGATTCATAAATTACTGTTCTTTATACAATATGAGGTTCATGAGTATTGCAAAGGAAAAAACAACACCAGATGACAGCTTACAGCGACATTTGTTTTGAATGATTCGATTAATTTTATTCAAAGTTTTGCAAGTGGTAAAATGCTGAATTAATCCTTGTATCATGTCCATAAAATCAACTAGCAATACTGCCTTCATATCTCAAAACCTTCCTTACTAAAAAGATTGGTGGGCTTTCTTTGGTTTACATGTAAAACTGGTATAGGTCCAGGCAAATGACAGTTGTTTTGTTTCATCCACCCAAATTTCATCCTCAGTCACAATTCTCTTCAAAAAACTTTCAGATTCCAGGTCTTAGTGTGAAAGAAAGTCTAAGGCAAAACCTGTTTGTTGTTTTGTGAATCTCTTTAAGCATTTTTTGAAACTTTTTTAGCACAGAACTTCTAGTAGTGTAATTTATCAGCGAGACTTCATACAAAACTGTTCAAGAAATTTGCAGAAGTTCAGAAATTGTGAATCTTCGATTTTTTCTGTTTGTCCTTCCATTTTTAAAAAATGGGACCCATTCACTATACTATCACTCATATCACTTGGGCCACACACAATGCACAACTGATGATGTATATCTACTGCTGAAACAATGCAGTACTCAGAGAAATCTTATGGCAGCACACATCTTGCAGTTAGCAGGATTTTCTATTGCAGCACTCATGTTTTCAGCTTAAAACAAAACAAACTTGCAAAAGAATGAGGCTCACTCTGACAAAAAGAAAGCGTACTGAGTCAAAGAGTTTGCGGATTTGTCAATGATGTTGCTCCTCTCACTACTACTAGTACAACGCTACAATGGAGATTATTTTGTAGTGTGTGTGTATGAGAGAGAGAGAGAAAGCACTTAATTATTTGTAATTTTAGTCTAATTTGATTCAAACTTGGCACTAAAATAGATTTGGTTACCTAAACAAACCCACTCAACCATTTTAAATTGGCAGCCATTCTAAATTTAAAAAAAACTATGACTTTTGTTATACCTTTTTATAATATATGATTTCACCATCGTAGGTGTGTAACATCAGCATAAATTGCATTTTAAAATTTCCTTTGAAAATGATCTAATGGCAATTACAACTCATTTTCATATTTAAAATTGCATTCATTTTCACATTTATAATGTGTTAATTTTTCCCGTTGATCCGAACTAGTCACGGCCCGTTTCAGTCAATCAATACAAAATTTAGAACATATACTCGAGATTCCACTATATTGCCATACACAGCAGTTTCTTAAGTGTACTAAAGTAATTTTAATAAGATCACAGTTTGTTTTCATTATTTACATTCTCCTAGAAAATGTACTTACTGTAATGTGACCCATCTCATGCCAGAGATGCCACAAGACCCACCACCACATAAATCCACACACAGAGTTTGATATGATTCTCAATTGAGGTGTTTCCAAATGTAGAACGCCTCTGCGATATGTCACCCTGTAATTTTTTTTTTTTTTTAATCTGATAAAGACTTCACTAAATCACACTGCCAATTTTTATCTACATAAAAATAAAAAAATGGATGGTCACATTTTGGTTTTACTCATAAAATGCATAGCACTTTGGGAATCCAAGTAGTGCCCTAAGGTTTTTATGGTGACAACAGTTCTAACTACTAAGAGACTACATTTGTGTAGCATAACTTGACCTATTATGTATTATGCAATTAGTTAATCATGTTAACAATTTCAAATCACATTTTTTTTCATTTCACTTCAACATTGCTTGTTATGATATCATCTGACAGGTCTGGTATGTTTACCAGTATTTATATAATTGTCACAATTTTTTCTTGCAATTTGAATATTTTTTTTTCTATAACCTATTATTTTATGAAAATTAAGTAATATTAATATGTAGAACATTTATTACGTTATTGTTTCATACAATTTTTAATGGTACTATTTTAGTGATGTCATTCCCAATTTACACTGCATACAGCACACATTTTGGTGATGATAACTTTAAAGGTTTTTGCCAGAAAAAAAATACAGATTATTTACAACACAAGAAATATCACTCTACAAAGTAGTAGGTAATAAGTTCAAATCTATTACTGCATTATATCCGACATTCAGATGATAACTAGATCAGTACGACTTAATCTTAGTTCTGGTTGTTAGCAATAAAATTATTAGGAACTAGGCAATGAGAACAAATGTAAGAAATAACACACTACACTATTTTAACAAATATTTTTCTTCTTTTTTTATGTGCTTCTGTGAACTCATCGCTACCTTCAGTGAGTTTACAGTAGATCCTAAACTAATTGGTTAGGTTAGTTTAGTTTTTTCAGCCTTTTAATAATTTTTGTAAAATGATAGCCTAATTTGGACTCTTAATTTTATTCATTAAATAAATAATTTTAATGGAAATATAATCAGAATAATATTACTTAATGCACACAATTAATTTGTGTTTTGTCAGCACTTTATATATAAATGTATAAAATGTTTAATTTACATATAATTTAATAGAAAACACCGGAAGACTACAAAAAAGGAAAAACTAAAAATAATGTAACTAATGCAATGATTATTGAAGTAATTAATTTTTGTGCATCGTCAAATTTGTGTGCAAATCGAATTATTGATTACTACTTTAAATGGTAATGATGTCAAAAATTATAACAATAAACATTCTACTGGTTTATATTTCAAAATTTAATAATAAAATGAAAATTAGATTACTGGAGTGAGTTACTCAAGTTCCATGTTCTTCAATCTAAGGTTAACAAAAATCAAAATATTATATAACATAAAAATACGCAGTGCCAATTAATTACAAGATGTTTGTGAACTTTTGGCACTTTTACTAATGTTATGACACAATTTTTTCTATTATGTACTTTACTATTAAATTAAGATATTCACTCACAGAAAATTAAATTTATTATGATGTTACGATTTTAAGCTAAGTTCACAGAAATATATTGTGATATTATTTCTGTTTACGAAGCACAAAGCAAGCTTAATTTACTGTGCCATATTATTACGCCAATGTCATCCACCAAAGTACTGCTCATGTGCTTTATCACATTATAATAAATCAGTTATTATCCTGCTAGTTCTTGTAGTAAAAACTTTGTTACCACTGCCATAACACTCATTACAAGGTTAGTAAAAAAACTGTATACATACAACCGTGTTGAGTTAGGGATTTCATCTAATAACTGTGTCAGTTTTGTTTTCCACCCAACAACCATGCTAGTTAGCTCACAATTTTTTTTCAATTTAATTAACAGTTTTTGTGATGAAAAACATGTTATTTACTTATATACATTAGTCATTTTGAGATTATGTTTGCCACTTTTTAATTTCTTTCAAACTTTCCATTGTTTTCTCACTTTTACATTTTAGATTGTTAATAGTAGACATACTATAAAGCATTTTGGTGGAAAAATTACCAACATTGACAGAAGTGCCTACAGTGCATTTTTACCAATTACAAATATATCTAAAATCACAAATTAGTAGTGTCCATTAATTAGACATTTACCTGTTTGCCACTGACTATTTTATTTTTCAGGTTAAGTCAAATTCACAAAATATATTCTTTATAATTGAATAAATAAATATACCAAGTGTATAACTAAGAATCAAGAAATGCCTTAACCTAAACTTTACAATTTTAAAAAAATAATATTAGTGTTTTTTGTAATTTTAATTTTTGGGGATTTTTACGTTATGATTTTAATGATTTTTTGCTTCTATTATGTGCTATATCATTTTGTTGAGAGAAATTAACCTTGGAATATTAAATTTGTTATGATAAATTATATTTTAACCATTTATTAAAGAACTACATTCTGACATCCATTTTCACTATCTGCTACGACACCAGTTACAAAGGTTAGTACTTTTTAAGGAATTTGAGTTATATACGTAACTAGTGAGTATATGAAAAACACCCAACAGCAGAGTCAAGTTAGGTTAACACGCAACAGCCAGTTGACTTAGGTTTTTTTTTAGGTTATATTCTTTTCATTATTAATAACTGCATTTAATTATTAATAACGCGCATTTAATTTATCATTTTAGCCATTAAAAACATGTTTCCTACTTTCAGGCAATAGTCATTTTAAGGTTATGTTGGTCACTTTTATATAACTTCCCTTTGTTTCCGCAATTTTATATTTTGTATTATTAATATTGGGTATATAATAAGTGTTTAATTGGAAGAATTACCAAAATCGAAAAAAGTCCCCAAAACTCAGTTTTTTTTTGCCCAAGCATTTACTTGGTTACAAAGTTGGCAAAGGGGATATGGGTCCAGTAGCTTTAAAAAGATTCGACTTACTATTACTGAGGTATGAGCAATACTTACGGCCCAGACATATGTCTAACTTGATTAATTTGGCCAACCATTGGCTTTTTAATTCCATTTTGAATTATTTTAAATAAATAGCTAGCTCTACCAACAGACATTTTGAGGTCGAAAAATTTATGTCAACAAATTTCGATCACTTATACGGAAAAACAGCTGATAATCATATGATCACGGCCTGTTCAATATTACATCATCAGATATTGAACAAAGAATAAAGGACTGAATTATAATAATCATTTATTTACTTCCTCTACAGTACCTTTAAATTAATATATTAATTTTATCACTTTTTCAAATTTGGTCCTTATATAAAGCACTTTTGAAAATTCTTTAGATAATTTGAATTTTCCAAAGTATGTAGACGCTGATTCAAAGATCAAATACTTGTAATATCATAATTAGAAATCAAATTGGCACTATATATGTATGTGTTTCCTTTTTTTTTTAATTCAAATTCAAATTCTGTATGTACTTAATATTCATTAACTAAATTAAATTATACTTATAGAGCAGTTTAAGTTGTAAAGGACAGTATACAACATACTATAACTTAAATGAAAATTCATTAACAAAATATTACAAAAGTTAGGAAAGTAAATTGCTCATTATTATTAGCTAGTACTTCAAACAATAATAGGCCTTGCAGTACATTCTTAATCAATAACAGCTTGGCCACCGCTCTACGAAAATCCTCATAATATTTTCCATCTATTAAACCAGTAACCTTAATATTTAGAGCAAATATTACTGGGCCAAAATGTTAATGAAAATTTTTTGCTTTTATTCCATGAAGCAGTCAAAATTACAATCTAGCTACTTAGTAAACAGCCTGCACCTGAAATTCTTGCTCATGTAGAATTCTCCTCCAGCATTCCAGTAATTTAAAATCTGATAATTTTGTTTACAAATCGTTACCACTAAGCAATAATAAAGGAGGAGGGAACTATGGTGAGAAAGTGGACACTTGACCTTTTACTTGCACGTTTTCTCTGTCCCACTGATGTTGTTCTTAGCAGTCCATTTCTTAAGCGACCGACCTTTATCATGGATCTTACCATTCAGCCAGTATTACAGGAAACAGCCAGCAACTACACTCATCATAGTTATATCAGATGCCGCCATCTTGAAATGGAAGTGAATGGAAAAAATTTTACACATTCGCTGCTCAGGCTTTATACAAGTATACCTTCATACAAAATTTCAAAGCAATTAGTCATTGGGTATGGCCAACACTGCGTTTATTCGTAATCATGTACAAGCAAATTTGAGGCTGCCATCTTGATATGAAAATGAATAGGAAAAAACCTTCATTCCAACAAGAAGTTTTTAGGCTTTATACAAGGTACCTTCCTACCAAAATTTAAAACAATCGGATCCCTTCATTTGGCCCAAAACCGTATACATGCGTCTGATCAAAAGCCGCCCATCTTGAAATGAAATAGAATGGGGAAATCTTACAAGTACATAGTTCGGGCTTTATACAAGGTACCTTTCTACCAAATTTTAAAACAATCGGATCCCTTCATTTGGCCAACAACCGTATACATGCGTCTGATCAAAAGCCGCCCATCTTGAAATGAAATAGAATGGGGAAATCTTACAAGTACATAGTTCGGGCTTTATACAAGGTACCTTTCTACCAAATTTTAAAACAATCGGATCCCTTCATTTGGCCAAAACCGTATACATGCGTCTGATCAAAAGCCTGTTTAATTCGTAAGCAATATGTACACGAAGTGTCTGGCAAATCAAAATCCTTAGCACCAAAACCTTAGCAGGTTATTTCTCATATCAAACCAAAAAACTATTTAAAGCAGTAAAACAAATAAAAACTGATCTTGTATTGATGCAAACGTTTTATTCACATTTACTTTATACATATTTATTTACATATGACTCATCCCATATAAATATAATTTTTACAGCTGTTAACTTACAGTACTGTAGTTCCATATAACCACAGTATAATATCAATAAATAATATTTGACAAAAAAGGTATAATTCCTGCTCATGCTTACAAAGAAAAAAAAATTAGAACTCATATTGATCCTTTAAAACTGAAATTATTTGTTTTTATCTTGAAATTTTATAAAAAATATCTGAAAACTCCACTATAACTAAGAGACACAGCTGTAACTATGATTAATCATATGTTAATTGTAACTGTTTGTCTCATATGATTAACATATGAGACATTATAGTTATAACTATGATTTAACTCACAGCTGTAAATTTATGTCACAAGAACAAACCTAACAATATATTATAGTGTGAAAATCAGATGTTCCATGATGAAAATTATTATTAAAAGATCAAGAGGGAATTTAAAAAAACATATTAACTACTGTAATAGTTTAATTCTCGGTCTTTTTTCAACAGCATATTCCTTAAATAGACTTAAATTGTAGAGTACCCATTTCAGTTTTAACCAACCACATCACACTTTTGCATTTTATAAAAATACCGTATATATAAATAAGGCCAATTTAAGCCATTTTGGCTTTTCTTTATGATTTTCAAATTTAAAAAATGTATATTAACACATTTTTACTATTTTTGTTTTGTTTTTGTTTTTCTAGATTATTGTCCTGCTTATTTATCATAACTTCTTTTTTCACTATAGTAAACGTTCAGGTTTTCTGAATAAAACAGTTTTTGTATAATCTAATCAAAAACTAGAATTAACAACTTTTTGGTAAATGTAAAATTAAACCAGTTTTGACAATTTTTTTTCAAAATGCTTTATTACATACCCAAAAGTAATTATAGAAAATGATAGTTAAAAAAAATTGAAGTTACCTGCAAAATTACTACCGCACAAAAGCAGTAAACACGTTTTTCATTGCAAAAAATGATTAATTAATTGTGTTTTATTAATAATGAAAACAACAGAAATTTTTTAAAAAATTAAGAACCTAACCTATATGGTTGTGTATGAAGAACCTAACTTGGTTGTGTGTGAAAAACTTAAATTAACCTTCTTTAACTAAACGATTCTGTATAATGTAGCATCGAGCACAAATATGAATGTTTAATAATTATTCAGTTTATAACAAATAGACAACACGGCTGTAACCCAATCTTAACTGACAAAAAGAAGCAAATCACATAGTTTGCAAATAACGGCTGCTGTTCTTGAACAAACTCATCACTATACGAACTATCAATGTAACGATATAATGCACACGAACAAGCATAAACACTACTGGATAACAAACAGCAATGATGTTACACTTGGTGTATTAAATCTAAGAAATTTAATCTTACACAGGTGAATATCTCTTAATTAAATAATAAAGTACCTAATAAAAAATAAGTATTTTTTTCTGGTTTACATAAATTAGCAAAACAATACAAATACTAATATTTTTTATATAAAAAAAAAGATGATTTTATGGGATATCGAAATATGTTTATTTACAATATATCCACATATTTTACGAATTAGTTTAAGTATAACTTTAGGTTTAATAACCTTATAACATTAGGTTATAACACTGAGGTCTACTCACCTCAAGGGTCAATTAACATATCTTGGATGTGGATAGTCATGCTAATCTAGACATTTTTATAACCTTTAAAATTTTTTTGTTGGTTATTATATAGGTCAGCCTTACATTAAGGTCTAATTGCATTTTTGTTTTAAGCTAATTTAAAGACACTCTTGATCAAGAATATTTTTTTGTGTAATTGGCAATTAAAAAAAATAATGCATTTTCTAACTTCAATCACTCTTAGTAAACAATACAGACCCTAAGTGATTTTGTGTGTAATATTGTTTACAAAATTATCTTTTGCTTTAAAAATACTATTTAAAAAAACAAATTTAACAATTGGTTACAAAACATGTTGCCTAACCAAGGGCCAATTCGGTGGTTACACCGTCTTGGAAAACCACAATTTTAAATTCAAAAAATTACTGGACATATGATACTGTTCCTTGATACAGCAATGCAGTCTTTAGCCTACCTATTTAAGTATCAAAGGTTAAATCTTGTTAAAATTAATCACTTTATAAGAAATTTTTACCGAATATTTTACTTAAATTCAAGGATAATGATACACTTTTAATGTATAACATGGCAGTGAAAAACTAATTATTATTTCTTTTTAACAGATTGCATTGTAACAGGCAAAATGAATTTAATTTTAAAAGTCAAAAATTATTAATTGAAAACAATGTACTACAGTTTTGTCACTAGAATTTTCCTAACAGTCGACAGTTATTTTCCTTTATCACTTTTCCTAGTATTGGTAATGCAATCTGTAAATTCAAGTACTTGTTTAGCACATAGTAAAGGTTTGTTTTGATTAGATTTAAAACAATTAATAATTTCTGATTTCTTATCTTGACAAGGAGCAGAAGTACCATCACCAGCTACTTTAGGATAATTTGCCTCCATTTCTTTATATGCCTTCTCATATTCAGACTGCATTCTTTGATTAATTTTTTCATTATCTTCTTGTAGACGTTTTATTCTTTTTTCCCAATGTTGATCATTTTTCTGAATTTCTCTCTCAATTTCTTGTCTTAGCTGATGCGAACTTATAAAAGGAGAATTTATAGCCTGTCCAGGATCAGTTTTGCCTGATGGAGCCTTAACCTCTGGTTCACAAGGTTTGTCTGGATATGTGTCTGCACCTTTTAAACGTTGAACTACTTCATTTGAAACTTGAACCACATTCGTAGGATCGTCATTTTCAATTGTAATTTTTCTAGCACTCTGATTACTACCCATTGTTCACTTTTTTATAACTAAAAAAAATATTATGCACACAAAATTAGAATTTTTCAACCGACTTTCTAGGTTATATTGGACATTTGTCGAAAGAGCCAGTGCCTTATGGATATATTAGTGTTAATTTTAACTTTGTCTAACTTTTTTTAAATGTAAAATAATTACATGTAACTACATTTAAAATAAGAATATTATCAGAAAATAAAAATCACAAATAAAATTAATGCAATATTTCTAGTATTTGTGTAATTAGTAGTATCTAGTATTTGTGTTAAACATCCTTTTTATTTATAAATTATACTTATAACTGTATGTAATGGATAAACATGATTCATTCAATAGAAAGAAAATCAATAGAAATATTAATTATGATAGGTCCAAATTAAAATACTTTCAATTTGGAAAATTTATATTTCTTATATTTACCTAGACTTTATAATAAATTGTAATTTGTTTACTGGTACTGTATATATTATTTAGTGGCTTATCCAGGCTACATATTTTCCTTGCTATAAAATGTAATATTGGTAATATTTTCTGGAATGTTTCACAAGTTATAGATTAATTAATTGTATGTACAGCATGTAATATTATTGAATATATATTAACAATATTTTCCAGGTTAGAAAATAAGTTTGTAGCATATTCTAATATGTTTGAATGATATTTTCTGATCTCTGAAATAATGTAGAATTATTGACAAGAAATTATCGTAGAATCTACGCAATCTGCAACTGTAGTCTGGAGCTGTCGGGTGTAACTCTATTGGAAAAATGAAACTGTTACAGATCGTATTTATTAAAAACGTCCAAACTCACCAGTGTCGCTGCAGTCGAAATAGTTGGACAATGAAATTGAAGGACAGAGTGGTTAGTCACAAATTATAAAACTCTTGAGTGTATAATTTCTAATTTTATTTTAAGTCCAACGAGTTAAGGTATTAATACAAAACATTTTGATTACACACACACACACACACACATTTATATATATAAATGAATGAATATATATTTAAAATGAATAAATATTGTTTAGTCCTTAACTGCAAAAACTCTAGTGTAACAGCACCAATAAACATTGTTTTTTAGGCTTTCTATCAAATCATAAAGAAACCCAACCTTGTAAATACTACATTAGTTCTTAGTTTTATTACTTACATTAAATACTTAAATAGCCAATAAATATTATTGTTTAATATTTAAATAAGTCACATATGGGTTATACACATTTCTAATTTAATGATATAATTCAAGACTATAATAATCAATTGGAACTAAGCTTATGTGTGTGCAGCCTAGGCATAATAAAAATAACTCTGAACTAATTAATTTTTGGTAATATATGCTATTTATTTTTTACAAGTGTAGTGAAAAAACTTAAATAAATTAACCAGTATATGATTACTTATTACAAAGTACCACAAGTCCTGTCTACTGAATGATGAATTAGTAAACATTCTAACCTTGAAGAAACTAATAGGAACCATATGTTTTCCAAGTCATTCCTCTACTATGTCAGCGCTTGGCATCAGAATTTCTGGAGTTACGTTTATTCACTGGTAGTGGACAACGTTCAGTTTTTTGCTCATTGATTGGCGAATGTTATTAGAAAAAAAGTTATAAATCATACTACTCTCCTCTTTTGGTCTAGTGTCCAGTGTCTTTTTTGGTCTTCAGGTCTAGTGTTTTTTGGTCCAGCTTCTTTTGGTCTTTTGGTCCAGTGTCACGAATCTAGACTAATTGCATCATTAGTATCATTACTTTGTAAATTGTTATTGTTCACGTAGTAAATAAATGGAAATAAGAAAACATGTTGTTTGTGGAATAAAATTGTGTCTTCTAACCAGTTTTTCAAAATATCTACACATGCTAATGTGCAATGTAACCCGCCTTTTCTGCCCCCTCAAGTGTTGCCACAGCCCTTTCTGTAAGTACAAAAAGACATTTTAGTAAATTTTCCAAGTCTGGTGTGTGACATATCATTAATTTTATCAGTGATGCAGAAGAACGTTTTTTAATTAATAATCGAACTTGTACATACACTCTTTTGTACGTTCTGACACTAAATATGAATGGAGTAGAAGTACAGCTACCATTATAAAACTGTACTCAATATTAGCAGCTGAAGTCCAATTAATTGGCCTATCTTGCTATATGATCGCTGAAAGCTGCAAGGACAGGGGTTGGAGACATTTAAGAAAATAAACAGTACTATTTATCTGTAGTTAACACTTTGCCACTAGCAGTGAGCGCTCACAAAGTTCTCATATGGGTTATCATTCTACTACATTCAATGGTTCTGATAACGCATGAGATGTAGGAATGAGAGAAGCTTTAATGAATGAGCTATATTTTGTGATTCTGTAATAGTTAAGTTTGTTTAGGCCTGCCATGAAGAGCAATTGTATAAATAATTCCAGCTTCAAACATTTGTATTTTATGCATTAAAAAATAATAAAATAAGCACTACTAATTCATGAACAAATTCATACATGCGTACAGGCACTCAATATTACTAACTATGGAATATTTTTCTAATATTCCAAAGTTAAACTCACTTTAAATTTAAATAAAATTAGTCAACATATTCAATAAATAAAAAAAAGCTCTAGAATTTTACAACTGGCCTTAACTTGTTTCTAAAACAAGATTTTATTTGTTTGGGTTTTCCCCGGACAGTCAGATATTTTTTACTTTCGTCCGGGGAAGGGTTTTGTTTTTTGGAATAAAAATGTTAATGGTTTGAAGAACTTGTGTCAACCAAATGATTCAAAATTCAATACCTCTTTGGGAATCTGAAACAGACCAGTTAGTCCACCTTAATCGAAATATGGCAGGACGTTTTCAATATTTTGAAAAAATGTTATATTTCCTATAAGGAATTTTTCAAATTTATAGAGTTTTGTAAGTATCTACCTGCAACTTTTGCACCAGTGGTGAGGGTATTTTCAATCATGACTATCTGGTCACCATACAGAGGTAGTTAAAATACTGTTGGAAGCTTACTGAATATTAAATTTGTTGTTTTGAATTTTGCAATGTAATTAAAACGACAATACATTTTTACAGAATATTTATATTAGTGAAAAACATAAATGTTTTACATTAAAGCTGGACCCAGTGGAAGTTAATAAGGGATACAGAATCTGTAGATTGGGCCTTTACATTTTTCTAATAAGTTTTGAAAATCAGCGAAATTTTCATCATTTTGTATCGCTCAAAAATGTTAAGGTTAAATAAAATAGTAATTTTTATAAATAAAAATAAATTTATAATTATTTCTTCTTTTAAAGTTTGAACCTTCATAAGCATGGCCCATAATTTTGAATTTACTGTATATACAGAGTGATTCTCAAGTGATTGATATAACTTAGGGAGGTAAAAAAGGAACAAAAAAATGAGCAAAATATGTATTTGTTTTAGAAAGGCTCCTTTTAAAAGTACTTTAATAAGCTTTTTAATAAATTATTATATTTCCAGAACGGTTTTGATTGAACTGAAGTTTTCACGCACTACTCTTGAATGTAAAATCCTAATTAAAAATCAACTTGTACCAATAATGGGTTTTTAAAATAGCACCAAATTTAAGATGTTTAAATAAAAATAACTCCAGAATAGTTAATTTTATAAAAACCGTTAAATGTTTGAATAAGCACTGATCCTGACCTCTAAATTTAAATTCAATTTCACTTGATTAGGAATTTATAAATGAGTAAGTAGAGTGTATGAGAAATATATCTATCGATTTTCTGAATGTTTTATTAGTCATGCAATCAAAACAAGTAGTCATAGACATCCTTCAAAGTTTCATTCATCTTCATTAGTAAGTAAGTTGTACTTGGATAATAAACAATAATAAACAAGAAGATTGTTCGCCTAATCTAATCAGACTTTGCAGATAACTGATTTTTCCACTATGAAAAGTTAATTATAATATTCAACTCTTATGTTTTAAAATTATTTATTAATAATGCTGTTTATTTTATTGGGGCATTTACCATCATTTATATAAGTAGGTTTAGTAAATCATACTTGATGTTTTGAAAGTGTTGATCAACCCTCATTCTAAGGTGTCTAACCTAAGACTTACAATCAGAAAACATTGTTCTAAATAAAAAAATTATGGCAAATGTCCGATTAAAGAAATAAGAAGCAAATAGCCTACACAACTACTAAGCATGACCTGGCGAAGCATGACTTCCTTGGATACGACCCGCAGTATATACCCGATGACTACCCCTGAAAACAACAAATTATACTTCAGTTAAATGTTAAAAATATCGTTACTAAACTTACTGCTTTAAAGTTGAAATCTTATTTAATAAGATTTGAAATTAAGAAAAGGCATCCATAAGGGTTTATTTTTGCTTTGTTCTATTTAATGTCGAACCATACATTTATTTTTACAGTAATTTGTGTTAAGACTCTTCAAATAACCAAACTTTGAACAAAATTTGATGTATCGATTTTGAAAAGTGGGCTGATTCACAGATCTTTTGTCAAAAGTTTCCAGATATCAAAGAAATACATTTCGTTTTGAGTATTTCAGGACTACATAAGTTCTACTGTAATTACAATTTTTGGAATCTATTTTTAAATCTAAATTTTTTAAATGCTTTAGGGAGTTCTCACCAAGAAAGGCTTTAAAACAACAACGATAAGAAACAATATTTTATTATATCATAAAGTCAAACTGAATTTAAGAAATAGCAAGCATGTTAAATACAGTCAAAGACAGCTTTAAATGTTTAGTTTCAAAACTTTAGTGTTAAAATAATTCAATATCTAGACAAACATTTCCTGGTTTTAGTTTTACAATAAGTGGTGAAAATCACAATGAATAAATTAATGAGGAACTGAACTTTGTAAAATATAGCTTAGTTGTCTTTTCAAAGCAAAGTCAAACTTACTTTCCGTATAAGTGTTCGTAGTACGGAGATCTTGGTTCCATTCTGAAAAAAAAAATATTAACGCATAATTTATTCCTATTTTTAGATTGTACACTAAATATTTAATGCCTTAAATTACTCACAGAGTTTACAAATTTAGAGTGAAAACATCTTTAGGTGCTTTTTGCATGAAGGGGATCTATGATTTGTAAAACGCTGAGCGGGTGAGAACGCTACTATATAACAGTATGAATTTTTCAATTATTGTCCTTTTAAATTTATCGGTTTACAACATATTGGTGGCAATTAATTTTTAATAAATTAAATATTTAGATTTAGCAATTCTACAATTGTTTTTCAAGATGTATTGGCCTGGAATTTGCATCTTTTTTTCCATAATATCTGTAATTTCATTAACCGAGTATAAGCCAATAATAAACTTCCATTAAAGTATTTATATTACCCTTGTGTATGCACTTGACTTATGTTTGAATAATTAATTAATTCTTCGCTAAGCAGTTATCAATAGATTTAACGTGGTGTTTATTTTAGGAGTGTAGGTAGGTAGAGTATTCAGTTATCATAGCTATTACTAGAATAAAATTCATACTTGAACCAAATCAGACTGAAATTGCAAATGCAAGAAGCTACTTAAAAACATGTCTCAAAACATATATTCATACTCTAAACAGATCTTTTTCTAATAAACTTTATTTAATAAACTTTGTTACAGGTATTAATTTTGTAAAATTATTCTGTAAACCCATATGTATGCTATTACATAGAATTTATCGACATAAAAGATGTTAAATAAAAGCGAAGTGTGTGTGTGTGTGTGTGTGTGTGTGTGTGTGTGTGTGTGTGTGTGTGTGTGTGTGTGTGTGTGTGTGTGTGTGTGTGTGTTATGTATTGTTGTTTTGTGTGTGTGTATGTGCAATGTACAGCCAAACCAAGCCAAAAGAATTGAAATTTAAAAAAAAAAGGTCGAACAAAATCTCAAAGCTAGCTTTAAAAATTTTTAATTATATTTTTATAAATGAAATATTTAACTGAAAGTTACACCTAATTACATAAAACATTCAAGGTAAACACTTTTTAATTTGAAAAGCAACACTGTTTGGGTATTGTGATTTGTATCGAAACTGTTACAACTATTTATTATTATAACTATAATCAATTTAAATTGCCAAAAATCAAATTATTTTAGGAATATAAATAATGTTTTCTATAAATATTTAAATATTATCATAACAGATACATTGTGGAAATATATATTAATCAGTCTCATATCTATCAGGCAGCTTTGGGAGACAGCAAAGAACTGCAATCAAAATGAATTAATTTGTTAACGAACGAATAAAAAATTGTATCATATAACCTTTCACTCATAATTTCTTACAAACATTAATAGAGTTTTTAATAGGTATTTACTTATATTCAATGTAAACTAAATGCTTTCTCCTTTCCTTAAACCATGCGCATAACAAAAATTTAAAAAAAACTGAACAAAAATCCTCACACAAATGCAGTGGTACCTCTTATGAGAATGGTTCTACTCGAGTGAATGCAAGAGAGCCTTCCAAAATATTAAAAAAAAAAATACATAATTTTGAAATTATGCTATAACTCACTTTAGAAACTCCATTTTACTGATTTAAAGAAAAATTGTAAAAATCATTTACAATAAGGCAATTTTAAATTCAACATCCTCCCTTCTTATGGACATATGTCATGAAACTCTCCTGGAAGTTATGCAGTAAGTTGCAGTAAATGATAGTTTGCTTAATAGGCTATCATTATTGACTTGTTAAATAAAAGAAATTAAAGAAACTCATCTAGTAAAGTTTTTAAATTTTTGATAAAAGGACCAAGAAAATGAGGAATGTTTTGTTTTCTAATAAAACTATTTAAACTCATACGAATTGTTGGCAGGCTAAAAGTACTGACCAAGCGTCTTCTTTCATACATCTGAGGACCAAAAATGAGAAATTAAATAATTTTAATTATATTAAGAATTAATTAAACCAGGATAACGTTTGTAAGCATGAATAAATTTTTCACAAGATTTGGTTGACTAGTTTTGGTTCACCTTAGTTGGGTCAGACTAGTACGGTATGGGGAATATCTAAACACCATCAATGAGAAATTTTAAGATTTAAATTAGATTAAGAATTAATTAAACCAGGATAACCTTTATAAGCATGAATAAATTCTTCACAATATTAAACCCGTTATGTTATCTGTTTCCTAAATCCTCGTAAAGCTACATCGTTCACCCTTTCAAGAATGACAAAGTAACACCTTTGAAATGTACCCTTGCAGTTAACATGAAGTTACTTAACATTAACAAATAGCAATTAACAAGAACCAATTAACAATAGCAATTAAATTCACAAATGAATTCCTATATAGGCATGATGCATAACTTTTGAGCCTGATGTAGGGTGGTTGCTTGGACAGACAAACCTAGAGGCAGAATGTACAAATAAAGAATAGCCACTCCAGTCTCTAGGTAAGGAGGCAATATTTGTTCATAAGATTTTCAAGAAAAGCTTGAAGTTATTAAATGTTTTCCTACTGTAGTCAGTAATGCAAACTATAGTAACCAGTAAATTTATATTAAAAATTCTGAAATGTTTTTCCTTAATGTATTGACAAAAATATGAGCACGTATAAATATGTTATAAAACTCAGAAATAGGTTTTTATTAACAGAGATATTTGTATCTTGAATTACGTATTTATGTAATACATTGCATTACTACAAAATCATGTAAACATTTTAACCACAATAACACTGATGGTTATCACAATAACTTAAGGCTTATTCGTTATAACAACAAACTATTTAAATCTAAACAAATAATATATATCAGCATATTTTTAGATTTAACACCCCATTCTTCTTTTACAACTTTATTAATAATAAAAATACGGTTAATAATAATTAACATTCATTAGTGGATTCTAAATGTTTTTTACACTGATAAAATAACTGCAACAATAACAGTAAATATGTTGATAACATTTTATAATAAAATCATAGACTTACAACGCACTGCTCTCTTAATGCACCTCAAAAGCTTGCCCATAAGTAAGATTGATGTTCTCAGTTCGACAAGTGAGGAAAAAATGATTTCAAAATTCCATAGTAACTCAAATTAGAGAATTTTAATTGTTAAAAATTGTTTTATATGAAAGTATTGTTGGATTATATTTCATATTCACAATATTATAAAATATCTATAGCAAATCGATTTTACCATGTAACAGGTAGAACAACTTCGTCTGTTCAACTGTTTCAAAATGGTGGCCATTACAAATCTAAAAATTAATGTATTAGTTTATCTTACAATGTTTTGAAAATTTGATTTCACCATCGTAATTACTGTTAAAATCTGCATAAATTTGTAAAAATGAACTTCCACTGTCATAGTTAATTTTAGTATTTTCAATTTAATTTGAGAATCTTAAAAAATGTTAATTCTTACAGATTTTAACACATATTATGTTGATGAAATCAAATTTTAATAAATTGTGAGATAAAAAAAACATTGTGATAATATTGAATTTTGGACATTCGCTTCCATCACGTCAGCAAGTCACATGGCTACCTCAGTTATTTAGAATTAACTTCATTCCTTGTAAGAATTGTAATTTATTTATCTGTCCATGTTTACTATTGAAGTATTGAACCTTAAAGAGTTTAGCAACCCTATCACAACCAATGGCAGAGTTGAGACTTGGTTAATATTTCATCCTTTGTGAAGGAAAAATGGGTTATGTTGGATTTATTATGCAGGAGAAATAACCCAATTCAAATATTAATGGGAAAAACCAAAAGCTAACTAAAATTATTTATTTAACTAAAATTATTTTACTTCAAGGTAAAAATGCTAGCTCAGCATTTTCAATGTATTTTAAGTTTTTGGGTGTACATTAATAATATCTGTTTTTCACAAAGCCTCCTTTTCCTTAATTAATCTATGAAATTAAAATTGTAGGCTATTATATGCAGTATCTTCTCTTTGAGTTAAAAACACATTTAAACCAGAGGTTTTTTTTGTTAACATAACATTAATATTAGTTACACATTTTATATCAGTGGCAACATCTACATCTACATAGTGGCAAATTCTGATAATTGTATATTTTTTGTTGAACAACACAGAAATTACAAAAAAATATAAATATGTTTTACTTCTGGGTCCAATTTTGTGAATAAGTAGTTAGACACAACTTCAACTTCTTTTCTGCTTTTTGTTTGAGTGCCACAAGTAATAAATATTTATCCATTGGCAAACTGTTTATATTAACAAAGTAAAAGACTTGTCTATGATTAATGTTCTGTTTGTTTCTTTCTTTTTAGTCGTTTGTAAAAATTTAATTCTTTCACAATCTTGGAAAGATTTTTTGTACAACTCCATGTTCAAAGACTTTTTTCTGCCTGAAACATGTCACACATACCACAAGTATCACTTCTAGAATACCCAAAGGATGTAAAATTTTAGATAAAATATTTTCCTGATGTACTTATACAAAACAGTTTTTTATTAGGCCCATTGTTTTTGGTACAACTCATACTTGTTTTTACGTCAAGAGTTTCAGGTAGGTAATAAATATTTACCCGTTGACAAACTGTTTATATTAATAAAGTAAAACACTTGTCTACAATTAATGTTCTGTTTGTTTCTTTTTTTTTAGTTGTTTGTAAAAATTTAATTCTGTCACTATCTTAGCGATTTTTTGTACAACTCCATGTTCAAAGATTTTTTTCTGACTGAAACATATCACACATACCAAAAGTATCACTTCTGGAATACCCAAACGATGTTAAATTTAAGATCAAATATTTTCCTGCTGTACTCATACGAAACAGTTTTTTATTAGGCCTATTGTTTTTGGTACAACTCATACTTGTTTTTACATCAAGAGTTTCAGGTGTCTTTTTATTGTCTGCAAATTTCTAGATATCCTCTTACATGATTTTATATGGTCTTCAACATTTTGAATAAAATCTTTAGACATCTTGCAATGTACAAAATTTATAAAATTTTTTCTTAAATCAACTATAGTTTTAAAAGATTTTCTATATTTTGTACACATTTTTGTTAGTTATGATTTGTTCCGATAAAAATGTTTGTTAACACACAGTGATTTTTTTAAATTCATTGTTTCTTTTCTCCTGAGGTTTTGTCAAAAAATGTTTACATTGTATTCAGGTTTTCTCTTGCCTTCATTTAAAAAAAAAATAGAAACACCAATTAGGTCAATTAGATATAATGATTGCTCATTTGCAGACTTCAAATTGTTCAAATCAGAAAAATAATATTTGTTTTTTACTTCCCTCATGAACTACTAGTAAGATACACTAAATGAACTATACATGAACTAGTACACTAAATACACTCATGAACTAGTACACTAAATACTTACGTTTTTTACAAATACAATCCATACCTATTTCTCGTGATAGGTTAGCATTTTATTTTCAACATTCGACATTCTTCCATGCTGTATGATTACTGTCGACTTTATAATCATTTTCACAAAAACTATTTTCACTTCACAATCAACAAAATTAGCATTTTTCAAACATCATCAATGATCATATCAAGGAAACAGTAAGATTAAATTGATTTGAAAACTTTTGTAAAAGTCATTATCAAGATGTGAACACCACCTTTATTCAGTCTGTTATCAGACTGTACCTTGGTGGTATACACACAAAAATAGGCTCAGAGTAGATAAGTTTAGAAATTAGAGAAAATTTAATGTAATAAGTCATTTGTAAATTAATTGCATATCATAATTTAGAGAAAAGGAATTATTTGTTTAATCTCAAAGAAAATAATATCCAAGTAAATTTTGTAAATGTAAATTTTATTAGTAATTAAGTAAGTATCTTGTGTTACACAAATTGTTTTTACTGTGTTACTATCCAAATGTTACAGTGTTCTGTATTAAATAACAACATAACAAGTAATATATAAAACAAATTTAAGTCATTTCCTACTTAGGTCAACAATTTATTACTAAATTTATATCCTGATAAATATCTTATAAAAGAAATTTTTTCCTCCCATATAAAACTAAAATTAATGAATTAAATTTAATTGAAAAAAGAAGATATAATTTATTGCTAAATTAATAATAAGTAGGACAGTAACATATTTTTATTATTATGCTAACTGAATTATAAGTAAAATGATTTATTTTTTAATGCTGAAAATTATCCTGATCTTAACAGTTTGCAATTTGTAAGTTTATGAAAATTTAACAATTTATATCATGGCAAATAGGTGTAAACCTCTACGTTCAAACTTTTTTAAAGTGCAACATAAATAATAGTTTTTAAATTGTATGAAATAAATTATTACTTTCACAAGTATACAAATGGCAAAACAAGACATGTAGTGAGTGTTAGAGGTTTAAAATAAAAATTATTTTATTTATACTGCAGTGGATAGTTTTATTATTTAAACTATAGTGGGTTAAAATACAATACAATATACGGCGTTTCGCATAAACTGCAGCGAAAAGACGTTCACACTCACTATGAGCGCTAAAGATCGTCAACGATGTATAACATTAAGTTGCAAATCTGTTAGTTCTATATAATCTGTGGTCTGAAAGTCTCCCTCGGAAAACTCATTCTGATATTTCTGAATGTAATTTGCTATTTTCGTGTTTGCACTGCCGTAATGTAATAAAACAGCCTGATTCAAAGTTAACAAGAGAAAAAGTGTAGTAGAAAGTAGAGAAATGGAATATATTCAGAAATTTTCAAGTCTACCTGGTAAAATTAAATTTTAAAGTTTTTATTTTAATTTAATGAATAGGTAAATGTGCTGTGTATGTTGTTTTACATTGTTTTTTCACAAAAAAACGATTGGGTTTTCCTATTATTCGGTAATTTTTTCACCAAAACGCTTTATTATGTGCCCAAAAGCAATAATCCACAATATAAAAGCGCGGAAAGCATGAAAAGTACGGTAAATATTGAAAACAAAAGTGACCTACATAACCTCAAAATTGCTAAGGCACGAAAGTAGATAACATTTTTTTTAACGATAAAAAACCTTATATATATTTTTAAAGTAGTACTCAATAACCTAACTGACATGGTTGTTGGGCGTTGAACCTAATACAGGTGTTTCGTAATAAAAATACCTTAAAAACTACTCTATCTGTCATGGTTGTTGGGTGATAAAAACACTTTTATTTAAAAAAAAATGAATACTCAGTAACCTAACTTACACGGTTGATGGATGGTGAACCTAACAACTGGAAGTTACAAAAAAGTGAAAATAAAAGTGACAAACATAACCTCAAAATGACTAACACGCTAAAGTTAGAATTTTTTTGCAGAAACATTAGAAAGTTTTTAATTGCAAAAACGATAAATGTAATGTGTGTTATTAATAATGGAATATATATATTTATATATATATATATATTTTAAAGATTTCTTTAACCTAACTCAACTTGGTTGTTTAGATAAAGTTCATGTTATTAATAATGAAAGGAATATGCAGTAGAGTCTTGTTTATCCAACCTCCGCTCATCGTACATTCCATGTTATCCGACGTCTTTTTAAAAAATTAATGAACAAGCACCGACTGTCAACTTCTCAAATATCATAGAAGGATGCAGTCAAGTCTCAGTGGCATATGATGAGCAACACGATGACACTATGGGGATTGACATTGTGATGCTTCAAAGGTGGCAGAACTTGACAATGAAAAACTGAAATAATCGGCAAAAAAGACAAAAATTACTAACTTTATTTCATTTGATTCTACTTCTCTACTCTAGGATTTTACATACAATATTAGTAATGTAATTATATTTTTAATATTTTATCAATACTAATAATACTGGTTGTGTTTTACCTGCTTTTTTTAAACAACTTTTCCCTATTATCCAAAATTTTTGCTTATTCGACATTACAGCAACCCGTGTATGTCAGATAATTGAGACTCTACTGTATTCTCAAAATGTATATCACGTTATAGTGAGAAACGTTTTTTTTAATGACAAAATGATAAATTAATTGTGTGTTATTTATAATGAAATATATATATGTATGCAGTCAAGGTTAAAGGAACTCCATAACCTAACTAGACTCAGCTGTTGGGTATTTAACTCGAAACACAAATTTGATTCCTTTAAAATGGTATGATTTATAAGAAATTCAACACTACCATGATTCCAACCTAAACTGACAAAAAGAGGCTAATCACAAAGTTCAAAAATAATGGCAGCCATTTTTTTCAACAATGTTTTCACTATGAAAACTATCACGATAGTAAATGATTTGTGTATTAACTGTGCATTAATGTATGAAATAAATTTATCCTACAAAGTAAACAAACAAGTAAATCCATGTAAAGTAACCATGAATGACTTCAGAATATAGGTTAGGAATACAGATTAGTAAAATGGCTAAAAATCATAACTTATTGTATATTTATTATAACAAATTTAATCTTCCGCGCCTTAATATCTCTCCAGGAAATGATGTAACACATAATACAAGCAAAAAAAAAAAAAAAAAATCAATAAAATCATGACTTTTGCAAAAGTCTAAAAGTCAGAAATAACATATATTAAAAAAAAAAAAATAACTTATTAACATAATCCAAATTCAACTTCTTTAGAAGTAGTAACCTTTGTAAGTAGTTATTTTGGTGGAAAAATAACAGCAGCCATTTTTTCAATGATGTTGTCACTACAAAAATTATAATGATAATAAATAATTTATTATAAACTGTGTATTAAAGTAGTGAAGTAAATTTATCATATAAAGTAAACATACAAGTAAATCCATGTAAAGTAAACATGCTAGTAAATTCATGCAACGTAAACATCAATGATGTCAGAATATTGGTTAGAAATACAGGTTAGTAATAAATGGCTAAAAATCGTGTTTTCTTCTTCTTTTCATTTCACCCTCTTTGGGGTACGCTAAATTAATCATTTCTTGCGCGCTGCACTTTTCTTTGTTCCCAGTAGCTCTTCATTCTTTCTGATCTTCTTTTCCTCTCCTCTTCTGAAATGATAGGTTTAGGTTTTATTTTGGTTTTATCTTGGAATCTTATTTTTTCCACACAACACCGCAAGCCGGACCTAAGCCCGGGCCTGTCTTTGAAAGATGGGGAAGTGTGGAGGGGGAGGAGTAACAACCTCGTAAAAAAACCAGGGTCCATCTTGCTTCGGATGGTAGCACCCTGTGATAGAGCCCCTGCCTAGGTTTACTAGGTGAAAACCGGCCAACGGTCTCAATGGCGGACGAGGAAATGAATTTCCCAACGGCGGAGAGAGCGGAAGAGCTACCTCCAGGATTTACAATCTTGGTTGTATCACTGTGACCTTTGGGTCCCTCAAAATATAACTTTCATTATTCATGGAAATGTGTGATGTGAAATTTGCCCCAGGTGGACGATCCACCATACATAAGTACGTCAGCAGACGCTCGGAGTCTGGGGAGTCTGCGACACCACACAAAGACAAGTCGGAGTGTCTTGGAATCTTACGTAAATCGTGTTTTATTATACATTTATCATAATAAATTTAATCTTCTGCACCTTAATGTCTCAAAGAAATGATATAAATAACATTGTTATATCATTAATGTTAATAAGCCAAAATATAAATGTGTGGAAACAATGGGAAGTTACAAAAAAGTTAAAAGTGACAAACATAATAATGACTGTAGGAAACATGTTTTTAATCACAAAAGCTATAAATTAATTGTGTGTTATTAATAATGAAAAGAATATAAATTTATTATTATGTTGATTGGTTACCTACATTTAGGCCTATTAATATAGTGTAATAAATTTACATCAGTGCAAAGTAAACATCAATGATATCAGAATATAGGCTAGTTTACATGTCTGGCTAAAAACATAATTTATGTAATTGTACATTAATCATAATAAATTTAATTTTTCGCTGGTTAATATCTCTTAAGAAAATGATATAGCACATAATAAAAGAAAAAAATCGTTAAAATCATGACTTTTGCAAAAGTTTTAAAAAGTCATAAATACCATAATCCAAAATATAAAAGTGCAGAAACAAAGGGAACTTTAAAAAAAAATTGAAATTAAAGTGACATACGTAACCTTAAAATAACTAACATGCAAAAGTAGGTAATGTGTTTTTCACCGCGGTAATTACTTAAGTGTGTGTTATTAATAATTACTAGATATGTATTACTTTGTTCATTGTTGTAGTGAAAAAGTTGAAATTAATTCTCTTTAATTAAATAGGTTTTTGACATAACAACCGTGTTAATTAGGCTGTTCAACCAACAATTATGTTAGTAAGATATTCTAATAGGTATTGTTAAATATCTATTTACTTACAAAGTATTTACAATACATTGTTTGTTCTTATTGTTAAGGTGGCATCTTTTTAATTAAACAGGTTATGCACCTAACAACCATGTCAGATAGATTCTGCATATTTACCAAAATCATAAGTTACTGTATGAATTGAATCTTCAGCTGGAGTATGTGTTGCTGTAATAATAAAGTTCATAAAAATAAAATCTCTAATTTAGCATAAGGTCCAAAAGTGCAAAAATATATTTTATATGGATATGAAAGAATTCTTTTTAAGAAAAGTGTGGAACTATACTTTTTGTCAAAACTATCCTAACAGTGGGTCTTAGTCTAGATTAACATGGTCACCAGCATCAAAGAATTTGAATTTTCTTGAAAATCTAAGTCAGAAAAAGTATAACAATATTTATATTTGTTTAATTAATAGATGGTATTTATGCAATAATGTTAATATAAAAAGTTACTAACAGTTCTTTTTCCACAAAAACACTTTATTTAATGCATAAGAGTAATAAATAAGTAATAAATAAGTAGTAAATAAGAGTAATGGTGCTTTAACTTTGGTGTAATAGTAATGGTTAGATTTGGAGGTAATTTACTTTATTTTTTTTAGTTTTTCTGTATTTTTCAAGCAAAAAAAATCATATATCCAGATATTGTTGGTCACACTAAATTTTATATCAAGTATTTAAATGATATTTATTTAAACTCTGTTTAACCTAACCTTACATGGCTTTGTACACATTGTTAGGTTTAAAACAATTATTTTTAGTTATTAGTTTTAAATATTATAATGAGGTCACAGCCAAAGAATGAACACCATTGACAAAGACATAGAAAAATTACGAAACTGCTGACATACTGCATGTTGCAATAAGCCAAAAGGTATGTAGAATAGCAGTTTAAATAAAAGCTTGGGGAAGAAGTAGGGGACAGTCTATTCCGAGGTACCGGAAATCGGTAGATTTTGGGGTCAGTCGATTCTGTGGGGACCCGAAGTTCTGTACATCTGTACGCACTACAGGAGAACATTCCAGCTGGGCGGTGTTGGGAAACAGCAAATTGGCAATCAATGTAAGTAGACACAATTTGTGTAAACTTTCCCCCTTTTCACTTTTGGTTTAAACTCATTGTGATATATTGGGGGGGAACATTTTAAAGAATAATACAGTAGTGTTCATTCTTGGAGTTGTCATCAACCGTACATGTAGCCATTACAAGATAAAAGTAATGTAATACATTTAAATATATTAAAGGATTTTTTTCTTGAACTACCGATAATTAATTCGAGTTCAGGACCCGAGAAGGAGATATCCCGAACCCGTAACAGCAGATATAGTTTTTTAAATGAAAAGACTATTTATAAAAAGTAGTTTAGCTATGACACAAAGGTAAGGTGGCTATGAAGAGTTTAGCTTTAGTACTGAAGTAGGCTATGTGTGACTAGAATTTTTTCTAAAACTGCTAAATTAAACTACAAACATTATTGAATGTTAGCTTTTGTTTAATGACATCAGAGATTACAAAACTGTTTGGTTTTATAAACTTTGATTGGTTTATTGAATAAAAATAGGCTGTTGCTGTAAGGATACAATATGACTATAATAATATTATATTTATATGTAGCCTACCAGTTTGTATTAGGTCAAATATGTGACCTTGTTTAGATATATGGTATGTTATAATAATTATCTATGTGTGCAAAGTGAAACCACTACTAATAGAAACGTTCATACAACAACCACTCTTAAAACGTACTCTCTTTGATAGCGTTGACTCTAGCAGTATATTTGACACACCAGGATTGCCTGTACCATGTTTAGATCTATAATTGAGGTCTGTTTTATCTTCAGATATGCATGTAATAAATGGAAATAACTGTATTTTTAAAATGATAAAATTTGAACTTGAACAAGCTTGATACAAAATTTAAGTTACAATATTTTGAAGTTATGTAGTTGTGTTTGTTGTTACTGATTGCTGTATAGACAGAAATGTTTGTAACTAAATTATTGTACTTTAATAGATCCATATAATAAATAAACATTGTAAAATAAAACCAATGTGATTGAACCTCAAAAGGACACTGACTTACAGATTGTTTTTTGTTTACAGCTGTTTCGTCTATTTTAAGAAGACCATTAATTAGAATAGCAAGTAGTTTTTCAACTGTTGACAATATTCCAGTTGAAGACAAGGAAAAACATGAAGTTGCTGTCAGCAATGACGAGGTGAATCACGCCGATATATGTTTACAGTAAAACTTTGATTAATTGTGATGGTTAATCGAATAGACCTATGACAGAAAACAAACAATGTGGCAATTTATTGCTTATGAATAAAAGATTTTAAATGCATGTTCATGAACTGGATAAAATAAAATGCTGCAATCACTGGTACCGGAAACTACACTTATATTGTTCTAGGATAATAAGCTAAAACAGTTAAGCCTGTAAACACTACACAACAAATAACATAACACTAATCACTTCAAATTATCAGCCAATACTGCAATGTCTGAGTGGTAGGTTGTACCAAATATGTAACTGACATCAATGAAACAAAAATATGCACCACTCAGTAATAAAGCGATGACAATTTTTCATGGCAGTCTGTATATACTTTAGTATGTAGCATTGGATTACACAATGCTGTTTTAATTTGTAAATGTTATTAATCTTGTAAATATGAAGGTTTTAACGCATATGCAAAATTTATGTTCAGAAGATGCTTATATTCTAACCTCAGTTAGAAGATTAGCCAATTAAACATGATATACAGCAAAACAAGGACAAAGGTCAAATCGGTTTTCAAAAGTAATGAGTCATCTCCAATGTAAGAAAACTTTAAAATCAGGTGAATTTCCACAAGTAACGCTTGGTTCTTACAAGAAAGAGACACATGCCTATTTCAGGCATCTATTGAAAGAGTCTACAGGCAAACGTGTTCAAACTTTCTTTTTCCCGTTATCTAGTAAAATATGTGTACTGTACTGTTTGTACTCACTGTATGTAAAATATTTAATTTTTAAATTTAATTTTATATACAGTACTGTAACCGTAGGTGTCATTTGGTATTTGAAGTATGTTGTCATTATGAGTTTTATCTTGTAAAAAGTTACTGTACAAATATTCATTAGATTACTGTACAATTTCTTATATTCATTCTACACTTTTTTTTCTTATACTTTAATAATCTGGTGTATTCGCTAATCTGGCCCGATTTATTCATGTTATAGTCATGGATTAGCGAGAGCCTACTGTAATTTAAATGATGACAATTTCAGAAATTTTCTTAAGCTGATTTGTGAAAATAACAGGAAAGTCCTGATTGGGGCGATTATCGAATTTATCAGAGTTAAAAGCCCATTGTTGACATTTGTCACTTTAAATTCAAGCCGCATGGGTGAACAAGGCTACCTTTATCACGCAGACAACAAAGCAGATGTTTTGTTGAGCTGAGAATAATGGGAGAACACCGTCAGATTAAGAATTCATTAATTTATTTTGTAATAGGTATGAAACATTACTGTTTAATATAAATTTTCAAAAATTCTTTAGCAACGAATATTGAATGTTCTAGAGAAATATTTTAGTGTGGTATGAGAATCAAATATGGCATCAAAGAGAATTAGAATGTCCAGTTCATTAAGGTGCAAAGGTTGAAATGGTTTGGCCATGTCTTAGAATATCCATAGATTTATTTCTTCTGTATTTATAAACTTCAGTGTCTTTTTGGACATCTGCTTCTAACATAAATTCTACCAAATCTTCGACTTCAGTTGATTGTTTGTTAAATAATGCAGATAATATGAATTATATAGCTAAAGGATTATTGTTTTTCATTCTGAATTAGATTTTTTAATTAAAAAATTTAATCACTAATCTTAGAAGTTTAAGATATCTTATAATTAATTAAAACTAATTTATATTAACTTATTATTTTATAGCCTGTCCCAGATTTATCAAATCCATTCCAGCGGGAAAAACAAAAATGTATACTTTGCCGATTAAATATTCGTCCCGATTGGAAAAACACAAGGCTACTGTCACAATTCCAATCTCCGTTCACTGGCAGGATTTATGGTCGTCACATAACTGGGCTTTGTGTAAAAAAACAGGCCGAAGTTGTGAAGGAAATCGAGAAGGCTCAAATGTCAGGTGCGTAAAAGTAAAGATGGATTTTTTTTTGGTAAATAATTTATCATATGTTAGTTTTCAGATGATTTATTAAATTAGTTAAAACATTAATTTAAATACTACTAGGTAGTTTTATTTTTAATTTGTAAATCACATTTGTAGCAATTTTTTGTTCAATTGTAGCAATATTTTTATATACAGAACAAGTTTAAATTTTGACTGTACAAGGTTGTCCATTATCTCCCAAGACTTTGTGTTTCGTAGAAATCCATTGCTTGTGTGCTAGAGTGTAGGATCTCCACATACAGGTTCTGGGCCAATGAAAGCTGTTGGCTGTTCTAACACTCCGATCTGCCTCTTCATTCCCCACTACGCCATGTCCTGAAACCCACAACTGGACTTTGTTAGTTTTGTCAGGTTTTAAATGGCAAGATGACAGGCCTACACTATTTTTTAATTATAGTTTTGTGGTTTGCCAGAGCAAGTAATGAAGCTCTACTGTCAGAGTTTTATAGATGGTGTTTCCTTTGTATCCTCTACCTATAATTCTATCAACTCACTCTATAAGGCCAATGACTTCCGCCTGAAAAACTGTTGTCAGCATTCCAAGACTTACGATAATGCTGTCTTTAGGTCTGACTCCATATAACCTGTCGTGACCAGATACCTTTAAGTGTTTTTGATTCATCTGTGTACCCGGTCAGTGCATTCATATATTTGGGTTCACCTTGGGACTATTCGTCTCTGTCACTACAGTTGACATGATATTGTATCTTTAGGTCAATAATCTTGTTTATCCAATCTGGTAACATTTCAAGAAAGTTTAATTCCGAAAAGAGAGGTCACCAATACTGGTATATTTACTGGCTTGAGGAAATTGCCAGTTCCCCGCATATTGTATTGTTTAGACCACCATCTTTGTCTCCATTAAGATAAACATATCCAGATGGAGTAGACATAGTATTACCTCTGTAGCAGCAGTAAAGTGCTCAAGAGTACTGCACGGTGTACTTCAGGCAGGTTCTTTGCAACAGTCGTCTGGTGCACCTTCAACAATCATACAACACTTGTATAAACCAACATTGGTCTAACATTGCTGGTGTAGACCCAGTTTATCATCTGAGGATTCAGTCCCCAGATACAACCTAACATTTGCCTCATTGACTTAGTATGACTTGTGCGTGGCTAACAATAATACTGTTTAAGTAACTGTGCTAGGTAAGTCCATCATTCAATCTTACTCCTAGGTACTTGATCCTTGACCACTTGGATCCGCTCACCAAAGAGAACTTGTTCTTTGATACATCTCACAATCCTATGTTTGGTAAATGGCATCACAACATTTTTAGATGGATTGATTGATAGTCTTTCCCTCTTGCACTATGCTTCTGTTATGGTTAATACTGTTTGCATAACATCAAGGCATGTGTTTGCATCTTTATACTTGTGCCCACCTCTTGCTGATATGGTATACCTATTTCACAACAGTTTGTTCAGTACAGGTCTGGATACAAGCCTTGAAACTGTCCAGTCTACACTCATGTTATCAAACCCCTTTCTATATCCAGGAAGACTACCAAAGGAATTTCCTTATATGAAATGGCTTGTTCATTCCTGTCAACCAACGTATGTAGATTTGATTTGCAAGATTTTCCACTTTGATAAACATTGATTCAGCTGCAGCAGGGTGCCATTCAAAACTTTACCTCTGATATGCCTATCGATCGTCTGCATTAGCCCAAGTTTGCACAATAGTCGGACCACAAAAAAAAAAAAAAAAAAATCCACAATCTTCTCCTTAGCTTTGAGGAAAAAATATGTGAGAGTTATCAGACGATAAGGCTTGTCTATTAGAGTACGAGTGCTACTCAATTTCGGAATAAAGACTTATCTATAAAGTTTTCCAGGATGTTGGAATTATCCCATTTGATAAGCTCCGTTCTAAATAGGTGTACTAGCTTGGAAACAACTTCCTGTAAGAGAGCAGGAAATATGCCATCAACCACTGAGGCATTGAAGGGCTGAAAAGATTTTATAGTCTATCCGATTCCTTCGTATTGAACTTAGCGCAATTCCTTGAGCCTTCGCACAATTCCAGTCATCCCGAGGCACGCTGTGGTGTTGCTCTTCTACTCTGGTCTCGTATTGAGTCATGCCATGTATCCTGAAGACCCCGGGAAAGTGTGTGCTAAGTAAAGTTTGCAGTTTCTCCTCCGAACTTTCTGTGTGGGTACCATCTTCTTTAAGTATGGTACCTACAATATTTAAGAGTTGGCGTGTCAGAATCTTTTGGAGTTTTGCATATTCAGTCACTTTATCAACGTCCTGACAGAATTTTCTCCATGAGTTTTGGCCCACCTTACTTCTTATTGTGGTCTGTGAGCGACTTGGTGTGCGTTCCCATCTTCCTGTATGTTTGCACATTGTACAGTTTGTGAAGATTTTTCTTCAAGGCTAAAAGGAATCATTTTTCGTGATTCCAACAAAAGACAAGGTTCTTAGCCCTTTTAGTGATTTGAGGAAGTGCTTTTTTATATGACACAAGGCTGTATTGTAATGAAGTGATTTCTACAATACCATTCACCATTTATACAATGGCTCGTCCTATTTATAATTTTCTAGCTCCACCTCGTACCCCTCCTCTGTTCAACACATGTACATTAAACCTAACGTGCTCACTTCTGATTAGCTCCTTTTAAACTTTCCTTAATTTTGGTGACCAGTATAGATATAGTTTTTGAAGATGGAGGTTCTCCAAAATGCATCAACGAAAGTAGAATTGATGAAGCTAGGGAAGGCAGATTATTATACTGAACATAGTGAAAATAATCCTAGCAGAAAAGAAGAAGAATATAAAAAGAAGTGATTTATACCCTAATTATTTTTGAAAGTTAGAAAAGCTAAGTAAACAAATATGCTAAACTCTAAGATAGACATAGCAATTAAATAAACAGGGTAATACCTTTCCCATCCTTATCAGCAGTACCCTATCATCAGAAACAGGGGATATAAGCAGTTGTCCAGCCCTCCAGAAGGCAGTCAGGCTCCTCCAGCCCAATCCTTTCCTATCTACTTATCCTAGTACAGTACTGGTGTGCTGAGCTTACAGTCATCAGTTTATTTGGGTTATAGAGACATATTGAATTGATAATCCATTCAGTACTTTCCGACCGACTCTGCAACCATACTGTAATGGCATGCTGAGCCAATGTATTCCGTTCCCGAATGTGAAGGCATGTTGAATCGACTATACTGGCGTGTTGTTGATAACTTATTTAGTTCCTCTCCTGTCTTTATCACAGTATCAGTATATTAAGCTGATTGTATTCCTGTAATCCTAACTGTATGTTAAGCTGTTTATTTCTTTTTCTACATACTGGCAAGTTGAGCCAACTGGAATTTCCGTCAACATCCCTGTAAAATCGATAACAGTTCTGTATCAAGAGTTCGTTCAGTAACAGTGTGTAGTTTCACTCAACTTATTTTTCATGCCATCCATGTTAACATGTTAAAATTAACCATGTTAGGTTTTCATTGTCCCATAAAGCTAGTAATAAATAATCAAATTAACAAAATTTATTTTATTGATTGTTTATTTTTTGTTACAGGTTTTATGCCCTACTACTTAAAGGAACCAATTTTCATGCGAGATCCTAAGCTATACAATCCTGAAAAACCAATCAGACCTCATCCATACTAAAAGTGGAAATATTAATGTATATAGTTATTTAAATAGATTTTGAAATGAAAGCTGTATCAAGTACTCAATTGTTATTTTATTTCCTTATTATATTTTTGTGTTGGAGCTTGTCAGTCATTCCCAATCATTAATGTGCAAATTTAATTTTTCAAAAATTGATTACATATTAAAAAAAATCACATACTGCTTTAAAATGTATTATGTTAAAGGTGTTCAGTTAAAAAAAAATGTAAGATTTTTTTTTTAACATTGGACTATTGTGCACACTTGGGCTAATGCAGATGATGGGATGATTTATAGCATATGAAAATGCCAAGCGCTGGCTGGGAATCAAACCCGGGTCCTCGGGGTGAAAGCCCAGTACGCTATCAACTAGGCCACCGAGACGGCAAAAAAAAAAAAATTTAATTTTATCATATGGGAGCACAATACAGATTGTCAATTAGATCTACATTATTCTTGTTACAATTTCTCTGTTTGGTAAAAAAAAGGAAACAAAATATTATCTAATATTACCACTAGAGAAGTTTCTGTAAAATAAAAATGTCCACTAATTTTTCAAGTGCACTGTTAAAATATTTGCAATGAGTGTCAGTAACACTTAATCTTCTATAAAGTGCTGCGATCTTTCAAAATGTATTTTTAAGAAACAAAATGGCGAGAGTATCTATTGAATAATCCTTATCAGTGGTTGTTTCATGACCATACCATTTTTGTAGGGATAAAAGTAATGTAACGGTCATAGATAAACTATTAAAAGAATTGTAATCACTGTTAACAATAATCCACAAATTGGTTCAATACAATCACTGTAATAAGTAATGTTTGAACAACAGTAAGAATATGTTTAATCTTAGAAGAATAAAAAGAAATTAATTTGAAGTGGCAATTACAATAACTCGGAATTCTATATAGTATTGTTTTTTCAAAAGATAGGTTTACAAGATCCTATTTGTGTTATGGAGTATAAGCAGCAAATTTCATTAATTATGGTTTTTGTAATAAAAAAGGACCAAACAAAATAGATTTTTATTATGAAATTTCTGTAATTAAAAAAAAAATGTTTTTGGGTTTGAATAGTATATAGGAAGGAACAGCTACAGATCACTGACCGCCATCTGTAACAATATCATCTGATTGGACTTCCTTTCAGATTTTTCCAGAAGTTCTTTCACATTAGTTTATGTATACAGCATAAAAGTGTTGGAGATTTTCACTTTCAGCTCACCGCATTTCATGAGGTTATGGTTATTAACTGATCTAATGTTTATGAAAATTAATTAATTAAATTTGTATAATTATTTTTTTAGAATATTGAGGTCTAATTTTGTTGCTTCATTGAGTGTAAATAATATCAATGTGAATGTTGAAACCCAAAAGTTCCAACTTACTATATTGTATATTTAAAAAAAAACTTTGGATTTTAAGAGATTAATTATCAGTAAAGAATGTATTAAGTTGACCAATTTTATTCTAAGTTGTCCAATAAATGCCAACTAGGTAAAGCCTACCTCACCTAACCAAAAAATAGTAGTCAATGCAGTTTCATTCACCTTTTAATAAATGAAATTTCCAATATGTTATAGTTTGTTTAATAACATTATAGTTTATCTTTATAAACTGTATGTGACATATTTGTATGTGATTTTTTTATCTGTTACATTATTATTATTAGTTAAGTAGTACTTCACTATTAAAACCACAAAGGGTATCATTTATTTTCACCTGAATGAATGTTTAGGCCTACCTTTTTTATGAAAGTAAATGCCAAAATTATTTTGAAAATTCAAAAACTAATATTTAAAATTTTTGTAAATATGCAGTGTAGGCTGCTTTGATTTTTTGGTAATTTTTTTGATAAAATGCTTTATTACATGCCCAAAAGCAATAGCGCAAAATATAAAAGTGCGGAAGTATGATAAAAATTGAAAATAAAAGTGACCCACATAACCTCAAAATTACTGCCACACTTCCGGAAATAGATAACAAGTTTTTGATCGCTAAAATGATAAAAAAAACCTTAATTTTTTTTACAAAGATACTCAATGACCTAACTGACACAGTAGTTGGTGGTGAACTTAAACACACAGAAATAGCCAAATTGCAAAGTTCACAAATAATGGAGGCCATTTTAATAATGTTTTCATTAAGAACTAACAAAGCAATAATTTTAACATTTAGTAATGGCTATCAGAATGTATAAAGTGCATGAGCAGTAAGTACATGTAGTTAATAATAACACGCAATATAGTTTTGTAAAAAACAGTCTAAAATCATGAGTAATCTTTAAAAAAATATTTCTGCAGGTGAATATGTGTTAATTAGATAATAAGGTACAAAATAAAACAAAAAACCAACCTCCTGAATCCAAAAATCACTACCTGAAAAAAACCAACCTACACTTCATAAATACCTATTTTTTTTTTTTTTAGAATAAAATAACTATTGTATTTGTGCAGTATAGGTTGTTTTTTTCAGATAGTGATTTTTGTTTTTTTTTTTTGATTACATTTGTTTTCATCCAATTAAGATATATTCATGTATGAATTTTTTATATTCATGTATGAATATAAGTTTATGATTTTAGGCTGTTTTTTACAAAACTATATTGTGACGTTATTACTGTTTACATTGCATTGAATATACTACATGTCATCATAACACTGACTTGATTGTTAACAATTACTTTCATTTCTGATTAAGCTTAATTACATAATTAGTATTAGTATATAATATAGGTGCGGTGCCGATACTTGCTGATTTGTGTTTTGCGCCAAGTGGCAAGGTGTTGTCGGGAAAGAGTGGGGTGGGTCTCATTCAAAAGGAGAGGTCCTAAATGAATGACCTGCCTAGTCAGTTGCTGCCATGTGTTGGACTAACAGCAGTATGCATTTGCCATCGAGGCTTACTTTCGTAATGGCCGTTCCATTATTGCAACTCAACAAGCATTCCGTATTCGGTTCAATATTTGTTGTGCAGGTCCGGTTCATGGTCGGCAATCGATTGTTATGTAGGTGGATACATTTAGGGCAAGTGGAAGTGTGATGAAATTTGACTCAGAAGGTCGGCAGACTGTCACTAGACCCGAAAACGTGGAGTGAGTCAGGTACTCATTTTTGTGCTCTACACGGCGTTCAGCATGTAAACATTCTGCTGCTCTGGGGATTTCGGATCACAGTGTGAGACGAATTCTTTGTTTTGAACTCAATTTTCATCCTACAAATTGACTGTGACACAAGAGCTCAGTAAACACAATTTTATTGCCCACCAAAATGTATGTGAAGCGATTCTTGAAAACTTGCCTCATGATGCACTTTTTTTCGGGGTGTGTAAACAAGCAAAACGTTCGTTATTGGAGTGAAACCAATTCCTGTAAACTTCATCAGTGGCCACTTCATTGTGATCGTGTTACTGAGTGGTGTGCAGTTTCAAGAGTGGGTATAATTGATCCTTATTTGGAAAATGAACGTGCAGTGATTGTGGCTCATTACACAGAAATGATTAACGTATTTTTCTGCCTAACCTGGCAGAAATGGAATTTGGAGATTTCTGGTTCCAACATAATGGAGCCACGGCACACACAGTGCGATGTCCAATGGATCTTTTGAAACAACACTTCGTAGAGTGCCTCATCTCCTTAAGAGGCTGGTCCGTTTCCCCAATTTGGCTCCATATGACTTTTTTTATGGCGGTATCTGAAGTCAATTGTTTACAGTGACCATCCAAGGGCCCTGCATCAGCTGAAGAACAACATATGCAAAACCATTGCCAGCATACCCATTGCTATGCTTGAAAGAGTTCAACGGAACTTCAGAAAATGGGCAACTCAATGCATTAACAATGAGGGTCGTCATTTGACTGTCATTTTAAAAACTATTCTATTAAAATAAAAATATTCAGTAAATGTATTTTACAAGAAAAATAAAAAATATTATCTCTATTAATTTTTTTTTTTTTACCATTCAAATCAGCAAGATTGCACGCCGCATCCTGTAATATGATCAGCGACAACAGCAGTATTTTCATTATTTTTTTTTCAGAAAGGCTGCTTTCAGTATCATGATAAAACAATGTGTGTGTACTTTAAAAAACTGATGAAGATTTTCATGTGATTTTATGATAATCGATATTTGTGTAGTATTAGATAATTATGAAAAATTTTAAATGGCTGGCTGAACATGTAGTACAAGTATGTTCATTAATAATTAATTAAAATAAATATTTATTAATGAATTTATTAATGTACATTGTGCAAGATGTATGTACTGTAAACAACAATTACAAACATTTAGTTAATCATTTTTGCAATGAAAAACACATTAGCTACTTTCACCCAGTACTAATTTTTAGACTAACTGATCACTTTCATTTAAAATTTTTTTCAAACTTTCCACAGTTCCGCATTTTTATTTTTACCATTAGGCATGTGACAAAGTATTTTAGCGCAAAAATTATAAAAATATCCAAAAGTTCTGAAAAGTGATATTTACCTTAAGTTCTTATTACTCAATAATTAATCTGTAACCTTTCCTGTTAACCTGTTACTTATTTAAATCAGTAAATGAATTGCCAACATGACTAGTAAGAGTCTTTAGGTGTTGTTGGCATCAGTTGATCAGTGAAAACTAATATAACAGATCTTTTTATCTATTGATATATACTAAAAAAATTTAAGGGAAAACATTACAAATAAAACATGGAGATTCAAAATGTAATGAGATACTATTTAATATTTGATTAAATTGAAGTTAAAATTTAAAAAATTCTTATTCAGAGTACAAAAGAATCAGTTGTTTTGATGAATAATTCATTTCTAGTAGGCATATCCAGGACACAGAATAATAAAAGTAAAAATTTTTATTTACGTGATTCTGTTAAGTGGTAGGTGTCTTACATTCTTTCTAAGAAGCATATCTAATTAAGCATTTTGTGACTACCATATCAGATTAAAACATTAAAATAAATAACAAATATCACAAAATAACTTTGTTGTGTGCAGGTTATATAAATTTTTGTTGTTTACCAAATGGCAACTTGGGCCTACACGGGCCACTACAGGCCTACATAAAAATATTTATCAAATTTCACTTTAGGTAAGATCCAATAATATTAAATTAGTATTGTAGGGTAATATTTAGATCCATTTTACCTATAAATAAAAATTGTTGAACAACAAGAAGTACCCATTTGATAGCTATGTACCTATAGTATGCCTAAGGCTCGTTGATCAATATGGTTAAGGTCAGTCTGCTGTGTTTCTGAACTGTGCTCCTCAAAGTTCTTAGTTCAAGCTGCAGTTACTACCGTTGCTTTATCCTAACTGTTAACGCTGATTCCTCAGCCTTGTTAGTCTAACAAATATGAAGTATGGACATTAAAAAAAAAAAAAAAAAAAGTAGGCTAGCAAAAACCTAAAGGCTTAGTCTTGTTGCATGATGTGCATTATTTTAATGTTTTAATCTGTCGATGGGGCAGCGTTAAAATATGTAATCAAATGAGAAAGAATAGGTCATTAAATAGAATCAGATAAACTTCTGTTTAGTTGTTTATTCAATAAAACATTGTTTTAGCTAAGCTAAAGCTAAAATATTTTTAACAAATTTCTACTGAAAAAATGAGCTATGTAGTGGCCATATTGGTAAACCCAGACCCAGGATTTTGAAATGAGCACCTAACCTAGTCCCTAGATCACTTTTTGAGTGTGAATAAACTTTTTAATAAAACCTGGGCAATAGGACCTAACGAAATCATGGCATATTCAACCTTATCAGAATATTCCAGAATCAGTGGCAAACATTTGAAGTTAAATTGTATTTTGAATTGAATTGTATGATGAAATTTAATTGTCAATGATTTTCAGTATGGTTTTGTTGATCGTGTTAATAAAAACTTCCTAATATTAAAGAATATGATTTGTAAAATGTCAGCTTAATTGAACTCACTATCTTATTCATATTATATTTCTGAAAGTTTGTGTGTTTGTTTGTTTGTTTGTTTATTTGTTTGTTTGTTATTCAATCACGCTTTAACTACTGGACCAATTGAGATGAAATTTGATACGTATATGGTTTAAGTATCAGAGATACATATAGGCCTATTCCCGTTTTACAAAACGTCATTATACTACTTACCCAGCCCAAAATAATTATCAGTTTTTAGTTTTGTAACATCTGTTAACTATAGTTAGGTTTAATTACTGTTTACTGAACATGAGATTTAGGCACCTGAGATGGACATAGATCTAATCCAATTTTACAAATCTTAATCTATGTTTTATTTATTGCAAAATTATTGTTTTTAATGTTACATTTTCATCTAATAATCACAATCTGGTATTTTTCATTTAAGACTGTTCAATGTTTTTAAAGCAGAGTGCAGAATATATATATTATATACAATTTTATTAGGATACTTTAATTGTAAGGTAGTATATATATATATTTGTGTAATTACATTATATGAAAAAATGGTAAATATGCATTGCAGCATCTATTGGAGTTTTCGATATTTTTCTTACTAAAATGCTTTATTATGTGCCCAAAAGCAAGAATCCAAAATATGAAAGCAGGAGAAGTATGATAAAAATCGAAAATAAAAGTGACCAACATAACCTCAAAATTGCTACCGGCGAAAATCGGTACCGTGTTGTACTGATTTTAGACGTATTTTTATTGTTTTACTGATCTACAGATCAGTAAAACAATAAAAATACGTCTAACACGGGTTTGGGTGATAGGAAACCCATTTTTTAAAAGAATAGTGGATAACCTAAGTGACACGGTTGTTAGGCCTAACACGGTGATGCGTGAAAAAACCTTTATATTGTTTTAAAGATTATTTGGCTACATATCCTAACTGTCACGGTTGTTAGGCCAAACACGGTGATGTGTAAAAAAACCTTTATATTTTTTTAAAGAATACTGCATGTCCTAACTGACACGGTTGTTAGGCCTATCACGGTGATGTGTGAAAAAACCTTTAAATTTTTTAAAAGAATACTAAGTATATTAACTGACACGGTTATTAGGCCTAACACGGTGATGTGTAAAAAACTTTTATATTTTTTTATATATATAAAAAAAATATTTTATATTTTTTTAAAGGATACTACATATTCTAACTGATATGATTGTTGGGCCTATCATTGTGATGTGTGAAAAAAACCTTTATTTTTTTAAAGAGTTTCCAAACCTTAACTGACACGGTTGTCAGGCCTAACATAGTGATGTGTGATAAATCTTTATATTTTTTTAATGAATACTCCATAAGCTAACTAACATAGTTGTTAGGCCTAACACGGTGATGCATTAAAAGAACCTTTATTTATTTTTTTCAAAAGAGTACTACATAACCTAACTGACACGGTTGTTGGGCCTAATACGGTTATGCATGAAAAAAACTTTATATTTTTTTTAAAGAGTACTCCATAACTTAACTAACACGGTGATGCGTGAAAAAACCTTTATATTTTTTTAAAGAGTACTATATATCCTGACACGGTTGTTGGACCTATCACGGTGATGCGTCAAAAAACTTTTATATTTTTTTACAAAATACTAGGCTACATATCCTGATACGGTTGTTAGGCCTAACATAGTGATGCGTGAAAAATCTTTATATTTTTTTACAGAATACTCCATTAGCAAACTAATATGGTTGTTAGGCCTAACACGGTGAAGCATTAAAAAAAACCTTTATTTATTTTTTTAAAAAGAGTACTCTGAACCTAACTGACACGGTTGTTGGGTTAAACGGTGATGCAGGAAAAAACCTTAATTTTTTTTAAAGAGTACTCTAAAACTTAACTAACACGGTTGTTGGTCCTAACACGGTAATGCATGATCTTTAATGTATATTATGATTGCGGGCAAAGCCGTGACGGGTAACAGCTAGTTTGTATAATAATATGAAATGCTGTAAAGATTCTAAAATTGAAATTATAGATCCTTGGTAGGCTGTAGTTAAACAGATTGTGTTAAATTTTACATAATGGCAAAACTAAAAGACTTTTTAAGTACTAGTATTTTCAGTAATAATATTGTTTTGTTATTAAAGTAAGCCTATTATTTATTTTGTCCAATATTTATTTTATTTAGTCATTTTTTGTTGTCATTATTCAAGGCCACTGGCCAAGAATGAGCAAGGATGCAGGTTAATCCACTAAGGGGATAATACACTCTAAGTCTAGTTATTAAGGTTAAAAAAATCTCAGCTATATATAGGCTTAATGCATGAAAAGACTTACATAAAAGGACTATCATAATTCAGTTTTATATTTTTATAATTAATTTATCATTAATGTTAACAAACTGCACTTTCAAATTTGATATTTTTTGTAGGTTTGAAGAAGACTAAAGATTATTACTTATAATATGGCTGTTGCAAATCAAAATAATTGTATAAAAAACCGGTTACGAGTAAGTACTGTAACATTTAAATGAGAATACATTTTTAATCAGCTGTATTTAAGGTGAATACACATTCACCTTAAATACAGCTGATTAAAAATGTATTCTCATTTATAATTATTATTAATGTATTATAATGTAATTATTATTATTAATGTATGCACATTAATAATTTGTTTAAATTTTTTTCCTCAAAAATACAAACTAAAAAAAAAAGGATTGCTCTGTCTTTATTTAATATGAGGTTTGTCATAAAGTAACATAAAGGTTACTTTATGTTAACTCATGAGGTTTGTCATGAGGTTAACATAAAACATGAGGTTTGTCCATAAAGTAAAGAACGTTAGCGCACCAATCCATGCACAAGCTCTTCACTACTGTGATTGTTTGTGAGCCTATTAGCTTTCTTCCCAACTTCAGTCTGAGCCGAATTTCGTTGTGGAGTTGCGTCCATCTTTCTGGCAGTTTTTTTAAAATGGTGGTTACAATAAAAAATCTCACCAGTTATGAAGTCAGTAGTGTCATTTGGTTTCTGAATGCAAAAGATGTTTAACTGATTGATATTTTTAGCAATCAAGCAGGTTTATGGTGACAGTACAATGAATGAATCTTCCATAAAAAAGTGATGCATTAAGTTCAACAATTTAAGAACCTGTGTGTACTATGAAGATTGAAGTAGTTGACCTTCACTCATTACAAAAGAGTTGAAAGAAAAAGTTCACAGAAGCATTGAAGAAAACTGGTGTTTTACTTTGAGCACTTTACACGAATCTTTTTCAAGAGTCTCAATATCTCATACATGAAATAATTACAGATCACTTTAGGTATAAAAAGTGTATGCTCAGTGAGTCCCATCGATTTTGACTGAAGTCCGTAAGGCAAAACGATGGGATCTGCCCTTCAGTTTCTTACCTGATATGATGAAAATGGTGATGAATTCCTCGTCCGCATTGTAAGAGGAGATGAGACTTCGGTTTGGTACAAAACACCTGAATTTAAGCGCTAGTCATTGTAATGGTATTACTTTAGCTGCCATTCAAAACCCGCAAAAAGCTGAACACGAACATTAGAAATCTGATGGCAACAGTTTTTTTTCAACTCCAGTGGTTTATTTCCATATGGAATTTATGCCAAGCGGGGAAACAATAAGTTCAGCAGCTTTTTATATGATTGTTCAACGCATCATCCAATATAAGATATGGAATGCTGTCAGAAAAGATCATCTTGATTCATGAAAGCAGCAGCAATATAAAGAGAACTTCACCATTTCAAAGTGACATTTTTGAATATTCTCCATACAGCCCAGACCTGGTACCAAGTGATTTTCCCCTGTTCTGAAAACTGAAAGAGTTCTTGGGTAGAAAACATTTTGCAAATGATCGAGATCTCAAAAAGGCAGTGACAGCCTGGTTTAAGTCATTGGCGTTAAATGAATATAACAGCGCACTGGAAATTTGTTTCTTCATATAAGTGCCTTAACAATGGCGATTATGCAGACAAATAGGGTAAGGTCCACTGATATTATTAATAAAGTTTAAATTGATCTTTTCTTTTTACTGAGTTATGTCCAAATGTTCTTTACTCATCACAATAAACATAATAATTGCAAACATATAAAGATAAAATATTTATCAACATTGCACAAAAAAGCTTTCACAATTACCACAAAATTACTTAAATAATACAATTTTTAAATTTGATTTGTTGCATAAATTCATCTGTAATAACAATGATCATTAAATATGATAAAAGTTATATATTTTTTTGGAACAAGCCATGGATTTTTTTTAACATTTTTTTGTATTTAGGCAAATTGTTATTTAATTAAATTCCTTTAAAGAATGGTGAATTTACAAAGTGTTGTTTTATGGTAAAGACAGTTAAATACATCCTTATCTTGTGTAGAATCCTGTTGATGACTATTAAATTTGTGCAGATTTATTTTAACGAAATATAAAATATTTAACAAATAAATAGAAGGAGGTGGTAATATGGGATAAATTTTAAATATTTCTTTACACGATTCTTGCCTTTTTAGAGTAAAAATAATTTTAATGATTTTTTTATGACTAGTGAAAACCTCTATTTAGTTATGTTTGTTTCTACTTTGTTCCTAATAAAAATAAGATCTAAAAGAAGGCTTTGAAGGTGATAATTTGTCACTCTGTATGTAGAAAAAAAAATTCTACAGAGTGTTTTTAGCTACGCCATTCAAAAAAATGACCGTAAGCTTACAACTTTTTCTCATTGCAGAATATCAGAGTAACTGCTAATTCCCTGAAGAATAACAAAAAGAAAATTCCTGGTGAATATTGGACGAATAACGAGAAGGCAAAACTCTACAATGCTCTCTACAAATATGGAGATGGAAATGTAAAACTAATTGCTTCATTAGTCCATACTAGAACAGCTGACGAAGTAAAAGCAAAAATTAATCATTTTAAAAACCTGTGCTCTAAAGCTGCACACTGTCATGAAAATGTTAATAATGTTATAAATCAGTGTGATCTTTGGTTAAATAAGATGCAAAGAGTTGATCTTAAGCCAGGTAGAGTGTATCCTCTGCAAATGTCTTTTAAGATACTTGAATTGCTTGCAGACCATCCTGATCCGAAAGACTATCATGGAATTAATTTACAGTAAGTATACATAAACATTGCACTAGAAATATTTATTAGCAAATTCCTGTAGAAAACGAACTGTTCGAGCTGCCATCATGGTAAAACACCTAAACCTGGTGGTAACTTGAAATGTGCGCTGATCCTGACCTCTAATGCATATATAATTTCCATCCTACTGTATTTATGTTTTGAATAGTGATCATACACCACAAAACTTTTACTGTCACTATATACACATAATAGGAATTATTTACATCATACTAAATATGTTTAGGCCATCCTCTCGCGTCTTTATTTCTTATCTTAAACAGTTGCCCTCTTTCTAGCCTTGTCTCTTGCAAAATCGTCAGTCATATCTTTGTAATGAAGTTTCTTTGTTATGTCACTTTGCATGGATAAGAACAAAAAGCTGTTCAGCTTTTCACTATCTACTGTCGATCTCTTTACTTGATTCCTTTGAGTGCTGGAAAACTTCTTTCTGCTGTACAGTTTGTAACAGGAAGAGTGAGATAAATTCTCATTATGACTTCTAAATTTGAATATGTACTTTTCTAACTTATTTTCCTTGATGCTGGAAAATATTATTGATATTTTCTCTCCTCTCTTGTTGATATTTTCTGTCTTCATGTACAATTTAAAATTGCACGTTTTATAAATTATTTGACACGTACAACCTTAGTTTTAATTTAAGTAAAAATAAAAATATTCTTTATTGAGTACGCAGGTTGTATCTTGAAATGTTACTTTTTTATTTGCTTTTCTGTTTTTATTTTCTTTAAATTTTGTATCCGGAAATCAGTTGCGCCCTTGGTCACATGTCCAGTGTGCCAGTTTACTAAATCGGCCCTGAACCACAGCCGTTCATTTATGCCATGTCATTTTTTAATTTCATAAATTCACTTGAATTATGATTGGATTCCTTAAATATTAAATATCAAATTATTATGTAATGATCTTTATTCACAGATAGAGAAGTGGAGTGGAGGAATAGGAAGCAGGAGTCTGAGGGTATAGCAGGAGATCGGTTATTTCAATTGAAATACTTTTAGTACATAGTAAATATTTTCAAAGAATATTACTATATTCTATATTTGTTTAAATGTAAATATTTGTACAAATATAGAATATAGTGATATTCCGCCTCGGTGGTCTAGTTGATAGCGTACTGGGCTTTCACCCCGAGGACCAGGGTTTGTTTCCTGGCCAGGGCTTGGCATTTTCATACGCTATAAATCATCCCATCATCTGCATTAGCCCAAGTGTGCACAATAGTCGGACATTAAAAAAAAAAAAATGTAATATTTGTATTAATATAATGATTTATGAATAACATTTTAATACATAAATGCAGAAGAAATGCATGTGTACTAGACTGTTAACTCAACCAATAATTATATTTTTATTTGTAGGTAAAGAATTTATTTTTATACTACTTGGGTATTATTTTGGCTACTTTTTCATTTAATCTGTTAAGTGACTACAACAACCAGGTTCTTAGTCCATTTTGAACGAATTAAATTGGTTTTGCAAAATTGTTTATTTTTACAGTTCATTTCTGCAATAGCATAAATAACCAAGTGACAGAGGAATTGAATGTTTGCTTTTTCAATGCTATAGGCTGTTATTTACACTGCTGGCAATAACTTTGTTGTGTATGGCATTGTTTATTTTATTTCATAAATCGTTGCAGTAACATTGGAAATTATTTTAATAATTAGTTCCTCCATTAGTTGAACAAATATTATAATTATTGGTAATAAGAAAAGTAATTGCCAATGTTATTTGTTGCTGGTAATGATTTAATTACATTTTGTATACAAGATACGTCCAGAAAGTAAGTTCCATTTGATAATAAAATTAAATTGTGTACAGATACAGAAAAATTATTTATTGCACAAAATTCTACAACTCTTAAACTACTTTTCCACATAACTGCCGAAATTTTGTAGGCATTTGTCATAGCGTGACACAAGTTTTTGTATACCTTCTTCATAGAAGTTTGCCGCCTGTGTCTTCAACCAGTTGGAAACATTTTCTTTCAGCTCTTTATCATTGTTGAAGTGTTGACTGCCAAGGAAAGACTTGAGATGTAAGAACAGATGAAAGTCGCTAAGAGTGAGGTCAGGGCTGTACAGAGGATGGTCAAACACGTCCCAGCCAAATCCTGTAGGAGGTTTTTTGTCACATTTGCAGTGTGTGGTCGTGCGTTGTCGTGAAGGTGAAGAAAAACAACACCTTTTGACAGCAATCCTCGGCGCTTATTCTGTATTGCGCGGCGCAATTTCCTAAGTGTCTCGCAATAAACATCTGCTTTGATTGTTTGACCACGCGATAAGAAATAAATCAGTAAGATACCTTCCCAGTCCCAGAACACTGTGCACATCATTTTTTGAGGTGTCAAGATTTGTTTCGGCTTAACCTTTGCTGGGGATGAAGTGTGCCTCCATTCCATTGATTGCCGCTTACTTTCAGGGGTGTCGTAAGAAACCCAAGTTTCATCTCCTGTGACTATCTGTGTCAGAAATTCTTCGCCGCCTTCATCATAATGGGTCAAAAACTGAAGTGCACTATCCATCCGGTTTGTTTTGTGTTGCTCAGTAAGAATCTTTGGTACCCAACGTGAGCAAAGTTTACGAAATTTCATTTTTTCGGTAACAATTTCATGAATTAGTGATCATGAGATTTGGGGAAATTCCATAGTGAGAGCACTAATTGTAAACTTGCGGTTTTCCTGGATCTTGTCATCAATCGTGTGAACCAATTCTTCTGTAACCAAAGATGGACGCCCACTTCGTTCTTCATCGTGCACTTCACTACGTCCTTCATTGAATTGTCGGACCCATCTTCTCACCATTGAATCACTCATCGCATTTTGTCCGTAAACTTCGCAAATTTGCCGATAAATTTCAATTGGTTTCACTTTTCTAGCATTCAGAAAACGAATCACAGATCTGATTTCACAAGCGGCGGGATTTTCAATCAACACCGACATTGTAAACAAGTACATCAAAGCATACGTGGCTGACAGTGATCTCAAAATGGCGCACGTTTCTTCTCCTTGATACAGAGCGTCTACCGCGCATGTGCAGAACTACGATCACAGCACTGCAGCTTAGAGAAATTGAAACGGAACTTACTTTCTGGACATACCTCGTATCATTTTATTGTGAATCTAAAAAAAAAAATTAAAAACTTTGTTGGCTTGTGCTCAAGTACAGATTGCCTATATATAGGCCTTGCAACGGTACTTTTTTTTATATGTGCACCACTTATCAACAAGAATTCCAGAGTAGTATAAATTTTAGAAAGTGTAACTTATTTCGAACGCCACAGTTGTACGTTATTCCCGGCAATTCCTAACGTTCCTAGACAACTGTTGCCTGCTGCGTCGAATATCAATTACCCTTCTGATACGGTTGTTGCGGACAACCATACATAAAACTGAAGTGTCGATAATACCACCTTATCCACACTTATTTGCAGGACTGGATATTTGTTTTTGAAGGTGAATAATCCTTATCGGGTTGTAGAGTTCGTTGAACAGATTCACAATTGGTTAGTGCGGTAGTCTGTTTCATTAATAACACTTCAAGATGTTTTAAATTGAACTTTGTTTATTGTTAAAATTTTACAAAAAAGTTTCCTCAACTTTAAATCCTTCTCCTATATCTTTCATATTAAATAATACATTTTTTGTTTTTCTTAATTTATTTACAATGGTGTTTCAATTTATTTACTTTAATTTGATATATGATGTTATGATAAATATACTCTTCTCATAATTGAACTTAATTCCACTAATACCAATATATAATTGTCTTATCTAGGATTTACAACACCTACAATTTTTTCTAATGATTTAATATTTTGTTGACAAATTAACTTGTATGACTTCTTAACTTTAAACAATAATTAAACTGAAACCTAAGCTCCATAATTTTAAATTCCAGGGATATGATTTATGGAATTCTACTGCTTGTTTTTTTTTATCTTGCATCTGTTTATGATTAATTTATTTTCCCTTGTGTATTTTTTTGTTTTTCTTGTTTCACACCTTTCTAGTTATGCTCTAGTTTGGTTTATCTCCCTACCATTCAAATTTAACTTTGGGATTTTAATTTGTTTATTTATTATTTTGTAATTTCCTTTAGGATCTATTTATAAAATTAAACACATAATATTTAAATACTTGTTATGGAACTTTATCATTAAATTTCTAATTAGTAATAATTTGTGCTCAATTTAACTTTTATTATAATTGTTTATTTTTAATTGTGCAAATTGATTGACGGGATATTTCTCACTCACTTCCTGAATTAGCAAGTACCGTTTAAGCTAAGTTTGTTCAATGGATTTGTTAACAGTACCTGCTATCATCCAGACGTCCCGAAATTGTTCCTGGGCGATGTTGAGTTGAATGAGTTGATTTCCTGGCTCCTAAAAGTCCTTCTGGTCCTCAAGGATTGCGGATTTCCCGTGTGACTGGTTGGCGATCGATGAAAGCATGATCCTCAGGCGGTTATTGCGCATGCTGACTTTCAATTTTTTCGTATACATTTTTTTTTTTTTTTATTTTGCGTATTTTGTACTTTGTTAGTAGCCTCTACTTTGGACCACTAAATTTGATTATTTTACATTTTACTATATATTTAAATCGTTGACTTTTTAATTTTACTATTTCAAAAATTTAATAACGATTTTCCCCATTCAGCCGCGATCGCAAATAGACTGGTCCCCGAGCAGTTTTCAGCACACTGAAACACAGCTTTACTCTAGCTCTATCTCCAACACAGTGCCCGCCTAACTGCTCATTAGGGCTCATTAGTAAAATTAATGCCATTGAGGGAATTCCAAATTTCCCTGTCTTTTTTTTTGTTTTTGGGAATTTCCCTTTTTGCATTCAACCAGCCACAGGACTTTAAAGAACGTCAACTTTCCGTTAACATTTCTCACCTTTGCACCTTCTTTGGTACATTTGCTATCTCGGAAACCAATTCTTTATCTTATAATTAATCCATTTTGGTTAATTATTTAGTCTGATTTATCCAGTTGTGTTGGTTCACCTGGCGGCGCCATGATGGATTTCTTTTCTCCCACCAGGATCCCCTTTCTTGCTCAACCGTTTGAATTGCATGCAAATCAAGAAAATCACATAACTTTTTTATGTCTTTGCCAATTTTCTTGATTCCTTCACCATTTTATCGGTATTGTTCTCATGCTTATCTAGAACTTCGTTTGGTGGTCATATCTTGTTCCGTCTCTTAGATATTCTTGTTTTTCGGTTTTGGCCCATTTCTGTGATCGTTAATTTGTGTTACTTCATTTTTAAACCTATTTTTCATGATTTGATTGCCTATTTTGTACTTAATATCTTAATTACTTGTTATTAATCATGCTTTTACAATTTTTAACTTATTTACTTTCACACCAGATATTCTATAACTAATTCTGGGTTTTATTTAATGCATAGAACGAATTTAAACAAAACTTAAAGTAAGCCCAATCTAATCTAATTTATTTTGATTATTTAATTTAAGTACTTGGCTTATATTTTTATTCTAATTTCTACGGTACCAACCTTTAAGTTATACGATTATTTATTAAAATCATTATTTTCCTTCTTCGTTAATTATTTTTAAACTATTAGTTTTTTTGAAAATTTTTATTATTTCAATTTTATAGACATGGTTTTATTACAATAGAAACTTATTCCATTCCGACGAATTTTTAAAATTTATAATTTTTTTTCCCGGAATATATTTGAAATTATTATAAGTCCAGCAGATGTATTACTTTGGACTTTGCACTTTGTACCAGTCAATCCCTCATTTGCCTGCCAGGCCTTATCTATAAGCAAGCCTCGTTTATTTAAACAGCGCATCCTTGACCGGCTGGCCAACTCCGAAAGAATTTAAGTATTTTAAATTTGTCGAAATGAAACAAATTTTTCTGTGTAACATTATTTTATATGATGGAGCAGTAAAATTCCGTTTCAACCTGTGATATATTTTGTGCATGTGAACACACCAGTGTGTGTGTGTGTGTGTGTGTGTGTGTGTGTGTGTGTGTGTGTGTGTGTGTGTGTGTGTGTGTGTGTGTGTGTGTGTGTGTGTGTGTGTGTGTGTGTGTGTGTGTGTGTGTGTGTGTGTGTGTGTGTGTGTGTGTGTGTGTGTGTGTGTGTCTGTGTGTGCATGCATGATTTGAAGCACTGATTGTCACGTTTACAATTTTGGCCTAGTGTGATCAAACTTTGTACAAAAATCAATTCTAATATTAGATTGGAGAAGTTCATTTCCTATCAAAATCATTTAAAATGGCAGCTATTCATTAGCTGTATCCTTAAACTTTTAAAAATCAAGGATTAGATTAGATTCAAATTAGAGGAAGAGATAATACAACTCCAGACAGTGTGGTCAGTTGTTACAGTTGTTCAACTGTTACAAATTATACAAACTGTTAAAAGGCCACAAATTATACAAATATAAAGACATATTCTAGTCTGTATACCAAACTAGAAGATTTGATGCAGCAAGAAGTGCCTTTTTACTGAAGCTTCTAGATGAGGTAATGACAGATATACGTAGTGATGCAGATAAAATTTGTGAGTCCAATCCTTTTTCACAGTTGACATTACAAATTAGAACAATATTGGGTGAAAATGATGTAGAAAGTGAACAGAAACCTCACAATTATGGATTATATGTCCTGCATAACCTGCACACAGTTTCTTCATGGTATATACCGTGTGCACCCTCAGACCACAGTGACCAGTAATGAGCCCCATGATTTTCCTGACATGGGTACTCAGGATTTTCCATGATTGTACTCAGCCCAAGACATCTGTTGCCCCTTTAAGCCCTTTATATGGAACCCTGCTTAAGAGGCACATGCTATGGTAATGCCCATGAAGGTTATCCCATCTGGCCTGGTGTTGCTTATTAATCCATCTATTATAGCAGACCTGGCCAATGATAGAGACATCAGTAAAGCCGGCTCAAGTCCAATAAACTCAGATGCAGATCCCAGTCCAGCCAGTCGGTCTGCCTCCTCATTACCCTCAACTCCCTTATGCCCTGTACCTGGTTACCCAGGGACAGAGTGTTTAGGTTTTCCTGATATTCCCAGACCAGCTTGGACTGAATTGTAGGACCCGCAAGAGCTTTTATTACAGCCTGACTATCGGTATTAATATGAATATGAGCCTTCTTGAAGGCCTGTTTCAACTTCTCCCGAACAGTCATTAATGGCTGTTACTTCAGCTTGGAGTATTGTTGCGTGCTGCCCCAGGGTAATAACTTTCTTGAACCCTGTTCTCAGACTGTATACCCAAGCACGAGTGCCTGTCTTTGTCATGGAGCCATCTGTATACCATACCATGTCTCCAGATTTTCGTAATACTCGATTTCTACCCTCAAACATCAACTTGACATTAAAAGGTCTAGAAACCATGTGTGTTGTCACTGATCTTTTCTTTTTTTAATATTTTTTTTCTTACACTTTTTTGAAAATGTGATTTTACCACCGTACTCAGTGTTAAAATCTGCATAAATTGCAATTTTACATTTTCAAAATGCATTGCAGTTATAAAAATGAATTGGACAGTGATCAGGGTTCATTGCTGTATTTTCAGTGTATTTTAGTATTTAAAATGCTAATTTATGTCTGTCTAAAATCAATTTTTTTTCAAGTTTATCAAGTCTGATTACAATTGCCAAGGCTATTTATACGTAACCAGTGAGTATCAGAACATAATGTTTAATATGCAATGAAAAAAATGTAAAGCTATCATGATGCAGAAGGTTAAGATAATGTGCTAAACAGCTGATTTTGTACCACAGCTGTTTCTTTTATAATACTATTTCAATTAAGCTTTTGTTTATTTACATTGCTTATAATGAGTAATTTCAACTGACGTGAAATTATTGCATTGTTTGTAGTGAATATGACAGTAACATATGTAAATCATTTTTATTTTTTTTTTAATTTAAAAAATTTATGTAGGCTGTTACAGAATTTAAACAAGTAAAGTGTAATTAATTGTGTTTTAATTAATAGCATTTTTGGTCTCTCTCTCTCTCTCTCTCTCTCTCTCTCTCTCTCTCTCACACACACACACACACACACCACATACCACATTTTTAAACAGTACATACATTTTAATGATTTTGTAAATTATATGTTGTACCTTTAATAAAAATACTATATTAAAATATTATTTTGACAAGATAAAACAAAACTTTGTTAATTTTATTTTCAGAGGTATTTATGGTTGGTTATATGATTGTATGTGTGGTCATGCAACTAGAAGATTGGATGCAGCAAGCAGTGCCTTTTTACTGAAGCTTCTAGATGAGGTAATGACAGATATACGTAGTGATGCAGATAAAATTTGTGAGTCCAATCCTCTTTTTCAGTTGACATTACAAATTAGAATAATAATGGGTGAAAATGATGTAGAAAGTGAACAGAAAATGCATTTAAATGGAAGTAAGCTAGTTAATATGGAGGCAATAGCACCAGAAGTGCAAAATATTAATATTGAAAAGCAAGAATGTTCAAAGAACAAAAGACAAATTAATATAGAGGAAATGACATTAGAGGAAGATAATGATTACGAACAAAATACATATTCAGAGACAAGATCACAAATGAAAACTGAAGTAACAGCAATAGGCAAAGATTATATGGATGTTGCTCAGGAAACGTATTTAAAGAAAAAAATAAAAGTTAAGAATGTGGGAACAACGTTCAGTGAAACAAATATTAATAGTGCAAGTAAAATATTTCCAAAGAATAAAAAAGGAGTTAAGGCAGAAGAAATAGCATTAGTTGAAGATAATGAGTGTGAAAAAAATACATGTATAAAGACAAGGTCGCAAGTGAAGACCAGAGAAGCAGCAATAGGCAAAAATTTTGCAGATGGTGGAAAGGTAACATATTTAAAGAAAAGGACACAAAATGAGAATGATCAAACAACATTAAATGAAGTAAATATTAAAAGTGCAAATAAAAGGTTTGCAGAGAAAAAGACACAGATCCTACCACTGGGCAAAGATAATGAAGAGGATGAAAAAAATACATATTTAAAGACAAGGTCACAAATTAGAATTGAAGGATCACTATTGAGTGAAGATAATATGTATGGGGGGAGAGGCCATTTCAAGAAAAATACACAGGACAAGACTGAGAAAGCAGCATTGAGGAAAGAAAATAAGAAGAGTGGAAAACAAACGTATCCAAAAAAACTGCAAGTCAAGAACAAGGGCATTACATTAAGTGAAGAATGTGTAATGAGTGAGAAAAAAACATTTTCAAAAAAGAAATCACTAGTCAAAACTGAGGGCATAGTATTGAACACAAAAATATAAAAAGTGGAAAGAAAACTTATTCTAAGAAGTTACAAGTCAAGAATGAGGGCATAGCTTTAAGCGGAGAAAATGTAAAGATTAGAAAGGAGACAAATTCAAAAAAGTTACAAGTCAAGAGTGAGGGCATAGCTTTGAGTAACGAAAATATAAAGGGTGGAAAGAAAATATATTTAACAAGGTTACAAGTCAAGAATAAAGGCATAGAATTGAATAGTGAAAACATAAAAGGTGAAAATAAAATGTATTCAAAGAAGTCACGTATTAAGAACGAGGGTGTAGCATTGAGTGAAAAAAGTATAAAGAATGAGAAAAAAATCTTTTCAAAAAAGAAATCACAAGATAAGAATGATGGGACAGCATTGAGCGTAGAAAAAATAGAGTGTAGAAAATCACCTTCAAGAAAGGTGCAAATTAAGAACAAGTGCATTGCATTGTTCAAAGAAAATGTGAAGAGTGGAAAGAAAACATATGCAAGAAAACTGCAAGTCAAGAACAAGGGCATCGCATTGAGTGAAGACAATATAAAAAATGAGAAAAACACATTTTCAAAGAAGAAATTACAAGTCAAAAATGAGCTAATAGCTTTGAATGAAGAAGACAAAATAATAAGTAAGAAAAAAACATCTTCAAAAATATTGCAAGTCAAGACTGAGGGTGTAGCGTTAAGTGAAGAAAATAAAAACATTAAGAAAAAAACATTTTCAAAGGATAAGTTGCAAGTCAAAAACGAGCAGTTAACATTAAATATAAAAAATGGAAAGGTAAAATGTTCCAAGAAAAAGTTACAAATGAAGGTAAAGGGACAATTATTGGGCATAGGAAATATTCTTGAGGGTGCAAAAGAAATGTTATTTGATAGTAATTCACAAGTGATGACCAAAGGCAAAAAAAGAAAGATTGATGATTTAAATAAAGAACATCCAAAGGAAAAGTTACAACTTATAGGAAAAGCCATAAATGATGGTAATATGGAGATTGAAAAGAAGGTGAAACAGCCACTTGTAATGTCTGAGGATTCAAAATTAGAAGTAAATTTGGAGAAAAGAGGGGAAATTGCACAAGTCAGAACCGAGTGTGAAGTTGAGGTTAATGAGGTCAAAAGAGATGTGCCTGAAATATGTCTACAAAATCTGAGGTCACAAGTAAGATTAAAACTAAGATCAGCATGTGCAGAAGTCGGAACTGATGAAACACCATTTGACCAAGAAAATGTGTATGATACAGAGGAAATATCTTCAAGTGAAGAAGTAAAATTAACCAAAGAAAATACGGGAGGCGTACAAACATTGTCACAAATGAGCACCGAACATGAAAAAATTAAGGTAAGCTTCTTCATTTAGTTACATACCGTTCATTTTATCAGTAAAAAGTACAATGAAGGGTATGGATTTATAGTTTTAATCGGAGAACCTGTTGAGCAAATTTAAAATTAATGTAAAAAAATTAATTGTACGTTGCACAATATTCTCTACTGAATAAAGAAAAAATGGTCTGAATAAAGAAAAAAACCCAGTAACCATTGGGTTTTTGCATGATTGTCAGGAAAGTCTTTTTTTACAAGGGCATTAAGGAAAAAAATACAGGTGTTATATACAAAATAATTTATGTTTTATAATAAAAAAACTCAGTTGAAATCAGAATTTTTTTGTTAATTACATTCTAAAGCCTACGTTTGTCCACTTCTTTTCCACATTATCACCATTAGGCACTTGTCAAAATGATAAACGAGCTTAGGCATTCCACTTTTCAGTTGTGTAAGTCCTTGGGGTTTGCAAAAGGAAAAATTATGAGGGCAGTTTGGACCCTCCCACTAGGCCCTCCCACTAATAATTAATTTTTAGAATGACGATTTGAAAATCGTTTTTTCAGAATTTTTTCCAGTTTTTGTTAGTACAGTAGAGCGTCGATTATCCGAAGCCCGGTCATCCGAAACGTCGGTTAACCGAAAGCGGTGGCGCGGCGGCCTGACAGCGCAGCGGCCAGACAGTGCCGGCGCGGCAGCTCGACAGCAGTACAGTCTCAATATAGAGTGTGCACTAGCACATACAGTGACGAGTCAGTCTCCGTGTTGTTTAGACCGTTTGTGCTTCTGTTTGTTTTGCTGTGTAATTACCGAACTGCAACTTTCTTTACCGAATGTAATTACCAAATGTTATTCTTTCTTTACCGAATGTTTAATTTTACTTTACCTAATGATTATTTTTTCATTATCAAAGAGTTGTTTTACTGTACAGAACACTGTATACTGTACTGCTTATATTTATCATATGTCATTAAACAACTGGATGCATTTATGTGCTGTACGTGTCTACTTGCTCCTTAAATTGGTTCTACCACTGTTAAATTATATCACACTACCTTTTTTTGAATATGTTCGTTTATCCGAAAAATCGATTATCCGAACACCCCCCTGCACCAATTGTTTCGGATAATCGACTCTCTACTGTAATAAACACCAACACTGTTTCACAAAGAGTCTGATTGCAAATATAAGATGTAGTCATGGCAATAAGATGTAGTCACACTGACCTTTTTCTTGGAAGGCTCGGGAAGCCATAAAATAAAGTGGTCCATCCACGTCAGTATTTTTGTAAAATGATATGAATATAACAAACCTTAACAGTGTTTATCAAACTGGAACATACATGTAAACAAAGAAAGTGTTTAACTGGTTTAGCAATACTGTCAGTTGAAAATAAAAGAGCTAGCAAACTGGACTTTTCTCATATTACTGATGTTTTGCAGATAAATATTCTAGAAATAAAAATTTAACTAAATCATAAGGTTTAATGTGTTTGCTTAAATTGGTTTATTTTTTAAAGAAAATATTAGTTAATACTAAGCCATGATTTCAAGTTGAAAAATAAATATAAATAACAGTAAAGGGAAAGTATTCAAAGAGTCGAGCAAGTTTATAGGTTATTTTTTTATACTGGAATTAGTTACAATAGTCGGACATTAAACACAAAAAAAAAAAAATAGTTAACCCTTTGAGGAGTGAGAATGTGGGACGAGTACAAGCTGAAAAGTATTGAAAAATGTTTTTTATTCATTATAAATTTCATAAATATTTAAGTATTACATCTCTGAAACTATATAAGAAGTTGCAAATTATCTTAAAAATCATATTTAATTTTTTTTTTTTTGTATTACGATCAATTGTGAGAAACTAAATTAACATACTTATAAACAACACTAATAAAGTCTTATAGAACAATTTAGGTTAACACAATACTGAAAACTAAAACAAAATAATTAAACTAGGAAAGATATCTCCAGAGTAATGTGAAAGGAACAACTACTTAACAGAACAAATTATTTTTATTTTATTCCAGAACTTACATCCAGTTTATAAGCATGTTTTTTTAACATTCGTTCATATACAACGAATAAGGGAGGTTGTTTTTCAAAGGTTTTCTGTTATCCGTCGATTCAATTGACTGACCTGACTCTCACGGTTAACCAAAGTTTTTACTCTATGTACCAACACCTCACTTCATTATCAGTCATTACATCTTTAGTATATATTTCATACAGTTGCTGATTAATTTCATCTGGTTTAGTGTTTGACAAATCATATGATTATTGCACTTTATAACAGAGGGGGGTTGAATTGCAGTTCACATTTTAAAATCTTATTGTGAACAGAACAAAAGCGACAATAACTTTAAACTCTCACAGCTAAGTTCATAGTGAGAGGGAAGGAAGATCGTTGATCAGAATAGTTGTACTCGTCACTCCTAATGACACCTTGTTTGGTTAAGAAACACAGATTACTTTGTGGCTAGCCCTTGAGTAAAAGTGTAGTGTTTGTAACTGATTGACACTATAAGTAAACAAGGGCAGATTCAGGATTTCCTTGAAGAGCTATGGAGTGGAGTCCATGGTGAAGGTCATGTGGCCCCTTAAATCCTTTTAAGTTTATAATGTATTAAATACAGAATAAAACCATAGGTACAAAAAATTAAATTAAAATGTATTTTATGTAGTTTAATTAAACTTATTTCAGAATGAAATAAACATTGTATCAGTGAAAATTATTAAACCAGTTGTTTATTTTATTTTTAAGAGAATTGTTTAACACGTTTAATGCTGATCACAAGTGAAGAGTGCTTACGTTCAGGAGTGCTTCACTCAAATCCGAGGGAAGGTTGCACTGTTTATGTTACTTATCAGTGTGAGGTCAGTGCTTGTGCGAGGTTTTTTATATGTTGTCAGTGCAGTGAGATTAAATTTATTGATGTTCGCGTGAAGTTGGTTTCCCGCTAAATTGTTTATTTTTGTTCTGGCTGTGTATATTGTTTTCGCTGTACATTTTTCTCTACTCATAATTGTAAATAGATATTTTAAGTGTTTTTAGTTATATATTGAACAATGGCTAATGTTAAACGTAGACATGAACTTGAAGATGAAATTATTGAATCTGAGTTCTCTGAAAGTGATGAATCAAGTGATGACAGCTCCGATAGTGAGGCAGATGAAGTCTGGACTTAGACAAATGCCTTTTACAAGAAATAGTGGTTTGTTATTACCTGTTCCTGGTAATAATAAACCAATTGATTGGTTTTATTTACTTTTAGACTTGGTGTTCTTAGAGAATATCTGCAAAAAAACCAATAGCTATGCTTTGGAATTGTTCTGTGGCCCAAAAATTGTTATACATTTTTTGCAAATGGTAATGGTCAATGCATACTATCTGCATAATATGAATAACTTGGACAGAAGTCAAATGAACTTATATGACTTTTGTCTACGTGTTTAAGAAGAACTTCTACCAGCAAGCGAAACCCAACTTATGCTTATCCCTGGGCACAACATTGTTCACCGCATAATGAGAACAGAAGAGCAAGATGCCAAAGAAGGAAGAAAGAGAAAAGACTGTAGAGTTTGTTACAGAGAAGGAAGAAGATAAACAATTTATTTATGTGTTGTGTGCCCGGGCAACCCAGGACTTTGTAAAGTTATGTTTTGAAAAATTTCATAAAAACACTTAAAAAATAAACATTTGGGTGGTAGGTAGGACTGTAAATATTAAAAATATGCATAGTTATTATATTTTGATTATTTAAACTGTCAGTAAAAGTTATAAACAATAAGGTATTTATAAGTATAACTTGGTAGCATTATCAGTAGACGGGTGCGAGGTGCTGATTATGCATTTACAAGTGACGGATATTACATCCCACCTACGCATTAGAAACAACTCTTATGTACTTCATGTACCTGTGTTATATACCCTGACATCAAATAGTAAGTAAAAATTCAAAAAATTGTTTAGCGTTTTACATATATTTTACTTGTAGTCATAGTAGTGAATTGTATTAGAATAAACATTTGTACGTTTTTTAAAATACCTGCTCTCATATTTCCTATGCCACCAGGATTAGAAACCCTGTAAATTAAAAAATTAACCTGAACTTCTAAGCTAGCTTGTGGATATTGTAATGCCTTAGAACCTCTATACACAGAAACATTTTTGGCATGACTCTATTACAATGCATTCAATAAGTAGGCTACTCATTCAGTGTGTAGCACTTTAAATTGTCTGTGAAAGTGTGAAGTATTAAAATAGCTTAATTTTACAGGATGACGATCCAGATCTGCTTATTTTTTCGTTAATGTTAGAGGATTACGACATGAATCCGTTAAATCTACCTGCTCATCTGTTGAGGATCAGTTAAAAAATGTCTTATGAAGAGCCAATAGAATCCACTTAATCTCTAGGTGTTCCTATTTGTTCAGTATTTAAAGTTTCAATAGGTAATAGTTGAATAATTTTATAAACAAGATGTACACAAAAAATTTGTTTTTCAGGAATTCATAAACTTATTCCTCATATAAAAACAGAAACAGTGTTTATACACGTAATTTATAAAAGTTATCTTACTAGAATATTTGTTATTTATGTTTTTAACAACAAAAATCATACCTTTTTAAAGGTAAATGATATGGAGTTGAAATTTTGCATGTTACTTTGTGTTTTGGCAACCCGATTTGAGAAAAATAACATCTGATTTATATATATTTATAAATGTAAATTTATATATATTTACATATATTACTTTTAAACGTTGAATATCACGAAATTTTTTTAATTTTACAAAATATTTTACTTTTTTTTAAACAACAAATAATTTTTTCAACAACAAAATGTTATTTACTTTCTTTCTTGAGTTTAAAGGATAACGGAGTTATCAACAAATGGAAAACATTAATTGTTGGTAATTGCCTACAACAGCTAACTCTGCGTCTAATAGTAACAGCTGATTTTGATATTTAATAAAATAAAACAAATGATAACCACTTTTTTTGTTGGTAATTCAGTTGTCGTTTGAGCTACAGAAAGATAAATAAAAATATTTTAACTCTTGTAAATATTGTGTAAAATTACAAGGTATAAAACTTTAAATAGTTTCGTTTTGAAACTAATAAGGAAAACACCCTGTATACGATATTAAAGTAATATAACTGTTTTCTATTCTTAGTTACATTTTAAAAAGTTTTATGATAAAAAGTTATTATGATAAAGTTTTGATTTATGCACTTACAATCGTTTAAAAACACCATAATTTTTAAAGCTTTTGTAATATTAATTATAATTAGTTTATAATATTGATTTTGTTGTTTTTAAGCGTTTATTTCAGTTGTTTTATATAAGTTTATTTTATATAGGGTAGTTTTAATAATGTTTGTGTATTCCTAGTGATATTTTAACTGCAATAAGTTAAAAGAGTGTTAAAACAGAAAAATAAAAAAGTTAAGAAGTGTATGTGATGTGTTTTGGTACAAGTTTTGACATTACATGTTTTCGTTCGTCTGTTTGTTACGCACATTTAGCAGTTAAACTAGTTGAAAGTTATAAAAAAAGTTTGTTAACGTTTTCAGTCCTGTGATAAAGCGTATATATTACCTGTTTAGGTATTATTACTCGCTGTAGCATCCGATATTCTTTGTTGGTGCCTTGAACATGAAAATAAATATATAGTAACGTTGCATAAAAGTTATAAAGTTAATGTTGCATTTTTTTATTCTAACAATAATAAACAAGTGCTTATGTAAGATTATTGTCTGCACTGTGGTCTTGTCATCATACAGTAAAGAAAGAGTTGTTCTTAATAATACATTAAATATACAAACATAACCCTAATATAATATTTAACTTAAAACAACAAAAATTGTGTTAGCAGTGGTGTAATTTTGTTTTACACACCGCACTTCTGAATGGGCCACTACACACACCACATTCTGAATGGGCCACACTTGAGGACATTACATCACTCTTCTGAATGAGCCTCCACTTTCAAAAATGTACTTATAAATTGCTTTTCAGCTTTCATGTTGTTTACACTGAAATCACTATAATACACAATGCTTTTCTATGAATTGCAATAACAGTGAGAACATACAGACTACATTAAATTATATATTTACTTAGGATAATATTAATTTTCCTGTACTTATGATGCCATAGTATTAAACGTTTATACACAATTTAGTCAGTCGTGATTTATGTGCTTTTAAAAGACCAGTTCTATTGAAATGGGAAAAATAATTCATTTTTTTATTTTAACTAAAAAATTTTATAAATAAAATTTCATAAATCCAAGTAGGTGATCGGACACTATAACCACAATTAGTTCTGATACATATGTGTAAACATTAAAAGTCTTCTTCTCTTTCAGCTTATGAATACAACTTTTAAATATTATGGGTTGTTCTCTACTTAATGCCAATATTTTAATATGCATAATGCAAACAGTTAATTTTTTTAAGGAAATGAACATAGTCTAGGCCATAAAATAGATTTTTTTTATATCCAAGCTCTGGAACTGCAATCTGCTTCTGGAGATTTGGTCCCTATTTCCATGAGGCAGGATTATAATATATACTACTGAAGGATATGTTTAATATAGTCTTTTATGAAACAGTGAAAATAAGCTTCAATTTGACTTTCAGTCTAAAATATTTAAGACTTTATCAACCACATTTTTTAAATAAATGAAAAGGCCTAAATTTTTTATTAAATTCAAAGGTACTCTTGAATAGGAATTAATGCTGATTAGGTTATGTGTTGTATTAAGAAGTACAATTTTTTAAAATCATTTTATTACATTATGATCTAAAAATAATTTACCAGCATTGTTAGTGTAGGTTATATACTCAAAAGAACTTACCATTTTTTTATTAAAACTATATTTACTTTGCCTTTTTTGTTAAAACTTTATTTTACATTAGCTTTTTTTAACTTTTTATAGTGGTAGCTTGTAGTTATGAACATAGGAGGGATTTTTCTATCTCTACACAAACATACACACTGATGTTCACACACACGCATGCATGCGCTTGCACACACACACACACACACACACACTTTAATGTATTTTATAGAATTTATAAATTCAAATCATTTAATATCACAAAACATATTTGAAAGCTTTATTTGTAAAATTAAACTGAACATCAAAATTAAGAAGGAAGTTGTATCAAGCAGCAACTTAATATTTCAACCTACAAGTTGCGTTTAACCTTCAAACAGTTTCTACCACTTTAAAATGTTACATTTATGACTGTTGATCGACTTTGCATGGTTTCAGTTGTTTGCTGTATTGTATTCCGTTTACACTACAGAAAAGACCATTTTAAAATTTATTTGGTGAAAATTAGTAGTAAATTAATAATTAGAGCTTTCTTTGTTTCTTAGGGAATTTTTGCCAGTGAGCTTTTATTGGCAAGCTTCGACTTTTAACAAAAGTAAGGCTTTTTTTACAAACAAATTTTATGTCACTATATTTTTTTCTTTGATTTAGTAATAGGGTTTGGAACTCTTTCTTGGTTGCAGTAATACTTTCATACACTATATATATCTTACAATTCTTTTTTTTCTAGGTTTAAATGATATGTTTGCAGACTGCAAAATTAATTTTTGATAGACCCATTGAAAATACATTAGGGAAATAAAATGTCATGCGTGTTTGATGACATAAAATACATTTCATAAATGATGCCTATAAAATAATCTTATAGGTAAACTAAGTAATAATACTTCTATCTATATAACATTTGTATTTAATTTATGTCCTTAATTTAAAAAAAAAATCATTTGATAATTAATTTAGGTTGTATAGATCATTTTGAAATTGACCTAATTTTTTGTTAATTGCACAGCTGTGTATACAAGAAAGTTACAATACTATTTCATCAATTTATTTCCTATCATTGTCATTATCATTTTTGTACTAAGAGATTGTATGTATCTTATATAATTATGAGAAATGTTATTTGTAAACATTGTATTATAAACATTTACACTTTTTTGCAAAACAACTAATATAACTTAAATTTTTGAAGTTGTGGTATCAGTTAGTATTTTATTATACAAATTGGGTACCATATGCAGGATTTTAATGATGGGTCTCTGATTTTTAATGATGATGAGTTAAGCAGTTTTGGCTAAACACATTGATCGGTTGTTTTGAAATTTGGTATGACGATACATTGTACAGGGCCCAAAAGATGTGTGTATAAGGTTTTTGCCCATTTACTTTTGTTTTAGGAAGCAGCTTTTAACAATAACGAATGTATGGAGTCTTGTCTAAACACATCAATAGATTATTTTTAAATTTGGAATGAAAGTACCATTTATAAAGCCTGAACTATGCGTGTGTAAGATTTGCCCCATTTTGTTCTATTTCGTCTTTGGTTTAACAATGACAAGTGTAGATGCTGGCTATTTTCTGTAATCTTGGCTGAATGGCAAGACCTATTATAATTTTGACCGCTTCATGAATAAAGATCATAATATTTCCAATAAAGTTGATCCAGTGATAGTTTTCCTAAATATTATGGCTACTAGTTAAAATGGTGGAAAAGGTTAAGAGCATGCCATGTAAAGGTGGCCAGACAGTTAATTAAGAATATACTGCGAGGTTTACAGTTCTTTAAAGAAAAACAATTTTAAATTTAGGACATAATACAGACCAGTTGATGAATTACTGGATGTTAAAAACAGCTAGAAGTATTGTGATGACATCTCTCCCTGTTATAAAAAAGATGTGGATTATTCTGAGATTTTTCAAGTTCACATTTCTAATCAATGGTTTCATAGTTGCCATGGTAATTTTTTATGACAAACAAATTCAAACCGAATGTTGAGGTAACAAATCATCTTATGGATGGATGGTTTAAAATAAATATTGGCCTGCTCTAGTTAAAATTTTTTGAAGACAGTAGTAAACAATTTTATGTATTTTTAATAATAATATTATTATTTTTGAGGAAACAGCAGTCACACATTTTTTTTTAATTAAATAATATTAGTAATATCTATTTAAGATCTTATTTGCTGAATTTTGAAAACAAATATTTGTAAAATTATGTTTAGTTAATCAATAATATATTCGTGATATTGTTAATTTATACAAGATGGCATACCAAAATTTTTACTTTCATAGAGGTAAAAGAAAATATGTAATACTTAAGTCTCCTGTTTAAAAATAAATTTCATATTTGTACAAGAATACTTACAGATGAGAATTGTTTTGAGTATTTTACTTTTTAACACAACAGTTGCATCACTGCGATAAGGTACAACGGAAGTTTTTTTATGTCAAATAATTATTTTTGAATAATTAGTTTAAATCGTTTATATTTACAAAATTTAAAATAAAATAATTTTAATATAATTACATTTGTGTTTGTAAAGTTTTTATAACACTGAATACATTCGTAATTCTTTAATGTAAAATATTGTCAACCGTATTGATTACGACTGACTTGCGTAGTTAACAAAGTAGTAGATGGATTTTCCAGTAGTGAAGTAAATTTTGTAGTTATCGGTATGGCTGCTCCTGCAGCCTGTACGAGATTTAGTGATAATTACGAGCTCAAGGAAGAATTAGGAAAGTAAGTTAAATTTTGAATCTATGTTTTACTTCAAATTTACATAATAATTTAGATAATTGACCTTTTGTCGCAGTTTTTATCTGCATCGCATACCCCGCCAGAGCAGACGACAGTAGGCCTAGTCTGGGATCGAGGGTGGCCCAGACCCTTGTTTGCACCAAAGATTTGAATAGTTATGAATTACTGTTGATTCTAACCTTTAAATAAATTGATAATACATTTTTTTGAAGTTCTAATGTACAACAGAATGCTCAGATATCCGTTTTACATTTTAAATTAATAGTGTTAATATATATATTTTTATTTCAGGCTAAATTACTACAAATTTTTGGTTGAAAAACTGTTTCCTGATTGATACTGCATAATATTTAAAAAATGTTTGGTCCGGTAAATAAAAGTATACATCTAGTACTAGTATACTTTCAGATGTGTTGAATATGTATGTAAAGTTTAAACTTCATTCTGTTAAAATTATTCAACCTATCCCTTATAGATAAAAACTATTACAACTAAACTAGCATTTTTTCCAGATATGAATGTCATTTTTATTACACACACACACACATACATACATATATATATTTCCTTAAAATTATTGATTTCATAAGGGTAGGTTAAAGTGAAAAATATGAATGTATGCCCATTTTAAATATAGTAGCCTAGGTCTTATTTAAAACCAATTGTCTTAGTCATCTGTAATGAATACAAATAATTTACTCTAAAGTAAGAGTTTAACTTGATAGTAATTTTGTTAATACTATACAAACTAATTTTTTATACTAATATATATATATATATATATATATATATATATATATATATATATATATATATAATTTGTTTAATGGTGAAAAACCTAAAAGGTTATACTAATTTATAAGGTCTATACATTTTATAACAATTTATCAAATAAATATACAATGTTCTGAATCATGTAGGGTTAAAAAAATATTTTACAGTTTGAACACTTTGTTTTGTCAATAAATTGGGCTAGGTGTTAAATATAACATATTTAAATATTTTATGAAAATAAAAAAAAATCTTAACTACTGTATGTATTTGTGAATAATATACATAACATTACTATTTTACATTTATTTCGTCATACAGATAAATATAATTACATCTGTGTTATAAATACTGTACCCTAAAACTAAACTGGCCTGTCCTAACCTGATCCATAAGATGCAAAATCAATTGTCAGTCCCTTTGAATCTGTTGTTAGCAAAATTAAAACGACAGCACAAAATTAACATAGCCTATTACAAATCTAAACGCTATAGGTTTGTATGCTTATAAGATGATGTCAAATAAATATTTTTACTGGTATTAACAATAATTTTAAAGTACAATTTCTTGTTTCTTATTCAACAGACTTTTCAATGGAAAATAGCCGCCTCGGTGGCCTAGTTGATAGCGTACTGGGCTTTCACTTTGAGAACCCGGGTTCGATTCCTGGCCAGGGCTTGGCATTTTCATACGCTATAAATCATCCCATCGCCTGCATTAGCCCATGTGTACACAATAGTTGGACGTTAAAAAAAAAAAAAAAAAAAAAAAAAAAAAAAAAAATCAATGGAAAACTGTGTAATTTTTTGCACAGCTAATAATATTGTTAAAGTTCAACCAAATTAACAATTATACCTGTGTTAATTTGAATTAACTACTCGTGAAGGCATGTCAGGTTAAAATTGCATGGATAATCTCTTAAAATTTTTATTGAATGGCAGCAGAGTTACTCTGTTGGTATTAGTGTAATTAATAGTTATCACTTATTGCATAAATATACAATATTTTTGTCCTATTACCTATTTTTGATGAAATTAACTATATTAGTTAATCCATAGAAAGTTAATGAAGTTACAATTTTATGCAGTTTTTAACAGAAACGTATTACTGTGCAAACTAGTGTATAAACAGATCAAAGCAGCAGCTGAATTTATCCTACATTTGAATGTTAACTAGGTCTGTGGTCATTACTGGTTAGGTTATTTCAGATTTTCCGTGTGTTTTTTTGTTTTCTGATAATTTTTGCAAACTAATTTTGGGTTGTTTTTTATATACATACAATAAAACATGAAAAAAGAAGTGATGACTGTTAATTACATATTTACCATTCTGTCTGCCCTAAAAAACTAAACTAAATTAATTATGTTCTATGCAGATTTTGTTTCTTTGGTACCAGAAGCTTTGTAATATTAATGAGTTTAGAAAAATATTCGTTTAAAAATGTTAAATGTTTATACCAAATTTTATTACATAACTAACACGACATTTTTAGTACTGTGTCGTTCCGGTTACCATCTGATATAATTAGGCCAATCTGATTCTTATGAAATTTATATTTATTTTTTAATGTTTATGATAATAGGCCTAAATAAAAAGGCAAGAATTAAATCATTAAAAATTTGGAGTGAGATGCATAGAATTTTATATTTTTAAAAAAATTTTATGGCGAAAAGCACAGTAAGGCTATTATTGCCTCCCTAAATGTAAGTGTGAGTGTAAAGTGTTAAAGTCATAAGTGTAGTGTTGTAAGTGTAAGTGTGTTAGACTGGGGTACCGTGAGGGACGTCTAAATCCTCTCAATAAGTGCAGCTAGTCTGCACCCCCTGCATGGGGGATGCATAGAAGAAGCAAAAGCACTGCAAACACACAGAATATCCTGTTAATTATCTGATTTTTGATATATGGTCTATAGGGCATAACAAATTTGCAGTTAAGGAAATTGTATGATAGTAGAGCCTATGATATAAATGTGTTCTTTACTGGTCTAAACAATTGATGTAGAAGATATGAAAACAAAAAAAGTTTAAATTTTTTAGAAAGTGTTGACTTTACTTCATGTAGTAGTTGTCTGAATAGGCCTACCATAGTTTTAGCTAGGCCTAAATCAGTGTAATATGAAAACGCATATTTTTTCTATGAGGAAATAAATTTTCAGATTATATAGTCTCTCCTGGGTTCCATTTTTTTTTGTTGGAGAAATGTTTTTGGTGAGGACATTAAGAAAGCACTGTGCTTATTCGATGAAAACTGTTTATTAAAATCAATAAACAGACGATTTCCCACCACAGCTGTTCTCTCGTTGATACAATTTCAGTTGCGGTTATAACAGATATTGTTCACGATTAATAACAAGATCTTATTAGTTATATTGTAATTGTTAATACTGCTGTTCTCTCGTTAATACAGTTTCAGTTGCAGTGATAACAGATATTGTTCACGATGAATAACAAAATCTTATTAGTTATATTTTAATTGTTAATATTGCAATATTTTGTGTTCGAATACTGCGAGGAATTTGAACAACCGAAGTGACGATTGTAGTTAATTGTATTTTAATTAACGTGTTCTGTTATTAGGCCTACAGCGCTTTAGGAAGCAGTAAGGCTAAGCACTTCGAATGTAATTGAAACGAATGCAGATGGAAATTGTTTATTTAGAGAACACCAAGCGGCCGAGAAGCCGCAAAGATCCGCTGTTTAGGCGAACATTATCTCCACCTCGTTATCACCGACGCGTAAAATATTGTTGTTAATACAGTATTATATTTTTATATTTTATATAGTAAATATCGAAATTAGCTCGTTTTCGAAATGGTATGGTCAACGTTATCACAGAAATCTGAATTTAATTTGAAATTCCACACTAGATTTGTCAATAACCGGACTTCGGCTACCGGTTGACCGCCCTGTGTTCTCCTTTTTGGTAACGAAGCTACAAGCAGTAATCCGAATTAATTATGTTCGATTGACGGACACAAAAAAAATTCTGACAACTAAATGGCGCTTGTTTGTCTTCTGGTAAAAACCGGTTTTATTGATGTGCCGACATTGATATGAATGATCGAGTATAAGAACAACGGATTAACTGTGCACGCAGCTGTCTAGCCGGTGCGTGACGCAGGGTTCGTATTATTGGGATTTGAGCGCATTAAAATCTTTAGATAAACGTGGCGAACAGTTGTTAGTGAATTTCTATTGAAAATGAGCTAACAGAATGGCAGTCATTGTAATATTCGGATCCGAGACATTGAAATGAGCACCACACGCGCGCGCACACACACACACGGGCATATAAATGTGTGTTAGCACTAGCGGTCGCAATTCTGGTCCAATTTGATTCAAATTTGGCACAAAAAGCGATTTTGTAAACCGATTGGACACGTTCGTTACCTAGCGAATTCTGATGAAAAGTTTAAAAATGGTGGCAGTTCCTCAATTACTGATTAGCCATAACGTTATGGCGCCGAACCCTAACGTTAATTGAATGAATTAACTTTTAATCAGAATTAAAATGAATCACCATCATTAAGGTGAAAATACAAAAGTTATTGTTTATGTGATGCGATATTATTCACTTCCATCAGGTCGTCGAGACAGCTGCGTGCCGCGGTTATATTTGAGGGAGTATATGCCAGACATAAGAATCGCATTTAATAAACAGTAGTGACATATGGAATTAGACTTGTCTGTTGGCTGCTGGCACTGTTCTAAAGTGCGTTTCAAGTTTAGTTGGCAGTACATAGATGCCATTTAGCGTGTTAATCAAATGGGAGTATTGCTGCTACTAGTAATTGTGAAAACATTAGTTTTCCGGCGCTCATACGTCTAGCATCCTTTCCCCACGTAACGCTAACCAATTCACTAGAAAAATTAATCATCAATCCATGGTTAATTATACCACGTTTTAGATTAACGTACTGTGGCTAACCAATAGTTCAATGAACATATGCCTAAGGTATCGCAGTCGCAGTGTATTCTTAATTAGTTGCTAGGCCATCGCTGTAAGTCGCACTTTGACGCGCTCCTACCAATTTAACCGGTAACTGTAATATTTAGAAAAAAATGTTCCTGGACCGCCTTTATTGGAAATTTTATGCTCTTTCTCTACGAAGCGGTCAAAATTATGATAGGTGGCAACTATTATAGTACAGCCAGCAACTACACTCGTCTTCGTTAAATCAGAGACCGCCATCTTGAAACGGTAGTGATTTGGGGAAACCTTACACCTACATCGTTCGGGTTTTATACAGAAATACCTTCGTACTAAATTTCAAAACAATCGGTTTATGCGTTTGGTCCAATCTGTGTACGTCATCATTATACATCAGAGGCCGCCATTTTAAAACGGAAGTGATCAGGAAAAAATCTTCCACATACGTCTTTCGGGCTTTATACAAGGTGCCTTCGTACCAAATTTCAAAACAATCGGTCGTTACGTTTGGCCAAAACCGCGTGACAAATAAACCAAATGACGAACTGTCGAGTTGAAACGGATCTCGTTTCGTTTGGTCAATTATCGTCAAGTACCGTTTGGTCAAGTACCGAAACAAACATCAAAGAAATTTAATTTATTATTTAGAGCACACGGTACTGTACCTGTTTACTTCATATTGGAGCAAAACGATAAAATAAAAACATACGAGATGTAATAGTATTGTGTAAATCAATTCTTACACTCACAAGACAAGAAGTGAAATACAAGCTTACGTATCGAAAACAGTAAATGACAATACATGCAAATAATACTATAACCATGGTTATTGCTGCAGTATAACAAATGTTACTTTATTATGTATTTTATTCGTTATGTTTTTTGTATTAAAGAGAGCCCGATAGTCGATGTGGCTAAGGCACCGGTCAGTTTGCTGCGTATCTGAACTGCGCAATTCAAGGTTGTGGTTTCGAGACTCCATTTCCAGTATTTTACCCTTTCTCTTAACGCTGATCTATCGTCCTCATTAAAAAAAAAACATGTAGGCGAGGATTTATACATTTTTTGATCAAGTAAAAACTTTCAGCAAAAATGTTTTTTTGAAAGGTTTGAATTTTGTAATAACAAAAAAATTTACTTTTTTTGTGTACTGGCTTCTCTTTGGTGATCGATATTTTAAAAGAATAATTCGCCCGGCGTAGTACACTACTGCCACTGCCATCATTATAGAAAAGTCTAGTTAGCTTTATTGATTATATTAATGAAAAATAAACTGAATTTATCGGAACAGTAAGAGTGCAAATCTATTGGCGTAGGCTGCTAATGTTTTCAGTCCGTATAGTACAGCGCCCACCCGCCGTAATACCTGTACTGCCAGTTAAACATGAAACTTTTGGATCCTCGCCGGCGCGTTTGAGCCTCAAATCTCCAGTGACAGGCATCCAAGTCGAATTGTTTGGGCTGAAGGAACCGCAAAACAAATCAGATTATCAAAACTATTTGTACGATAAATCAAAATGCGATCTAGAGATCAGGTATTCGTATAAAGTCCACGTTAGGGTTTTGCAATGACAGTCACTCCAAAGCGCTAAATAAATCATTATTAATATATTTTTTAAATTGTTAATATATTTGTGTGTATTGACAATAAATTCAAACAACTCAAGTGATTATCGTAATTAACGACATGTTTAGTAATTAAATCGTATAAGGTTTTACAGGGTCAAGAGTTAAGAATTATTTTTGGCGATCGTCGGGCGCAAGGGGCGGTGTTTCAAACTTTTCAAATTTATAACACCGGACACCGGGGAGTACGGAGCACCGCGGTCGAGGTGTCAGTTTTTTTTTCAAATTTCATGCTTGAAAACACGTATAAATTAACTGTAACCACGAAAAACTAATACTGTTGCAAAATCAAGAGATCCTCGGTTTGGGGGGCACTACTGCTGCCCTCTAAGTTTAAAACTGAGAAGTGTATCTTTAAAACGACTGTACGTTGAAAGGTAAATACAAAACAAAGTTATAAGTGTATATATTATTGTTGTCGAACTTGCGGCAGTCACATCGGTGACTGAAAAAGCCTTCAATTTCTGTTGCTATCTAGGGATGAAATATCAGTTGAAAGTATCGATACTGCAGGAAAATCGAAAAGATATTAATAATTATCGAATAGAAGTACCGAAACAAACATCAAAGAAATCTAATATATTATTTAGAGACACGGTACTGTACCTGTTTACTTCATATTGAGAACAAAACAATGAAATAAAAACATACCAGATGTAATAGTATTGTGTAAATCAATTCTTACACTCACAAGACAAGAAGTGAAATACAAGCTTACATATCGAAAACAGTAAATGAAAATACATACAAATAATACAATATATGGATATACGAAAAAATATGTAGGCCTAAGTTATAACTGTATTATAGACTTTACAAAAAACATTAAGTGAATATAAATACAGTAATTATAATATGGGCATAACCTAATTTGTTACCCATAAGGCTTTGTGAGATATAAATAGATTCTGCAGGATGACTGGATGAAGTCATGGACATGTTTACAGATCTTTATTCATTTCGGTTTGGTTTAACGGTACCTTTTGAGTAAGAGATCTCAGATTCGAACCTGCCGAGGGTCGGCAATAGTGCTGTATAAGTTTAAACAAATAACGTACCCGATACTTTTGTATGGTACCTTACTATTAGTAATGATATTAGTAAAATAATCGAATGAAAATACCGAGTAAAAAAATACTAGGTATTAAATGAAAAGTATCAGTGCTCTATTGGTATCGGTTTCGTTTCTATTGCTATATATCTTCTTTTTTTGGTTACAACAAGGATCGCATAGTGACCGCAGTTTTTAGCACGCGGTAAGTAATTTAAATTTCTTAACTGAGGCTACAAAATCAATCTATTTTTGAATTTTTACCTAAATTTGTCTGCAAAACAGGGCGTTTGCCGTTCAGTTAGGCAATCAAACTGGGTAACGTAAAAGAGGAATGAAGCCGGACTATCACGACAAAAACCGGACTGTTGGCAACACTGAACTGAACGAAATAGGCATATTTTGCTAACTTACATGCGGTTTCGTATCGATATCAGGGTCTAAATGCTAACTTGCATGCGGCGGTTTCGTATCGATATCAGGGTCGAAATGCTAACTTGAATGCGGTTTCGTATCGATATCAGGGTCGAAATGCTATGAATGCGGTTTCGTATCGATATCAGGGTCGAAATGCTAACTTGCATGCGGTTTCGTATCGATATCAGGGTCGAAATGCTAACTTGCATGCGGTTTCGTATCGATATCAGGGTCGAAATGCTAACTTGAATGCGGTTTCGTATCGATATCAGGGTCGAAATGCTAACTTGCATGCGGTTTCGTATCGATATCAGGGTCGAAATGCTAACTTGAATGCGGTTTCGTATCGATATCAGGGTCGAAATGCTAACTTGAATGCGGTTTCGTATCGATATCAGGGTCGAAATGCTAACTTGCATGCGGTTTCGTATCGATATCAGGGTGGAAATGCTAACTTGCATGCGGTTTCGTATCGATATCAGGGTCGAAATGCTAACTTGCGCGGTTCGTATCGATATCAGGGTCGAAATGCTAACTTGCATGCGGTTTCGTATCGATATCAGGGTCGAAATTCTAACTTGCATGCGGTTTCGTATCGATATCAGGGTCGAAATGCTAACTTGAATGCGGTTTCGTATCGATATCAGGGTCGAAATGCTAACTTGCATGCGGTTTCGTATCGATATCAGGGTCGAAATGCTAACTTGAATGCGGTTTCGTATCGATATCAGGGTCGAAATGCTAACTTGCATGCGGTTTCGTATCGATATCAGGGTCGAAATGCTAACTTGAATGCGGTTTCGTATCGATATCAGGGTCGAAATGCTAACTTGCATGCGGTTTCGTATCGATATCAGGTCGAAATGCTAACTTGAATGCGGTTTCGTATCGATATCAGGGTCGGTCGAAATGCTAACTTGAATGCGGTTTCGTATCGATATCAGGGTCGAAATGCTAACTTGCATGCGGTTTCGTATCGATATCAGGTCGAAATGCTAACTTGAATGCGGTTTCGTATCGATATCAGGGTCGAAATGCTAACTTGCATGCGGTTTCGTATCGATATCAGGGTCGAAATGCTAACTTGAATGCGGTTTCGTATCGATATCAGGGTCGAAATGCTAACTTGCATGCGGTTTCGTATCGATATCAGGGTCGAAATGCTAACTTGAATGCGGTTTCGTATCGATATCAGGGTCGAAATGCTAACTTGCATGCGGTTTCGTATCGATATCAAGGTCGAAATGCTAACTTGAATGCGGTTTCGTATCGATATCAGGGTCGAAAATCTAAAAACGTGATCGAAATCGTTAAAGCTCAAAGTTTTTTTTGAAGTGACTACTTCTTATCGCAGTGTATGGGTGTATGTTTTGCAAGGGGGAAATTCAGTTCGCCGCCACGGAACCCTCTCACAAACTTCTAGGCATACTTTGCAACTAGTATGGGTCCGCACTTTCAGTGGAATGGAGGGGAAAAGAGGGGTACTATAGGCATCCATGTTTTCAAATTAAAAAAACTTTACTAACTAAAGCTGACGTGGTTTTTTCCACTTAAGGTATACACACTGAAGTTTTAAATTGTTAAAATTTCCATGTGCATTATTTTGTCCGTGTATTAATTTTTAAGTTTTTTTTTGTACAGTTGGTTTTTTCGTGTCGAATTTCAACGAAATTGTTCACGCTCCAGCGAAGTGCGCACAGATTAATGTACTTGAAAAATGGAAGACTCACGAAATTATGAAGGTGGATATTTTCCACGATCCCTGTTACTTCGTATAGGGAGAAAGTACAGAGAAAGTAGGTCGAAGGAATTTGTAACGAATACGCGGCGCTCGATACCGCCACTGCTTGGGTGAATTATTAAAACCTTATTTCTAAAACATAAGAGGGGAATACAGTGTTACCAACACACGAATAACTAAAGTTTATAGTCAGCCAGCGATGCCGGAGTACGGTAGAAATGTGCTCGATCTAAGAGGTGAATGTGGAATAATCTTCGTTTTTTTATAGTTTAAAATGTTTTTTTTTTTTGTGTATGCAAAGAACGGGTTATGAATAATTAAAGTCATGGTTTCGTCAATTTTTCGGTTCTTTTCCAATTACTAAAGCGGAATTTTCAGAATTAAATTGACACAACAAGTAAGCTACAGTTTTTTTGTCAGAAACAACGTACAATATTTGATCATTAGTCGAATGAATTTGGTACAAAGAGAGATGGCGCTTATGAACACATTGACGTTTGCATACATACACGCGGACTTTAAAACCAGCCACCCCGCAGGGGGTGCAGACTAGCTGCACCTATTGAGAGGATTTAGACGTCGCGGTACCCGAGTCTAATACACACTTACACTTACATCACTACACTTACGACTTTAACGCTTTACACTCACACTTACATTTAGGGAGGCAATAATAGCCTCAATGTGCTTTTCTCCTTAAAAAAAAATTAAAACCAGCCTAGTGTTCCAACACCGGTCTAGATGTGTTATTAGACGCACTTTAGCGTTAAAACTTGAAACGAAAAAGTAGCCTAACAATAGCAACACGCAGCTGCCTCGCTGACGTGACGGAAATGAGTTTCCAAAAAGTAACAATACCGCGTCTTATCAACAATAACGTTCTTATCTTATATTTTCGTGGACATTTTGATTTCACTATAACAGTCACACAATTAACAGCTTTGGGTACATTTTTGTATTGTCAGTATAATTCGATCCAGATTGTAACGCTGATTATGATGGTTAGAGCAGATTTTTCAAAAATTTATGTTTTTGGAAATTTCATAACGAGCGAGACAGCTGCGAGCCGCGGTTAATTCTTTATTGCACCTCCAAAACAGCTGCGTGCTGGCCCAAGGTCAGATGAAGCCCTGTTACTGAGGTTAATTTTTCCTCCTTTTCTAATTTGTCTAACAAGCTTAGAGCAAAGACAGGATTTAGAGGGTGTTTGTCCCACCTACGCATGCATGCTACCTTGAAGACAAACACACGGGGGCGTGCACACACACGCATGCACACGAACGCGCGCACAATCACTTGCTGTGTATATGTTAGCATCTACCGCTAATTTCGATGTGATTAAAACTTTCCACAAAAATCAATTTTGGGTAATAGCTTTTACACGTTCGTTACCCAGCAAAATTCGTTCAACCGTTTCAAAATGACGGTTGTCGATTTTTTTTTGTGTTTAACGTCCGACTATTGTGCACACTTGGGCTAATGCAGACGATGGGATGATTTATAGCGTATGAAAATGCCAAACCCTGGCTGGGAATCAAACCCGGGGCCTCGGGGTGAAAGTCCAGTGCGCTGTCAAAGTCTTTAAACATTTCACAACTGTTTATATTGACATTTTTTGAAAATCATGTTTCACCGACGTTCAATAAGCCGTGTTCAAATTTTCAAATAATATTAAAAATTCGAAAATAAAACTGTCTGGATTCAGGGTACATATTAGTAATTTTTAATGTAAAATTGTAATTTGTACAGTGTTTAACGCATGATAGTGAAATCAGATTTTCAAAGAAGTGCAAGATTAAAAAAATCGCTTCAGTCACGCCAGCGATACATGCGCGTACCGGGACTGTTAATTTTCTGTCGCACTTCACCTGTTTAAATGACGTCATAAGTCCGTTGTGTACAATTAAGCTGTTTTTTGCACGTAGTTTCGTAATGCTAAACCAAACACGAGAAGAAAATATGGAAAGAATTACAGACTCATTAACATATTACGTAACACGGTAATAACATATTGCCTACAACAGGTTACATCGCGTTAACGTCAGAGTGTAGTACTGGCAATTAATTAACATTTATTTGTCAGTATTAAAAGAGAATTATTACAATAATTACATTATATAACCAGACCTCAGCTGGCATAGAACTGAATTTTACTTAGACTGTACAATAGACAGAGTTTCTGTTTTACTGTACGTGTAGCGCTTAAACGGTAAGTTAATGTAAGGTTACTGGATTTTTTAACGTCCGACTATTGTGCACATTTGGGCTATTGCAGACGGTGGGATGATTTTATAGCATATGAAAATGCCAAGCCCTCGCCGGGAATCGAACCCGGGTCCTCGGGGTGAAAGCCTAGTACGCTATCCACTAGACCACCGAGGCGGCTTAAGGTTACTGGAATGTCAATTATAGGTAAATATATCTGTACACTCCAGGGTAGCATATCATAAATCACCGTATCCTGGATACACCTTAAAGAAAGAAAACACTCGTAGCCCATTTTCATTCGCAGCCATTTTAAGTTATATCGTATTCATAATAATATTGTAACCATCGTTTAGTTTTTCACATAAGGCTTAAAAAAGAATAACCTCAATGTATGAGAAAAATAAAAAAAGAACCAATAATTTGTAGAGGAAGAAGAAAAATTCAACAATGAGCAAGTAATTGTGAATTTTTATTATTTTCTTCCAAGCTTTTGAAAAGAGAAATTCAGTATTTAAAAAAGAGATAATTAACCAGCAGACAAATAAAATAAAAAACCAACTTGAATTTACAGTGTATCTGTTTTTTTTCAATATTCAGTTCATAGAAAATAATAAAATCATATATTTGGTAACATAATTGCAAGCTTTACAAATTTGATGAGTGGTACTTTTTAATACCAAAATGCATTATTCTACCAGTGGTTTTAAGCATCAAACTTGAAGACATAATTAATTCAAAAATAGTATTAATTTTTATAATTAGTGAGAATTTACAGAATGCCTTAAAAACCAACCTAAAGTACAATAATCTAAATTTAAATTCAGCATTTTATTTTGTTAAGTAACCCATAAATTACCTCCATTTTTTCCAGCATATCATCCATGTAATTAAGTGAAATGAACTGTTAGCATAGTTTTAGAATTTTGTTGTAAGATTCCATAAAGAGTTTGTTTTTGAAGCGAGAGCAGTGAATAGAAAAAAAGTGGTCCGAACCTTTTTATTGTAACGGAAGTATGAAATGAACGAGCAAACGAATTTCGTCTCTCTTTATCTGTATCTTTTTCTTCCTCCTTTTCGATAACAGTACACGCGTATTATATGAAAACGTTGTGTTGCTTTGGTTTCAACATTTTTCCTTAAAAAGAACGCGTGCACTGTGTAACCTCTTATAATACATTTGAATTTAATATAAACGTTTATAATAATTGTTTTTGATATTATTATCACTACTCAATAGGGTAGCAAAAATTAAAAAAGCCCAGCTACTAACTTGGTCAACGTACAAGAAAAAAAATGCCTGTCAATAAAAACAAAAATACGCCACTACAAATCATTGGTACTCCTAGAAACATTATATGCCAGTGAAACTCTCTTCCAAATCAAAAACAATAAGACGGACCCGCTGCTTAAGACAGAGAGGATCATGAGAACGTGTCTCAACAAAAGCTACCGGAAAGACGGGACCTGGAGAATAGCCACCAATGAAACAGTATACAAATATATCGACCCGGTTCTCGGTGTAGTGAAAAAACGAAGAATTTCCCACTTCTTTCACGAATTAAGAATGCCGGAGGACAGAATCCTGAGACAACTGGTAATGAGAAGCATCAACAGGAAAACACAGGGAATATACATCACACAAGTCCTCAGAGACCTCAGTGAAATAGGACTGAAAATGGATGATGCAACAGACAAATGTAAAATAACACGCATTCTTAAGACTAATAAATTTAAAGTGGATAAACCAAAGAGACACAAGAAGGTAGTGATCACAGATGCCGTCAGGAAGCAACGATCTGATCGAATGAGGGATTATTGGAGAAAAAATTACAGCCCAATGTTAGGAAGAACTGAAATTTAGACTGAAGTGGTCCCATGAGGCCAAAAATTAAAAAAATGTTTTTGATATAGCTAGTTTTTAACAACATAACCTGAAACCTAGCAGCTGTTCAATGAAATCAGCTGATCGTTACGAATTAATGTAAAACAGCTGATCTTTTACTATGACTACAGTAAATAATATGTAAGCTAGGTTCACGTATTTATTTATTGAAACAAATCAAAGATATTTGTAGACATATCTTCAAACTAATTATGGTTCAAAAAAACTAAATTAGTACAACATAATTCAGAACTTATTTTCAACACGTTGACATGAAGTAAAACTTTTTATGGGTAATTCAGGTAGTGATAGTGATTCAAGATATATATAGTACGAGCCAGGTCCTAACGAAATTAAAAGATTTGCATTATTATACAATTATTTTCATGAACTCCTCTCAGCAAAGATATCATTAATAAAAGCTTCGCGTCTGTCGGTAACTCAGAGATTCACTTTTTTTGTATCGTTGTGTTTATGAAATTGAAATCTTTTTTATTTTAAGGCTAAAAATACATTGAGGCTATTACCGCCTCCTATTTTTTTTTTTTTTTTTTTTTTTTTTTTTTTTTTTTTGTGTTTAACGTCCGACTATTGTGCACACTTGGGCTAATGCAGACGATGGGATGATTTATAGCGTATGAAAATGCCAAGCCCTGGCAGTGAATCGAACCCGGGTTCTCGGGGTGAAAGCCTATTACGCTATCAACTAGGCCACCGAGGCCTCCCTAAATGTAAGTGTGAGTGTAAAGTGTTAAAATTGTAAGTGTGTGTTAGACTCGGGTACCGCGAGGGACGTCTAAATCCTCTCAATAGGTGCAGCTAGTCTGCACCCCCTGCGGGGGAAATTGAATGCTAGCCGAAGCGTAAACTGAACAGTGAACCTGAGATTTGTTCTCTTTATTTGTTTCACCCAACTTTGGGATACACCAAATCAATCACTTCTCAATGCTCTGTGCCTTCCTCGTAGCCCAGTATTGCTTCATACGTTGTGATCTATCTATTGTTCACACTTGGGATTTGTAATATTGTAAAATAAAATGAATATATATTTTTTTGTAAATCATACAAATATCATACTATCGATTTTATTTATATCAAAACGAGTGTAAAATTTGAACGCTCGGCAAACTACGCAAAATTGATACTAAAGAACATGTATGGAACATTCAGTAAATAAATTACGCAAAAATGTTGCACTGACTTTCTTATTCAACTCCGGAAAATCAGCTTAATTTCTCAAAAACAATTCAGTTGTGCTCCAATTTTGGTAGTACATTCAAAATTGTTTTCATTGCACTAGATTTGAACGGATTATATACCCGATAACATTTAACTCGGTCATATAATACAGTAGTTTTAAATACCTTGAACAAATATCCTAGATCAGCGCTCATTTCATGGTTCCGGGGTAGCCGCCTCGGTGGCCTAGTTGATAGCGTACTGGGCTTTCACCCCGAGGACCCGGGTTCGATTCCCGGCCAGGGCTTGGCATTTTAATACATTATAAATCATCCCATCGTCTGCATTAGCCCAAATGTGGACAATAGTCGGACGTTAAATAAAAAAAAATCACGGTTCCGAGTTTGGTTCTTACTATGATGGCGGCTTCGCTAGCTCATTTTCTACACAAAGTAAATTGTCGAGTGTTTCTAACTAAGCCTATGTAATGCCAACTTAGTGTTTAGACATTAAGGGGTTAAAGGAGCGTTACACAGACAGATAGAAATAAACACGATGGTAAATATTCGCAAGGTCGAATCAATTTGGCGGTGACATTTCATCCCTCGGCACGCTAAGCTGATTGGAGGAGGCTATATTGCACAAAACCATTTAGTTATAATTTTAATATTCTGTTACACTATCATTTATTGGCGAAATTATATAGACATTGCAGTTATTGTAATAATTGTACTGCACAAAGTGTCTGGGGGGATATCTGTGCACGTACGTAAAGACTAATCAACCCTTTTAAAGTTTTTTTAAAGTAAATATTTGATCAAAACTTTAAAAAAACCTATCTTTCCAGGCTTATTATACTATCAAAGATATTTGTCAAATATTTGATGAAACGTTGACCATATATCATGTTGAAATATTTGTCAAAGTTGTATTCAAGGAAACATATTACATTCGTAAAATTTCTTTAAGCTGGGTTATACTTAGATATATTTTGAGGCTCAGCTACTGAAGTAGCTGTAATGGATCGAATGTTCACTTGTTATACTGCTGCATTAAGCCCTTATCTTGCTATTGCGCTATTAAATAAAAACAGCACCCTGAGGACCCGGGTTCGATTCCCGGCCAGGGCTAGGCATTTTCATACGCTATAAAAATCATTCCTTCTGCATTAGCACAAGTGTGCAATAATAATAATAAAAAAAAAAAAAAAAAACAGGAATACGATAATCGAGTTTAGGTCCGACTTTAGATACAAAGGAGAGGAGGAATATAGTAGGTGTACATGCCACTATTATTAAAGAATTGCGTTTGGATTTTTAAGGATGTCGGATATTTTAAATGTCGGTTTTTGTAAGCATTACAGTACTAATAATAACGCCATATTTAAAACGATGGCGAAATTGTCATGGACTTTTGAAACAGTAAAAACATAAACTCTGCTGGAATATCCATATTCCACAAACACTCTTCTTTCTTATATTATAGAATTTATATTTTTATTGCTTCAAAAGTCCATGACAGTTTCGCCATCGTTTTAAATTGTCTGCAGGGAAAGAAACGGAAGAAATAAATTTTGCAAACAGGAAATGACAAATTTCGAGGTTATACCTTACGTATTTTGAAAATCTTTGTTAAAGATTAGGGATTCATCAAAGTTTGTTAAAATGGGTTAGTTCGTCAAAGCAGTCAAATTTATTTCAACAAAAATATTTGATCGAAGAAATGTTACGTTTCTATGGTAATGTAATATACGTCTATGATTTTGAAGGAATTTGTTTGAATATAGTCCATAGATATGGGCGTCCAAGTAAGACTTACCTCCAAAAATTCGGGAGTAATGGAGAGAAATAACTGGAAAATAAAGTTAAGCCCTACTGTTCGCTTTATTAAGAACAATAGGCTGGCTACACAGTCTTCCGCAAAATCTGATAAATAGATATTCCGAACTGTATGGTTTGGGGAAACCGATTGTACTTTTGTTTTGTAACATTTTTGCGTTATTTGTATATTATTTTATTCGATTAGGCCTAGTCAAATTTTATAGCTGTATGAAGATTAATAACTAGATCCGGTTTAAGAATTTTCGATAATTTTAGAAACAATCGTCTGACGCAGCTGTCTCGCTGACGTATTTCACGGGATTTTCGGTCATACTTCTTTTGAAAACTGTTTTCGCCGGCATCCACGAACCCGTAGTTTAATTTCTGAAACTTAAAAATACCATAAACCAAGTGAAAATTAAAAATGGTACTTTATGCGGTTTTGAACGTTGATTACGATTGTAAAATCACATTTTCTAGAAAGTGTAAAGTAAGAAAGTTATGATTTTTATTAGGAACAATTGCGATTTTGAAACGATTTAACGGATTTTGTTAAAAAAACATTTATCGAAACATTTATTAAAATCGATTTTGATGCTTAAATTCAATCGAATAGTTTTGATATGTTAAATTTTCAGATTAGATGTATTTGAAAAGCATACACTGAGTAGCCAATTTTTTTAGAAATTTTTAATTTATTTTACAGAAATAAATTTATCAGATATTTGAAGTTTTTTATATTTGTAATAATTCTTTTAACAGATATTTAAGTATCGAATCGAATTTTGATTTCGTTGGATCGTTGTAAAATAATTAATCATTGAAAATCTATTCGAACATTATATTTAAATCATTGTGCATTACGCATACACAACATTATATATATATATATATATATATATATATATATATATATATATATATATATATATATATATATAATAGGTTTCGAAGTTATGGTACAGGCTTTGTTAGCAGCAGTTTATAACTGTAAGAACTTGTGTTTAAACAGCAACTTCAATATTAGACTTAAGTCATTTAAATTGAGCGTAAATTAGTTTTATTAAAGACTTGTTATTTCATATTTTTTCTAATAATAATCCTCATTAACCAGCCTAAAATAACTGAACTATGGCTCAATTTATGGCCTCTGAATGTGCATTGCAAAATTAGAGAGTAACCTTCTCCTTTTAACTTGTATTAGGACGTAATCATAAGCAGTGGTGGTGGCTGTGCTTTCATCTACGTTTCATAAGTGGCAGTTTTTATTTAGGAATTTCACATTTTGAAAAAAAAAACAGCCTGAAATTGCTTTTCGAACATCGTCTATTTGAAAATTTCCGCAACACCCCGTTTTTGTGTTCCGTCTCTCTGAAAACAGGCCTATCCGAAATATATTTTTATAGCTTCTGCCGGGAGATTGGAGCTTTCTCAAATCCTGACCGATCGAGTAATAAGTCGTACGTTGTTTATGGCTTAACATTTGAACGGATTGTTTTTGAGAAATCCAGCCACTTTCTCGCGCATGTAGGAGAATTCCCCTCCAGCTCCCTCCGACAGTCCAGTGACACGGACGTCTGCCAGTCTGAGTCTACAAAATGTTTATTTTATCAGCTGGGTACTGACACGACAGAACAGTAGTGGAAGACAGAAGTAGGGAGTTGTGGTGAGAGAGTGGGGACTCGACCTCTCACTCGCACATTTTTCTGTCTGTCCCACTGGTGTTCTTAGGAAGCCGTTTTCTAAGCGGCTGACCTATAAACAGATTTCACGGTTTTTTCGTTAACTTCTGAACCGATTTTTGAAAGATTTACAATTTGTTTTGGTATTTAAGACACACAATTTAGAAAAGATTGACCCGATTTTGAGAAAAATCTGACTCATTGTCATTTTTTTGTCACATTCTTTTGTCACATTCACATTTTTTTGTCATTCATTGCAATTTTTTTTTGCAATGAATTAGCGTAAAAAATAAATAATTAAAAACCATACCGAGATGTGAAAAATCATACCATACCGTTCCGTGTGCCAGGACGGACAGATATTAAAAACAGACGCACATTTTTTACACGGATTCATCGAAATCTCAATAGGCTACTTTTATATAAGCGTTAGGCCGTACCTCGTATCGATTAAGTGAAACAACAAAACAGATTTTTCGTTTATGCAATGTCGTTCTATGATATGTGCTTTTTGAACATTTATTTATCGCGTCAGCGAGACAGCTGCGCATTTCGTTTTATATTTTCGTGTAGTAAAAACAACAACATAAAACCGCGAGTGAAAACTTCGCACACATTTGTAAAACCACATCACAACTTCGTAAAAGAATTTATTCAATTCTCGCCCGGTCGTTTCGTCGTGTATTATTGGCTACAAACTCTTTTCATTTCCTGAACTGAACTGGTAAATCACTCCATCACCGAATCAAGATTACGCGAAACGTCGAACAAACTGTCTTCAATAAAGTTTAAGTATTATTAATGCTTACCATAAGGTGTAAGCAAGATTAGACTTGTTGGTAATAATATAGACTCTGTTAGTCTAATACAGTAGTAATTAATGATCAAAAGCTAAAGGATTGGAGGGGATAAAAATCAAGCATTGTCATCGCTTATTTCTTATGTCAGTATGTCATAACTTTTTAAATGGACGTCGTCGGATTTATATAGTATACTTTAGTTACCGATTAGGGTATTAGGAATTTTAAGTAAATTTGAGAGAAAAATTAGTTTTTTTGTGGTTTAACGTCTTTACTTTATGCCAGTTAACGGAGACAGGGATCGACGAAACTAGAACGGAACCTGCACGCAGGTTCGAGTTTTAGAGAATTGCCTGTTATCCTACATGCTATAGCCTACAAAAGTCCGCGTAAATTAGCATTTTAAAATTACATTGAGTATACGAAATTGGAATTGAGCGCCATTTCCTAGGTATATATTTATTTACGGCATCATCCTGCCGTCAGAAAGTATTTGACAATTACGTGTCCATCCGCTTCACTTAAAAGGAATCAGGAATACGATGCAGGACTCAGGAAGAATGGTAATATGGGACGAAGGAATGCCGCGCTGGACGAACAACCAACATAGCACGATAGGGATTTGGAGGATCCTTGCTGAAGAGACAACGAACAGATCACGACAAGAGTCTTTAGAGAAGAGAGTAGTAGAAAAATATTAATAAAGAGCGATTAATTGCTTTAGAAGTTAAGGGCAAGGCAAGCAGGAGAACCGATAAGCGTTCAAGTAGAACTCTTAGTTTTGATTTAAGAGGAAACAGGGGACTGATTTTCTTCCAAAATAGAAGAGAGGGAGAGGTTCTTTCGTGCTTGATTGGATCTGTTTATTTGTAGATTTATTTAAACTGTAAATAATACAAGTTTGACCGAGCGAAACGAGCCGCCTCGGTGGTCTAGTTGATAGCGTACTAGGCTTTCACCCCTAGGACCCGGGTTCGATTCCCGGCCAGGGTTTGGCATTTTCATACACTGTAAATCATCCCATCGTCTGCATTAGCCCAAGTGTGGACAATAGTCGGACGTTAAACACAAAAAAACCGAACGAAACGAGATCTCTGTTTTAACTTGACCGTTCGGCATTATGTTTGTTTGTTACGCATTTTGGCCCAACGCATTGACCCATTGTTTTGAAATTTGGTACGAAGGTACCTTGAGTAATGCCTGAACGACTTATCTGTAAGATTTTTTTCCCATTCGTTTCCGTTTCAATATGGCGGCGTGTAATTTAATGATGCCGAGTGCAGTTGCTTTATATTCGTGTAATATTACTGGTGGAACGGCTCGTTCTATTTCAGTTTTTATCTGTTTCATAGAGAAAGAGCACAACATTTCTAATATAGTTGGTCTAGTAATAGTTTCCGTAAATACTACGGTTATCGGTTAGATTGGCGGAAAAGGTTGTTAGCGATGTCGTGAAGTGGCGGCCAGGCAATTAATATCCAATTAATATTCAACGTAGTGTTGTTTGAACCACTAGTAGACTAACATGTAAACACTATAAGCTAAGAAACAAAAACAATACAATGTTAGTATTAATTATATAAAAATACTAAGTGCTGATTTATGCAGACTTTAACTCTGATTAAGGTAGTGAAATCATTTCTTTTCCGAGTCTTACTGTTATGGGCATTGTGCTTACCATGATGGTCGCACTGACAGCCAAAGGAAATTCTCTAGTGTGAATCCTTTTAAATGTCTAGATGCCTTTACAACGAACAGAGTCTTGATAGTTTTATTCTAGTTCTAAATTCGGCCGCTACTCTTTAATCGAGCGCTGTTTTTACCCATATACTCTATGTACACGATTGCTAGTGATCTGTGAGGTCACAGATAATACAATGTTTGTATTAATTATTTAAAAATACTAAGTGCTGATTTATGCAGACTTTAACTCTGATTAAGGTAGTAAAATCATTTCTTTTCCGAGTCTTACTGTTATGGGCATTGTGCTTACCATGATGGCCGCACTTACAGCCAAAGGAAATTCTAACAGTGTGAATCCTTTTAAATGTCTAGATGCCTTTACAACGAACAGAGTCTTGATAGTTTTATTCTAGTTCTAAATTCGGCCGCTACTCTTTAATCGAGCGCTGTTTTTACCCATATACTCTATGTACACGATTGCCAGTGATCTGTGAGGTCACAGATAATGCAATGTTTGTATTAAGTATTTACAAATCTTAAGTGCTGGTTTATGCAGATTTTAACTCTGATTAAGGTTATGAAATCAATTTTTTTACTATTATGGGCATTGTGCTTACCATGATGGCCGCACTGACAGCCAAAGGAAATTCTCTAGTGTGAATCCTTTTAAATGTCTAGATGCCTTTACTACGAACAGATTCTTGATAGTTTTATTCTAGTTCTAAATTCGGCCGCTACTCTTTAATCGAGCGCTGTTTTTACCCATATACTCCATGTACACGATTGCCAGTGATCTGTGAGGTCACAGATAGGCTGCATTGGTGTATCTATTATTATTCCCACTTTATTCGCTGTATTTTGGTTGTGTGATTCACGTAGATAAAAACAAACGCTAAAAATACGCTATGATTGTTTGTGTATTCCTGACGCCTTTGAGCGCTTTTACGTTAGTGTTCTGTGATTTATTTACTTTTTGTTTGTGATTAGCAACCTTTGACCTTAGCGAAGGCGGCGCTGTCGAATTAGTTTTGAGATTTTATTCCATCAAGATAAAATCGATGCCTTGTAATGGAACGCCGATCCTGACATCTTGAATTCGTTTTAAGGGGTCATAAATAGTATATTTATCCGCTTTGAAGATGCCAGATACGATTCGAGCGAATGTCGGAATAATGTTTTTATTAGCGTCGACACTCATTGCATTCAATGTAAATTACGCGCGCGCGCGCGCGCACGCACACACACACACACACACACACACACACACACACACACACACACACACACACACACACACACACACACACACACACACACTTTGTTCCCGTGTTAGAAATTTTGATCCGATTTTATTCAAATTTGGCACGAAAATCGATTTCAATAACGATCTTGAACAACTTCACCTAGAAAAATCTGTTCATAAGCTTTCAAAATGGTGGCCATTTAAAATGTTCAAAAAAAATTCATAATTTTTTGAATACTTGATTTCACTCTTCGTAATCAGCATCTTATAAATTGCCACAAACTTCATAAATTGGCATTTCAAATTTGCATTGTGTATTACAACGTTGTTGTGAAGTGTTGCCGATAGGCTTATTGTTTCTTTTTCGAAATTTGCTTTCATCACGTAGGTCGGCGATGTAGGTTATTTTTGTTACGTTTAAATGACTTGCCTCAACTATGAAGTAGGCTAATTATAGGCCAACATTCTGCATAATATTAGAATTAACGATTGATTGTTTGAAGGCTGTGCACGGGTACATGACCACACACACAATCGTTGGCTTTAGGTCAAGTAAAAATTAATTTTAGATTAATGCGGTGCATTATGTATTGTGCCGACAGCTCGAGTATTATTGCCTTAGTCTACAAAACTCCGTTCTGTTAGGCTAAATGGGTAGCTTATATGTCGATCGTCGTTACTTGCGAGCGCCTGACTCCTATAGCGTTGAAACGGTATGTCGAACATTTGTAAAAGTTGGCTGTTTTGTTATGGCGGTTTTAAAGAAATATTTACTTATTGAATGTCACAGCAATGGCAACAAAATAAACAAGCAATACAGCCGAGATAGTACTGTACTAAAGCTGGGGGAACATGCGGTCTTACATCACCAATGCGCACGCGCCTTGAGCACATGTACCTCTAGTCGATTTTCTGCCATAACAGAAGCCAAACTTTTTGATTTGTGCAACCTTCATGCTTGCGTTTACACGCAACCATTATTTGTGCAGTGGTTTGTGTAACCCAGATAGTGTCAACGGCATGAGAGTTAAACGGGCCTTTATGTATGGCCTATGCTCCGTAATTAACAATGTTCTTTTAACGAATTTCCATGAACCTGACGGTAGTCAGGGTTCTCTTTGGTATTTTCAATTTAATTTGATTATTTTCGATGCTGTGTTATGCGATTTTAACGCTGATTATAATGGTGAAAAAAGTTATGTTTACAGATTTTAGAGACTAAACGAATGGGCCGATTTAAATGGAATTTGGCATTAACTGTCCACATCTAGGAAACGTTCAGAATTTTCGTTTGAAAACCATTTTTACCACTTAAAAAATAACACAAATATGATTTTACAAAATTTTTTAAAATTTGTATCAGTTTTACTCAAAAGCACTTTAGTTCTTAAATTTCCAAATCAAAACGTACACTATAGTTGCTACAAAAGTAGTCTTTAAATTCCCCAAACAGAACTTACACTATAGTCGCTATAAAGTTCTTAAATTCCAAAAACAAATCGTACACTATAATCGCTATAAAAGCAGTTCTTAAATTCTCAAAATTAAACGTAAACTATAGTCGTTACAAAAGTAATCTTTAAATTCCCAAAAGAAAACGTAAACTATAGTCGTTACAAAAGTAGTCTATAGTCGTTACAAAAGTAGTCTTTAAATTCCCAAAAGAAAACGTAAACTATAGTCGTTACAAAAGTAGTCTTTAAATTCCCAAAAGAAAACGTAAACTATAGTCGTTACAAAAGTAATCTTTAAATTCCCAAAAGAAAACGTAAACTATAGTCGCTGCAAAAGTAGTCTTTAAATTCCCAAAAGAAAACGTAAACTATAGTCGCTATAAAAGTAGTCTTTAAATTCCCATAAGAAAACGTAAACTGTAGTCGCTGCAAAAGTAGTCTTTAAATTCCCAAAAGAAAACGTAAACTATAGTCGCTATAAAAGTAGTCTTTAAATTCCCATAAGAAAACGTAAACTATAGTCGCTGCAAAAGTAGTCTTTAAATTCCCAAAAGAAAACGTAAACTGTAGTCGCTGCAAAAGTAGTCTTTAAATTCCCATAAGAAAACGTAAACTGTAGTCGCTGCAAAAGTAGTCTTTAAATTCCCAAAAGAAAACGTAAACTATAGTCGCAGCAAAGGTAGTCTTTAAATTCCCAAAAGAAAACGCAAACTATAGTCGTTATAAAAGTAGTCTTTAATTTCCCAAAAGAAAACGTAAACTATAGTCGTTACAAAAGTAGTCTTTAATTTCCCAAAAGAAAACGTAAACTATAGTCGTTACAAAAGTAGTCTTTAAATTCCCAAAAGAAAACGTAAACTATAGTCGTTACAAAAGTAGTCTTTAAATTCCCAAAAGAAAACGTAAACTATAGTCGCTATAAAAGTAGTCTTTAAATTCCCAAAAGAAAACGTAAACTATAGTCGCTATAAAAGTAGTCTTTAAATTCCCATAAGAAAACGTAAACTATAGTCGCTGCAAAAGTAGTCTTTAAATTCCCAAAAGAAAACGTAAACTATAGTCGCTGCAAAAGTAGTCTTTAAATTCCCATAAGAAAACGTAAACTGTAGTCGCTGCAAAAGTAGTCTTTAAATTCCCAAAGAAAACGTAAACTATAGTCGCAGCAAAGGTAGTCTTTAAATTCCCAAAAGAAAACGCAAACTATAGTCGTTATAAAAGTAGTCTTTAATTTCCCAAAAGAAAACGTAAACTATAGTCGTTACAAAAGTAGTCTTTAAATTCCCAAAAGAAAACGTAAACTATAGTCGTTACAAAAGTAGTCTTTAAATTCCCAAAAGAAAACGTAAACTATAGTCGCTATAAAAGTAGTCTTTAAATTCCCAAAAGAAAACGTAAACTATAGTCGCTATAAAAGTAGTCTTTAAATTCCCATAAGAAAACGTAAACTGTAGTCGCTGCAAAAGTAGTCTTTAAATTCCCAAAAGAAAACGTAAACTATAGTCGCTATAAAAGTAGTCTTTAAATTCCCATAAGAAAACGTAAACTATAGTCGCTGCAAAAGTAGTCTTTAAATTCCCAAAAGAAAACGTAAACTATAGTCGCTGCAAAAGTAGTCTTTAAATTCCCAAAAGAAAACGTAAACTGTAGTCGCTGCAAAAGTAGTCTTTAAATTCCCAAAAGAAAACGTAAACTATAGTCGCAGCAAAGGTAGTCTTTAAATTCCCAAAAGAAAACGCAAACTATAGTCGTTATAAAAGTAGTCTTTAAATTCCCAAAAGAAAACGTAAACTGTAGTCGCTGCAAAAGTAGTCTTTAAATTCCCATAAGAAAACGTAAACTGTAGTCGCTGCAAAAGTAGTCTTTAAATTCCCAAAAGAAAACGTAAACTATAGTCGCAGCAAAAGTAGTCTTTAAATTCCCAAAAGAAAACGTAAACTATAGTCGTTATAAAAGTAGTCTTTAAATTCCCAAAAGAAAACGTAAACTATAGTCGTTACAAAAGTAGTCTTTAATTTCCCAAAAGAAAACGTAAACTATAGTCGTTACAAAAGTAGTCTTTAAATTCCCAAAAGAAAACGTAAACTATAGTCGTTACAAAAGTAGTCTTTAAATTCCCAAAAGAAAACGTAAACTATAGTCGCTATAAAAGTAGTCTTTAAATTCCCAAAAGAAAACGTAAACTATAGTCGTTATAAAAGTAGTCTTTAAATTCCCAAAAGAAAACGTAAACTATAGTCGCTACAAAAGTAATATTTCCCCGCAGGAGGTGCAGACCTCCTTGAGAGGATTTAGACGTCCCTCGCGGTACCCGAGTCTTAACACACACTTACACTTACAACACTACACTTACGACTTTAATACTTTACACTCACACTTACATTTATGGAGGCGATAATAGCCTCAATGTGCTCTTCGCCTTGTAAAAAACCAAAAACAAAAGTAGTATTTAAATTTCCAAAAGAAAACGTAAACTATAGTCCCTATAAAAGTAGTCTTTAAATTCTCCAAACAACGTAAACTATAGTCGCTGCAAAAGTTCCCCAAAACAAAACATAGATGTTAGTCGCTACAAAAGTAGTCCTTAACCATGATCGGTTCAATAAATGAAAGTAGTCGAGTCTGGGTGTTACCATAACGGCTGCACCAGTAGCTAATTTTTGAAAGAGGTATGCAATAATAATGCACAGGCACATGCTTTAAAAACATGAGAATCCTGAATACTTCTTGTAATAACAGCTCGGAAGGTGTGCAACGCCTGAAACTATCATTGAGCTGTTTTCCAAGCCTCGGAGAACGGAACACGTCGAGCGGAAACAGCTACACTTTATATACAGTATCGACATTAAGTGTTTGTCTAAAGAGCTTAGCACGTATTCCGCTGGCGGGGTTCGCTCAGCGGGATTGGAGGACACCGTTTGTAGGATTCATGACGCTACCTGTTAGATTTTCCCGCTACAGATGACGGGCAACTTATTGAGCTGGGAGCTGGGCATGCAGTCCTGAGGGATTTGTAACATAACGATTTCAAACACCTTAAAAATACACGATTTTTGTCTTTAATGAGTTTATTTTCGTGGACAAGTGTAACGTATACTGCAGTTATACCGTGTCCAACTGCACTTGTAGGAAAACAGTCGAGAAGAGCGGGACCGGTCGTATGTGCAAGTCCGTTCCCTCACGACAGGTTCCGATTTCCGTTATCCGCCGTAAAACATAGTCCGTCGCTAGAAAAGCACACTGTAGTGTGTAACCAGTGTAACTATGGGTCATCCGCTTAGAAAGAACACCAGTGGAACAAAGAGAAAAATGTGCGAGTGAGAGGTCGAATCCCCCCTCGCACATCACATCCTACTCCTTTTCCTTCACTATCGTTAAGTAGTAACAGTTTGTAGACACAGACTGGCAGATTCTGTCTGGACTGTTGGAGGAAGCTGGAGGGGAATTCTCCTAAATTCGCGAGAAATTCTCGCGCATGCCCGCTACTCAGTGGCTAGACTATATTTTCGCACAAACTGTGTTTGTAACCTATAGAATTCCATCACGGGATGGTACTGCTAAACCGTTGTGGCATTAAAGAGAAATTTTAATTTCTAGATAAATTGAAAACCTAGTTGTAATCTATTACAATTTTTAAAAAAATATCACAATTTTTAAGATTTGTTTTTATTAAAAATATTTTTAAAATTAGGATAAACTATACCTACGTGGCAAATATAATAATAGGTCAATTCGTGTGGTAGTTAGCGATCTGCACAAATAGGGCCTCATTTGTTTTACCCTTCACACAGAAACGTTAAGATCTGTTAAATTTAACTAATTTTTTAGACGATTGCAATACTTTCTCTATATAGAGTAGCGTCAAAATAAAAACTGCCAAGTTTCATAATTTTTCCGTTTTAGCGTTTAAACGCGCAGGCGCTTATCAACAGATACGTGTCCCAGCAGTTATGAATGCTCTGGGGAGGTCAGGTGGAAACTCATTTCGTACTCATTAAACATTTACAGCATTAAGAACAAACTTCGCACCCCTAAGTCGTTATACAGGGTGTTATGTTAGTAAGGTGATGGAAGCGGATTTCCATAAAGGAAAATATCACGGTAATGTTTTCGTCTTCCATATTTTTCGGCAACGTGATATCGTGATAGTAACAGCATTAAAATTTGTGTATGAGTATTTTTAAATTTTCAGAATTTAATTTAAAATGATCCCTGACCGCCAGAAAAAAATGTCAAAAATCTAGTCCAACAGTTACTGAACAAAACTTATAGGCTTTTAAACTCCAAAAATCCGCTTCTGGATTCGTAAAAGTAAATAAAATATTCACAGCACTCAGGTTTTTCCATGACGTAATGAAACCGAATTTCCAAAAGTATCGAACCCTTTTGGTTAGCTTACCCTTTTTGGAGATTCTGATTTCACCATCATAACCAGAATTAAAATCGGCAAAAAAAAACGAAAACCCTGACCGCTGTAAAATTATATTTCTTAATTTCAACGGAATTTGAAAATTCAGAATTCTAATGTATGCAGTTTTTGACGCTGATTACGGTGGTGAAATCAGATTTTCAAAAAAAATATTTAAGACAAAAAATTTAAGTTAATAAATTTTTAAAGATTTGAAATGACCGCCATTTTGAAACGTAAACGGATTACATTTAACGCTAAACATATAAACGTTTAGTTAGAGTAATTAAATTAAATTTAGATTCGTCTGGATTAGGTTAGGTAAGATCAGATTGAATATCAGATAATCTGACATGACCTAGCCCAACTTAACGAAACACAACCTGACCAACCAAACCTAATCGTTTATACGTTGAGTAGTGTTACTAGGGGTTTATTTCTGTCCAAACTGGACATTTATGAGGATTTAATTGGACCCTGACTTATGACTTATAAGGACTTATGAGGATAAAACCCTGACTAAAGTTTGTTAATTTATTCTTAAGAAGTATATATTTTTAGTACATTTTCAGTGTAATATTTTTAATTATCGCAAAATGTCGAGTTATAAACACTGAGATAGCCTACAAACGAATTAGCATTAACTGAGCAAAATTATTCGAACCAAAACAATCAAATATTGTTTTTTTAAGTTAATGGATTTTAAAAAAAGATGTGTAGCCAACGGTTTGCATACTTAAAAGCTGCTTCATTGGAAGTGAAACAACCGATAAATGAAGCCAGACAATTATGGTGATGGTTATGAAACCAGAATTATTAACGTCGGCCAGAGTGAGCGATGTTTAATCAACAAACCAAGAAGTCATGCATAAATCATCCAGTTTTAGGGCCAAATATTTTGAAACCTTTCATAAATAACGCCATTAGTAAATTGAAACAAAACAATTTGCATAAATTGACTCGTCGACGTGGCGTGGCAGCTAACTAGAAAAATCGATTCATCGATTGTAATTATGCAGTCGTAGTTCTAATCTTATTACAATTTTTTTTGCTATGTTTGCAATATTGTTGTTAAATATTGTTTTGATATTTACTATTAAATCGTTAAGATTGATGTGCAACAATCAATTTACAATAACGTACAACAATCAATTTACAATAACGTACAACAATCGATTTACAATAACGTGCAACAATCAATTTACAATAATGTACAACAATCAATTTACAATAACGTACAACAATCAATTTACAATAACGTACAACAATCAATTTACAATAACGTACAACAATCAATTTACAATAATGTACAACAATCAATTTACAATAACGTACAACAATCAATTTACAATAACGTACAACAATCAATTTACAATAACGTACAACAATCGATTTACAATAACGTGCAACAATCAATTTTCAGTAACGTACAACAATGATGTACAGTCAATGTAAATATTGATGATCGAAATTAATCAGCTAAATTGATCAAGTTTTGGTAACATATAAAGAATAGTAACTCAAACGGGTATAACGAATTTGAAATTTACAAAGATATTTACAGTGTTAAAGTAAATTTAAAAAAACAAACAACCCTACGGCTGTCAGGGTTTATTTTCACATTTTCCTATTTACTGCGAAACAGCAACTTTCTTTTAGTTCAAAATTCGGTAAGACGACGAATTATTTACCACCGTATACGATTAAAAGAAGAACAAAATAGAGTGAATCGATTCTGAGGCCGTTTAAATATTAAGTAATCGAATTAGGATAGAGGGGTGTTCGTGATTCGATTACAAAAGATTAGGGTATTAACGTTAAAAAATAATTGATTTTCTTTACAAAAAAGTATTTTTATAAAATGGTTAAAATATTTTTGAAGGGATTTACAATAAAAATTGTCTTTGATGGCTGTGTACCGATAAAACTGTATTTTTGTTTTATGTATTTCGTGGCACTTTTCAGCATTCGTGGTTACAAGCATTTTTTTATATGTATTATTCGAATGTAAGGTAATAATTTTGATTACAACGGAGATGAGAAGGTATAAAATAGCAAACATTACGATTGCGTATGTTTCGAAGGGAAGGTAGGCGATCGATTACTTTTGATTACAAGGGAAAGGAGATGGCATAAAATAGTAAAAATTGTGATTACGTAAGATTCGAAGGCAAGGTAGACGATTGATTACTTTTGATTACAAGGGAGAGGGAAGAGCCTAAAATAGCAAAAATTACGATTAAGTAATGTTCGAAAGACGATCGATTACTTTTGATTACATGGGAGAGGGGAGTGCCTAAAATAGCTAAAATTATAATTACGTAATATTTAAAGGAGAGGTAGGCGATCAATTACATTTGATAGCAAGAGAGAAGAGAGGACCTAAAATACCAGTAATTGTGATTATGTACTATTAGAAAGGAACGTAGATTGATTAATTTTCATTAGAAAATAGAGGGCAGTTTTTCAACAAAATAGCAAAAATTATAATTGGCGAATCGATTACTTTTGATTACAAGGGAACGAGCCTAAAATAGCAAAAATTATGATTACATAACATTCGAAAGACGATCGTTTACGTTTGATTACACGGGAGAGAAAAGTACCTAAAAAAGTGAAAATTATGATTACTTAATATTCGAAGGAAAGACAGACGATTGCTTTTGATTGCATGGGAGAAGAAAGAGCCTAAAATAGCAGAAATTATGAATACCTAACATTTGAAAGACGATCGATTACTTTTGATTACATGGGAGAGAAATAGCTAAAATTATGGTTACGTAATATTGGAAGGAAAGACAGACGATCGCTTTTGATTACAAGGGAAAGAAGAGGGCCTAAAATAGCAAAAATTATGATTACGTAATATTTGAAGGGAAGATAGTCTACTTCTGATCGATTATTTCTAATTATAAGGGAAAGAAGAGGGCCTAAAATAGCAAAAATTATGATTACGTAAATATTTGAAGGGAAGATAGTCTACTTCTGATCGATTACTTCTGATTACAAGGGAAAGAAGAGGGCCTAAAATAGCAAAAATTATGATTACGTAATATTTGAAGGGAAGATAGTCTACGTCTGATCGATTAATTCTAATTATAAGGAAAAGAAGATGGCCTAAAATAGCAAAAATTATGATTAAGTAATATTTGAAGGGAAGATAGTCTACGTCTGATCGATTAATTCTAATTATAAGGAAAAGAAGAGGGCCTAAAATAGCAAAAATTATGATTACGTAATATTTGAAGGGAAGATAGTCTACGTCTGATCGATTAATTCTAATTATAAGGAAAAGAAGAGGGCTTAAAATAGCAAAAATTATGATTACGTAATATTTGAAGGGAAGATAGTCTACGTCTGATCGATTAATTCTAATTATAAGGAAAAGAAGAGGGCCTAAAATAGCAAAAATTATGATTACGTAATATTTGAAGGGAAGATAGTCTACGTCTGATCGATTAATTCTAATTACAAGGAAAAGAAGAGGGCCTAAAATAGCAAAAATTATGATTACGTAATATTTGAAGGGAAGATAGTCTACGTCTGATCGATTAATTCTAATTACAAGGAAAAGAAGAGGGCCTAAAATAGCAAAAATTATGATTACGTAATATTTGAAGGGAAGATAGTCTACGTCTGATCGATTAATTCTAATTACAAACAAGAAAAGAAGAGGGCCTAAAATAGCAAAAATTATGATTACGTAATATTTGAAGGGAAGATAGTCTACTTCTGATCGATTACTTCTGATTACAAGGGAAAGAAGAGGGTCTAAAATAGCAAAAATTATGATTACGTAATATTTGAAGGGAAGATAGTCTACTTCTGATCGATTAATTCTAATTATAAGGAAAAGAAGAGGGCCTAAAATAGCAAAAATTATGATTAAGTAATATTTGAAGGGAAGATAGACTACTTCTGATCGATTACTTGTGATTATAAGAGAAATTCTAAAATAGATTATAATATTTGAAGGAAGATAAGGAAAAGAAGAGGGCCTAAAATAGCAAAAATTATGATTAAGTAATATTTGAAGGGAAGATAGTCTACGTCTGATCGATTAATTCTAATTATAAGGAAAAGAAGAGGGCCTAAAATAGCAAAAATTATGATTACGTAATATTTGAAGGGAAGATAGTCTACTTCTGATCGATTACTTCTGATTACAAGGGAAAGAAGAGGGTCTAAAATAGCAAAAATTATGATTACGTAATATTTGAAGGGAAGATAGTCTACTTCTGATCGATTAATTCTAATTATAAGGAAAAGAAGAGGGCCTAAAATAGCAAAAATTATGATTAAGTAATATTTGAAGGGAAGATAGACTACTTCTGATCGATTACTTGTGATTATAAGAGAAATAAGAGGGCCTGAAATAGTCATTACGTGATATTTGAAGGGAAGATAGACTACTTCTGATCGATTACTTGTGATTATAAGAGAAATAAGAGGGCCTAAAATAGTCATTACGTAATATTTGAAGGGAAGATAGCCTACTTCTGATCGATTACATTACGTGATATTTGAACGACTTTCATTTTTTCGATAGTTCCCTAACCGAAACGTCTATTTTGAGTATTTGTAGACTACATTAGCTACTAAATTGAATTCGTCAGTCGTGCGCGCATGAGCTGCGTGCGTACCGAATTAAGAATTAACGTTTTCATTTTAATTAACCTTATACTTTGCGATTTATTTATTAATAGCGTTATCGATTGGCTGACATAAATGTCAGTTGGCAAGCTGCCGAAACAGCGTCAGTTAATATCGATGACTGTGTTCAGAGTCGGATGATTTATGGTTTCTGAAATAATTCTCTAGGCGTCTTGTAGGCTACATTGTGCTGATTTCATTGAAGATATGCTAATATTTGAATTCTGTTGTTAAAATTGTTATTTAATGGTGAATATAATTGTTATTATTAGTGTGTTTTCGGAAGTTTACAAGTATTTTTGTATACGAAAGCAATACAGGACGTTTCGAGAGTATCGATCAGGGGTTCTGAACCTTTTTTTTGCTTCGACCCCCTAAATATTTTTTTTTATTCTGTAGACCCCCATATGTTTACAATGTGTTCCACAAATATCACACAAATGAAAGTACAAAAAGCAAATGAAGCTTGTATTAGAAGCATTCAGTAATACAGTTTTTTTAAAATAATTTGTATTTTGTATTATTAGATATACGTTAAAGATATAATTATGTTTATAGAAGCAGAAATTTAAAAAATAATATAAATGATATAAATCACATAATACATTACATTTTAATGAGATGGTGGCGGTTGATGTCTTTCAATTATCTTACGTATATCCAGGGAATTTTTTAATATTAATCGTAAATCACCACGTTTTGATATCTTGAGTCGATTTCTTGTCTTTCGCAATAAATTATTTACACAACTAAATCCTGCCTCAACCAAGTAAGAACTAGGAAATGCTAACAATAGTGGTTCGTTGATAAGTATTTCGTGCAAATGTCTTTGCAACTCCAAAATTCGGCGTATCCACTTGTTCGAAAGTTTTCGTCTGCATTAGCCCAAGTGTGCACAATAGTCAGATGTTAAACACAAAAAAAAATGTTCGCAAGTTTATTTTGAATTTCAAATTCTCTGTAAGTTCAAACAATACTTCTTGTAGTGAGAAATCAATATAGGCCATGTCGCTTTCAAGACGGAACATTTAAATTTTCTAAATCCTTGTAACGAACATTGATATCCTGTTTCAATTCTTTCAAACGTTTCGTGTAGAATAGAATGACGTCAGCGTTAACGTTATCTTTTTCAATAACAGACAGTTGCGTTAAATTTTCAAAATAACGGAAATCGCTTTGATTTAACGTAGACATCAATAAATCAATCTTAGAACGAAATATGAGGAACGCGCGGAAACAGAATGAAATATTTTCAGAGTTTTTTTTTTTAATTTTAAGGCGAAAAGCACATTGAGGCTATTATCGCAGTCAATGTACACACAATGATGTACAGTCAATGTAAATATTGATGATTGAAATTAATCAGCTAAATTGATCAAGTTTTGGTAACATATAAAGAATAGTAACTCAAACGGGTATAACGAATTTGAAATTTACAAAGATATTTACAGTGTTAAAGTAAATTTAAAAAAACAAACAACCCTACGGCTGTCAGGGTTTATTTTCACATTCTCCTATTTACTGCGAAACCGCAACTTTCATTTAGTTCGAAATTCGGTAAGACGACGAATTATTTACCACCGTATACGATTAAAAGAAGAACAAAATAGAGTGAATCGATTCTGAGGCCGTTTAAATATTAAGTAATCGAATTAGGATAGAGGGGTGTTCGTGATTCGATTACAAAAGATTAGGGTATTAATCTTGTAATTCATTGTAATCTTGTAATGAAGGTAGATTTCATTACAAAATTTTCATTACAAAATAGAGAACAGTTTTTCAACAAAATAACAAAAATTATAATTGGCGAATCGATTACTTTTGATTACAAGGGAAAGAGCCTAAAATAGCAAAAATTAGGATTACATAACATTCGAAAGACGATCGTTTACGTTTGTACATTACATTACGTTTTACATTACTCCCTAAATGTAAGTGTGAGTGTAAAGTGTTAAGTCGTAAGTGTAATGGTGTATGTGTAAGTGTGTGTTAGACTCGGGTACCGCGAGCGACGTCTAAACCCTCTCAATAGGTGCAGCTAGTCTGCACCCCTTGCGGGGATTTTCAGATATTTGCAAATAAAAAGAAATGATATTTCCGTTTTCATTTTTTATGAAGTGCGCGTTAAGGGGTTAAAATGGAATTTATTTCATCGACCTCCCAATTTACTCCCGAATTCAGTCAACCCCTTCAAAGTTAAATAGACCCAAGACCAAGGGTACCTAACTTGAAACTTGAACATGCAACTAGGAACATAAGCACAAACGTCTGGTGGTGGGGATACAGTCAAAAGAGATCCATGATAATTTTGAAATACGATTTAATTGTTAAGTGTCAATTGTACTGTTGACGGTGTTTTGGTGTTTGGACCAACAACCTGTCTGTTATTTCGCTAAAAAAATATTTTGTCAACTTTTAAATTAATTTAATTTTAGGGGATTCTTGTCTCCTGAGAGATTACCTTAGCGAAGTACGGGTACACAGGTTATGAATGAGAAAACGCTTCGCTAGCAAATACACATATTTTAAAACATCTAGATGCATATAGGCTATTTAATATTCACTTTATGTAAACTATATCTAAGGACCGAGAACTGTCATAGACTTCAGGCCGCCCATATCGATCTTCAGTTTTAATATTACATATTCAGCAGATAGCGTTATCACCCGACAAGCCTGCGGTAACAATCGATACAACGAGGCAGTGCGGATCGGCGTGGCCGATAAACGTAATCCCGCACATCGTTTCTGATTCGATTCTTTTAACAAAGCCACTTAAATACGGCGCAGTACTTTGTAATACTTAAATGTACAGTAGAAAAACTAGTGATTCATTAGGTCATTTCATTGTTCTCTTTATCGTACGAATGGTTCGTGAACAATGCACAAGCTTCCGTTTAATTTACTTGTTAAAAACTGTTAGGGTTACAAAAAAGCAAGAAATACTTTGTTTTATACAAAGCGTTCTGGTTCGAGTTAAATACAAACGGGAAAACACGGCGATGTATTTTTCGCTTTACTCAGTTTAATTATTAGTAATATAGTTTGTAGTCGAGGTAATAACGATAAGCTTCTGACTTATTACACTATCCTGTGTCTCTACATCGAATTATACGCCTTTCTTTCGAAGTCGCCTCTTTCTTCACTGTTCGTGTTTCTGTGTGATCCGTGCAGTTGTAGGAAAAGATCTGTTCGCTTAGTTCGAGCCTGTTCGTAAACTTGACTAATGTAAAAAGTATGACAATTCGAAAAATTCGAAAAAAACATCGACGTTTTTGTGTGATCCGTGCAGTTGTAGGAAAAGATCTATTCGTTTAGTTCAGGAGCCTGTTCGTAAACTTGACTAATGTAAAAGTATGACAGTTCGAAAAACATCGACGTTTCTGTGTGATCCGTGCAGTTGTAGGAAAAGATCTATTTCGCCTAATGTAAAAGTTCAGTTCGAAAAACAAAACTTGACTAATCAAAAAGTATGACAGTTCGTAAAAATGACAGTTCGAAAAACATCGACGTTTCTGTGTGATCCATGCAGTTGTAGGAAAAGACCTGTTCGCTTAGTAGTTCAGGAGCTGTTCGTAAAACTTGACTAATCCAAAAAGTATGACACTTCGAAAAACATCGACGTTTCTGTGTGATCCGTGCAGTTGTAGGAAAAGATCTATTCGTTTAGTTCAGGAGCTGTTCGTAAACTTGACTAATGTAAAAAGTATGACAGTTCGAAAAACATCGACGTTTCTGTGTGATCCGTGCAGTTGTAGGAAAAGACCTGTTCGTTTAGTTCAGGAGTCTGTTCGTAAACTTGACTAATCCAAAAGTATGAAACTTCGAAAAATTCGAAAAACATCAACGTTTTCGTGTGATCAGTGCAGTTGTAGGAAAAGAGCTATTCGCTTAGTCCAGAAGCCTGTTCGTAAAACTTGACTAATCCAAAAAGTATGACAAGTCGAAAACATCGACGTTTCTTGTGTGATCCGTGCAGTTGTAGGAAAAGACCTATTTGCCTAATTCAGGAGCCTGATCGTAAAACTTGACTAATCCAAAAAGTATGACACTTCGAAAAACATCGACGTTTCTTGTGTGATCCGTTCAGTTGTAGGAAAAGACCTATTCGCCTAATTCAGGAGCCTGATTGTAAAACTTGACTAATCCAAAAAGTATGACAGTTCGAAAAACATCGACGTTTCTTGTGTGATCCGTTCAGTTGTAGGAAAAGACCTATTCGCCTAATTCAGGAGCCTGATTGTAAAACTTGACTAATCCAAAAAGTATGACACTTCGAAAAACATCGACGTTTCTTGTGTGATCCGTGCAGTTGTAGGAAAAGACCTATTCGCCTAATTCAGGAGCCTGATCGTAAAACTTGACCAATCCAAAAAGTATGACAGTTCGAAAAACATCGACGTTTCTTGTGTGATCCGTTCAGTTGTAGGAAAAGACCTATTCGCCTAATTCAAGAGCCTGATCATAAAACTTGACCAATCCAAAAAGTATGACAGTTCGAAAAACATCGACGTTTCTTGTATGATCCGTTCAGTTGTAGGAAAAGACCTATTCGCCTAATTCAAGAGCCTGATCGTAAAACTTGACTAATCCAAAAAGTATGACAATTCGAAAAACATCGACGTTTCTTGTGTGAACCGTGCAGTTGTAGGAAAAGACCTATTTGCCTAGTTCAGGAGCCTGATCGTAAAACTTGACTAATAAAAAAAAAAATGACAATTCAAAAAACATCTAAATTTTTATGAATCGTAGACAACTGTAGATGAAAAAATGTTCGGTTCTACAGTTTGTAATGGTGTTTTATAAAACTTGTTAAAAAAACGCTTATCTCTTGCAACAGGTGAACGGCGATGATAACCTTATTGGTTTTTCGCCGGCAAAAAATAGCAACAGAAGAATTTTTAAATCATATAATCCTAGATCTTGTATAGGATTTTAATTAGGGACACGGTGGTCGATGTGTATAAAGCACCGGTCAGTCTGCTGCGTCTCTGAACTGCGCACCTTAGGTTTTTAGTTCTGGCCGCAGTTTACGTTTCTTTTCCCTACCGTTAACGCTGATACCTCGTTCTCATTTGTCTAACTGGCATAAAATATAGAAAAAAATAAGAACTTGAATTTGTAACATATACACTAAGATTTAATAGTAATTTTAAATTATATAACTTATTACAAAATACGTTCAGAATACAATAAAAACAACATATTTTTATTAATTACTTAAAAGTAATTTGACAGGAAAACCTATACGTGTCGATAACCTAAACACTGAAAAATATGTCGGCTTTACAATTAAATATTGAAAGAAATCCGTTTCATAAAGTAATTGACAAACATACAGTCGTGCTTTTGTGAGAATTTGTAATTTTTTACCTTTCACCTTAAAGCACTAAAGAAATCTGACAATTTTGTAAATATCCCTGACACAATAGTCGATTTTTTTGACGTTCTTCCTATGTACAATTGCCAAATTTTACAAAACGGCATATTAATTGTCAGAACTGTCAAGAACGTAACTGTCACGTGACACCTGTCGAATTGTCAAGTTTTAAAAACAGAAACCTGGTATCAGTTAAACTGAAGGTGTGCTCCATATATATATTTATATAGGCGTGCAATCATGCAGTACGAATCCGTTAAGCAACATTTTACATTTCATTCGAATTCATATCTCTGTTTACAAACCACTTAGCCCAACATCACAACTCGTTTAAAACAAATCAAACACAAGATGAAAAGTGTATTACTTCGAGTGCAGAGGGAAAATTTAATTTCCCTTGGTAATAGAATATCGAGCTGTGTGGGAGGCAATCCCGCAAGTACCACTTACATTAATAGGGAAAATATCCCTCTTCAAGTAGACTATAA